>OX422220.1:254600036-255805036 GCA_949130495.1 Sambucus nigra
GGGCGTGCAGTGCATGGATGAAGGTTCTTAGAGAGAGAGCGAGAAAAAGAGAAGAGAGAGAGGGAGAATGTGTAGGTGAGAGAGAGAGAGAGAGAGGCAAGTTCCGGCAGAGTTCCATTTTTTTGTTGCTTTCCTGTAAGCCAAGTGTAATAAGGCAATATATATACAATCGAAATTGGATTTTGTTAATTTGTATATTAGTGACTTGTGCATATGCTCTTTTTACTTTACTAGTGAAACCATAAAAAGAATTTAAAATGATTTGAGAGAAAATTTATTTTGAGACCATAAAAAGAATTTAAAATGATTTGAGAGAAAATTTAATTTAAAACGGGATAAGTAAAAATATAGGGAGAAGGAAATTCTGAATTCCTTAGAATACAGATTATTTTTATTGAGTTTTTTTTTTTTATTTTGACAAAAAATAAAAAAGGGAATTTTCCAAAAATAGGGGGTTACCGATCGGCATGCCCCTTGTCCTGCCTATCGGCATGTCAGTCCAGTCTAATCAACCCAAGGCTGTTATTAGAATTTCTTCAATTGCTTGGTCTTTAGTGAGGCAGGTCTTTCTTCGAGATTTGTAGGATTTTTGTCTTTGGTTGAGGTTTTCCAAGTATAAATAGGGGTAAGGGTGGAGCATTTTCTTCACCCCTCCAAATTTCCTCTCTTTTTCATTATTCATTCTTCTTATCTCATCATTTTGCGATATGGCTCTCCTGAAGGTATTAAATTTTCTAATTACCTCGACTCTTGTGCTAATTTGGATGGGAGAAAATTGTGCCACCTCGAACACTGGACTTTTTTCTTGTAGAGCATTTGAGAGAGCGTATGCGCATGTGGCTGGGCTCTCTTTGGGAGAATCGTCAACCGTTGACTCATCCTTCCCAGTAAGTTGGTAGAGTCTGGCATATTCCCAGGGATTACATGAAGTGGTTGGGGAGGAGATTAGTTGCCAAGGTGCTGGTTGTGAAGACCAGGCAAAGGTGGTTCGCCATATCTGACACTATGGAGGGAGGTGTTATTATTTTTCTAGGATGGTCCTGGCCTACCATTTAATGGAATGCCTGTGTCATTCTATTCAGGCAGGGGAGGTTTGGGGACCCCAGGATGTGGATGATGATGTGGCCGATTAGTCTGGCTGTTGCGAGCAGGATCCCTGGGGAATTTATTTATTAAGCTTTTGTAAGGTTATGTTAATTTGGAAAGGTTGTTTTAGGAGTAGTTTAGCTTATTTTTGTTTGGAAAGTAGGGTTAGGTTGGCAAGGGAAGTTGTTTGACTCCTTATGCTGATGTAATTGTAATGAAATTTTTGGTTTATGGAATAAAGAAAACTTTAATTATATTATAATGCTTATTGATGAGTTTTTCTTTTGAATTATCTATAACAATCACTAAGGCATACATAATCCTTTTGTTTCATGTACATGATTAAATGAACTATCATTCTAGGGGATAAAAAAAATAGCATGCTTAAAAAAAAGGGTTGTGCTCATGTGAAGCGTACGAGTTGACTACGTACCTCTGGGGGTTTTGAAAATTTTATGAGTTTCATTTTTTAAAGCAGAAAGATTTTTTGAGGATCAAGCCCCACCTAGTTCTGAGTAAAGGGAAATGAAGAATGTTTTTTTAAAAGATAAGGGAGATGAGAAGAGTCGTAGCGCGCTAAGATTAAGGGCTAGGGGTAGATTTTCTTGATATGGTCTAGGATGAGTGGACGTGCCATTTCTTCTCTGTCGAGGTCAATGAGCATAGCGTAACCACTAGACAGTATCTTCTTTAGAATATATGGGCGTCTCCAATTGGGCTTGAATTTCCCTCTGGTGTTAGAGATGGGCTTTACGGTTTCTTTAAATGCTAAGTACCCTTCTCGGACACCACGATTCTTGACTCTCTTATTGAATAAACATTCTATTCGGCAATGCTACCCTTATATATGATATAGAGCCTTCAGTATCCTTTCGTCCAAAATTGACAACTCATCAAGACGGCTTTGATGCAAGTCTTCCCCGCTGACTTCGCTTTCAAGCATGATGGATAATGAATGAATTTCTAGCTCCATGTGTCGGACTACTTTCATGTCGTATACCATAGAGTAAGGGGTAGCACCAATAGATGTTCGAACTGAAGTTTTGTAGCCTCAGAGGGTGTAATGGATCCGGTAATCCCAATCTATACAACTTTTAATCATATTCTTGATGATGGCTTTTAAGTTCTTATTAGAGGCTTCAACTGCTCCTTTGGTTTGAGGTCAGTAGGGAGAATATTTGTGACTTTGAATACCATACTCGTCGATCACCTTTGTGACTTCTACTTCGAAATACAAGTCGTTGTCTGACACAAACTCACGTGGGACCCCATATCAGCAGATGATATTTTTTGGATGAACTTGGCTACCTTTTTGGCATTTAGGACTGCGTATGATTCGTCTTCAACCCATTTGGTGATGTAGTCAATGGCAACCAAGATGAATTCATGCTCGTTAGAGGCTTTGGGTGTAACTTTCCCTATGTTGTCGATGCCCCATGCAGAGAACGGCTAGGGAGATGTCATGTTGTAAAATTCTCACGTTGTCCTAGACCTACCGATCGGCATGGTCCTAGCCCTGCCAATGCACAGGTAACCCTAGACACACTTTCGATAGGTATGGAAATGAACTTGCCAATTGGCAGTCTGGTGCAAAGTTTTTTGGAAAAACTATCATAAAATGAAAAAAATTTATCCAAATTGTGCACGGTGCATACCATTGGACGGGGGATCGCCAGACAAAAATAGTAAGTCAAAATTGCGCACGGGATGGACCATTGGAAAGGTTATGCGACATTAAAAAAATCTTCACTAGGTTCTAAAAGTTGACCTTGGTCAATTAGGTCCTAAAAACGCTCGGTGACCTCTCGGAGTAAAACAGGACATTCGTCTGTACCGTAAGGATGATTCGAGCGTGGGGTGGACCGTTGGAAAGGTTATTCAGTGCCCTTTGGAAATTCATTTAGTCTCATTCAATCTGAGGAGTTAACCGTGGTCAAACGGAGCCCGAGAGCACCCGATGGCTTTCGAATCAGTTTTCGTGTGAAAAGGAATTGTTTGTCCGAATGGTTATACCTTTTCACACATGGTGCAGACCATTGAAAAGGGATTTCAGTGCCCTTCAAAGATTCAAAGAGATTTTCCTCTGAAGATGAAGGCGATTGGGATCAAATTGAGTTCCGAGAGCGCCCGCCTCTTAATCGACTTTTGGTAATAATATTATCCGTTTGACCGAACCATTGTGCTGATTTTCTCAGTGGAGGACCGTTGGAAAGGGGATTCAGAGCCCTTCGAAGATTCAAAGAGCTTTCTCTATGATGATAGAGTTGATGAGAGTTAAACGGATCTCGGGAGAGCCCGATGGCCTCTAGATCGGTACTAGGAGTATGACCTAGGGTTTGTAGTGAAATGAGGGAGGTGCTAGGGACCTAAGGAGAGACTTAGTGGGTCTTAGAATGTGGTGTCTATAGTTTCAATTCGATAAGTTCTCAATCGGACAATTGAAAAATGAGGTAGGATAATGCTAATTGGGCTCTAACTTTTTCCCTTTCTGGAGTACCTTCTTCACCATGTAGTCTTCTTCATTGAGGTTGCTCGAGTTTACCCTTTATATTATAGAATCGAGTATTTCTCTACTAATAAGATTCCACATAAAGTGTTGCGTTCTTTCAGACTTATTCAATTGGGTTTAAGTCTAACCTCCTCATGAGATTACTCCTATGATTATGAAGACTGAATTCTGTTGGGATTACTGCTATTGTCCCGAAGGCAAATATGTAAGGAGTTTTATCGATGACTATCCTCTGCATAGTACTATAATCCTATAGTACACTTTAGAGTTTGTTGATATAATTTCCATTGGTGTCATCTTATCTCTTCTTAATTTCGTCGAGTTGAGTCTTGTTCATCACTTATGTCTGCCTGTTGCATTGTGGGTGCCTAGGAGTGACGTGTACCTTTTGGATATGAACATAATAACCTTCAAATTCCTGGTTATTAAGATGCATGCCTTGGTCGGTGATGAATACATGTGGCATTCTATAACGGCAAATGATGTTCTTACGTATGAAATGGAAGACCTTCTCATAAGGCATTTTAACAAGAGGTTCAGCCTCCACTCATTTGGTGAAGTAATCCACTACAATGAATAAGAATTTGAACCTTCCCTTGTCTTCGACAAAGGGCTGACTAAGTTTATGCCCCACATGGCAAAGGTTCAAGTGGACGTGATCGGTGTGAGTGAATCCTCCGATGTCCTATGGTTCATAGCATATTCCTATCACTTATCGCATTGTCATGCATGATCTTCCTGCTGAGTGTGCCCCATTGGAGCCCGTAAGGACATGATTTTATAAATGTTCGTTTAGAATCTAGGAAGTTTTATGTGTGTCCTAGATCACAACTAAGTATGTCTGATACTGCTACATTCTACACATCAACACGTTCATCCATAACAGCCTCGATCTGAATCCGAAGTTATCACGCTCCCACTATCTTCATGCGTATGTAGTGCAACCTCAACGTGCAACATGCAACGTGTGTCTTCAACATTCCCACTACTCCACTCGCATTTATAGTAAAATAATTAATTTGGATTTTTTAATGGTTACATAATTTTTTGGAAATTTTTATAAAATATTTTTTAAGGTTTTCAAATGTTTTCCTTCGCAGAAAGAATTCTTTCTAAGTGTTAAGGCGAGAAAAAAAATTCACTGAGGTGTTTCGAGCTAAAACACAATGTCGTTTAAACAACATGTGGCTATAGCGCAAAGTCGTTCGAGCGGCGTGTCCTCTGTCGTTCGAGCGACATGCCGCCTTGATTTTACTATAAATAGCAATGCTTTGCATGCACGTTTCTCAAGTTTTTTGCACCTCCATTTCTCCAAAACTGCTATGTTTTTCAGACTTCATCTTTTAAGGTTTTAACCTTTTTGATTCACAAATTCTTCCCAAATACATATGTGAATCTTTATAAACCCTAGATTGATTGTTCAACTCATCTGGAGTATTGTTGTAGAGAGGTAGGTTGTTCTCCATTACTGACTTGGAGCTCTTGCGAGTTCTCTTGCCAACGATGAGGAACTGATGTATGCGGGTATTCATGTGTCACTGTATTTCTCTTTGTAACTGTAAGTGTTACAAATTATAGTGAAATAAAAGGTTTTTCCCCTTTAGGGGATTTTTCCTCATATTGTGATTTCTTTGCATACTTGAATTTATTTAATTCGACAATCACAATTATTTGCAAGAGTTAGGATTTTTGAGATTAAAAATTGGAATTTAATTAAACAAGTTTAATCATTGATTGCTGGTGCACTCTCAAATTGATATCAGAGCCTATTATAGAATCTTACCGTGTAATTTTTTTCGCAAATTTTTTCTGGATATCAATTTTGGTCTAAAAATTGATTTATGAAAAGGCACAATTTCAATGAAAAACTTGTATAATCGAGTGCAAATTTTTTATGAGACAAATTATGCATATTGGAAAGCCCGTATGAAATCTCACTTAGAGGCCATTGACGAACGTGTTTGGGTTTTGTGTAAAAGAGGGTGGACACCTCCCACTATCATTGTAGATAACATAAAAAATCTAAGACATGTGACTGAATAGACTGAGGTCGGATTTAAATTGAGCACATATAACTCACGTGGGATTAGTGAAATTTTCAAAAATGTCACCCCCTACGAGTTTCGACGCATCACGACATATACCACATCAAAAGAAGCATGGGATGTTCTTTAACTTACTCATGGAGGCACTAATGTTGTTAAAAAGTCAAAATTGCAAAGTTTAAATACTTAATTTGAAACAATCACCATGCTTGAATATTAGTGTTTTGATGAATTTTATTCATGCTTATTGATATTGTAAACACTAGTTTTAATCTAGGTGAACACATTCCTGATGCTACAATAGTTAAAAAGATTTTGAGATCACTGCCTAAGCATTTTATCCCAAAAGTCATTGCGCTAAATTCGATAGGAAATTTTAGTCTGAAATTAGAAGAGTTAGTAAGAGACCTCAAGACTTATGAAATTAACATGTTTCCTAACACGATAAAATCAAAAGATAAAGGGGTAACACTTAAATCCTAGGCTAGGAAGAGTTAGGGGTTAGCAAGAAAGAGAGGTGAGTCGTTTAGGAGAAAAGAGGAAGAGATGTCAGATTCGGAGTTTGATTTTGACTTAGACGATTTGTCTTTGTTTGAGAAAAATTTCAAGAAATTTCTCAGATTAAAGAAAATGGCAATTTCAAAGATAAAAAGAAATTTGAGAAAAATAAATTTGTAAAGAAAAATTATATATATAAAAAAGACATGCCTAAGAAAGATAAGGATAGATGCTATGGGTGTGACGGTAGAGGACATAGGGCATTTGAGTGTCCTACTAGGTTGAAACAACAAGGCAAAGCAGCTTTAAATGCCTCACTTAGTGACGACAGTGAGTTCCAGTTGGTGGATTCTAGAGACGAGTCACCGCATTAATGTAACTTCACCGCATTCATGGTTAGTCATGTGAATATTTTCAGTGCGCCTCACGACAATGAGGAAGCTACTTCACAGGGACACCTCAACACTCAAAGCGATGTGAGTGAGGGGGGATGTTGCAAGTAAGAGCGAGAGTGCCCTACGACGCTCGTATGCTTATTTATATGCTGATAATTTTCAAACCAAAAAGTGCAACAAAGAGTTAGCACTTAGGATCATTACCTTAGAGAAAGATTTAGGAGAGATGATAAAGGGAGAGTCCTCCATTAGCACTTCCTTGAGAGAGAGAGAGAGAGAGAGAGAGAGTTGGCATAGAGAAGAGAGTCAGTTTAAAGAGAGAGAGTTTTTATTTTCTTCTTTTTTGAAAATACAAAAAGATTTTCTATTTTTTGAAAAATTGAAAAATCCAAAAAGATTTTGATTTTCATAAAAAAAATTGAAAAAACCAAAAAGATTTTCTTTTTATAAATTTTTTTGAAAAACACAAAAATAGTTTTGTATTTTGTTTACACCATTTATGGATGAACATTTAAGATAACCATAGTCATATTTTCATTCCATATTTCACTTGACTATTTGATAGTGATTTGAGATGCAACATCATTTCATCCATGTGTTTTACATTGTTTAGAGTCATTGAGATACGATTAGTGATATCTTCTATATGTTTGGCTCCTTAACTCCTTTATTATACATGTGCACGGTATTATTTGAGTATTTTACTTGTCTATCTAATGTTGGTTTGAGTGTTTCCATCTCAATTTTGTGTATACAACGAACCAAAATATAATAAAACTTGACAAGAAAGTAGTGCATGTAAAAACCATTGTAGTGAGTTTATGTGATTTTGAAAAAAGGGGAAAGGCTACGAAATGTACTCATGTGTCCTTTGTGATTAAGCCAGTGTTTAAATCAAACCTAGAAAAAGTGTGGAAAAAACAGAAGCCAAGGTCGAAAGAGGTTGAAAAGAGCCCGAAAAAATTCATAGGCAATAAAAATAAAAAAATGCCAAAAAGGTGGGACAATAGGATTTAGTTTCATCACCTCAAAGGAAAAAAGAAAAAGACTTATTATTTATGAGGGAGTTTAATTGGAATATAAAACGGGTTTGCAAGCCCTTGAGAGTCATGAAAAAACGTTGCATAATTTTGGACGTTATTGGTATGAAAACCACTCTGAGCTTTGACTTGTTGATTTGATTGAGTCAATTTCTTATAATTCCACCATTTTTGCACCCAAGGGAGATGTCGAGTTCATTCGTTAGGAGCAATCGAAATTCATTGTGTACATATGTTATGTTTGTAAGCATTGATTTTCCTATTTAATTTGTTCACATCCCTATATTTTCGCTATCATCGACTTGGTTATTTTCGTGTTCTTTCGTGGTGTGATTCTTTGTTGCATATTTTGTGAGAAATTTTTTTAAAAATTCAAAAAGAGAACGTTTGTTTAACTTGTGACATTCTCCATTTGCATTGCTTTGTGTTCTTTATATTTGTCTATTTGGGGACATTATAAAAAAGGGGGAGAACGAATTATGGGGGAGAATTTTTGTTTGATTTAATAATGATTTGCTTAAGCTTAATTGATATTTTTTTTCTTATCATTATAATCATACCATTGCGCGTCACGGGTATTGTTTCTTATCTCGTGTGTGTAGGTTCAAAACTGAGGATCATTTGTCCACACACTGATGATGACAATGAAAGATTTTCGAAGTTGAAGATAATGAAGTTTATTTTTTTTTGGAAGACATGTCATTTAAAATTTCTAGTTTTTGGGTTTAATGGGGATATTAAATTGTATGTCATTTATTTTGAGATTAGGTGGCATAATTTGGTTTTTTATGTATGTACCGGCATAGACATGGGGGGAGATTTGTAAGGACGTGATTTTATAAATGTTCAATTAGAATCAAGGAAGTTTTCAATATGTCCTAGATCACATCTAAATATGCCTGATACCACTACATTCAACACGTCAACACGTTCATCCATGACGGCCTCGATATGAATCTAAAATTATCACTCTCCCACTATCTTCATACGTACGTAATGCATCCTCAACGTGCAACATGCAACGTGCGTCTTCAACATTCCCACTACTCCACTCGTATTTATGCTAAAATAATTAATTTGGAGTTTTTAATGGTTACATAATTATTTGAAATTTTTATAAAATATTTGTTAAGGTTGTAAAATATTTTCCTTCGCATAAAGAATTTTATCTAAGTGTTGAGGCGAGAAAAAAATTGTCGCTAACGTCGTTCGAGCGACTACACAATGTTGTTCAAATGACATGTGGGTGTCGTGCGAAGTCGTTTGAGCGACGTGTCTCTTCTTTCGAGCGACAACCCTCCGTCCATCGAGCAATGCGCTGACTCGATTTTTGTATAAACAGCAGTGTTCTACATGCACGTTTCTCAAGTTTTTTGCACCTCTGTTTTCGCAGAACAGGTATATTTTTCAGACTTCATCTTTTAAGGTTTTAACCTTTTTAATTCACAAATCCTTCCCAAATACATATGTGAATATTTATAAATCCTAGATTGATCATTCTAATCATATGGAGTATTGTTGTGGAGAAGAAGATTGTTCTCCATTGCTGACTTGGAGCTCTTACAGGATCTCTTGCCGACAACGACAAACTGATAAATTCGGGTATTCGAGTGTCACTATATTTCTCTATAATTGTAAGTGTTACGAATTATAGTGAATTTTGCCCCTTTGGGGGATTTTTCTTCATATTGTTATTTCTTTGCATGCTTGAATTTATTTAATTCGTCAATCACGTTTATTTGCAAGAATTAGGGTTTTTAAGATTAAAAATTAGCATTTAATTAAACAAATTTAATCATTGATTGCTGGCGCACTGCCTTCATATATTTCCTTTATCAAGTTACCTACCTCTGATGGGTGGACACATCTGAGCAATGAAACAATGAATCCTCTTCTATATAGGATCCCTCCTTCCATAACATACCTAGTTACTTTGTATCGGAGCCTTATAGCCTCCTTAGGACCAATCATCATAATGCCCTTTTCTAGGTCATTCCTTATCAGATCCATCCAAGATGGGCCTAAATATAATGGAATTAAGTTAATGTTTTCTTTGTCAATGCTCTATTGTGGGAGGATAGCAATTGGGATGGTGCTTCTTAATTATGTGTTGGTTGAAAAAGCACAATGCAAACCCATCTGACACCATAGACACTTAGCACTTGATTACAATCAATTGGGAATCATTATGTTCTTGTATCGGCTTAGCACCTAGAGATAATGGTAGGCCAAATCGTGTTATGAGTGCTTTATACTCTGCCTCGTTGTTGGAGGCATTAAACTGAAATCTGAGGGTATAATCTACATTAATATTATCCGGGGTGTTGATTATTGGACCAACCTAACTTTGAGAGGAACATGACGAGCCATGTACATACATCTTCCAAATTAGAGGGCCTTATTTGAAATCTTACTCTGTCAGGGTTCCATAGTTAAAAATTTATTTCTTTGCTCTAGGTAGTGAGCAATTTCCTCTCATTTAGTCGATGACTCTGGTATATCCATAATCTGGACAGCTACGTGGTCATTGATCTATCTTTTAGAAATATCTGCTTGGTTGAATCTTTGAGATTTTTTTTGAAGAAGTCTACTCGGCATGCATCTCTGCTGGATTCTCTTCCATGGAAGTATGCTCAGTAAGTTTTTACTCATAAGTGAATTATGTTATGAAATCAACTACTTCCTTTCCTTTTATCATCGTTCTAAGTTCATATTGTATGTCATACTCTCCTAATTCTACAGTTCAAGCCACCAGTCTGCCCGATTTCTGAAGTTTATGAATGGCTGTCATAGTGGTAGGTCTGTATAGAATAGAATGGTATTACTTATAAATATGGATTCATTCTTCAAGAAGCTTAAATTAGGGCTAGAGTTAACTTTTCTAATCTTAGATAATGAATTTCCTCTCCTCAATATGCTTTGCTTGTATAATAAACTAGTTTTTGTACTCTATTTTCTAATCTGACCAATGCCAAGCTAACTGCCAATTCAAATACATTCAGGTATAAGTAAAACTTCTCTCCCATGAGGGGCCTCGAGAATAAGGGTGGAGATCCCAATACTTATTCAACTTTAAGAAATCCTTTTCATATTCTCCGTTCCATTCAAATAACTTACTCAATACCTAAAAGAAAGGAAGACATTTGTCAGTGGCTTCTATATATCCTTCTTGTTCTTCAGGGATTGCATGTTGATTAGTGATTTTATCTTATCTTGGTTAGCCTCAATATCTCTTTGGTTTACTATAAAGTCGGGGAACATTGCTTCCTATATGTCGAACACATATTTTGTGGGGGTGAGCTTCATCTTGTGCATTTCCAACTGGCCAAACGTTTGTTCTAAGTATTTAATATGATCTGAAGTTATCTTGCCCTTAGTGACTAGACATATTATTCCATATTTTTTCTGATATGTTCCTTAAAGACTCTATTCAATAATATTTGGTATGTTTTTCCAACAATTTTTATCCCAAAATTCATAATGTCGTAACAGTATGTACCTCGGCTGGTGATGAACGAAGTTTGCTCATTGTTTTTTGGCTCCATTTTGATTTAATTATAACCTCAATATGAATTTATGAAATTGAGTAGTTCATGCCCGATAGTAGTATCAACCAACGGATCAATCCTTGGTAAAGGATAGCGGTCCTTTAAGCAGGCTTTGTTCAAGTCTGTGAAGTCAACACACATGCGCAATTTATCATTCTTCTTTCTAACCATAACTATGTTGGATAAATATTCGGGGTACTTAATGTCTTCAATGAATATTTCTTTTTATTACTTCTCCACTTGCTCCTGTATGGCCATTTTTTTTACTGAAGACACATCGCTTTTATTTAATCAACTTTACGTACTTGAATATGTTGAGGTCATAACATATGAATTCTGGACCAATCTATGGCATATCCTCATGACTATAAGTGAATACATTCTTCCTCTAGCCGAGGAAATCCACCAACTCCTTTTCGATATTAGGTTCAAGTATTGAGCTAATCTGTGTTGTCTTCTCTGGTGTTCGTCATCCAGGATAATTGACTCTACTGCTTTAATAACCTATTGATTGATCAATTCTGATTCCTCGCATGGATATATGGTTTTTATCTGGTAAGTAATTATGTGTTTCTTCGATTCCTCCTGGTTGGCTGAAGTGTTGTAGTATTCCCTATCTTTAATTTGATTCCCTAAAACGACGTCGACCACATAATGTGTGGGGAACTTGTGACACCTTGCCTATTAAAATACCGGGTGGCCCACCCGTAATCAAAATAAAGCATTGGTCTCATATGGTTCATTCTTAGCATCACTATCGAAAACTTTTTTAAATTTACTAACAACCTAGTAATTTAATTAGACTGGTGCTAAATTTTATCTTTCATTAATTAACAACATGAGGAGGTAAATAATAATTAAACCATCAATCACAAACTGATAAATAAATCCAACACAAATGGATAATATATATAAAACTAACCGAATCAACTATCAGGACTCTTTCATCACTCTCCTTTTTGGCAATTTTCAAAGAATCAAAATCAATACACAAATTACCAAAGTGTTCACGAAAAATATCTATTTGAGTTTGAAACGTTTGAAAATATTCAATCATACTATTAAAACAAGAATTTTCTTTTTCCAAAACTTTAATTCTTCTGAAAAGTTTCAAATTCAAAAGTTTTAATTTTTCAGCACGGTCGTGAAAATTTTCAAAAATAAGCTCCTCATTAAATGGGCGTTCCATAGGAAAATTTTTGATTTTTTACAAAACTAATTTTTCAAAAAATCAATATCACACGATTTTGCGAAAAATAGAAATACGCGATAAACTAGCGTAACCGGCTCTGATACCAATTTTAAAAAAAACGTGATTGTGTGATAATTGATCAAATTCGCAAATTTCTAAATTGGCATACTTATTTAATTAGAGTCTATTAATTCAGCCCCTAAACATGCATCTAAGAGAGATAAACTGTTCAAGCCATGCATGAAAAATAAAGACAACCGATATAGGAAAAAACCCTTTCGGTTAAAACCTTTTATAACACTTTGAAGAATTCACAGAACCTTTGACTTACATACAACCTGATAATTTTTGACAAGTGTGTAATGCACGGTGCTTTAGAAAACCTTCAAAGATATGAGAGACAACGAAATACCTTCTAGGCGTCGGTTCGTCGTCTTCGGCTCGTCCACACGCAGGATGACTACGCTCGGTATCCACCAATCAAATATGGAGATGCCTTCTCCACAGAGGATGAACAAAAGAAAATTCGTGTTCTTGGGTTCCAAAAGGATTCACAAAAATATGGGAATGATGTGTGAATCAAAACATGAGTTTTGGGACTAAAAAATATGAAGACTTGAGCTATTAGAAATCTCAAAATCGTCTCTCCAAGTTTTAAAAAATAACTCCCCCGAAGTTGGCTTTTAAAGGAAACCAAAACAAATTATGTTTTTGGAACTCTTGCTAGCATTAGGTACCCGAACCGATTCGGCCTTCAGTTCGTGATAGTTCGATGGTTTTGGGGCTTAAACACATAGCATGCTTCATACAGATTTTATCGGGATTTTCTCTATTTTCAAAGGGCCATAACTTCTTCACCGTAGCTCGAATTAAGGTGTTGTTTCTTCCAGTATCTCTGTGGCGTCGAGCTCTTCGATTTCCAGTTGACCAGACCTCCAGACGGTGGATATAAAATTACTAAAATTCCCTTGAACTTTCCTATCTTGCCTTTCTTTCATTGTTTTGACTTCTCTGGCGTACCACTTGCATAAAATCCATACAATCTTGGAACGTGAAGTCCTTGAGGAAGATGTGGGACACTTGATGGAGATGTTAAATGCTTGATTCTTATAATTCGAATAGAAGTCGTCTGTGATATCATGAAGTGACGTGCCAAATGTAGCGGTGTACGACATACACAAATGTAAAATATCGGACATGAGAAAAATGTCCTTACAAATCTCCCCCTATGTATATGCCGGTACATACATAAAAATATCCTAATTTTCAAATACAAAATTACTTATACAAATCTTCCCTCCCATGAACCCAAAACTGGAAAGATACAAATGAATAAGTCTTCATAGTTTGTTCTTCAGAGCTTCAAAATCTCATATCTTTTCTCATCAGGGTGTGCAATCCAATGATCATCAATGTAGTACCTACACACATGAGATAAAGAAAAATACCAAGTGACATATCGAGTTTGAAATGAGATAAACACACATACCAATGTATGAGAAAAACATAAGTCAAATCTCAAAAACTCCCCCAAAATTCAAACTCCCCCATAAAATGATAATTATTTCTCCCCCTTTTTATTATGTCCCCAAATAGACAAATGAGAAGAATAAATCAACAAGCAAAGTCGGGTTGTCTCCGTATTTGAAACAAGGCATCAATCAGATGGAAAATGCGCTCTTGCAAAGAAATACTCAAAAAATCTTCACAAACTATTTTTGATTTTTCAAATTTTTCGCACAAAAATAAGATACAATTTGTAAAATATGAAAAACATGACACAAAAATCACACCATGGATTTAAAGTCAAACAACCAAGTCATGGAAATGGAATGTATGGGTGTGAACACATTCGATTAGTAAATAAACTCAATCAATCTTATGTGCACGATGAATACGTGTACTCCTAACGAATGAACATCAAAACTATCCTTAGGTGTAAAAATTTTTGAATTATCAACAAATCAAAGTCAAAGTGATTTCCACGCCAATAACGTCCAAAACTATTTAGCATTTTTTTAAGATTTTCAAGGACGTGCAACCCCGTTATTGAAATCTCCAACCAGAATCCCTCATATATATTTTCTTTGAGAGGTATTAAACTAAATTCTAAAACCTTGGAGAATTGGTGCAAAAACCTAAATGGCCCATAATTGGCATGAATTTATTTTAATTGCCTTAAAAAAAATTCGTGCTCTTTTAAACCTCTTTGGGCCCGGGATAAGAAAATTCCTCAATTTTTTAGGTCCAATTTAAATGTCAGCTTAATCGCAAAGGATAAATGATAAACTTTCGTATCCCTTCACCGTTTTCAAATAAAAAACACAAACTCACAAACGGCTCTTACATGCACAACTTTCTTATCAAGTTTTATCGCGCTTGGTTCATTTTAAGGACGGGATTAAAGTGAAAACACCCAACCAACATGTGATAAGACAAGCACAATAATCAAACAAATCCGTGCATGAGTGCAATAAAGGAAAACATGAGTCAAACATGTAGGAAGTAACACTTAATTACATCTTAATGACTCCAAACATTATAAAGCACATGGATGAATTGACATATTGTCTCAAAAAACAATCAAATAGTCACATGAAAAATGGAATGGTGTTGTGACTCAGTCATCCTAAGTGTCCATCCATAAAAGGTGCAAACAAAATACAAAAATCTTTTTGGATGTTTCAAATCTTTCATCAAATTAAAATATTTTTGTATTTTTCAAAATTTTCAAAAAATTTATACAAAAAGTACACATGTCATAACACTAGCAAACACACACACACACAGATATATATATATATATATATATATATATATATATATATATATATATATATAATGAAACCAAAAAACCAGCGTATGACAAACATTCGTACACAATCATCTATATGATATCACAAGAGAAAATTCATGTGCAAGCAAATGGTAATCTACTTGTCTAAAATCTAATGCCTCTAAAAATGATTTCCTAACCCAAATAGATGTGAAACGTCGTGTGGGGGATTTAGGAACCAAGGAAAGACTAGACTTTGACTTCCTAAGACATTTTCCAAGATCAAAACAAAAATGTCTAAGGTGACCTTTCCTACCACAATGTGAACATGTGTAAATGGGAGGAATGTTACCTAAAGTGTGATCTTTTCTAATGTCCTTGGGAACGATTGACCCTCTAAAATAAATAATGGTTTTGTCTTTGGCATCAGAAGTATTAGAACTCGACGAGCCATTACCATTACTATGAAACCTACTTGAATCATTTAAATCATTTTTCAACTTCAAAATATTTGATTCAAGAAATGAATTAGAATCTTCCAAAGATAGGGATTTTCTTTTCAAATTATCAATTAAACTTAATAGTTTATTGTACTCCCCCTCAATTAAAACAAACTTATCCCTAAGATTCTTTTCACGTGCCGTGAAATCATCGATTAATTTTTTATCCTCGACGGCACAAACGGGAACCCAAGAATTTTTTAATTCCTTCAATTCCTTCTCTAAAACTAGGACTCTTTCATCACTCTCCTTTTTGGCAATTTTCGAAGAATCAAAATCAATACACAAATTACCAGAGTTTTCACGAAAAATATCTATTTGAGTTTGAAACGTTTGCAAATATTCAATCTTACTATTAAAACCAGAATTTTCTTTTTCCAAAACTTTAATTCTTCTGCAAAGTTTCAAATTCCAAAGTTTTAATTTTTCAGCACGGTCGTAAATAGTTTCAAAAATAAGCTCCTCGTTAAATGGGCGTTCCATTGGAAAATTTTTGATTTTTTACAAAACTAATTTTTCAAAAAATCAATATCACACGATTTTGCGGAAAATAGAAATACGCGATAAACTAGCGTAACCGGCTCTGATACCAATTTAAAAAAAACGTGATTGTGTGATAATTGATTAAATTCGCAAATTTCTAAATTGGCACACTTATTTAATTAGAGTCTATTAAATCAGCCCCTAAACATGCATCTAAGAGAGATAAACTGTTCAAGCCATGCATGAAAAATAAAGACAACCGATATAGGAAAAAACCCTTTCGGTTAAAACCTTTTATAATACTTTGAAGAATTCACAGGACCTTTGACTTACATACAACCTGATAAATCCGTAAAATCGTGGATAAAATGCATATAAATCGTGGAACGTGGACTTTCCTATCTTGCCTTTCTTTCATTGTTTTGACTTCTCTAGCATACCACTTGCATAAAATCCATAAAATCGTGGAACGTGAAGTCGTTGAGGAAGATGTGGTACACTTGATGGAGATGTTGAATGCTTGATTCTTAGAATTCAGATAGAAGCCGTCATGTGATATCGTCAAGTGACGTACCAAATGTAACGGCGTACGACATACACAAATGTAACATATTGGACATGAGAAAAATGTCCTTACAACATCCATGAATAGAATATTCAAACTGGGTGTCCCAATGGCTGGATGATTGAGTCGGAAACCGATCGTCCGTGTAAATACGCTAGTCGTTGTTATCGGCTTCCAACCGAAATACAAAAACCTAAACTATAACTACACTCTTGTGGAGTATAGTGGCTAGTTTGGGTATCGAATCCTCAGGGAACTAGGACGAGTGAACGTGACAATAAAGGTAAGACTATTAACCCTAACTTGACTCTAAAAAGAAATAAAAATAAGATGATTGAGTGAGAAAGGGAAAAGGGAAAAATAAAGAAGTTAACAAAAAGTAATTGGAAAAATTAAGGTAGAGACACAATCCCCCAACCCTAGTGTATTGATGATATAAAACTAATCGTAAATTTAAGTGATTAATTAGACCCAGAATTTAGTACTCCCAAGCATTACGTATACGAGGTTCATGCCGGCGTCATACTTAACCTGAGGACGAGTAAATCGGTATCGCGATAATTGCACTCAAATTGTACTTTATATCATCACGAGTACCCAAGGGCAAACGAGATATAAAGATCCACAATCATTGTGTAATTACACAATACGATCAAAATTAATCGTTAAATTCATCGGATTAACGTTATACACATACACTAACACATCAGGTTGGGTTCATGCATCCCAACCTTTAAAACCTAGCCGGACATGTTAACTGGACTAATGCATGAAATAGTAACGTTGCATGTGCATGAAATCATGATGAAACTAGCTAGAAGCATGTAAATACGTATTATGAATGCGAAAACAAGTTGAATTGACTACGAAAACTAAGCATGCAAGAACAACGACAAAACTCTTGAATCTTGAATTAAAACTTGAAAAACAAACCCGAAACAATGAATTCTTGAAGCAAATAATTCCTTTGATGTTCCTAGATGTTTCTCCTTCTTCTTCTCTATCAAAAACTGAGTAAAACTACTCCTAATGGCTGCTCCTAAGTTGTTACCTACGTTCCCTACAATTTTTGAGAAGTTAAAACCTAATAGGAGACTTGGGAACCAATCAGCATAAAAGGCAAAATTCGCGTATCAGGTACCCCGAACCGGTTCGGGGGTACCTGCGAATCGGTTCGCCCCCCCAAACCGGTTCGGCCTGGGGTTCGCGAATGTGTGCTGGCCTGGAGTTCAACACTTAGCATTTTTCTGGCTTTTCTCTTCTTTTCTTGGATTTTTCTTCAACTTCAACTGAGCATAACTTTTCAATCGTAGCTCGGATTTGGGTGTCGTTTCTTCCAGTGTTCTCGTTATTCCGAGCTCTTCAACTTTCCAGTTGACTTTTATTTTCGTATCTAGCTGTAAAATTACCAATTTTCCCTTGAACTTGCCTTCTTAGCTTTTCTAGCATTGTCTTGCTTCCTCCTTTGCACTGCTTGCATAATTAACCTGTAAAACCAATAGGAGAAGCACAAAACATGAAATACTCGCCACGAAGGTTAGTAGCATAAATGTGAATAAAATCCATATATGTTACATCACTCGGGTTCACAAATGTACCGAAATTAGGGGAATAAATGTACAATATTTATGCCCAATCAAACCCCCCTAACTTAGAACTTTGCGCGTCCCGAGCAATGTAAAAGAATGAGAGTATGAGTTAAGGATCCATCAAAGACTTTATTGAGATAGAGAACCTCTTTCGCGGGCAAGCAATTGCATTTAGCGCATGCAACAAGCCTTTAAACCTCTAGGTTACCCTAGTAGGACGAGTTGTGTCTCGTGAGGGTTTGCAGTGAATATAACCACAAAATTCGACTCAAAGAAAATTCAAAATATGCAAAAATTAAGCAATTCAAACTTTTCCAGAAAATAATCATCATTAAGTCATATTTACGAGTCTCAAACCATAGTGTGTGTGCGAAGCCGGAAATGTAACCGCCAATTTTCACTGATTGATCATTACGTTACTTATCCGAAAATTCGTTTTGATTTCAATTTCTCACGGAACGCTCTCACAAATGAATCTCTCGGATTATGGCATTTCTCTCGGCATGCGTGATATAAAGAGTAAATGTAATTGAAGCAATTTCACGCACACAATTAGAAAGACGGAAATTTTATGGCGAAAGGATCTCTTCAACGGATTACGGTTTTAAAAACGGGAACATTGCCTTTATTTCGCGCACTTAGCCTCTTATATTATCTTTTGGTGTCTTCACTCTCCACGCGGTAATCAATTTTCGCAATTTGGACTCGGTTAGGACTTTTTCGGGTTAAAGGGTGTCTTGGGTGAAATGAAGGAGGAATGGGAGGTTGGAATTGGAAAAGTCATTAATGATGTCCATTTGTGCATTTTTCGGGCTATTGCTCATTTCTTTTTTTCTTTTTCTTTTTTTATTTTTGTTGAGCATTCTTCTATTTTTTTTTTCTTGCCCCTTTTTGTTGCACTTTTCGGACTTAAATTATGACTTTTTTTACTTTTCACAATTCCGGCTATTTTGGGTTTTTCGGGTTGTCAAACGAAAGGGAAAATTATTCGGCTCAATTTGGGTTGCAAAAGGGTAATTTTTCGCTACTTTTTCTGGCCAATATTTTTCGGTTGACAAACGATGGCCTACTTCATTGTCCAAAATGCCAATTGCGTTACCATATGCGTTTCGAGGTGAATTTAAGTTTAGAGACTAATTTGGCACGTTTTTCAAGGCAATATTGCACACATTTTTCAAAACCGATCAAAATGAAAGGATTGAGATCCTTGACAACTTATTAAGCGCTAAAAAGAACTTTGAGTTAACAATTAACTCGGATTGATTTTAAAACTCGCAAAACGTGATAGGCTCGAATCTCACCGGGTTTGTAAATCTCCACATTTATTCGTTAAGTCGTCAATTTCCGCACAATTTCCATCTTTCGTCAATTTCGGCTTTGTGTATGTTGGGTATTTACAATTTGAGACTCCAATTCGACTTTTAATGATATTTTTGAAAAATTTTAATTCCAATTTTTATTTATTTTGAACAAAAATATTTTTGGGTTTTTCAAATTTTTTTTTTTTTTTTTTTTTTTGGGCATTTTTGAAAATTTGTGAAGTTTTAGAAATACGCACTTGTGACCCCCCCTAACTTAGACTTTTGCATTGTCCTCAAGCAAAAAGGACTAAAATCTAATTCAAAGCGAATAATAAGTGCGGAAAAATAAAACAAACAAATATGAAAAAATGCAAGCTTGTATTATAACAATGGGAAACCTGTGTTACATGAGAAATGGGGAGACAACTGTGAACAATGTGAAAGCCCTACCACAACTACAATTACACCAAAATATCAAAACAAACATAGGTAATGGTGGATGTGGGTGGGAGGTGGAGGGTGCATTCGGATCATAAGGGTCATAATAGAAGGGGGGTGGAGGACCGCCGAAGTTGAGTTGATGATGGTGGACTTGGAGTTGGTACATCATCCGGGTGTCCCTTAGGTAGGCCGTTTGGTCTTGATTGTATTGGTTGATGAACCCATCGAGACGGGACTCAACCGCCGAAAGGCGACTATCGAAGTTTTCCCCCGGGGGCTCGAAATCGGAGTCCTCCTCATCATCCTCAAATTCTTCCTCGTCGACGTCCATCATCGGGTCGTCATGAGCTTCCTCGGGCACATCCTCTTCGAGAATGGGACGGTCGGGGTGAGCTACACGCATTTGGCGTTCGCTTCGAGTGGTGGACGTGCCGCCAATGGGGCGAGGAAGGCGAATTTGTTGCCCGAGGTCATCCACTCCAGCTTCCATTAAAAGCTCCGTGATGAAACGGGCGTAAGGTAGTGCGGTTTTGCCATATTCATCATAAGCGGCATTGAGGATATCCACGTAGAAGAGATGGGCAATGTTGATGGTGCTCTCGGGGTCCAAAAAGTAATAGAGGAAATTTGCGTGACGTAAACGGACCACCGAGTCATTGGTGGTTTGGTGGATGGCACCACAAGCAATGAGGTGCGTGAAGCGCACCGTGGCAGACAAACCACCAATAGGAAAGGATTCGCGCGCCCATTCGACCCCAGGTGCCATGCGGGCAATGCATTCTTCTTTTGTGTGGAGGCAACCATTGTTCGGGTATTGGAATGGCACGAGGAGGATCACCCCTTTGGCACGCATTTTGCGTGCGATGATGGCCGCCGAGAATGGAATAGTGATACCGTCAAGGTATGCCTCGTGAAGCGTGGAGGATTTGCGAACCAAGGTCGCATAAAATTGGCGAATGGCGGCATCAAACACGTTATTGCTCTTAGGGGCAAGGAAAGATCACCACCCATGGCGAGTAAATAGGGCGGTGACATCGCTCGAAAGGTGGTCCCAATCCACGAAACGTTCAATGTGAATGGGGCGCATAGCTGAGAAGTATTGCTCGGCCCAATGACGTTCTTGGACACATCGAAAGACCCCCTTGCCCGGGTCATCAAGGATGGTGGTATCATCATATTTCTTTGGGCGGAGGTTGGGGCGGCGTTGGCGCGGCATATTGACGGAAAGAGGGAGAGAGAGGGGGAAAATATGGGAGAGAAAAGATTGAGGGAGATTGGTTTGGTGTGAGAAATGGAGGAGGGGTGAAGGGGTATTTATAGGTGTGAAGGGGTGGGTTTTTGGTGGGAAATATGAAAGGGTGGGAAGGAGAGAAGGGAAGGGGTGAATTGGGTTGAATTTGGGAAGGAGGGAAGGATTTGGAGGGAAGAAAAACGAAGGGGAAAGAAGGGGGAAAGAATGGAGGGAAGGGGATGAATTTGGAAAAGAACGGGGGAAGAATCTGCCAGGTACCCCGAACCGGTTCGGGTGTACCTGCGAACCGGTTCGCCCCCCCGAACCGGTTTAGGTTGGGGTTCGGGGTAGCAAGCTGGTCCGAACGCTGGAATTCACTCTTTTCTCCATTTCAAAGTGCTCTCTCATCCTCTAACTTATGCATAAGGCCCCTAAAAACCTTCTAGACCCTAGGGCTCCCTAAAAAATCCTCGAATTCAACATCGTGATACGTACTAGCTCCCTCGAAATGCGTGCTACCCGATCTCTTTCGCAACTCAGGATTCTGACTCCTACTAACCTATTCACATACGACTACTATACATACAAATTCACCCCATACGCGTCGGGGGTGCGACGACCTTACTTTCTCAGCTCAATTGACCCCATAAACGGGGTCCGACAACCAAATTGTGTCGACCTCATACTCACACGCCTCTAGGTATGGCTTTAGGCGTTGTCCATTGACTTTGAACGTGTTTTCCCCTTTTAAATCGTCTAGTTCAACAGCTCCATGGGGAAAAAGGTTCTTCATGACGAACGGGCCGGACCATCGTGACCGCAACTTGCCTGGAAAGAGGTGAAGCCTAGAGTTGTAGAGAAGAACTTTTTGCCCGGGATGAAACTCTTTTCTTCGAATGATGCTATCATGAGCAAGTTTCATCCTTTCTTTTGATATTTTTGCGTTCTCATACGCATCATTGCGTAGTTCTTCTAGTTCATTCAATTGAAGCTTACGGGCTTCACCGGCTTTGTCCAATGCATAGTTCAATTGCTTAATTGCCCAATACGCTTTGTGTTCGAGCTCAACAGGAAGATGGCAAGGTTTTCCATACAAAAAACGGAAAGGAGACATGCCAAGTTGATTCTTAAATGCAGTACGATAGGCCCATAGTGTATCGGTCAATCTAAGGGACCAATCTTTCCGGGTAGGATTGACGGTCTTTTCAAGAATGTTCTTGATCTCCCGATTCGCTAGCTCGGCCTGCCCATTCGTTTGTGGGTGATATGTCGTCCCAACCTTGTGGATGACGCCATACTTTCTCATGAGCTTCTCAAATGGCCTATTGCAAAAATGCGTGCCATTATCGCTAATTATTGCTTTCGGTGCACCGAAGCGAGAAAGTATGTGTTCCTGTAGGAACTTTATCACCACCTTGTTATCATTAGTCTTAGTAGCTATAGCTTCCACCCATTTAGAAACGTAGTCTACCGCGACTAGGATGTATAGGAAACCAAAGGACGGGGGGAAGGGACCCATGAAGTCAATACCCCAACAATCAAATATCTCAATAATGAGTATGGGGGTAAGGGGCATCATGTCACGTTGAGAAATGGCTCCCATTCGTTGGCACCTATTGCATGACTTGCAAGCATCATTTGCATCCCGGAAGATTGTGGGCCAATAGAGGCCGCATTGCAGAATTTTAGCGGCCGTCTTTTTCGTCGAGAAATGGCCTCCACATGCTTCCGAATGACAAAACTGGATGACTTTCGGGATCTCGTCATCCGGTACGCATCGTCGGATGATTTGGTCGGCGCAATATTTAAATAGGAAAGGATCATCGTAAAAGAACATGCGCGACCAATTAAGAAACCTCTTCTTATCATGCGGTGTCCAATCGGGAGGGACGGCTCCCGTGACAAGATAGTTCACTATGTCCGAAAACCAGGGATACGAAGAAGTAGCGAATAGTTGCTCATCGAGAAAATGCTCGTCTATGGGTATGGGATCACTAGGTACGTCGGACGAAAGCCGAGATAAATGGTCGGCAACGACGTTTTCTACTCCTTTCTTATCCTTGATGGAGAGATTGAACTCTTGTAGGAGTAGGATCCACCTTATGAGGCGCGGCTTGGCGTCTTTCTTCGCAAGTAAATACTTTAAAGTCGCGTGGTCAGTGAAAACAGTAATGGGAGAACCAATGAGATAGGAACGGAACTTATCGAGGGCAAATACTACCGCTAGCAACTCCTTTTCCGTGGTAGAGTAATTGAGTTGAGGTCCGGTAAGAGTCCGGCTAGCGTAGTAGATAACATGAGCTTGTTTATCTTTACGTTGGCCCAAAACGGCCCCAATCGCGTAATCGCTTGCGTCACACATAAGTTCGAATGGTAAGGACCAATTCGAAACTTGCATGATGGGAGTGGACACGAGCATATTTTTCAACTTATCAAAGGAGCTTTGGCATGCCTCTGTCCACTCAAATGGGTTATCCTTCATAAGTAGGTTGCTTAAGGGCCTAGTGATGGCGCTAAAGTCCTTAATGAACCTTTGATAAAACGCCGCGTGGCCCAAGAAAGAGCGCACGTCTTTCAACGATTTCGGTGGGGGAAGATCAGCTATGACATCTATCTTAGCCCTATCAACCTCTATTCCGTTGGATGAAACAATGTGGCCAAGAACTATTCCCTCGGTGACCATGAAATGGCACTTCTCCCAATTCAGCACTAAGTTTTTGTCTACACATCGGGTAAGTACTTTCTCCAACTTGTCCAAACAATGATCGAAAGAGGTGCCAAAAATGCTGAAATCGTCCATGAACACTTCGAGTCCTCTCTCGATCATGTCGCTAAATAAGCTCAACATGCACCTTTGAAAAGTCGCGGGTGCATTAAACAAGCCAAATGGCATACGTTTGTAGGCAAACGTACCGAAAGGGCAAGTGAAGGTCGTCTTCTCTTTGTCAAGTACATCTACCTCAATTTGGTTATATCCGGAATAACCATCAAGGAAGCAATAATAAGGGTGGCCCGCAACTCTCTCAAGCATTTGATCAATGAATGGTAAGGGGAAATGGTCTTTCCTAGTTCCCGCATTGAGTTTCCGGTAATCAATGCAAACGCGCCAACCGGTGGTGGTGCGTTGGGGAATAATCTCTACCTTAGCATTCTCGATCACAGTCATACCCGACTTCTTCGGGACGACTTGAATAGGGCTCACCCATTTGCTATCCGAAATTGGGTAGATAATCCCGGCATCCAATAATTTGATGATCTCGGTTCTCACAACTTCTTTCATGTTGGGGTTCAGTCTTCTTTGCATTTCTCTAGAGGGCTTAACATCCTCTTCGAGATGAATCTTATGAGTGCAAATCAGAGGACTTATCCCCTTCAAATCAGCGATACACCAACCAAAAGCACTTTGGTGCTTCCTTAGAATTCTCAACAATTTACCCTCCTGCCCTTCATCAAGGCTAGAGGAGATAACAATAGGAAATGTCTCATCCTCTCCTAGGTATGCATATTTGATATGGGAGGGAAGTTTCTTTAATTCGAGGGTTGGAAATTTTTCACTGGAGGGAGCCATGTGTGTATCCCTCGGAGGTAATTCCTCGAATCTAGAAACCCAATTAACCTCTCTCACGTCCTCGTCCGACGTACTCTCATCGAGTAATTCTCTCACCCTTCCAACCTCCCTCTCGAAGTGAGTATACGTCCCCTCACACTCATAGCTCGTCGCTAAACAGGACTCTAAAGCGTCGCCACAGAAATTTTCCTCAAAGTACTCTTCTACTACCTCATCTATGAGGCTCACCGCGTGAAGATCATCTTCCTCCCCTGCATTTTGGGCTATGTGGAAGATGTTAGTATCCAAGGTCATGTTCCCAAAAGTGAGTTGCATTCGAACATTTCTTGTATTGATGATTGCATTAGCCGTAGCCAAGAAAGGGCGCCCAAGGATGATGGGAACATGATTGCTCGAGTTGAAGGAGGGCTCCGTGTCCCAAATGACAAAATCTACTGGGAAGTAGAAAGTGTCAACTTGGACGATCACGTCCTCGACTATGCCTCGTGGGATCTTCACTGATCGATCCGCTAATTGGAGAGTGACCTTTGTGGGCTTGAGGTCGCTCAAATCAAGTTGCCTATAAATAGAGTAAGGGAGTATGTTTACACTTGCTCCCAAGTCAAGTAAGGCTTTCTCAATTCGATTTTCTCCAATGATGCAGGATATAGTGGGTGCACCGGGATCTTTGAATTTCGACGGGAGATCATTTAGTAGAATGGAGCTCACGTTCTGGGCTAGAAATACATTCTTTTTTACTTTCATCTTCCTTTTTACTGTCAACAAATCTTTGATAACTTTGCCATAAGCTAGAATTTGTTTGATGGCATCAAGAAAGGGTAAATTCAGCTTTACTTGCTTAAGTACTTCTAGCACTTCATCACGCGGATTCCCTTTTTGAGCGGGAATCAACCTTCGAGGAAATGGTGCTGCGGAGGGTGGTTTCACTACCACCTCAGGCTCACTAGTGTCTTCCTTGTCACTCTCATTCAAGGGGACATCTTCGGCCTCTTTCGTGCCGGGCGAAATCTCCTTATCTTTTGTTGTGTCGTGTGGAGGAGGTGATAAATCAACTACTATTCCACTACAAAGAGTGGTCACTGCTTGACATTGCTCCTGATGTTCAGTGGATGTGGAGCTAACACTAGTTTGACCTTCGGGAGGTCGTTGGCCTTGGGCAGGGAACTTGGCCTTCTCTTGAACACTCAATGAGGATTGTATCTTTGACAGATTTGCATTTATGTCGCCGATCAGACGATCATATTTGGCATTGGTTGCAGTCTGGCTTGCAATGAATTGATTTATGGTATCCTCGAGAGTTCTCCGTTGTGGCGGGATATAATTTCCATGAGATGGTGGTGCTTGCACATGCCCTTGCATGTGTGGAGCTTGTTGAAATTGTTGTGGTGGAGGAGGGGCAACATGCGAAGGAGGGTTCATTGCGGCATGTTGTTGCCCGTAGCTAAAACCGGGATGGTTTTTCCACGAAGGGTTGTATGAATTCCCGTTCGGGGCACCAAAATTACCCTTAAGACCTCCTATACCACTAACTTGCTCCTGCAACATTACTTTATAGGCGGGTATCGTCGGGCATTCCTCAGTTGAATGTCCCTCCTCACAAATTGCACACACCTTCATGACAGGGTTCGGAATGGGTCCAGCTAGTCCTTTTCCATATAACTCGCATAGGTCTCGCAATCCTTTCTCAATGGTGTCCAATCAACAATCCGTCATAGAATTCTTATCTACGTGGAATAGGCCGGATGCCGATGGAGCAGTGGTGGGTTGCCGATTTCGATTTTGAGCGTTCGGATCAGAGGTATCCCAGGACTGGGTAGTCTCGGCGACATACCTCATGTGAAGATCAGCATCGTAGGCATCGAGATCGACAAACGGACCGCTTCCCGTAGTTTCAACAAGTTGTTTAGAGTTAAGGTTTAACCCATTATAGATAAAGGAGATGATTTGCGATGGATCAAATCCATGATGGGGGCATGAAGCCACTAACTCGTTGAAACGTTCATAACATCGATGGAATGGATCATTTTCATGTTGCCTAAATGCTTGAATTTGAGCCTTGATAGAGATTGTTCGATGTGTTGGGAAGAATTTCTTGAGAAATTTAGACTGTAGCTCATTCCAGGATGGAATCGAGCTTGGAGGTAAAGACCAGAGCCAGGCTTCAACTTTATCTTTAAGCGAGAAGGGGAAGAGTTTGAGACGGATTACCTCTTGTGTGCAAGTTTGATCATTGAGAGTATCACACACGTCCTCAAATTCCCTTATATGGAGGTATGGCTTTTCAGAATCCATACCGTGGTAATGTGGTAGCGTCTGGATCATTCCATTTTTGAAACGGAACTGCCCGGCATTATACGGGAGTATAATGCATCCCGGAGTGACAGTGCGCTCAGGATATAAGAATTCTCTTAACGGGCAGTACGGAAGCTCGTCCTCACCGGTGGGTGCATTACTATGTTGCGACATCTCTCTCTCACTTGACGACTCGGCGCTCTCACTAGGTGTGCTCGAAGTGTGTCCTACGAATGAGAATGGAGTGTTACTGGAGACTGAGTGCGACGGTGTGGGCGGTGGGATCCAAAACTGTGGGGCGTTTGGAGTGTGGGGACTTTCAGGGTTATACTCAACAAGTGGATTTTCGTGAATGCTGGTTGGAGTATTATGGGGTGTGGGAGTGGTTTCAGAATTTTGCATTAAAGCTTAGGAGAGTTGATGATTATGAAATTTTTTTTTTTTTTTAGTCAAAGCTTTGGATGAACTCAATCTAATCCTAAGTCTACCTAAATCCCCGACAACGACGCCATTTTGATTGAGTCGGAAACCGAGCGTCCGTGTAAATACGCTAGTCGTTGTTATCGGCTTCCAACCACAATACAAAAACCTAAACTATAACTACACTCTTGTGGAGTATAGTGGCTAGTTTGGGTATCGAATCCTCAGGGAACTAGGACGAGTGAACGTGACGATAAAGGTAAGACTGTTAACCCTAACTTGACTCTAAAAAGAAATAAAAATAAGATGATTGAGTGAGAAAGGGAAAAGGGAAAAATAAAGAAGTTAACTAAAAGTAATTGGAAAAATTAAGGTAGAGACACAATCCACCAACCCTAGTGTATTGATGATATAAAACTAATCGTAAATTTAAGTGATTAATTAGACCCAGAATTTAGTACTCCCAAGCATTACGTATGCGAGGTTCAAGCCCGCGTCATATTTAATTTGAGGACTAGTAAATCGGTATCGCGATAATTGCACTCAAATTGTACTCTATATCATCACGAGTACCCAAGGGCAAACGAGATATAAAGATCCACAATCATTGTGTAATTACGCAATACAATCAAAATTAATCGTTAAATTCATCGGATTAACGTTATACACATACACTAACACATCAGGTTGGGTTCATGCATCCCAACCTTTAAAACCTAGCCGGACATGTTAACTGGACTAATGCATGAAATAGTAGCATTGCATGT
This sequence comes from Sambucus nigra, assembly GCA_949130495.1. NCBI lineage: Eukaryota > Viridiplantae > Streptophyta > Magnoliopsida > Dipsacales > Adoxaceae > Sambucus > Sambucus nigra. The sequence continues at coordinate 254,628,283 of OX422220.1, forward strand.
GCATGAAATCATGATGAAACTAGCTAGAAGCATGTAAATACGTATTATGAATGCGAAAACAAGTTGAATTGACTAAGAAAACTAAGCATGCAAGAACAACGACAAAACTCTTGAATCTTGAATTAAAACTTGAAAAACAAACCCGAAACAATGAATTCTTGAAGCAAATAATTCCTTTGATGTTCCTAGATGTTTCTCCTTCTTCTTCTCTATCAAAAACTGAGTAAAACTACTGCTAATGGCTGCTTCTAAGTTGTTACCTACGTTCCCTACAATTTTTGAGAAGTTAAAACCTAATAGGAGACTTGAGAACCAATCAGCATAAAAGGAAAAATTCGCGTATCAGGTACCCCGAACCGGTTCGGGGGTACCTGCGAACCGGTTCGCCCCCCCAAACCGGTTCGGCCTGGGGTTCGCGAATGTGTGCTGGCCTGGAGTTCAACACTTAGCATTTTTCTGGCTTTTCTCTTCTTTTCTTGGATTTTTCTTCAACTTCAACTGAGCATAACTTTTCAACCGTAGCTCGGATTTGGGTTCTGTTTCTTCCAGTGTTCTCGTTGTTCCGATATCTTCAACTTTCCAGTTGACTTCTCTTTTTGGGTCTGGCTGTAAAATTACCAATTTGCCCTTGAACTTGCCTTCTTAGCTTTTCTAGCATTGTCTTGCTTCCTCCTTTGCACTGCTTGCATAATTAACCTGTAAAACCAATAGGAGAAGCACAAAACACGAAATACTCGCCACGAAGGTTAGTAGCATAAATGTGAATAAAATCCATATATGTTACATCACTCGGGTTCACAAATGTACCGAAATTAGGGGAATAAATGTACAATATTTATGCCCAATCACTGGACAACTTAAAGGTTTTGAAAAATATTTTAACACGGGTGAGAGCCCAAGTAAAACATTTTGAAAATGTTAAGCAAACAGTTAAATTTTATTAATTAAATATGCATGTGCAACCTTCATATTTAAGTCAGTGTCTCACTCTCTTAAGGTATAACTCACCCCTCATCTAATGTGCACACCTAACGCTTGCCTTCTAACCTTTCCTAGTTACACTACCCTTTCCTAGTTATTTTAGATGTCACTGTCTTTCTCATTTACTAATTACACACCGTAGAATAAGTCATAAGCGTACATTTATCACTTCGTTACAAACATACTAACCCGATACATCATCTACCAAGCACGCATAGCAAAATAAAATATAAGTATGTATATATATATATATATATATATATATATATATATATATATATATATATATATATATATATATACAATACAACACCCCTAGGCTGAGATTTGCGGTGCATGCATACTCTGCTATCAAGTCCTGATACACCACGCACTGTATAAAGGACCACTGGTTCAGTATCTCACTCAAACCCATCGCAAATCACACATATTAGAGGCGAATATAGTTCCAAGACAATGGGCTACGCATATACTTACGCACCCATTTGACCGTCAGCTTATCGTTTTCACAAATAGGCCTTTCGTGGGTTCTATATTCTGAGGTAGAAGTCTAAAATCCCCCCCCCCCCAATTTGCTCATCATGATAAGACTGTCCACGACGTGAAACCTCCTATGATAGCAAGTAGCGTAGGTATGTCCTATACATAATAAATCATACAATTCAGTATAAATATACACACAACCTACATCATATATCTCGTACGTAGCATTTATATCTCCCGAATATCCTACGTATTATTTAATTCCAATTACACTTTATCTCGTATATTCCCGAGTATCCTTCACTACTCGAGGTGTGCCAATTATCCTTTAAAATATTCCAGTAGGTAATTCACTCATATCCTACTGGTCTAAGTCATAGGTTCACTCATTCCCCAAATTCATTACATTTTAAATTACACTGATTAATCTCATAAATTTCACATTAATTAATTTATTAAAGTAGTGTCACCTAACTACAATACTCCGATTCACTCACTCGGTAAGAATCACCACTCTAGAGAATTTATTCTACAAAACCCCAATATTAGTTCACACCTCTAGTTATATTTAATATTCAATAATTTATTATATTTTTCCAACAATAAATTAATCCGGCCACTTTTTGCCCAACTCCTGACGCACTTGCCTGAAAATATTGGAGTCACAATCCTCGATTCATTATTAATAAATATTAACTTACATTCAGATTTTTTTAAGATACTAATCATATCACAATCCAGCTTGTAACTTGATTTCATCCCAAATTTCCATTCGAATCCATACCCCAAAATCATTCCCATCCAATTCCAACGTAAAAATAATGTTCCTTAATGTTTTTTAGAGTCCTACACTCATCTACACACATCCCTAAATAATCTAGATTTGATTTCTCCCAAAGAATTTTAATTTCAATCGCCCTTCTCTAATAAAATCATAACTATTTCAAAAAAATAAAAAAAAATGAAATTGGTGGCCACACGTTCATAACAAAAAGATCTATCTCGATGTCCAAAACCTACGGTTGTTTGAACAAGATAGAAATCTCCTTTTAACAAGATACCTATCTTATTCGAACTACTTTTAGTGTCGTTCGAACGACCTTCTTCTTTTTCAATCCCTTCCTCTTCCTCAACACGCTGCTGCCATTTCTGCCATTGACGAACCAAAAACTTTCAAAATCACTTAACAGAATGCAACAAAAAGCTTCCCAACCTTTTTTTCAATCTAAAACAATTTAAAATCATCCTCTTAACCTTTAAACACCATTGAATCACCTCGCCATGTATTTATTCATCGATTTGGGTTTTGGTATGGTTTCGTCAACCTTTCCCCTAGATTCAATTACAACATCCTCAAACCATGAACCTAGAATCTATATTTTTAATCTACACATGATTCAAACAATGATTTATCCCAATTAATCATCAATTTCATCTTTAGTCTACGAAATATTCTCAAGTTTCCAAAACCCATTTTCATATGATAACCCGCTCCCAAAAGTGTATATCTTTATCACATCCTTTATGGTATGAATCGCAATACCGCAATTAAATTGAAAGAAAGTTTAACTACTTTCTTGGATAATTCGTAATGTCTGATTCCTTTGTTGAAGACAATATTATTTATGAAGAACACATCAATATTTTCTTGATTTGGTTCGCAAAGGCTCTCTCACTGGATCCCTCTTTTCTCCTCTGCACCTAGGGTTTTATTAAATGACTTATGGCTACCATGCCCTCTCACATTTAGGTTTTATTACGTCAATCCCGATTTTAGTCTTATAGGCTTTATTAAAATGGCCCAAACACTCTCGTGTGATCCCGGTCATGCCTGAAAATGACTCGAGACCCAATTACAACCCCGAATACTCTTTTTCGACTATTTCAGCCTATTTCGAACTAATTGTGCACTCAGATCGTCATCCGAGTTACTTAGCTAAAATCTCAAATTTTAAACTCAAATTACGACACGTGTTCTAAAAAGAAATAACCCGAATTAATTTAAATCTTAATTCTCCAAATAAATTGAATCTTCCAAATTAAATCATTTCTCCAAATTATGAATTTAGTTTAAATTATAATTTACCAAATTAAATAATTTATTTATCCTCAAAAATACGGGGTGTTACATGCTTCCCCCTTACAAAGGAATTTCATCCTCGAAATTCAGATGAGTCTAGTACTCTAAGCCTCGAATACGTCCCTACTCACATTCCCTTAAGATCGTTACCCATATAACTACCCCTTTCAATCACGAATTATATTAGAATTAAATTAATTACCTAGGGCACCCATTGTAATACCCTGTATTTCTGAATATTCTATTTAATTAAATTGGAAAATTAAATGAGAAAATACGGCTTAATTTAAATTACGTAAGAGGAGTAATTTAATGATATTTATTAAGAAATGTAATTATAGTATATTAATCGAGAGATGGTTATCGATTTATATTGCCTCATTATATTTACTTAGTACGAGTAGTAAATAGTTACTCAACGCATGTAGACCGTTTTGGGGCGTGAACGAGTAATATATTTTTAAGTGACTCAAATGACAATTTAGAGGTCACGGTTAACCCCGAAAGGGTCAAAATAGTCAAAATAGTATACCCAGGGGTACTAGTTGGGTCCCGAGATATTTTTGGGCTAAGCCGGGACAGTTCAGGGGCGTTTTAGTCTTTTAAATTATAGGAGTGAGAAGACCTACGAATTTAATAACTCTAAGTCAGATTATAAGAGTTGGAGGCTAGGGTTAGAGAGAAGAAAAAACACACCATAGCCATTAGAGAGAAGAGAGAAACAATTCTCAAGGCAAAAGGAAGAATTGGGAAGGATTCAAAGGAGATTTTCACCACAAACTTGTGGGGAAGGAAGATTGAAGGAGAAAAACAATCAATCATCAACAACAATCACAAAATCAGAACCCCTCTATCAAGGAAAGTGTTTATTGCAAATCAAATTCAAGTTATAATACCCATGTGTAGGGAGTTTTAAGAATTGGTTAATTCTATTGAAAAACTATGAATTAAATGTTTGAATTGATCACATGTTTGGGTAGGATTGCATGTAGAATGAATCCCTAAGTAAAGTAAAATGAAATTTGAATATATTTGATGATTAACATGGAATCTTCATGAGTTCTTGGTTAAAGATCATGAATCTTGAATGACTTAGGGTTTAATTGATGAACACATGATGTCAATCTGCCAGAATTTTTGACACAACTTTAAACGTATGAAATTTGATTTATACTTCGAATGATAGTGTGAACCATACATTAGTAGAAAGGTATATCTCTTAGCTATCCAATGAACTTGGAATCAGGTCAATCGGAGTTCTGTAGAGGAGTAATAGACATATTACTACAGGGCATTTAATCTGCCAGCATAGTAATCTGCCAGAAGTTTGACGCGACTTTAAACATGTACTATTTGAGTTGTACTTAGAATTAGAGTATGAATCATAGATTTATGGAAAGTTATATCTCTTAGATTTCCAATGAACTTAGAATCGGGTCAATCGGAGTTCTGTAGAGGGAGAAATCAAAGTTTTACTAGAAGGTGTTTAATCTGCCAGAAAATTTTATGATTCGTTAGGCTGCGAGAAAATGTAAGATATTTAATTTTAAGCCTCAAATGCCTAAAATTTTATCGGGGAAGTGTTTGGGACCTTGATAAAATATATTTTTAGAATAATGTTATGGAATTAGGTCTATGATTGAGCATTGGACTTTAATTTTATGAGAGAATTAAAGTGGAGATTCATAGGCTTGATTGTGACGTATTCTAATTCGAGATGGTAAGAATATAATTACGAAAAAGCATGAGCGAGCTTAAATTTATTGGGTCAATATGTTAACAAGGGTAGCTACTGAATTGATATTACGTTAGGGGTAACTAGGGCCCTTAGATTGTTGTGAATACTCAAATAAATGCGATTAATGAGACAAATCGTACAATGAATATTGTACTGTAAATATAAGAGAATAATATATTACGTACGAACATGGTTGATAGGTCGGGCGTGTACCTACTGAATTGTATGAACTTTTAGGTTAAGAGAAGTATACCTAAATTAACTATGTTAGGGTCGATGAGATATTCCGAACTAACATAGGGTTATTATATAATTGGGGTCGATGTATCATTCCGAACCAATTCTTACTTGGGGTCGATGAATCATTCCGAACCAAGAGTCCTTTATGTATGTAAAAAGGACAAATAGTAATGACTGATATTTAATATATATTGTGTGTGAAATATATATTTAATAATATTCTACTTCTGTGCATTCGTAGATTGATATATACTTAAATTAACTATGTTTGGGTCGATGAGACATTCCGAACTAACATAGGGTTATTATATGTTTGGGGTCGATGTAAAATGCCGAACCAAACCTTTGAACTGGTGGCGTGATGAAAGAGTCCGAGCCAGAATTTGTGTATATAAATAATTGGGGTCGATGTATCATTCCGAACCAATTCTTACTTGGGGTCAATGAATCATTCCGAACCAAGAGTTCTTTATGTGTGTAAAAATGACAAATAGTAATGACTGATATATTAGTATATATTATGTGTGAAATATATACACTTAATGATATTATACCGTTGTTAATAAGTAGATGAATATGATGTGTTTAATGTTACGTATCAAATTGGTAAGTTAAGTACTGAAACTTAATTACGGAATGTATCTTTAGATAGAGAATATCTAATTAGTAACTTAAGTAGTGAAACTTAATTACATAAGTGGAAAGATAACAATTGTGAGAATCCTAGAAATTTAGTAGTGAAACTAAATAGCTTTGAAGCATAACATAGGTGAAATGTTATTTGAGTATTAATTAACCTTTGCGAGATGTTATTGAAATGAATGCACGGTGTGGGCGATGTGAGAACTTAAGCTTAAATAAGTTCAGATGATTACTTAGACCTAATTAACTTATGGAGCATGGCTAGGTAGGCTAGGTGTAGAAAGTTAGGTGTGCACAATAGATGAGAAGTGAGTGAACTCAAGAGAGTGTACGAAAACCTAACATGTGTAATCAATAACTGCATTTTATATTGTGATAAACGCTTGCTAAATATTTTCAAAATGTTTTGAGTACTAACTCTTGCTATAAAATATTTTCAAAACCTTTTAGGTGTCCAGCCACAGGGACGCCATGGATGATGATTCTATTCCAGGAACTCGCAGCTGTAGCACAGTGGATGCTTACAGGATTTTGACTAGATGATATCTCTCATCCAGATCTAGTACAGGATGTCACATTATTCCATGTATGGACTTGTAGTCTGGTATCAGTCTCAGATGTTAGTTTCATATTAGTAGTTGTTCTATTGTTGTTTAGCATTTTTAGCCGATGGTTTATTCAGTAATACTTTTGCACTGTTGTACTTATACTTTGTTGGTTTGGGTTTTAGCATGGTATTTGCTTTACTATTTTCCGCATGGTTGATTTATCTGTTTTAAGAAAGATAAAATTTGGCACCAGTCTAATTATACTTAGGGGATTAGTAATTAAAAAGTTTTCGGTAGTGATGCTAAGAATGAACCATTTGAGAAACTTGTTTTAATTTAATAAAGTCCTGATCACCCGATGTTTAATTAGGCGGGGTGTCACAGATGGTATCAGAGCATCAGGTTCTAGTGTCCATAGGATCTGTACGGCTTACTACGTTTTCAGCGTATCGTTTGATTGATATAGAGCCCTATACTAGGATTGTTGTATTCCTCTACGTACGTGGTTTACGTTCTCCTGCTATTTAGTTGATGAAGTGTATTATATACGAGTTCGATTGGGTATGATACGTCGAACATGGCGATAAAAACTAGCGGAGGCGTTGGAAGAACTGCAAGAGGAAGGGGCTCGGCATGAGGCATGGGGTGTTCGAGGATGGTAATAGTAGAAGAGATGACCGTTGTCGAGGTCTCTCCAAGTGTGAAATTATAAGTAAATGCCGCAAGGGCTGTTGAGGCATAGTAGGCATTTTCCAAATGTCGCGATGGCAAAAGGGGAATGCTAATATAGACCGCCAAATGCAGTGATAGTGAGAGGAGGTCTGGAGGATTTTTATGTGAACGGGCCGTAAAAATGTGATAAAAAGGCGACTGTGCATGTTAATGCATGGAAGTTGAATGCCAAGAGATCTTAGCATTTAGGATAGAGTAGGAATACACAAAAGTGAAAGTTTGGGTAAAGATTTTTGAGGCAACGTGGTGGGGGTACCAAGCACCACATCCGAACCTAGGGTCAGTATACAGTTAGAGGGATTTTACGTATAGTTTAACCGCAAATTTCTCGAATGATGGTTAAGAAGAGAAGTGAATGGAAACTTCTAAACCCATCACATGAAAACCTGGTAAAGGCCAATTGTGAGAAAGAAATTTATCCGTTGAAGTGAACTGGTACCCGATGAGATAGGTACAAAGGAAAAAGAGCCCTTGAGAGAATGGACTCACGAGTTGTCATCCACAATTTTGGTAAAACTCTGCTTGGACGACTTATGTGTATGAAGGTTGTATGGTGCTTCTTACAAGGTTGATGTAAATGCTCCTAGGTGACCGGAGCTAAAAGAGTTTAAGGATTTTGTCAAAGAGTAAGACTGAATGCAAAGGGGCTAGTGCAAGCCATAAGTGGAAAACCACTAGGGGATTCATTGATTTGATTCTAAGCCAAGACTGTTAAGTCCAATAGTGTGTTCCTCTTGGTCAGCGAAACTAAGGGAACCATGATGATAGTGTTCAGAATTATGGTTGCCAACTCCGAGAGGAGGAATACCCTAAACCAGTAAGTGTGGCCTGGAATAAGGGGATTTATGAAAAGATGTATTATGTGGGACGTAAGACCACACGTTTTGATCTTTCCAAGTTATTCAAGGGAATACAACTAGATTTTTATGCACATCATGAGAAGAGACGTTAGATGCTAGGACATCGGTGGGGCCGGTAGTGTTGTGGGGAAACACTGAAAAGCTTATCTCACCACGAAAGGATAAGTGGGACTTTGTGGGCAAGAATTTGAATTTTGTTCTATAGGGGATTGTGAATACCCACAAAAATTGTAGGCACGTCGTGAAGAAAAGGCGAGAGTTGAGGAAAGCATGTTACGAGTGCGACGTTTGCAATGTTTTTGCAAATGTGCACGGAGAAAAGGGGGTATGGGCGCCCTAGTCAATTGACTTTCTTAGTCATCCGAGGTAGAGGGATACAGAAAAAAATTATATTTGATAAGTTCGTCGGTGGGAAGGTTATGAGGCAAGTCGTATCGATGAAATGGATTGAACGTCATAGGAAATAGACGATGATCCAAGCTTTTTATGTACTGAGAGAGCCAGCACACCCTATGGGATGAAAGTAGGTGGGAAGCCGTTCAAAAGTTATCTCTTGATATGGGAGGCCTAACTGTTGTGAAGAAGTGACACCAGGTTCTACTTAACTGAGTGTTGAGAGTGACATACGCGTTATTAAAATGTTGATTCTTATAAGGTAATCAACCCTAAAAGTGCGCCAATTTTTAAGAGTTCACGGATTGTAAAGTATAATATACCCGGAGTGAAAGAGGAATAGGTTACCACTTGAGGAAAGATGACGTAAGTGGGAAGCGGTGTTGCGGAAGAGATATAGTGAGATTGTCTCCAGACGCACCACTAGTTAATAGAGAAAGACGGTCTCAAAATGAGCAACCGGAATTCGGTGGTGAACCTACGTTTCCAGTGATGGAATGCATAGGTAGACTTATAATTTATGGATGGGCTATGGACATCGTATCTAAGTCAACATTCCGTTGGGTTAGCGCAATGGGTTGACCGTTATGAACTAATATGTCGTTAAAAAGGTAGAGTGCACAAGTGCAAGGTGCCGCTCTATATTGTTGTGAATCAGGATGAAATCTTAAAATCCCACCCTGTGAGAAATGGTTAGGGAGGAATGGAGATAATGTTTTATTTTGGGTGTGCTGTGTCGCTTATGACCCAATGATTGTGAGAAAGGAAGATACTACATCCTAACGATAGTGGAATTTTGGAAGAAGCCACTGATCAATTCATAGGTTGAATGTATAACCGTATGAGCATATTTTATAGGTAGTTTGGGTGCCTATATGGACTATACATAAGGATTAGGTTCTTGGATACCTATTATGAACTTATATGTACTTTGAGGTGTGATTCGAGGAGACATTTTGAACTCTTAGTCCTTAACGCGTGCTATGAGGACATTCTATTGGAGTATGACATTTTATAATATATAAAGTGTCTAATATATGGCTCATAAATTGTCTACTCATGTGCGATGAGATATATTTACATATATTAGTTCTCGAAGTGTGATTCCGAGACAATATAACCAATCACTATTGGTGATCGAGGTGAGATTCCGAGCCAATAACCCCAAAAGTGTTTTAGAAGGGGGGGTGATTATAATATTAGTGTTGATAGTATATGTTATGTGTAAGAAATATATACCTTATGGTTTTCCTACTTATGTGCGATAATAAGTATGCTTAATTCTGTATTGGGATCGATGATGTTCCGGACCAATACATGAAGGATCGATTTGGGGTCGATGATTTTTCGAACCAAATTGATGATAATTATTGGTATCGACGGAAGTTCTGAACCAACATATGCATTACATTTACCTTGGGGTCGAGGGATTTCTGGACCAATGTAAATGATAGGATTTTTGGGGTCGATGATTTTGCCGGACCAATTTCCCTTATAGTATATATTGTGTGTGAAATATATACCTATTAATATTCTACTCATGAGTGATAGTAGATCCATAGATGTTATATATAGAGATATACACCAAAAGGGTAAATTAAGTAGGGAGAAACTTAATTTTAAGAGTTAACGTTAGATTGGGGAAATCTATGGAGAAATTAAGTAGTGAGACTTAATTATGATATATGCGGCATGGGTAACATACGATAAGAATTTATAATGAAGCAAGGCATGTACTTGGGACGACTGTTAGGATGTTATGATTTGGTTTTGAGTATTAGAAGATGCAGTGATATTTAAGGTCCTTAGTCTTAATACAAACCTTATCCTAATTTCGAGGACGAAATTCCTTTGCAAGGGGGGAAGTATGTAATACCCTATATTTCTGAATATTCTATTTAATTAAATTGGAAAATTAAATGAGAAAATACGGCTTAATTTAAATTACGTAAGAGGAGTAATTTAATGATATTTATTAAGAATTGTAATTATAGTATATTAATCGAGAGATAGTTACCGATTTATATTGCCTCATTATATTTACTTAGTACGAGTAGTAAATAGTTACTTAACGCATGTAGACCGTTTTGGGACAAGAACGAGTAATATGTTTTTAAGTGACTCAAATTACAATTTAGAGGTCACGGTTAACCCCGGAAGGGTCAAAATAGTCAAAATATTATACCCAGGGGTACTAGTTGGGTCCCGAGATGTTTTTGGGCTAAGCCGGGACCGTTCAGGGGCGTTTTAGTTTTTTAAATTATAGGAGTGAGAAGACCTACGAATTTAATAACTCTAAGTCAGATTATAAGATTTTGAGGCTAGGGTTAGAGAGAAGAAAAAACACACCATAGCCATTAGAGATAAGAGAGAAACAATTCTCAAGGCAAAAGGAAGAATTGGGAAGGATTCAAAGGAGATTTTCACCACAAACTTGTGGGGAAGGAAGATTGAAGGAGAAAAACCATCAATCATCAACAACAATCACAAAATCAGAACCCCTCTATCAAGGAAAGTGTTTATTTCAAATCAAATTCAAGTTATAATACCCATGTGTAGGGAGTTTTAAGAATTGGTTAATTCTATTGAAAAACTATGAATTAAATGTTTGAATTGATCACATGTTTGGGTAGGATTGCATGTAGAATGAATCCCTAAGTAAAGGTAAAATGAAATTTGAATATATTTGATGATTAACATAGAATCTTCATGAGTTCTTGGTTAAAGATCATGAATCTTGAATGACCTAGGGTTTAATTGATGAACACATGATGTCAATCTGCCAGAATTTTTGACACAACTTTAAACGTATGAAATTTGATTTATACTTCGAATTATAGTGTTAACCATAAATTACTAGAAATTTATTTCTCTTATTTATCCAATGAACTTGGAATCAGGTCAATCGGAGTTCTGTAGAGGGAGTAATAGACATATTACTACAGGGTGTTTAATCTGCCAGCATAGTAATCTGCCAGAAGTTTGACGCGACTTTAAACATGTACTATTTGAGTTGTACTTATAATTAGAGTGTGAATCATAGATTTATGTAAATTTATATCTCTTAGCTTTCCAATGAACTTAGAATCGGGTCAATCGGAGTTCTGTAGAGGGAGAAACCGAAGTTTTACTAGAAGGTGTTTAATCTGCCAGAAAATCTTATGATTCGTTAGGCTGCGAGAAAATGTAAGATATTTAATTTTAAGCCTCAAATGCCTAAAATTTTATCGGGGAAGTGTTTGGGACCTTGATAAAATATATTTTTGAAATAATGTTATGGAATTAGGTCTATGATTGAGCATTGGACTTTAATTTTATGAGAGAATTAAAGTGGAGATTCATAGGCTTGATTGTGACGTATTCTAATTCGAGATGATAAGAATATAGTTACGAAAAAGCATGAGCGAGCTTAAATTTATTGGGTCAATATGTTAACAAGGGTAGCTAATGAATTTATATTACGTTAGGGGTAACTAGGGCCCTTAGATTGTTGTGAATACTCAAATAAATGCGATTAATGAGATAAATCGTACAATGAATATTGTACGGTATATATAAGAGAATAATATATTACGTACGAACATGGTTGATAGGTCGGGCGTGTACCTACTGAATTGTATGAACTTTTAGGTTAAGAGAAGTATACCTAAATTAACTGTGTTAGGGTCGATGAGATATTCTGAACTAACATAGGGTTATTATATAATTGGGGTCGATGTATCATTCCGAACCAATTCTTACTTGGGGTCGATGAATCATTCCGAACCAAGAGTCCTTTATGTATGTAAAAAGGACAAATAGCAATGACTGATATTTAATATATATTGTGTGTGAAATATATATTTAATAATATTCTACTTCTGTGCATTCGTAGATTGATATATACTTAAATTAACTATGTTAGGGTCGATGAGACATTCCGAACTAACATAGGGTTATTATATATTTGGGGTCGATGTAAAATGCCGAACCAAACCTTTGAACTGGTGGCGTGATGAAAGAGTCCGAGCCAGAATTTGTGTATATAAATAATTGGGGTCGATGTGTCATTCCGAACCAATTCTTACTTGGGGTCGATGAATCATTCTGAACCAAGAATTCTTTATGTGTGTAAAAATGACAAATAGTAATGACTGATATTTAGTATATATTATGTGTGAAATATATACACTTAATGATATTATACCGTTGTGAATAAGTCGATGAATATGATGTGTTTAATGTTACGTATCAAATTGGTAAGTTAAGTAGTGAAACTTAATTATGAAATGTATCTTTAGATAGAGAATATCTAATTAGTAACTTAAGTAGTGAAACTTAATTACATAAGTGGAAAGATAACAATTGTGAGAATCCTAGAAATTTAGTAGTGAAACTAAATAGCTTTGAAGCATAATATAGGTGAAATGTTATTTTATTATTAATTAACCTTTGCGAGATGTTATTGAAATGAATGCACGGTGTGGGCGATGTGAGAACTTAAGCTTAAATAAGTTCAGATGATTACTTAGACCTAATTAACTTAGGGAACATGGCTAGGTAGGCTAGGTGTAGAAAGTTAGGTGTGCACAATAGATGAGAAGTGAGTGAACTCAAGAGAGTGTACGAAAACCTAACATGTGTAATCAATAACCGCATTTTATATTGTGATAAATGCTTGCTAAATATTTTCAAAATGTTTTGAGTACTAACTTTTGCTATAAAATATTTTCAAAACCTTTTAGGTGTCCATCCACAGGGACGCCATGGATGATGATTCTATTCCAGGGACTCGCAGCTGTAGCACAGTGGATGCTTACAGGATTTTGACTAGATGATATCTCTCATTCAGATCTAGTACAGGATGTCACATTATTCCATGTATGGACTTGTAGTCTGGTATCAGTCTCAGATGTTAGTTTCAGATTAGTAGTTGTTCTATTGTTGTTTAGCATTTTTAGCCGATGGTTTATTCAGTAATACTTTTGCGCTGTTGTACTTATACTTTGTTGGTTTGGGTTTTAGCATGGTATTTGCTTTACTATTTTCCGCATGGTTGATTTATCTGTTTTAAGAAAGATAAAATTTGTCACCAGTCTAATTATACTTAGGGGATTAATAATTAAAAAGTTTTTGGCAGTGATGCTAAGAATGAACCATTTGAGAAACCTGTTTTAATTTAATAAAGGCCTGATCACCCGATGTTTAATTAGGCGGGGTGTCACACCCATACACCCAGTACCCATGCTCATCAGAATGAAAGTCACCCGGCTCTACTAGCCTTAAATCGTAATATAATTTTAAACTCACAGTTATAATCACATATGTATGTGTGTGTGTATATATATATATATATATATATATATATATATATATATAATATAATCGCGGTACCAAACCCATGTCCTAGCGACCACACAGCTCTCCACTTCTAACATTGAGTTAAATTTCATGCGTGGGACGTCTCGCAAAGTAAAATCCAACCAAGGAACCCCCCCCCCCCCCCCCCCCCGTTACACTACTACCTAACATTGTTGGTCGTTGAGATCTGCTAGGTCCTTAGTCCATAGCACGTACCCCCAAATTCCCGTCTCCTAACATAAAAGTATACTCGTCCACTCTCATGTTACAAATTACATCATACAAAATTGTGCTCCTAACTGTTACTAGTTTCTTAGCGCGAATTAATCACGTGATATATCTCTCGCTTGATAAAAAGCCTATCCACCATGAATCCCATCAGTAAACATACCTGGTCTCCAGGATTAAATATAACAATACCAACATTTTCTCAAAGTCAATTATGCCACACAATAACATACATACACTTATATGTAGGCTAGACCATTTTTCAAGGGATAACTAGCACAAGTAAATCGTACCTGAGAACAATGATCAAAAAGTCTTACCATACTATATATTCTAGACCAAACATCCAGGCATAAATATTACTATCGTCTCGTACGTAACATACTCATTTCAAACTCAACTCCGTGACCTCGACCCCCTCTCAGAGGTGACATCCCCAAAATATACATCCTGCCCCGGAGCAATAAACACGACAGTCTTGCTGTAATCGCCCACCATCACACAACTGTCTATACCCAGGATAGAACCACACCTCGAATATCACCTCTCAAATGAGCTATCCTTATAAAATACATCCTCTCAGCATCCAACCTACTCCTTTGCAGATGGAACTGAAGCGTGCCCCGCTACTCCATGGTAAATATACACACTATAGTGATATTAATGATACCTCTACTAAACCATTTCTCATGCGAATGTAGTACTGACGAAGTACCGTGACTCACTTGTGCCACACAAAGTAGACCCCAAATCACTCAGGGATAAAAATATCATACTTCCAATTGCCAATAGCACTCACGGTTCAAATAGTTCTTGAACATAACACCCTTATCCTAATTGAACCAAAAATTCCGTGTAATTGTTGCCCCCTACTAGGCATCCCATTCTTGTCCCCCAATTCACTGCGGACAATATCCACATATATGTTCCTTAGTCTTTATACATAAGACATCTTGATGTGTCACTACCTTTTTCCTGACCCTACTGGCCATGTCGGGGTTATCTTTATCACGGGCCTTATAGTCTTTGCTCTGATTGCTACCCCCATTGTCCCTTTGACTCCGCTAGCCTTGTGGAACTCGTTTGTCGGCCTTGATAGCCCTGACTGAATCCACCGTCACTTGGTAGGAATTCTATTGATCTTAATCATTAAAATGAATTCTCTACTGGGTATCCCTTCCTGTGATGCCTCACCAGCACCGTTAAATCTGGTCTTACCCTTTGGTTAGATCCTCCAGCTCTCTTGGCTCCCTTCTCATGAAAATGACAACAATGATACCAGTCGTTCTATTCAGACTTCCCCATCCATGCTTGTATATTCTACCCATGAGTCCATTTTTAACTTACGGACCTTCCTTATTCTTTTTATCCACCTCTTTAGGTACGAAGTTCACTAAACACGTCAACTCTCCTTCATGACCGACCACTGTACGACCCTTTTGAAATAAGTCTTGAAATCCCTTTTGCCTCTTTGTTTAAATAGTTTGGGAGAGGATTTACAAGCAAACCGCACCCCAAACTCCTCGTTGTTCATTGTATACCTCCATGGTTGTGGTGACTGACTCCCACTAATACAATGTCACTCCTATGAGTAAAAAATTTGCACCCGAAATTTATTCCTGGGTGCCACTGCACTACACCCTACACAAATGTCTTTGGATCTTCTCCTCCCATTGTTATTGTGACTCCTATAGCGATTACCATTCTTTGTATATTTAATGGTTATGGCTGAGCCTTTCTTCCTGTTGTCCTTCTAACAGCTTTCGTTGGTCTTCCGTGTACAAAGCCCAATCGAACTCGTATATGAATTGCATTACTATACCTAATAGCAGAAGAACGTAAGTCGCATATGTGAAGGAATACAACAACCCTATAATAAGGCTCTAAGTCAAAGAACGCACAGATCCTAAGGACTCTAAAACCTAATGCTCTGATACCATCTGTGACACCCCGCCTATTAAAATACCGGGTGGCCAGCCCATAATCAAAATAAAATGTTGGTCGCATATGATTCATTCTTAGTATCACTGTCAAAAACCTTTTAAAAGTTACTAACCACCTAGTGATTTAATTAGACTTGTGCCAAATTTTATCTTTCATTAATTAATAACATGTGAAGGTAAATAATAATTAAACCATCAATCACAAACTGATAAATAAATCCAACATAGATGAATAATATAAATAAAAGTAATCGAATCAACTATCGGTGCAATAATAAAATATGACAGTAAACTGAAACAATAACCTGGATACGCAAGATCAAAAAAATAAACTGAATACTAAATTGAGGGTGGCATGCCCAAATGAACAATGGAGTAAAAATCCTACACTAGGATATGTGAACTAAGCGTCCATAGTAAGTCCTGCAACTTCCACATGAGCTGCAGTTGTGCATCCCTGAATAAAATATTAAAACTAGGCATCCCTGTGGCTCGACACCTAAAAGGTTTTGAAAAATATTTTGATACGGGTCAGAGCCCAAGTAAAATGTTATGAAAATATTTAGTAAGGAGTTAAATTGCTATAATTAAATATGCATGTACACTCTTCATATTTAAGTCAGTGTCTCACTCTCTTGGGGTATAACTCACCCCTCATCTAATGTTCACACCTAACGCTTGCCTGCTAACCTTTCCTAGTTATACTACCCCACCTAACTAGCCGTATCAAGTTTTTTTCTTCATACTAACTTGTTGTACGCACCCGTATTTCCCATACAATACGTTATTGGGTTTTTTGTATCAATTAGCCAATTATGAATTTCTTATTATATGTTTAATCCTCCACTCACTAGGGTTATTTTATATGTCACTATCTTTCTTATTTACTAATTACACACCGTAGAATAAGTCATAAGCGTATAGTTATCACTTCGTTATATACATACTAACCTGATACATCATCTACCAAGCACACACAGTAGAATAAAATACAAGTATATATACAAAATACAACACTCCTAGGGTGAGACCTGTGGTACATGCATACTCTGCAATCAAGTCCTGGTACATTATGCACTATATAAAGGACCATTGGTTCAGTATCTCACTCGAACCAACATCACAAATCACATAAATTGGATGCGAATATAATTCCAAGCCTATGGGTTACGCACATATCTATGAACCCATATGACCGTCAACTTATCATTCTCGCAAATAGGCCTTTCCTAGGTTCTATATTCTGAGGTATAAGTCTAAAATTCCCCCAATGGGCTCATCAGGATAAGACTATCCACGACGCAAAACCTCCCGTGATAGCAAGTAGCGTAGGTATGTCATACACATAATAAATCATACAAATCAGTGTAGGTAAACACACAACCTATATCATATATCTTGTACGTGGAATATATATCTACCGAATATTCTATGTATTAGTTAATTCCAATTACACTTATAATCGTACAACCCTAATTATCCTTCACTACTCGAAGTGTGCCAATTATCCTTTAAAATATTCTAGTAGGTAATTCATTCATATCCTACTGATCTAAGTCATAGGTTCACTCATTCCCCGAATTCGTTACATTTTAAATTAGACCGATTAATCTCATCAATTTCACATTAATTAATTTATTAAAGTAGTGTCACCTAACTACAATACTCCGACTCACTCACTAAGTATCGCCACTTTAGAGAATTTATTCTACAAAACCCCAATATTAGTTCACACCTCTCATCACATTTAATATTCAATAATTTATTATATTTTTCCAATAATAAATTAATCCGACCTCTCCGATACCTATCTGGTTTGAACGAATTTTAGTGTCGTTCGAATGACCCCCTTCATTTTCAATCCCTTCCTCTTCCTCTTCCTCAACACGTTGCTGCCATTTCTGCCATTGACGAACTAAAAACCTTCAAAATCTCTTAACAAAAAGCTTCCCACCTTTTTTTCATCTAAAAAAATTTAAAATCATCCTTTTAACCTTTAAACACCACTGAATCACCTCGGCATTTTTTTATTTATCAATTTGGGTTTTGGTACGGTTTGTTCAACTTTCCCGCTAGACTCAATTACAACATCCTTAAACCATGAACCTAGCATATATATTTTTAATCCACACATGATTCAAACAATGATTTATCCCAGTTAATCATCAATTTCGAATTTAGTCTACACAATATTCTCAAATTCCCGAAACCCATTTTCATAAGAAAACCCGCTTCGTAAAACGTATTTCTTTATTATACCCACTATGATATGAATCGCAATACCTTAATTAAATTGAAAGAAAGTTTAACTACTTGCTTAGATAATTCCTAGTGTTTGATTCCTTTGTTGTAGACAATATTTTTTATAAATATCAATCTTCTCTTAGTTTGGCTCCCAAAGGCTCTCCCACTGGATCCCTCTTTTCTTCTCTGAACCTAGGGTTTGATTAAATGAGTTATGGCTGCCACTCCCTCTTACATTTAGATTTTATTATGTCAATCCCGTTGTTAGTCTTATGGGCTATTAAAATGGCCCAAACATTCCCATGTGGGCCCAGTCATACCTAAAAATGCCCTGAGACCCACTTACTACCTCTGGGCACTCTTTTTTGAATATTTTGACCTATTCGAAAACAACCATGGACTCAGAATCATCATCCGAGTTACTTAACTAAATTCTCAAATTTCAACCTCAAATTACGACACATGTATTCTTAAAAGAAATAGCCCGAATTAATTTAAATCTTAATTCTCCAAATAAATTGTATCTTTCAAATTAAATAAGTTATCCAAATTATGAATTTAGTTTAAATTCTAACTCACAAAATTAAATAAATTATTTATCCTAAAAAATATGGGGTGTTACAAAACTTTAGACACTGATGTACGGTAGAGGGAATAACTTCAAACTTTTTCAATCCAACCCTATTGAGGATAATGTCATACGTTGAGTTGACATTCTTGTAAAGGATGAAGAAACAAATATTCTCAGTTTGGTAGGTCGACACGGTACAATTCACCACTTCTAGGCTAACAGTTCCTGGAGGATACACTTTTCCCTTAAGAAACCGATGAGCTTCATGTGATAGGGCTCAAGATTGCTATCTCGAAGTCCCAACCTTTCAAAGTAGTTGCAGAATAAGACATCCATTGAACTACCATTGTCAATCAACACTATATCCACCCTTCCTTCATGAACCAATATCCTGGCAACTAGGGGGTCGTTATAGGGATAGATCACCATCGATAGGTCATCTTTAGAGAATCCCATCACTAATCATTCTTTTTTAGTTTTCTCAGGAAGTTGTATACGTCACCAACCAACTTGATCTGTCAAATGTAAGAATAGGCTTTGGCTTCATTGATGTAGGATATCCTCTCCTATTTCATCTCCTCTGCTAGTATCGCCGCCTGTAATAAAGTTAAAGCTAAAAGAGATCATTTTCACCTCACGCACAGGTTCCTTCGGTATTCTCAATATATCTATATCATCTTAATCATCATCACCCCTACCTATTTTCTCGTCGTCTCCACTTCTATAAGGGGATTCTGATTGTCTCCTGGGTTCTCATTTATCTAAGGGGTCTTTTCGACCTTTTTTATCTATGAACTTTAATAGCCTCCCTCTTTCGATTAAATTCTTTATCTTGTTCTTAGGGTTATGCGACTGTTTGTGTTATGGTTGTGATCTTTGGGGGATATTTTAACTTCCCAAACCATTTTAGGTCCCTGTTTCTCTAAATTTTCTGTAGGATATGGTGCACGCCAATGATAAGAAGGTTATATTTAAAATATCTTTTTTTATCTACTTTTTTATCTTTCTACTCTACCTTCTCGAAGCTTCTGTTACCATCGACCTTAGAGTTGTGGGTCTGTTTCGTAATAATAGCCTCCTCAGTGTTCATGATTTTACCAACTATGGCTAGTAATTCGATCATGGTCTTGTGTGGCTCTTTAAAAAGTTTATATTATAATTTTTTAGGAAGTAATCCACCTATCAATGCAGTGGTCATTGTCTTCTCTTCGTAATCAATGACCTTTAGCTTTTCACTATTGAATTGGGTGATATATTTGCGAGTGGTCTCTCCAACTTGCTTGCGAACACTTAGTAGATGAGCCACTTTCAATGGTTTGCCTCCAAAGCAGAAATTATTGATGAACAAATAAGCCAATTGTTGAAAGATGGAAATTTATCCTTGCGACAAATTATTGTACCAAATCTATGCCGATCCAATAATAGTGTGGAAAATTCTTAGAAATGCATCTCATTGGGGGGCGAGTCGATGTCGGCAGAAAATTGATATTTTTTCATGTGTTCTGATCCGTTTTGCCATCATATTTTGGGGTTACCATGGGTGGTTTGAACTTGGCAGGTGTAGGATAATATACGTGAAGGATGATCCCTTTACAAACATTTATGTAAGGGATTTTTTGACTTTTCTATTTCTCCTAAATGAATTTCTAATTATTTCCAGGATTGATCGTTTGGATTGGTCTTGGTCAAGATAGCTTTAGTTGATCGATTAATGTTTTTACACTGAGATCTCTTTCTGAGAAGTCTATGCGGTGTGTATTGACCCTCTTATGCTATTCCTTGACCAGAGAAATCCTTCTCAATCATCCCTAAATTGTGCAGACTCTCTGTGACAATGACCCCTTATCACTTGGGGCCCTAAGTGATCAAATGTCGAACCTCTACTCGGCCTCTCCAATAAGCTCGACCTTTCCTTGGGGAATGACTGTTCGTCATAATAATCAGTCGAACTCAGGAATAATGTGGCACCAAGGTGGTATGTTCGTTCTTTAGTTGATCTAGAATACCTAGATTTTCTCCTCTTAACATTCATTATTATTAGGTTTATGTGTTACCTATATCCACAGGGGGTAGGAGGCAACATATCTCCCCTCCAGTTAGAGTGTTCCTGTACAAATAGCATGACGGGGCTTGTTACAGGCCTTCTTTGAATGGCTTAGAGTTTCTATTGACTATTATATTATTTTTCTATATTGCCTCTTAACTTTTGGCTATAATCGTCAAAATTTCTTAAATCCACTACTCCTGTAAAGACGGAGGATATGATGGTTTCTGGTGCGTGGCTATTTTCTGGATTATCTTCCATTTTCCATAACTTGTAAGCAATTCATTGATAAAGAAGGGAAAGATTACTTTAGGATTAAAAAAATAGCAGGAAACAACAACGATTTTTCGATTCCCACTGACAGTGCCAATCCACTAGAGTATAAAATTTGTATATTATTAATTATGTGTCTTAATTGATTGATACCAATAATAATCTACCATAGATATAAAGGAAAGTAATACGAAACTAAGAGGGATGAGAGACAGTGGTAGAGACAAGATGTGTTACATGGTTCAACACAATGAGGTGCCTACATCCACTGGTGGAAAGTCACTATATATTAGGGTTGAATACAAGCCCTCAAGAATCTCTCTAGGGTTGAGTGTATGGCATTTTTCACATGTGTCCCAGTTGAGAAATATAGTGGGATATTTATAGTAGGGGAAAATAATAGGCGTAGTGACTTTACATGTCAGGAATTTACCTTTTTTACATTAATGGTCCCAACTAATCATAAACAATCATGGGGGTTATCTCATGTGCATGTAGATTGGTAACTATAGATATTCTTATGCATGCATGTTTAACTTTGTCGGCGATTGGTCTTCCTGAAGATGTTCGGACCTACTGTTGACTAGTGGAGGATAATCAGCTGACCATGATAATATCATGGGGATATGTCCCACTAGAGTATATGATGATGACAGATGTCACAGCTTCATTAATCCACATCATACTCTTATTTTCGGTTACAATAGAGGTAAATATTTCCTACCATTGAAACCCGTGGTTTGCATGTTAGATAACATAATCATGAATTTATATATTCTTTACTAATATGATTTTTTAGAGTTTTATTACTCCCTCAGTCATGGTCACATATGTCTATTATGTACATGTATCTAATGGTGTTTTATCCGTAGTTCCTTTTTCTAGGTTTGATTTAGTTGTAATAAATAATTTATTTTTAATTATTGTAAAAAATAATGTAATGGAGGAGTTTGTGAGATCATATATTCTAATTGGGTTTGCTTATGGAGGAAGAATCATGGATTTCAATTAAAACCTACTCAAGATTAAAGGTCTTTTAGCGGAGTTTTCAAAAGGTTTTAGAAAGTCAAAACGAAGTAGTTTTGAATTAGAATAAAAATATAGGATAGGGGTAACGAAGAAGGGCGTGAATGTAAGGTCCAAAGTCATGACCACTAGTGACCTAGCTATGACTGTGGGTAGACGATACCTGACCTCGGGTTTCTACATCGCGATTGTGGCCCTTAAGCACACGATCGTGGGTCCTCAATATGTGCAGGAAATATTTTTGGCTGGTTTTAGATTATAACACTCCCAGAATTGATTTCGTGATAGAATCTTCTTTCAAGGTATTTTGATCCAAAAGGACTCTACTCAAGGAATAATTCTTGGCCTTAGCCAGAGTAAAAGGGGACCTTATTTCCTATTTGATAAATAATTGGATGTGTTTTTTATTGGTAAATATATATCATACCATATTTGATTTGTTGAGCATGTTGTAAATTAATTATTAAATTAATTAGGGATCCATATTATTATGGACAACATGGATTTATTTATCTGATCGACCTAGATCATAATTTTCAAGAAAATCAAATTTTATTTTTTCTTTTCTAAAATTAAATTTTGTTATCCGAGTTTGAACTAAAATGGTTTTATTTTCAAAAAATTAAAATAGTGAGACCGAATTATTTATTGGTACAAAAAATTGAGAAATTACTAGCGATTTAATTCAGAGATTTAGAATTGAATAAATATTTTTCGAAAATACACTCAAGTTCAAAATATTAAATGAGGGGTTTTTTAACATAAACCCCACGGTATCTGTTGGTATTTTAAAATTGTAACACTATTAATTTCTCTCCTGCGCATCAGCTCTCCTCCATAATTGATGGAGTTTATCACGATGAATTAAAAAATCTGAAGTCATAATTCTTTAAAGTTGAATGGGAGTGAGTTCGATCCCCCACTGAGGAAGTTCTACATGAGAAGATTTTATTTAAAGAATGAACCGATGGTACATGCTCAAATAAAAGTAATGATATCATCCCCAAAAGAGTAATTGTCATTAATTGTGGGACCAAAAAATGTTGGCTATTAAATTATTTGGGCATAAGGCTCATGGACTCTTGATAAAATAATTGAATGATTAAAAGTCTGCCTAGTTTAGGGTGAGGTGATTTAGGCTCCCAATGAGAAATCTCACTTCACAATGTGATATAATTCTAATTGTGGATAGAAGGATGTCAAATTAAGATTTAGTCAAAAGTTAATTCTCATATATTTAAATGAAAATTATTTTTTCAATGATGATTCTAGGTTTTAGAAATGATCTCAAATTTTCACCCATTGGTATTTGTCTTAAAGAAAAAAATTAATCAAAATAAATTTTGAGGACTGAAAAATAAATTTGGACATTTTTCTAACCAAGAATAATAATAAACTTATTTAACCCATGATTCCCATAGGTGTTTTAAAGTTGTTATGGACCAACTCGGAACTAATCACAATATCATGGTATTTGAAAACCCTTTATTGGTGATTCTTTGAAATTAAGTGCTTGTGTGTTCGATCCTCAATACAACGAAATTCTATAAGAACGTATTTAATTTTAATTAATAGATTGATGGGAATTTGTGAACAGCGATATTGTATTATGATGCTATAGTTTGAATCATGTTCATTAGATTGTTTTCATATTGGGTAAACAAGGGGCCCCTTAAATTAGAAATTTTTAGGAAAACCGAGATTAATTTTGTGATTTAATAGTGGTGTTAGCTGTTGACAAAAAAATCGACTTGTTTCGTGAAATAGAGTAAGAATGAGAAGATTGAATCTCAAATACAAAGTTTAGGGTTTAAGAAAGTTCATATTCCTTGAAGGCAGCAAAAAGGTCAAAAGGCAAGTGTTCTCAACATAAGCAGTTCGAACACTGATAGAAACTGTCCAGTTTTCTAGCACCATAAGTAAAAGGACAAGGTAACGATCACTACACAAAAATTTGCTTTTAGTAATGATATTTTATCGTAATTATGATAGCTATTAATGATAAGTTTCCACTAGAAAAAGGGTTGAGATATAAAATTAGTAATAGATATTTACTATTACTAATACTAGATTTAATAACGGTGTTTTATCATTACTCATAAGGTATTTACTAATGGTATTTCACCGTTACTAATTCTTACTTAGTAATGGAATTTTATGTTATTTATTCTACCTTATTACACAAGTTTTGTAATGACTTTGTCTAATTTTATAATGGTAAAGGTATATTAGTAATAATTAAACATAGTTTTTTTTTTTAAATTAAGATCCAATATCCTATTGTCAATTTAAATAAATTCAATCATGATTACCACGCTATTTAAATTCCAAGAACGTATATATAAATAGTCCACATAAACAAGGGCATTATGTTCAAGATTTATATTTTATATAAGCCTCCACTTTGTATTTACAAAATCAATTTGAAGCATGCAAATAAAATACCTTAATACAATCACCCCGAAAGTTACAATATTTTCGTAAAATGCATCCAATATAACATCCTAACAAAATCACCCCAAAAATGAGATTTTTAAAATTTTAACCAAGAAAATAAAATATTAAAAAGAAATCCTACAATTCCATATCTAAATCTTCATTAACGTGGAACAATCATATTATTTTGCCTCCACCTCCACCTATGACCATCATTAAATGTTAAAGATAATTGCACCAAGATGGAATTAGAAAATTGTAACTAAAGCATATGGAAAAATATATTAGTCTCTCTTACATATGAATAATATATAAGGATAAATTTTCTTTTGTACAGAAAAGCTACATAGTATTCAAGCATGTGGTCACCATTGGTGTT
The DNA here is from genome assembly GCA_949130495.1 of Sambucus nigra. NCBI lineage: Eukaryota > Viridiplantae > Streptophyta > Magnoliopsida > Dipsacales > Adoxaceae > Sambucus > Sambucus nigra. Next base: position 254,653,464 of record OX422220.1, read on the forward strand.
GCATATATATAAATCAAGGAAATTAAAAAAAAATACATGATTCAAAAATTATTGTAAGTAATCATCTAGTATACCTTTCCAAATGTAATCAACTGACAATGTAGTTCATGTCTGTAATAGATGGAAATAAATTATTACAAGATTATTGTTGATGTTATGTGTGTGTGTGTGTGTGTGTGTGTGTGTGTGTATGTATGTATGTATGTATGTATTTATATGAAGTCGAGTATGGGAATTACGATGTTTCTTAATCAAGGGTAAAAAATCATGGCCAAAGATTATGTTGAACGGTATTCACAAGAGTGTATATAAATGTGAATAACATCAAAATTTCCAGTTCATTAGAGCATAGACTGTCTGTTTGGACAGTAGGTCATAATCACTCGTAGCACGACAGAATACCAAATATTAATGAAATTTCTTGACCAAATATTCAAATATCTTTGGACGATCAAGTGGAACTCTTTCCAATGAAGTTAGAAGTTCAATGAAAAAATCTAAGATGTCCTGTAGAACTATCTCAGTTCCCAAAATGAAGCAATAGTTTGCAAATGGCATGAAAGAATTGCAACTATAAAGGTAGTGAAGCATCTCTTAATCATGGAAAATAAATATATGTCAAAAATTATGTTTTCCTTATATGATTATAGTGTTATCACTCATCTATTTAGCTCATGGAAGTAGCCATGCATCCGATGGCGACGAAAGCATTTATGCACCTCAATTGTGCCTTGGGGAACTTGCTTTCTCATATATTATAATGCAAAAATATATATCCATAAACACGCATCATTAAAGAAAGTAATGAAGTAATTCATGAGGTCAATATGTTTCCAATGGAAAGAAATATATGTTACTTACTTCCCCAAATGTTCGAAGCATGGCCATGGATGTCAGATATAGATAAAAGTATTTTTACTATTTGATAGGCAAAATAATACAATAAACAATGATATAACTTCTACTAGACACGTGATATTATTCCAAAAAACATGGTTCAACTAAATAACTTTTTAATGATTGATTTTATGACCTTTAAAATATTAGAAGCGTGTTTAGAAACCAATCACCAAATTTCTAATGATTGATTTTATTACTGAACATATTATGTGCCAAAATTAAATGGACTTGACATGACCATAACAAAAACATACCAAGCAAAATGAATCAAATAAGAAAGAATATAAATCGAAGAATTTACAAATACTAATTTCTAGGGAAATAAACATACAGAGAAGAAAAAGTCAATAATAATCAAATAATAACATACAATAATAAGGGTGCTGGATTAACACATAGAGTACAAGTTTATCATCCATACATCATCAAAATTAACACATGTGGGAGCAATAATCATAAAATAATAGGGAAACCAATCAATTCAGAAATAATCATACAATAACAAGGATATAGTGTTACTATTAGGATAAAGGACTATTGGATGATCAACCCATGGAAAAATAGCACCAACATGTTCTCTAGAGATTCTTGGAAATTAAAAAATTGAGATATTTAAAAATTATAACCAATTAATATATTATATCATTATCTGATCTCTCTCATTATAGCGAGGCCTCCTTATCATTGACCAAATACTCGCAAATCTGATAAGTGCAGTGTGAACCATACCACGTGCCTTCGATTCTATCCTGAAGAAAAGAAACCAAACAAGGTTAATTATTATGTTGTACAAAAAAAGCACATTTGAATCCACAACATAAGTTGTGTCCTGTTAAACGGGTAACAAGATGATAATTTCTTTCAATAGTCAGTCACAATGTCACTGAGGCTAACCACAGTTACACAAATTTAAATGAATATGAAAATTTTAATAAAGTAGGCCCAAGAAAACAACATATTTTAAAAATAAAGTTTTTTAATCAAACCTTAACGACTAAAAGAAGAAAGGTCAATATTTTCTAGTAAATCGTTGAACTGATTCTCAATAAACATTACCATCTTATAAAATCCACTTTTTTCATCTTCGACTAATAATTCATTGCAATTGAACTATGGAAACTCTGGGGGGGAATATAACTTCTTTAGAGTGATGCTCAAAGGTTTATATAGGTCAAAGGGTTAAACTATGGTCAAACCTTTAGGCTTGCCTTGTACACATGTAGTCGATACAAGTATAGTGATAAACCAATATGTTTTTAGAGTTCAGAGTCATATATGTTACTAAATATTTATAACCGTGTGTCCCTCTTATTTTGTTCTTATTTGCATGAAAACTATTTTTCCATTATCGTATACCCAAAACTTGAGCTTAGAGTTAAAACCAAAAGTTATTATGTATTTCCTTTCCTAGTAACCCCCAATATGAATAATACCAATCTTATGCCACTTGTGCATGTATTAGTTTTTGGTTACTCATCATTTTTTGTTAATGAGAAATAAAGAAGGATTTTATTAACATACAAGATCAGGGGACCGTGTATATAGATTAGGAATAGAGGATGAACAACCTTTTGTATATAGTTTTTTTGAAAAGAATGTTATCGATGCGATGAAGAATATGTGTGATACATGTGTACCTATAGCTTAAGTGCAAGTCGATTTCTCAAGTAATACACGGTAAGTCGGGACCGAATCCTCGGGGAATATGTCATAAAATTATTGACGAAACTAGGATTGGCTTCTGCATGTGAAGAATATTTTCACATTAAACATATTCGGCATGCCTTCTGTATGATTTACATGCACAAGTGAACAACATCTTCCGAACGTGTGAAGAATATCTCACAATCATAATTTACATGCACAAGTGATAGGTGGAAATGTAGCATTGGACACTTGATATTGTACATGCCTTCTGCATGCATGGGGTGCAGATGAAACCATCCTAGCCATATAAATACTTATCTTCTACAACCTTGTAAAGGATCTCTAATTGACAACTCTACTAAAACTTTGTTAATTTCACTACTTAGAGAGAGAAAGCTTGAGTTTTTTGCATCCCAAGGCCATTATATACCAATCTTTGTGGATTTCACCCACACTCATGCAGTGGAGTAGGCCATAATTGGATGAACTACTTATATTCTGTGTTATCTCACTTTTTGCCTCATCTTCTTCTATATTACATCTATGTTTATGCTCTATAAATACAGTAGTTTGATATTTTTTTATCACATTGATTTCGTGATACTATTTATGGTATCATCAAAATAGCATCGTCTATGAGAACGAAGTATATCTTCTTTCTCATATTTGTTTAGCCTGTACTCATCGGATCCTCTAGTGGTGATCTTGCTCCGCTCAGGTGGGCCTGTATCACCATTGAAAGAGATCATGTTGAACTTCTCAAGCTTTTCTATAGATTTTTAGCTCGTCTAGTTCACCGGAGATATGACCTCTGATCTGCCTCTAGGCATTGGCCCAAGTTCCAGTCAGTCCCCACCCCAGTGAAAAATGGTAGAGGTGGCAGAGGCACTATTCTCATTAGCAAACAGCTAACGAAAGATCCAAGATAAACTCGTCACATTCAGCTAAAACATGGTGGTTAGACCTACTGGCACGGGAGATGAGATGATAACTCCTGCCGCTAGGGAAGGCCATCTAAATCCAACATCCAGGGGAGCACCCAGGCCCCGCATAAAGATGTGACTCCACAGTAAAAGCATAGAGATGTGGCTGACCCTAAGTGTTTATGCTTACGGAGGGCAGGTCAGGAATGCCCTGATGATGTGGATGATCAATATAGTAATGAGGATGACATGGAATGTTTGGAGCCCTATCAAATCTCTGTAGACACTATGCAACCAATTCATCCCAACAGAGGACATAGTGGTAGGCCAAGCCGAGAATGTAATCCATAAGAATCAGCCTTAGATATACTAAGCAGAGGGTCGGCCTTTGATATGCTCGATAAGCAGCAGATGACTTGAGGAATTGCCTCTCCGAATCTCGAAGCATCGTTGGTTCTAGAGGGAATGATAGATATGGTGATCGTAGTCCTCCACAAAGCTGAGATGAGGAACAAAAAGAGGTGAATAGCCGATAGAGGGTAGCTGTTAGAGAGACCTCAATTTGTCCTTTAGATAGAGAAGGGGCTGGAGATAATGTTTCTCAGGCTAAGAGAGAGGTTGTAGCTGTGACTAAGAGGCCTTGGAATGACTCCATACAATAATTGGTGGACAAGATAAGGGATATACTAAAGAGCCGAGACCCTTTGTAGAGGGGTTACAATGAAGGCTCACCCTTTGTGGCAAAGATTATGAGTTATCCAACCCCGGATAAATTCAAGTCGCTCGTAATCACACCTAAGTATGACGGAAGCACTAATCTCATCCATCATATAAAGATGTATCAATCCAATACTAATATATACTCGGTCTCGAATGAGATGAGGTGACAGGACTTTTCTAGAACACTTATTAGTGCTACTAATGTGTGGTTTAACTCTTTCCCCAAAAACTAAATAAAAATCTTCAAGCAATTGGTAGAGAGGTTTATACATAATTTTTTCTTCGGAGTGAGGCCCCAAAAGAAGATGACCCACCTATTGTATGTTAAGAAGGGAAAGAATAAAAGTTTGAGGGAGTACATAGCTCGCTTCAATAAAAAGAATTGGAAGCTGAAGACTATGAAGAGAGCATTGCTATGACCACCCTGATAGGAGGATTATAGAAAGGAAAGAAGCTAGCTGAAGATCCTCCTAAGTCATGGATGAACTCCTGGATACGAATGAAAAGGTTATGAATGTGGAGGAGGCAATGGATGCTAAGGGAGATGATGAGAAAGGAGCATGTAGTGGAAGTAAGTTTCAGAAAAAGGGTAAAGATGACAAGAAGAGATCGGCAGACGATAAGTTCGCTGACTATCCACCGTTGACGGCCAGTTGTGAGCATATTCTGAATGAGATACAGAATGATCAGTCACTAAAATGTTCGAAGAAGTTAAGAGTTCCTCGACACAAGAGGAACAAGAACCTGTGGTGTGAATTTCACCAAGATCATGGCTATATAATCAACAGATGCTTCGCACTCAAAGACGAGATTTAAAAAATGTTGAAGGCCAGCAAGTTGAGGAAGTACGTGGACAAGAGTAGTTCAAAGGTGGCCTGGACGACACCCAAAAGAAGAGGAATGATAAATGCAGGCTTGGTGACCTAGCAAGCCGAGATGATGATGCTTCAGATAATGATGATGAAGCAGACCCAAACCTCCCACCGAAGATAACTGATCCTAAAGGTCGGCTAAATATGATCTTTCTAAGGGTGAAAATAATTTGTGGAGGACTTTGTAGGTATGGAAAGGAAATTACTGACAAAAAAGCTCATGTGATATAGGCTAAAGATCTTCCTCTAAAACCCAAAGAAGTTCACTCGATAACTCTTGAGCCTAAGAAGGTGAAGAGAACAAAAGTTGATATAAATACCCTAATTATCAATTTCTTAAGGTTGGATTTTAATTAGATCTTGGCCCCATATGATACCCCCTTGCTGATCACCACCTCGGTGCATGGGTGTGAAGTTCCTAAGATATTGGTCGATGGTGGCAGGTCGGCCAATGTGATGTTCTAGGACTTCTACAAGGGTCTAGGTTGAGTAAGAAGAGGTTGATCCTATATCACCAACCTCTCATTGGTTTTAGTGGGGAGAAAGGGAAGCCTTTGGGAATCTCTGAGATGGAAGTTTGAATGGGAAATAGTTGGCCAAAATGCCTCACAAAGAAGATTAATTTCTCTATTGTGGATGAGAACGTCTACTCAACCTATAATATAATCGTAGAACGAGTATCCCTCAAGGAGTTTGAGGTCGTGCCCTCAACAGTTCACCAGATGATTAAATTTCGACTCCTTATGCAGGAGGGGAAGTTCAGGGTGACCAAGTTGAGGCACAGGAGTGCTACTTCAACTTTGCTGAAGAGAGAGAGGCATATAAAAGACTACTATAACTTATAACATTAAGATTCTTGACCCTAGAGATGAGACCAAGCTAAAAAGGGGAGAAGCTGACAAGGAGGTAGAATCCATCGTTCTCAATAAGGGCAAGTCGAAAAAACTCGTCCAAATTAGTAAGGCCCTAAAAAAGAGATTAAAGAGGAATTGATCAAATTACTCAGGAAAAGGAAAAACTTTTTTCCTTAGAGAAATGAGGATATGTTTGGCACTAATCCTAAGGTCTTCTTCTATAAGATCAATGTGGTTGAGGATGCAAAGTCAATCAAACAAAGAAGAAGAATGTACTCTAGAGAGAAGTAAAATATTATCAGAGACGAGGTGAAGAAGTTAGAAAAAGTCAACTTCATCAGGGAAGTCATCTACCCTTAATGGTTAGCGAATGATGTCATCTTCTTTAACGCCAATGATAAATATAGAATGTGCATTGATTTTAAGGACTTGAACAAGGCCTACCCTAAAGACAACTTTCGCCTATTGAGGATAAACTAAGTGGTTGATGCCACGGTAGGCCATGAACTAATGAGTTTTATGGATGCCTACTCAGACTATAACTAGATTTTTATGGACCCGACCAATGCGAAGAAAACAACATTCATTAGCGACAAAAGGACCTACTGTTACAAGGTCATTCCTTTCGACCGAAGAATGCCAGAGCGACATATCATAGATTGGTAAATAAGAGGTTTGAAGACCAGATAGGGACAACCATAAAGGTATATATTGACAACATGCTGACAAATAGTCTCAGTGCCGACACTCAAGTGGCCGACCTTGAGTGAACATTTGATACCATGGATGAATACCGAATGAAACTCAACCCCTCTAAATGTGTTTTCGGTGTGGGGGCAGGTAATTTAATGGGTTTTATTGTGAATGAAATGGGGATTGAGGTCAATCCTGAGAAGATTAAAGCTCTAATGGAGATGAAGACTCCAACGAGGACAAAAGATGTTCAGAGGTTGACTGAACGGGTAGTAGCATTGAACAGGTTCGTATCCAGAGGTACTGGTAAATGTCTCTCACTTTTCAAAATGTTAAGTAAGGCCTTAGAATGGAATGAAGAGTGTAAAAGATCCTTCCAGGAGTTAAAGGCTTATCTCGGCTCATCGCTTTTGTTATCTCAACCTATTCAAGGTGAAAGGTTATATTTTTATATGGTTATGTCAGAGTCGGTCATCAGTGTTGCAACTGTCAGAGACGGGGATTGTGTTCAGAATCCAGTGTATTCAATAGTAAGCCCCTCCAGGGGGCCTAGAAGAGATATCCCATAATGGAGAAGTAGTCCTACTCTTTAATTCATGCCTCGAGGAAAATGAAACCGTATTTTCAGGTGCACATTATGGTCATCCCCACCAACTTTTATCTCAGATAGGTCATCCATAAACTTGAGAAATCGGGTAGGTTGATGTCTCGGGCAATAAAGTTGGGAGAATTTCAAATTATCTATCAGCCGAGGATGGTCATCAAAGGGAAGGCGATAGCAGATTTTATCACCGAGTTCACCTGGGATGAGGTCGATAGTGAAGAATTGACAAACTGAATACCAAAGCTAAAAAAAGTAAATGAAAGCCCGAATGAGGTCGAGACGAGCACGGAAAGAGGTAGAGTGACTGAGAACGAAGAAGAGAGATATCTTTTCAAGAATCGGACGTTAGAAGAGGGTGATTTTTCTAAGGAAGGTACTCTTTGGAATTTATTTTTTGACGGCTCTTCATATAAAGCCGAAAGTGGAGTAGGATTGATCGTGTCAGCCCCAAATGAGACAGACATCAAATATGCTCTGAGGTTCAGTTTTAAGGCCTCCAATAATGAGTCTAACTATGAGTCTCTTCTGGAAGGACTCTCCCTCGCTAGAGCATTGAACATCAGCAAGCTCTTGGTTCATACTGACTCTAAATTGGTAGTGGATTAGATATTAGGAATATATAAGTCCAAGGATGAAGGAATTGTCAAGTGCCTAGGAAGGGTAAAGGCAACACTAAAAAATTTTAAGGAAGTGAAGCTTAAAAGGATCCATCGGTTAGACAACATCCAAGCCAATGCCTTAGAGAGATTAGCCTCTTCCACAAGAATAAGGGTTAAAAGGTCAATGGTAGTATAGATCTTACTTAGGCCGACCATTAAAGAAGAAGATAACACTGTGGAGTTTTATTTGAACTTGAACTTAGGAGCTTCATGGATGGACTCCATCTTTCGATACATCAGATACGGGGAGTTACGCGATTCAAAAGCTGAGAATAAGAAATTAAGGTACAAAGCTAAGAAGTTCTCTATTATAAGAGATGTAGTATACAATAAGGGATTCGTCCCCCTACTCAAATGTGTCCATCCAACTGAGGTGAAGTATATCTTGAAGGATGTTCATGAGGGGTCTTGCTACATCCATATAGGAGGAAGATCATTGGCAAAGAGAATTGTCACCCAGTGATATTGGTGGCCGACACTGGCCAAGGAAGCAACTATTTACCTGAAGAAATGTGATAAGTGCCAAAGGTTCACTAGTATCCCCCATGAGATTCACCAACACTTGAGTTATATCACTTCCCCCTAGCCTTTTACAGTTTGGGGGATTGATTTGGTAGGATTGTTGTCAAGGGCTTTAGGTAATTATCGATATTTGATATTAGTTATTAATTATTTTTCGAAGTGGGTGGAGGCCGAGGAAATGATCACCATAACAGAGAAGAAGACCTTCCAATTTATTTTGAAGAATATTATTTACAAATATGTCCTACCTAACACTTTATCCTAAATAATGGGAAGCAGTTTAATAATATATCATGTGAGAAGTACTGTGAGAGGGTCGGCATTAAATAGTTCTTTTTAACTCCTGGTCGACCCCAGGACAATGGGAAAACTGAGATGACGAATAGAACAATTATAGATCGAATAGAGTAAAAAATGGAAGATTCCAAAAGAAGATGGACTGAAAAGGTGCACGCCATCCTATGGGCCTAAGGATGATGGAGAGAACACTAACATGAAAGACCCTGTTCATGATAACCTATGGCTCAAAGGCCGTGGTGTCGATAGAGATTGGTCTTCTAACCCACAAAGTCCATACATATGACCTAGAGGAGAATATTATAGAGAGTATACTAGATTTGGACCTAATAAAAGAAAGAAAAGAGGATTCTGAGGTTAGGCAAGCTGCCTATCTGTAGAGAACTACAAAATTATACAATAAAAGAGTGAAGTCCCGGCCATTAGCAGTAGGAGAGCTAGTTTTAAAGAATACTTGGCAAAATCCAAAAAAACTCCATCCCAACTGGCATGGCCCTTACAGAGTCATCGAATAGATGGTTCCAAGGATATAACGGCTTGCAAACTTGAAAGGAAAGCCATTCTCCAATCCTTAGAATGCCATGTCGACCATATAAAAAAGTATTATCAGTAAGAATTTTGTATGAATTTCTTTTATCCATGTAACAACGTATGAGAAGAAAGTTACGAATGAAAATTTTCTTAAGTGTTCTCTCCTACTTTATTGTATGACTAGTCTGTGACACCCCGACTAATTAGATACCGGGTAGCTACTCCTTTATTAAATTAAATCCAAATGCCAAGTTGGCTCAGTTAATAGCATCACTGTCGAAAACATTTTTATTATAACTAACCACCTAGTATTTAAAAAGTAAGTTGTCAAATTTTAATTAAAGTCTGATTAACATGCAACAAGTGTAAAGAAGAATAATAACACCATTCACCATAACGAAGTAAATAGAAAAACCATCACATAATGTAAATAAAGTCTGGAGGAAAACTCCTCACTACAAAACCACAAACTGAAATAACTAAACTGAATACAGAATTAATACATGACAAAGTCTGAAAAACTGAAATGGAAAGATGTCTCTAATAGAAATGGGCAACATGCCCTACAACTGATAAATACTGAATCAGGAATCTAAATGATAGAAGCGTCTAAGAGCAAATCCCTGTAGCTTCCACAAACAGCTACAGCTCGTCACCTGAATGAGTATCCTATGCATGGTGTCCTTGTGGCTGGGCACCTAAAAATGGTTTTATAAAAAATAGATTTGAAAGCAAACGGGTCAGAGCCCGAATGTGGAGATATTTTAAAAACCTGCAAGTGCTTTAAAAACATTTAAAACATTAAATGCAAAGTACATGTTAGGACGTGCACTCACATGAAATTCTCACCTCTCGTCTAACTGTGCACTCCTAACGTAAGTACCCATCTAAAATGACACAAACCACTAGCTAAGTGACATCATATCTAGCTAGACTGTCATAGGTTCTACCCTTAATACTCGGTTCCCATTAACATTATAACGATCTCAATTAATTAGGGGCTTAACATAAATTCAGGTTCTCATATAAAAGTAATATAGCTCATTAAAGATCATCCCTGTTATGTTATTCCATAGTTACACACAATACCATATGAAAGTTCTCAGTTTATTAAGTGTATATTTTCCACAACATAAATATACAATATAAGCACCCCGAGACTAAGCTGCGGTGCACACATACTCTGCTATCCATCCCGGTACATCACGTACATAAGGAATCACGTATTCCGAATCTCTCCGGAATCATTCAGATAACACAAATCACAAACAGTGGAGGCGAACACAGTCACATCACATGGGTCACGCACATACCTGCACTCCCACGATCAGCAAACTTATTAACATCCTAATAAGTCCTTCTCTGACCTATGTTCATCGAGGTAACCAGTCTAAATCCGGCCAACACACGGATTAGAGGGCCCTAAGCGAACACAAACCTCCCGTGATAGCAAGTATGGTAGGTATGTCATACATACAAATCATATACCAACACTAAGTAAGCACACATCTTAGTAATCACCGTAGTTTAATTGTAGTACTTATCGCATTCTCGTACCAACTTAATATATATACAACTTATATAATCCCGGTCCATATTTATACGCGCCATAATTTATTCTCACGTCGTAGTAGGCACTCACGTCTCGACTCAAATGTCTATTTGATTCGAATCACACTTATATAATTTACTCCTCATTATATCCCAAATGTCCCAAGTATACTAATACACCAACAAAGGAATGTTATCTCTATCCTCGGACAAGTTTACGGGACTCCAAAAATCAAAACAGGCCAAAAAGGCCTAAACTGCCAGCTCGTTAGAAGTCTCGTTCAAACGAGGCTGTTCGAACAAGAGTTCGTTCGAACGAACTGGGCTATCTAACGAGATCTCGTTCGAACGAGATTATCGAACGAAACTCCCCCTCGTTAGAAGCAACTGGTCAACTCGTTAGAAGCTCGTTCGAACGAGCTCGTTCGAACGACCTGGGGAGGTCTTCTAACGAACGACCAGTTTCGAGCCCAGATTTCCCTAGTTTCATTTTTCACCATTTGTATCTCTTCAAAACTCATCTAAACATCAAGCCAACGATTGTTTAAGGTCTCTAATCATCCCTAAACGTACCTAGGTCACATACTAACATATTTTAAAGGATTAATTCTTCCTACACATCATCAAATCACAAGTCTCTACTATTTTCCCCAATTTTTCAAGAACATAAACCCTAGATTTTTATCATCATCAATTCCCAGAATTTAATCCATTTTTACATCACATAAATTAGTATTTCTCTTAATTCAATCTTCCAATCACGTTTCTACATGTAAACCTATACCCAAAATTAAACTAACAACTTCCAATTTCATGGGTTTTCCTTTATCTCTCAAACAAGAATGATTATTAAGATTTCTAACATGGAAGAAACATTTACTGCATAAATTTGTAAATTAAATCACTTGCCTTGATTCGATCTCTGATTTTGATGACAATTTCCTCTCTCTTTCTGCAGAATTCCCTCTCTCTCTCTTTCTCCAAGCTTTCTTCTCCAATGGCTATGGTGGCTAGGGTTTTGTTTTGGGAAAATATTGGAAACCTAATCTAATAACCCCCGTAGCTTAATGGGTCAATAAGGGTTGGTTAGTGGGTTTAGTGGGTCAATTCCCAATCAGATAAAGACTCCTAATTTTCGTCACTTTTAATTCCCAAAAATACGAAATTACCAAAATACCCTTTATGTTGCCGGTATGACCTAAAAATACTCCGGGACCCAAATTAAACCCCCCGCTAGTGTTTTCTGACAATCTCGACCCTTCCGGACGCGTTGGCGCACTCAAAACGACCATACGGTTAATAGAATTTAAATTCACTTTTATAATAAAATAATTATCTCCTGACGCGACTGTCACACGCGTCCCAATAAAATGACCAAATTGTCGTATATCAATCTCACGACAAATTTCATAATTCAACATTCATATAACATCATATATACTCAATATAGTCAAATACCAACTCACATCTCGCTAGTATTTTATCCGGATTAATTCCCAATTAATTCTCATTTAATTAATTAATCCCAAAAATAAATATCGCCAAAAATACGGGGTATTACATACTTCCCCCTTAATAACAGAATTTCGTCCCGAAATTCGGAACTAGAAAGTACCTGATAAAAATAACTCTGGATAACGTTCGCGCATCTCATCCTCGCGCTCCCATGTGGACTCCTCGACATTATGATGTCACCACTGAACACGCACTAACGGAACTATCTTTGACCGCAGTTTCCTCTCACTTCGGTCCAAAATAGCAACCGGTCCCTCCTCGTAGGAGCTATCCGGCTGGAGATCGATGTCCTCCACAGCAATGTGAGAATGAGCCAAATTATCTCTAAGGTATTTCCTTAGCGAGGAAATATGGAACACATCGTGAATCCGATGTAAATGCTCCGGTAACCCAAGTCTATACGCAACCGGTCCGATCCGCTCAATAATAGGAAACGGCCCCACATACCTCGGTGCCAACTTCCCTTTCTTCCCGAAACGAATAATCCCCTTCATAGGAGATACTCTGAGCAAAACCTGGTCCCCCACTTGGAACTCCCTGAAAAACCTCTTCGCATCAGCATAACTCTTCTGCCGGTCTTGAGCTACCCGAATGCGACTCCGAATCAACTCAATCCTTGTCGAAGTATCCTGGATCACTTCCGGACCAAGTAGTTTGTTGTCCCCCACCTCTAACCAACATGCTGGGGAACGACAAGGCCTACCGTACAATGCCTCAAACGGAGCCATGCCAATAGTGAACTGATAGGAGTTGTTGTAAGCAAACTCCACCAGTGGAAGGTACTGCTCCCATCCACCCCCAAAGTCAATAATGCACATGCGTAGCATGTCCTCCAACATCTGATTTGTGCGCTCTGTCTGCCCATCGGTCTGCGGATGATAAGCCGTACTCAACCGCAATTTCGTGCCCATGGCCTCCTGGAAACTCTCCCAAAACCGCGAAACAAATATCCTGTCTCTGTCAGACACGATATTTAGGGGCACACCGTGAAGTCTCACAACCTCTGAAATGAAGAGCTGGGCATACTGTCCCGTAGTGTAGTCAGTCCTTACGGGTAAAAAGTGAGCGACTTTGGACAACCTATCCACAATTACCCAAACGGAGTCGTGACCCCTCTGCGACGTAGGCAACCCCGTGATAAAATCCATGGATATGCTCTCCCACATCCACACCGGGACCTCCAACGACTGTAGAAGTCCTGTCGGTCTCTGATGATCCACTTTTACTAGCTGGCAAGTGGCGCATTTCAAAACAAACTCAGCAATATCTCTCTTCATACCGCTCCACCAATACTGTCGTCTCATGTCTTGATACATTTTGTCCCCTCCGGGATGTACCGCGAACCGTGAACCGTGCGACTCTGCCATCACCTCGTGTCGCAATTTCTCCCCTTCCGGAACTACCAATCTCCCATTGAAGCGTAATCCCCCGTCTGAGCTGACGGTATAGGACTCGGCTCCCTCTGCTAGTAATCGAACTATCTGCTCCTGACAGAACGAGTCATTAGCCTGTGCCCGTACTACCTTCGTGACAATCTGCGGTGTGACGGTCATCACAGACATGAAAGATCGGGCCACTGCATCCTGGTGTCCCAACTCCTTCCACTTTGCCTTCCACACCTCTGCCACCTCATCTTCTGGCCTACGGCTCAACGCGTCTGCTACCACGTTAGCCTTACGCGGGTGATACTGGATATCGAACTGGTAGTCTTTCACAAACTCAATCCACCTACGCTTCCGCATATTCAACTCCTTCTGCGTGAACAGGTATTGTAGGGACTTGTGGTCCGTGAACAGATGGAACTTCTCCCCCAAAAGATACTGCCTCCAAATCCGTAGGGCAAATACCACTGCCGCCAACTCCAAATCATGGGTGGGGTAATTCTTCTCGTGAGGCTTAAGCTTACGGGAAGCATAAGCTATGGACTGTCTCTCCTGCTGTAATACACCTCCAAGCCCTTGCAAAGACGAATCGGTGTAAACCCAATACTCAACTCCCGATCTCGACAATGCTAACACAGGTGCTGAGGTCAATTTATCCTTCAATTCATCGAATGCCAACTGACAAGCATCACCCCAGATGAATGGCACACCCTTACGAGTCAGATGTGTCAAAGGACCTGCTATCTTCTAGAAACCCCGGATAAACCTCCTGTAGTATCCTGCTAGGCCCAAGAAACTACAAATTTCAGTCGGTGTCGTGGGCTGTCCCCTTTCCCTCACCGCGGATACCTTCCCCGGATCAACAGATATCCCCCGGTCAGAAATAATGTGTCCCAAAAACTGGACCTCTTTCAACCAAAACCCGCACTTCTCATATTTTGCATACAACTCGTTCTGACGGAGTGTCTGCAAAACTTGCCTCAAATGCTCGGCGTGATCCTCCTCTGTCTGGGAGTAAACCAGAATATCATCGATGAAGACAATGACAAACTGATCTAGGAAATCCCTGAACACTCTGTTCATCAAGTCCATAAACACTGCTGGAGCGTTGGTCAAACTAAAAGGCATAACCCGAAACTCGTAAGAACCATATCTCGATAAGAACGCAGTCTTCGAGACATCCTCTTCCCTGATACGCAACTGATGGTATCCCGATCTCAAATCAATCTTCGAGAAGAAAGAAGCTCCTCTCAACTAGTCGAATAAGTCATCGATTCGAGGCAACGGATACTTATTCCGTATCGTGACCAGTATTCAACTCTAGGTAGTCCACACACAATCTCAGTGAACCATCTCTCTTTTTCACAAACAAAACTGGAGCGCCCCAAGGTGAGGTACTCCTGCGAATAAAGCCCTGACCTAACAGCTGCTCTATCTGATCTCGTAGCTCTCGCATCTCTGTCGGAGCCATACGGTACGGTGCGCGTGCTATAGGCCTCGTATCTGGCAATAGGTCTATAACAAAATCTATCTCTCGACTGGGGGGTAGGCCTGGTATCTCCTGAAACACATCCGAATACTCCCTGACAACTGGGATAGAATCTAAAGGAATCACAACCTCCTTAGAGGTATCCTCCTCCAGGTAATACAAATGAGCGGTCGAGCCTCCCTCTGGGCGAGGCATCGCCACTACAAACATCTCTTACCCCAGAATGGCAAAAACAATGCTCCCACCGAAGCAATCAATCATGGCTCTATGATCAGCGAGCCAATCCGTACCGATAATCACATCATGAACATGCATATCTAATACCAACATATCTGCAGGTAATACCAGACTACCAATCTCTACCCCCACTCCCCGGCATATAAAGAATATAAGTGACCCACTCCCCAATGGTGAGTCGACACACGTCACTGTGCTCTCTGCCGTAGCTAACAATCCTAAGGCTTTCGCGAAATGTGTAGCTATAAAACAATGTGTAGCCCCCGTATCAAATAATACCCGACCCATAGTGCCATGGATAGGAAACGTACCCTCAATCGCGGGCGATGCCTGTGGAACTGCTGCCTGGTGGACATTATAGACACGTCCATACTGTAGCTGCCCCTGCTGAACTGGGACTGCTGGAATGGGTGGCAAAGCTGCCATCTGTGGCGGTGCGGGGAGAGCGACGGGGAACATAGGCCTCTACGGCTCCTGGCGAGCACCCTGCTGCTGCTGCTGTGGGGCCCTACCCCTATCAAGACAATCCTGTCGTTTATGGCCAGTCTTTCCACAAACAAAACACTTCCCTGGGAAGTTCCCTCCTCTCTGCCCCTGCTATCCCCGACCTTGGTGGCCGTTACTGTTCCTCCCTTGGCCCTGCTGGCCCTGCTGAAATTGCTGCCCATTCTGCCCCTGTTGGCTCTGATGGCCGGTTGGACCCTGATGGCCCTGACGGAAACCTCCTTGTCCGTGCCTGTAATTCCCTGATCTGAACCTCTTCTAATCCCCCTGCTGGGAACCTTGCTCACCCTGTCTCTGCCCCTGAACAGATTGTGCCCCACCGGCACCATGTCCTCCAGTCCTGCCCTGATGGCTAGACTCTCCCGATCTCTTGCCCTCAGTCATATGAAAGCGGTGATCCTGGCAGTGTAACAAAACAGCGTTAACCACATCAGAATAAGTGGCCAATGAAAGGTTCCCTAACAGATGCTGACGGATCCTCCATGTCAACCCGTCGGTGAATTTCTCAATCTTCTTCTTCTCTGTTGGTATCTCATCCGGAACGATATTCAACAGATTCGTGAACTCGGCCTCATACTCGGCCACGGTCTTACCCTCTTGCTTCAGATTCATCAGTTTCCTCCTCATTTCCGTATGAACAGCGGACGGAAAGTACTTGTGGTCAAACCGCACCCAGAAGTCCTGAATAGTGAGAGTATCCCTCTCCTCCACGGTGGTAATAGACTCCCACCACTGTAGTGCAGATCCAACTAGCTTGAAAGTAGCTAGCACCTGTTTCTGAACGTCCGTGCACTCATACATCCTCAAGTGCCTCTGCATATCCTTCCTCCATTGGCTCGAGACTACCACATCTAAGCTACCTGCAAACTCTGGCGGATGCGCTTTCTGAAAAGCGTCACGTACACGTTCCCAAGCAGACGGGAATGAATTTGCCTGTACTGGCGCGGCAACCGGCGCCTGAGGTGGTGCCTGCTGGACTACGGCAATTGCGGCATTTATCGCTTGGGCTACAATGGCTGCAACATCAGTGGCGTTCATCATGCCCTGAACTGGAGCGGGCTGGGGTTCGGGCGTTGCATCCCTGGGAACTCGTCGTGCACGTCGTGGAGGCATCTGAAATAAGAATAAAGTTTATAAGTTCACTGTTTATAAACTTAAAATAGCTGAAGAACGAAGCATACACAAAAAGAGTACAACAGTCCTAAAATATAGGGCTCTATATCAAAGAAACTTAGCGGAAACATAATAGCCGTACAGATCCTAAAGGACACTAGAACCTGATGCTCTGATACCACCTGTGACACCCCGACTAATTAAATACCGGGTAGCTACTCCTTTATTAAATTAAATCCAAATGTCAAGTTGGCTCAGTTAATAGCATCACTGTCGAAAACATTTTTATTATAACTAACCACCTAGTATTTAAAAAGTAAGTTGTCAAATTTTAATTAAAGTCTGATTAACATGCAACAAGTGTAAAGAAGAATAATAACACCATTCACCATAACGAAGTAAATAGAATAACCATCACATAATGTAAATAAAGTCTGGAGGAAAACTCCTCACTACAAAACCACAAACTGAAATAACTAAACTGAATACAGAATTAATACATGACAAAGTCTGAAAAACTGAAATGGAAAGATGTCTCTAATAGAAATGGGCAACATGCCCTACAACTGATAAATACTGAATCAGGAATCCAAATGATAGAAGCGTCTAAGAGCAAATCCCTGTAGCTTCCACAAACAGCTACAGCTCGTCACCTGAATGAGTATCCTATGCATGGTGTCCTTTTGGCTGGGCACCTAAAAATGGTTTTACAAAAAATAGCTTTGAAAGCAAACGGGTCAGAGCCCGAATGTGGAGATATTTTAAAAACCTGCAAGTGCTTTAAAAACATTTAAAACATTAAATGCAAAGTACATGTTAGGACGTGCACTCACATGAAATTCTCACCTCTCGTCTAACTGTGCACTCCTAACGTAAGTACCCATCTAAAATGACACAAACCACTAGCTAAGTGACATCATATCTAGCTAGACTGTCATAGGTTCTACCCTTAATACTCGGTTCCCATTAACATTATAATGATCTCAATTAATTAGGGGCTTAACATAAATTCAGGTTCTCATATAAAAGTAATACAGCTCATTAAAGATCATCCCTGTTATGTTATTCCATAGTTACACACAATACCATGTGAAAGTTCTCAGTTTATTAAGTGTATATTTTCCACAACATAAATATACAATATAAGCACCCGAGACTAAGCTGCGGTGCACACATACTCTGCTATCCATCCCGGTACATCAGGTACATAAGGAATCACATATTCCGAATCTCTCAGGAATCGTTCAGATAACACAAATCACAAACAGTGGAGGCGAACACAGTCACATCACATGGGTCACGCACATACCTGCGCTCCCACGATCAGCAGACTTATTAACATCCCAATAAGTCCTTCTCTGACCTATGTTCATCGAGGTAACCTGTCTAAATCCGGCCAACACACGGATTAGAGGGCCCTAAGCGAACGCAAACCTCCCGTGATAGCAAGTATGGTAGGTATGTCATACATACAAATCATATACCAACACTAAGTAAGCACACATCTTAGTAATCACCGTAGTTTAATTGTAGTACTTATCGCATTCTCGTACCAACTTAATATATATACAACTTATATAATCCCGTTCCATATTTATACGCGCCATAATTTATTCTCACGTCGTAGTAGGCACTCACGTCTCGACTCAAATGTCTATTTGATTCGAATCACACTTATAGAATTTACTCCTCATTATCTCCCAAATGTCCTAAGTATACTAATACACCAACAAAGGAATGTTATCTCTATCCTCGAACAAGTTTACGGGACTCCAAAAATCAAAACAGGCCAAAAAGGCCTAAACTGCCTGCTCGTTAGAAGTCTCGTTCGAACGAGGCTGTTCGAACGAGAGTTCGTTCGAACGAATTGGGCTATCTAACGAGATCTCGTTCGAACGAGATTATCGAACAAAACTGCCTCTCGTCAGAAGCGACTGGTCAACTCGTTAGAAGCTCGTTCGAACGAGCTCGTTCGAACGACCTGGGGAGGTCTTCTAACGAACGACCAGTTTCGAGCCCAGATTTCCCTAGTTTCATTTTTCACCATTTGTATCTCTTCAAAACTCATCTAAACATCAAGCCAACGATTGTTTAAGGTCTCTAATCATCCCTAAATGTACCTAGGTCACATACTAACATATTTTAAAGGATTAATTCTTCCTACACATCATCAAATCACAAGTCTCTACTCTTTTCCCCAATTTTTCAAGAACATAAACCCTAGATTTTTATCATCATCAATTCCCAGAATTTAATCCGTTTTTACATCACATAAATTAGTATTTCTCTTAATTCAATCTTCCAATCACGTTTCTACATGTAAACCTATACCCAAAATTAAACTAACAACTTCCAATTTCATGGGTTTTCCTTTATCTCTCAAACAAGAATGATTATTAAGATTTCTAACATGGAAGAAACATTTACTGCATAAAAATGTAAATTAAATCACTTGCCTTGATTCGATCTCTGATTTTGATGATGATTTCCTCTCTCTTTCTGCAGAATTCCCTCTCTCTCTCTTTCTCCAAGCTTTCTTCTCCAATGGCTATGGTGGCTAGGGTTTTGTTTTGGGAAAATATTGGAAACCTAATCTAATAACCCCCGTAGCTTAAAGGGTCAATAAGGGTTGGTTAGTGGGTTTAGTGGGTCAATTCCCAATCAGATAAAGACTCCTAATTTTCGTCACTTTTAATTCCCAAAAATACGAAATTACCAAAATACCCTTTATGTTGCCGGTATGACCTAAAAATACCCCGGGACCCAAATTAAACCCTCGGCTAGTGTTTTCTGACTATCTCGACCCTTTCGGACGCATTGGCGCACTCAAAACGACCATACGGTTAATATAATTTAAATTTACTTTTATAATAAAATAATTATCTCCTGACGCGACTGTCACACGCGTCCCAATAAAATAACCAAATTGCCGTATATCAATCTCACGACAAATTTCATAATTCAACATTCATATAACATCATATATACTCAATATAGTCAAATACCAACTCACATCTCTCTAGTATTTTATTCGGATTTATTCCCAATAAATTCTCATTTAATTAATTAATCCCAAAAATAAATATCGCCAAAAATACGGGGTATTACATAGTCCACATTTTATGTATCAGTTTATCCTAAACTATGGAATATAATTTGTGATCAAATATCTTTACCTTACTCTTGGTGACATGACAGTCCGGATGGGGTTAACATCGTCCATGGACCCTCAATAACACCGATAGGGGGGAACAATATCTAAACATCATTAACTTAGTGGAAAAACTCTCTCGATTGAGATAGCTCTCGTCCATACACTCTCAAAACAATGAGAGGATTGGTGAAGTCAAATTCAAAATTTATTTTATTGTGGTTCATCTTAAACATCATTAACTTGCTGGAAAAACTCTCTTGGTCGAGACGACAGTGCATGGACAAGATAGCTCTCGCCCACACACTCTCAAAATGACGAGAGGAGACTTGTCATATAACACCATAATTTGGTGAAGTCAAATTCAAAAATCACTTTATTGTGGTTCATCTTAAACATCATTAACTTAGTGGTAAAACTCGCTTGACTGAGACGACAATGCATGGACAAGAAAACACCCGTCCATACACTCACAAAATGACGAGAGGGGACTTGTCATATAACACCATAATTTGGTTAAGTCAAATTCAAAAATTATTTAGTTATATTTATCTCGTTTGAGGATGAGACAATGAAAGAAAAAATATGTTAACTAGTGATCTCAAGTTATAATGCATTCAATTATGGTTACTTGTTAAAACATCAGTAGCATTGACTAAATGAGAAAAGTGCAATTCTAAAAAAGAAAGCATGCAATAACAAGAAGAGACGAAAAAATTTGGTAGCATAAGAAAAACCATATTTCATTCAAGCACAGGAGTTTAGACATAATGAAGGTGTTCAAACATAAACGTTAAAAAATTATAGCATCAAAAATAAAATAAAAAGTTCAAAAGCATTACATCAGAAAGGTCTCTCAAGGCTAAATACGGTCGCCCATAACAAATTAAGTTTGAGTCTGATTAGGCATAAATTCTTCACATTTATACTCTTAATTTCGGTATTTTTATGATCCTGTGCGGTGTAAATAGCTTGAATTTATCTCATATCTATGATACTAACCCTTTTTGGCAAGTATTTCCTATTTTGTGTATCTCTTATGTGTTTTACAGATATTTCATGCAAGAAAGATGGAAAAGAGAACTCAAAATAGTGAAAGAAACCAAGAATCGGGGAGTTGAAGGGCATTTTCATAATTTTGCAGCCTTAATCCGGAGGTAGGGAAAATTTTAAAGTTGAAGATCTTTCAATTACAAGAACACTGGAAAAAACGGCACTTCAATCCGAGTTACGGTGAAGAAGTTATGCCCATTTGAAGTTGAGAAGAAATCCAAGAAAGAAGCTGTCAGACCCGAACCGAACCGAAGCTGAGAAAAAAGAACCGGTCCGCCCATTTGTCACGCACGAGATCCGTTATGAAATTAGTCACGCTCCAGATCCGTTACAAAATTAGCCACGCTTGCAATGTATGATAAATTGGCAGATACGAAATTTTTATTTTGTGCTTATCTTTTAGCCAAAAGAGTTTTATGTTTTGGGGACTCTTCTAAACGACCTCTAGCCTATATATTTAGTCATTAGGACTCTTTTTATTAAGATTTCATTGATGTAAAAGCTCCATAACATGTAGGAACATCTAGGAGAAAGATTCACATATTTTGCACCATTAATTCAAGAGCTTTTCCAGTTTTTCTTCAATCTTTGATTTCTTCTTACATGTTCTTATTCTTCAATCGTGGTAACTTTAATTTCCAGCACTTTTATTATTATTCACCATGTTAGGATAGGTTTTTAAAGGTTGGGATACATGAACCCAACCTGATGTGTTAATTGCATGTGTATAATATTAGTCCTCTGAATTTAATGATTGATTATGACCGTATTGCGTAGTTACACAACAATTGTAGATCTTTATATCTCATTTGTCTCTGGGTACTCGTGATGATTTATAATGCAATTCGAGTGCTACTATCGTGATACTGATTTACTCATCCTCAGATTAAGTATGACACGGGCTTGAACCTCGTATACGTAATGCTTGGGAGTACTAAATTCCGGGTCAAATTAATCTGTTAAATTTATGATTAGTATTATACCTGCAATACTCTAGGGTTGGGGGATTGTGTCTCTACCTTAATTTTTCCAATTAGTTTTAGTTAACTTCTTTATTTTTTCCTTTTTCCTTTCTCACTCAATCATCTTCTTTTACACTTTATTTTTTGAAATAATAAATCAATTAAAATCTATCAAACATTCCATGTGGATTCGATACCCAGACTCGCCACTATACTCCACAAGAGTGTAGTTAAATTTTAGGGGTTTTTTTGTATTGTGGTTGGAAGCCGACAACAACGACTAGCGTATTTATACGGATGCTCCCCTAATTTCAGTGCATTTGTGAACTCGAGTGATGTAACCTATATGTATTTGACGCATATTTATGCTATTAATCTTCGTTGGCAAGTATTTCGTGTTTCGTGCTTCTCTTATTGGTTTTACAGGTTAATTATGCAAGCAGCGCAAAAGAGAAAGCGAGACAATGAAAGAAAATCTAAGAAGGCAAGTTCAAGGGAATTTTGGTAATTTTGCAGCCAAATCCCGAAGGAGGAGTCAACTGTAAAGTTGAAGATCTCGGAACAACGAGAACATTGGGAGAAACAGCACCCAAATCTGAGCTACGGTTGATGAGTTATGACCCGTTGAAGTTGAAGAAAAATCCAAGGAAGAAAGGAAAGAAAACAAGAAAAAAATTCTAAGTGTTGAATGGAAGAAAAAAACACCCCAGACCAGCAAACATTCGCGAACCCAGGGGCGAACCGGTTTGCGGGGGCTAACCGGTTCGGGGTACATGCGAACCGGTTAGGGGGGCCTGATGCACGAATTTGCCTCATTTATTCTGATTGGCTCTAAGGTTTCCTTTTAGGTTAAAACTCTCCAAGAAGTGTGGGATACGTAGGTAGTAACTTAGGAACAGCCGTTCTGGATATTTTGTAGTAGTTTTTGATAGAGAAAAAGTGAGGAGAACATCTAGGAACATAATTTTGATTTATTGCTGCAAGATCCATACACTTCCGGGTTTGTTTTCAAGTTGTAATCTCAGCTGTATTCTTGTCATTTTCAGTATTCTTGCATGGTAATTTTTCTGCATGGTTTGAATGAATTTCTGCATTTATAATACTTAACTACGTATATCGATCTAATGTTATTATGAGTTTGCTCGCATGCAACGTTATTATTTCATGCATCGTTCAGTTTAATATGTCCGGCTAGGTTGAAAAGGTTGGGATGCATGAACTCAACCTAATGTGTTAGTGCATGTGTATAAAGTTAATCTGATGAATTCAATGATTGATTTTGATCGTATTGCGTAATTACATTATAATTGTGGATCTTTATATCTCGTTTACCTTTGGGTACTCGTGATGATTTAGAGTACAATTTGAGTGTCATTACCGCGATACCGATTTACTCATCCTCAGATTAGGTATGACGCGGGCTTGAACCTCGTATACATAATGCTTGGGAGTACTAAATTTCGGGTCAGATCAACCAGATAAGTTTATGATTAACATTATCACCGCACTACACTAGGGTTGGGGGATTGCATTCCCGACCTGTTTCTCTCATCATTTAAAATAAAAAGTTGTTGAAATCATCAGTCATCCTCCATTTCGGTAGAGTAATTTAGTTGCATCTTTGCTCATTTTCATTATCGCATTCAGCTTAATCAATCTCAAAACCAAATCAATTTTTCCTTTTCTTTTTTTGAGTCAAGGTTAGGATCTCTCTGTCTCGTCCCGTCGTCACAACTCCGTTGTCCTTCTTCCCTGTGGATTCGATACCCGACTTACCGGGATTATTACTTGAGCCTGGAGTGTACACACTTCTGAGACACATTTTCAGTCGCGTCAAGTTTTTGGCGCCGTTGTCGGGGAACTAGGTAGACTTAGGATTAGATTGAGTCAATCCAAAGCTTTGACCAAAAATTTCAAAAATTCAAAAACATAAAAAAAAAAAAACACAAAAAGATTCACCATCATCTCTCTTAAGCTTTAATGCAAAATTCTGAAACCACTCCCACACCCCATAATACTCCAACCAGTATTCACGAAAATCCACTTGTTGAGTATAATCCTAATAGTCCCCACTCTCCAAACGCCCCACAGTTTTGGATCCCACCTCCCACACCGTCGCACTCAGTCTCCGATAACACTCCCTTTACCTTCTTAGGACACACTTCGAGCACACCCAGTGAGAACACCGAGTCAGTAAGTGAGGGAGAGATGTCTCAACACAGCAGTGCACCCGCGGGTGAGGAAGATCCCCCATACCGTCCGATTAGAAAATTCTTATATCCCGAGCGTACTGTCACTCCGGGATGCATTATACTCCCGTATAATGCCGGGCAATTCCGTTTCAAAAATGGGATGATCCATATGCTACCGCATTACCACGGTATGGATTCTGAAAAGACATACCCCTATATTAGGGAATTTGAGGACGTGTGTGATACTCTAAATGATCAAACCTGCACATAAGAGGTAATCCGGCTCAAACTCTTCCCTTTCTCGTTCAAAGATAAAGCTTAGGCCTGGCTATGGTCTTTACCTCCAAGATCGATTCCATCCTGGAATGAGCTACAGTCGAAATTTCTAAAGAAATTCTTCCCACCACATCGAACAATATCCATAAAGGCTCAAATTCAAGCATTCAGACAAGCTGAAAATGAGTCATTTCATCGATGTTATGAACGTTTCAACGAGTTAGTTGCTTCATGCCCCCATCATGGATTTTATTCAGCGCAAGTCATCTATTTTATCTATAATGGGTTGAATCTTAATTCCAAATAACTTGTTGAAACAATGGGAAGTGGTCCGTTTATCGATTTAGATGCCCAGGACACTGAGCTTCACTTGAGGTATGTCGCCGAGACTACCCAATCCTGGAACACTTCTGATCCCAACACTCAAAATCAAAATAGACAAGCGACCACTACTCCGTCAGCATCCGGT
The DNA here is from genome assembly GCA_949130495.1 of Sambucus nigra. NCBI lineage: Eukaryota > Viridiplantae > Streptophyta > Magnoliopsida > Dipsacales > Adoxaceae > Sambucus > Sambucus nigra. Next base: position 254,678,580 of record OX422220.1, read on the forward strand.
CTATTCCATGTAGATAAGAATTCTATGACGGATAGCTGATTGGAGACTCTTGAGATAGGATTTCGAGATCTGTGCGAGATATATGGAAAAGGACCAGCTGGACCCATTCCAAACCCGGTCGAAAAGGTGTGTGATATTTGCGAGGCGGGACATTCAACTGAGGAATGCCCGACGATACCCGCCTACAAAGCAATGCTGCAAGAGCAAGTTAGTGGTGTAGGAGGTTTTAAGGGAAATTTCGGTGCCCCGCACGGGAATTCATATAACCCTTCTTGGAAAAATCATCCCGGTTTTAGCTATGAGCAACAACATGCCGCAATGAACCCTCCTTCGCATGCTGTCCCTCCTCCACCACAACACTTTCAACAAGCTCCACACATGCAAGGACATGTGCAAGCACCGCTACCTCAAGGAAATTATATTCCACCACAGCGGAGAACTCTTGAGGATACCATGAATCAATTCATTACAAACCAGACCGCAACCAATGCCAAATATGATCGTCTGATCGGCGACATAAATGCGAATCTATCTAAAATACAATCCTCATTGAGAAGAGAAGGGAAAGTTTCCTACGCAGGGCCAAAGACCTCTCCAAGGTCAAACTAGTGTTAGCTCGACACCCCATGACCATCCTAAGCAATGTAGCGCAATTAACATTCTACGTAGTGGGAGAGTAGTTGACTCACCTCCCCCACGAGACGTACCTAAAGATAAGGAGATTTCGCCCGGCACGAAAGAGGCCGAAGATGTCCCCTTGAATGAGAGTGATAAAGAAGACGCTAGTGAGCCCGAGGTAGTAGTGAAACCAGCCTCCGTGGCACCGTTTCCTCAAAGGCCAATGCCTTCCCATAAAGGAAACCCACGTGATGACGTTCTAGACGTGCTAAAACAAGTTAAGCTGAATTTACCTTTCCTCGATGCCATTAAGCAAATTCCAGCTTATGGAAAAGTCATTAAAGACTTGTTAACGATAAAGAGAAAGATGAAGGTAAAAAAAACTATCTTTCTAGCACAGAATGTGAGCTCCATTCTACTCAATGATCTCCCACCTAAATTCAAAGATCCCGGTGCACCCACCATTTCGTGCATCATTGGAGAAAATAAAATCGAAAAAGCCTTACTTGATTTGGGAGAAAGTGTCAATATCCTCCCTTACTCCATCTATAGGCGACTTGACTGGGGCGACCTCAAGCCCACAAAGGTCACTCTCCAATTAGCGGATCGAACCGTGAAGATCCCAAGAGGCATAGTCGAGGACGTGATCGTCCAAATTGACACTTTCTACTTCCCGGTAGACTTTGTCATTTGGGACACGGAGCCCTCCTTTAACTCGAGCAACCATGTTCCCATCATCCTTGGGCGCCCTTTCTTAGCTACGGCTAACGCAATCATCAATACTCGGAATGGGCGAATGCAACTCACCTTTGGGAACATGACCTTAGAGACCAACATCTTCCATGTCGCCCAACATACGGGGGAAGAAGATGACCTTCACGCGGTGAGCTTCATAGACGAGATCGTAGGGGAGTACTTTGAGGAAAATGATTGTGGAGATGCCCTAGGGTCCTGCTTAGTGTCGAGCCATGAGAATGAGGGGTCCCACAAGAGAGAGCCATTATGGGTGTGCCCTATTTCATCAAGTAATAGTGGTAGTTGTGATAATGAGAGAAAAGTGGGGGAGAGGTGTGTAGTAACCGCAATTGAAAGAGAGAGAGAGGGGTTAGAAGAGAGAAAACTGGTGGAGTTGGAGATCGAGCAAGTAAGAGAGGACGTAGGCACTACTCGAGAGAGAGAACTAGGAAACATGAGCATGGAAGATTTTGAAACAGAATTCAGGTAGGTGGATGAAAGTATTACTATTGAAGGCCAATCCCTATTGGATTCATGTAGTCACTTAGACGAAAGTGAATTGAAAGCAAAAATTGATGAATTCCTTCGTTGTGACAATCCACCCACAACACTAGAGGCCCCGAAGGCAAGTGAGGAGAAAAGTTGTGGTTCATCTGACTTAGAGCCCAACCCATGCATCTTAAAAATTGAACGAAACCTAGGTGTTCCCTCCGAGTCAGTGCATGCAGATCACACTTTGAGCCAACATCACGAGGATCCCTTTCCAGTTAGTCACGACGAGTCTCCCGGTCTATCCTTTATCTATGGGCGAGGTCCCAACTTGTTACGATTGTTAGATTATAATCCTAGGACGGGAGAGACAAGGAGAACATCAAAACCCGTGAGTGGGGTCGGGTGAGTTTGTGGAGAGATGAGAGGTCGTCGCACCCCCAACGCGTATGGGGTGATTATTGTTGTATTTTTGAGTCATGCATGAGTGTCATATAGTGTCTTGTTGCATTTTAATATTTGTTTGTTTTATTTTTCCGCACTTTTCATTCGCCTTGAGTTAGATTTTCGTCCTTTTTGCTTGAGGACAATGCAAAAGTCTAAGTTAGGGGGGTCACAAGTGCGTATTTCTAAACCTTCAAAAAATTTCAAAAATGCCCAGAAATTTCCAAAAAAATCATAAAATTTTGAAAAATCTAAAAATATTTTTGTTCAAAATAAATAAAAATTGGAATTCAAATTTTTCAAAAATATCATTAAAAGTCGAATTGGAGTCTCAAATTGTAAACATCCAACATACACAAAGCCGAAATTGACCAAAGATGGAAATTGAGCGAAAATTGACGACTTAACGAATGAATGTGGAGATTAACAAACCCGGTGAGATTCGAGCCTATCACGTTTTGCGAGTTTTTAAATCAATCCGAGTTAATTGTTAACTCAAAGTTCTTTTTAGCGCTTAATAAGTTGTCAAGGATCTCAATCCTTTCATTTTGATCGGTTTTAAAAAATGTGTACAATATTGCCTTGAAAAACGTGCCAAATTAGCCTTTAAACTTAAATTAATCTCGAAACGCATAGGGTAACGCAATTGGCATTTTGGACAATGAAGTAGGCCCTCGTTTGTTACCCAAAATTTTGGCCAGAAAAAAGTAGCGAAAAATCACCCTTTGCAACCCAAATTGAGCCGAATAATTTTCCCTTTCGTTTGACAACCTGAAAAACCCAAAAAGCCGGAATTGTGAAAAATGAGAAAATTCAGATTTTAAGTCCAAAAAGTGCATATAAAGGGGCAAGAAACAAAATAGTATGCTCAACAAAAACAACAATAAAAGAAATGAAAAAACAGAAAAAAATAGAAAAAGAAGAAAAAATGAGAAATAGCCCGGAAAAAGCACAATTGGACATCATTAATGACTTTTCCAATTCCAACCTTCCATACCTCCTTCATTTTACCCAATGAAACCTTCAACCCAAAAAAGTCCTAACCGAGTCCAAATTGCAAAAATTGATTACCGCGTGGAGAGTTAAGACACCAAAAGATAATATAAGAGGTTAAGTGCGCAAAATAGAGGCAATGTTCCCGTTTTTAAAATCGTAATCCGTTGATGAGATCCTTTCACCACAAAGTTTCCGTCTTTCTAATTGCAGGCGTGAATTTGCTTCCATTATATTTACTCTTTATATCACGCATGCCGAGAGAATAGCCATAATCTGAGAGATTCGTTTGTGAGAGGGTTCTGTGAGAAATTGAAATCAAAACGAATTTTCGAATAAGTAACGTAATGATCAATCGGTGGAAATTGGCGGTTATATTTCCGGCTTCGCACACACGCACTAAGGTTTGAGACTCGTAAATATGACTTGATGATGACTATTTTCTGGAAAGTTTGAATTACACAATTTTTGCATATTTTGAAATTTTTTTGAGTCAAATTTTGTGGGTATATTCTCTGCAAACCCTCACGAGACACAACTCGTCCTACTGGGGTGACCTAGGGGTTTAAAGGCTTGTTGCATGCACTAAATGCAATCGCTTGCCCGCAAAAAAGGTATTTTATCCTAATAAAATGGGATCTTCAAGATTTGAACCTCATTAGGATTCTTTTACATTGCTCGGGACGCGTAAAGTTCTAAGTTAGGGGGGTTTGATTGGACATAAATATTGTATATTTATTCCTCTAATTTCAGTGCATTTGTGAACCCGAGTGATGTAACCTATTTGGATTTGATGCACATTTATGCTACTAATCTTCGTTGGCAAGTATTTCGTGTTTCGTGCTTCTCTTATTGGTTTTACAGGTTAATTATGCAAGCAGCGCAAAAGAGAAAGCGAGACAAAGAAAGAAAATCTAAGAAGGCAAGTTCAAGGGAATTTTGGTAATTTTGCAGCCAGATCCCGAAGGAGGAGTCAACTGTAAAGTTGAAGATCTCGGAACAACGAGAACATTGGGAGAAACAGCACCCAAATCTGAGCTACGGTTGATGAGTTATGACCCGTTGAACTTGAAGAAAAATCCAAGGAAGAAAGGAAAGAAAAAAAGAAAAAAATTCTAAGTGTTGAATGGAAGAAAAAAACACCCCAGATCAGCAAACATTCGCGAACCCAGGGGCGAACCGGTTTGGGGGGGCTAACCGGTTCGGGGTACATGCGAACCAGTTAGGGGGGCCTGATGCACGAATTTGCCTCCTTTATTCTGATTGGCTCTAAGGTTTCCTTTTAGGTTAAAACTCTCCAAGAAGTGTGGGATACGTAGGTAGTAACTTAGGAACAGCCGTTCTGGATATTTTTTAGTAGTTTTTGATAGAGAAAAAGTGAGGAGAACATCTAGGAACATAATTTTGATTTATTGCTGCAAGATCCATACACTTTCGAGTGTGTTTTCAAGTTGTAATCTCAGCTATATTCTTGTGATTTTCATTATTCTTGCATGGTAATTTTTATGCATGGTTTGAATTAATTTCTGCATTTATAATACTTAACTACGTATATCGATCTAGTGTTATTATGAGTTTGCTCGCATGCAACGTTATTATTTCATGCATCATTCAGTTTAACATGTCCGGCTAGGTTGAAAAGGTTGGGATGCATGAACTCAACCTAATGTGTTAGTGCATGTGTATAAAGTTAATCTGATGAATTCAATGATTGATTTTGATCGTATTGCGTAATTACATTATAATTGTGGATCTTTATATCTCGTTTACCTTTGGGTACTCGTGATGATTTAGAGTACAATTTGAGTGTCATTATCGCGATACCGATTTACTCATCCTCAGATTAGGTATGACGCGGGCTTGAACCTCGTATACATAATGCTTGGGAGTACTAAATTCCGGGTCAGATCAACCAGATAAATTTATGATTAACATTATCACCGCACTACACTAGGGTTGGGGGATTGCATTCCCGACCTGTTTCTCTCATCATTTAAAATAAAAAGTTGTTGAAGTCATCAGTCATCCTCCATTTCGGTAGAGTAATTTAGTTGCATCTTTGCTCATTTTCATTATCGCATTTAGCTTAATCAATCTCAAAACCAAATCAATTTTTCCTTTTCTTTTTTTGAGTCAAGGTTAGGATCTCTCTGTCTCGTCCCGTCGTCACAACTTCGTTGTCCTTCTTCCCTGTGGATTCGATACCCGACTTACCGGGATTATTACTTGAGCGACAGGCTTACACTTGAGCCTAGAGTGAACGCACTTCTGAGACACATTTTCAGTCGCGTCAGAGTCTCTTCAAGATGAACTTCGAAGGAGGGATCGATGACATTCTATGCAGGAACTTGGGTGTCGGACCCATCACCGTCAACACCATCACCATTGATGCCTCCCTCGGCAGCGCCATCAACATTCTCAGTACGCTCTGAGAGATTGGCCTCAAGGGTCTCGCCGAATTCTCCACCTTGACCAGGGTAGTTCCGAGTTGTGAACGCTGAATTTGAGACCCTCGAAGTCATAAGGAGTAAGATTACCTGAGATGGCATGCTTTTGAGACACCCCGTCTAATTAAATACCGAGTAGCTACTCCTTTATTCCAATTAATATAAAATGTCAAGTTGGTTCAGTTCATAGCATCACTGTCGAAAAATGTTTTAAAAATTCTAGCCACCTAATATTTAAAAAGTGAGTTGTCAATTTTAATCAACTCCGATTAGCATACAATCAATTTAAATTAAGAAATACTAATACCACAACCACAACACAGTCACAATAGATTAACAATGGAATAAAATGAATCTGGAGGAATACTCCTCAGAATAATCCGAATACTGAATAAAACCGAATATAAAGTCTGAATCACTAATTAATTACATCTGAAACTGAAATAAAACTGAATAAATAAACTGTCTCTAAAAGAAAAGGGGCGACATGCCCTACAGATAAATAAGTCTGAACTGGAATCAAATTAGAAAGTGGAGGCGTCTATATATCGAGGTCATGTAACTTCCACAGCAGCTACAGCACGTCACTGGAATGGAACTTCTAAGCTTGGTGTCCTTGTGGCTGGGAACCTAAAAGGTTTTTACAAAAAAAATTGATTTGAAAGAAAACACGTCACAACCCGATTGTGAAAACAGTTTAAAATATAACAAGTGTTTAATGTCATTAAACAGTGAAAATAAAATACATGATAGTGTGTTCACTCACATGAGGTCCTCACCTCTCAACTAATTGTGCACTCCTAACGTACCCGTACCCATTCTAGTTCTTCCACTATCTAACTAGTCCAATCCATAACCTGACTTTACTATACGTTTCAAAGTTCAATTCCCAACATCTTAATATAAACTGAGGGTCTTACTTTATATACCTCAAAATTAGTTATAATGATTTCTATGAATCTTCCCATTTTATCTCTACTAAAAAGTTACAATTATTCATGCTTACACTTTAATAAACAGTCCATTCCAATTATTAGTATATTAATCTTATCATAAATATACAATAATGGCACCCTTAGGCTAAGCTACGGTGCACACATACTCTGATTTCAAGTCCCTGTACATCACGTACATAAGGACCACGTATTCCGAATCTCTCAGGATCCGTTTCGATAAATAACAATCACACATAACGGAGGCGGACATAGTTCACATCCCATGGGTCACGCACATACCTACGCTCCCATGGTCAGAATACTTATTAACTCACCAATAAGTCATTCTCTGACCTATGTCCTTGAGGTACCAATCTAAATCCCCCCCCCCCCCCCCCCCGTAGGCACACAAAGATTAGATGGCCCTGATCGAAAGCCAACCTCCTGTGATAGCAAGAATGTTAGGTATGTTATACACAGATAAGTCCATATACTAAGATTTCACACATCTTAGATATCTTATAATATTAATAGAGGTATATTTTACATTCCTAACCGTCATTAAATGTTGTGCATTTACAATCTCCCGGATAATATACAATATAGATCGCCAACACTTCTCACGTCGCAAATTTGAGTATTTACAACCTAACCCATAGAAGTCACCCGATCTATTATATAATTCTAAGTTTCAATCCTCAATGTACTCCAATCTCACAATTATGCCCACTAATCAACAAGGGAAGAATCAAACTTAATTAAATAGGCCTACAGAACATGGTTCAAAGTATCGACCGAGTTGACTCGGTATCGGCCGAGTCAACTCGGAATCGGAGGGTACCGATCCGATACCGAGAAACGTTTAAAAAAACACTGAATCGGCCGAGACAGCCGCAATATCGCCCGAGACAACCGATTCAAATGATATTGTCATATTTTGTTTTATTTTTTTATAGAACTTTTATCTTTTACCATATTTCTTCGTTGTTGAAAATATATTGTAGCATTTGCAGAATGGTATTACTTTTTCAAAAGTATTAACATTAATTTTTTAAAACATAAAACTCTTTTTTTTTTAAATGACTCTACTAAAAAAAATATATAAATCTTTTAAAAAGTTGTATTCTTTTTTTTAAATGACTCTACTAAAACTCTTTTTTCAAAGAAATGTTATTTTTTTACAAAAAATATATAATGTACATTTATGTTTGTAAAAAATTTACAAATCCTATACAAATGTTATTTTGTTAAAAAAAATGTACATATTTGTAAAAAACGTACATATTTGTAAAAAAATATATATATATTTGCACATATTTGTAAAAAAAAAGTGTACATATTTGTAAAAATATATATATTTTTGTGAAAAAAATGTACATTTTTGTGAAAATGTCCTTTTGTACGTTTTTGTAAAAATGTACATTTTTGTAAAAAATGTTCTTTTGTACGTTTTTATAAAAATGTAAACAAAAATATACATATTTGTTAAAAAAATGTACATTGTTGTTACAAAAATGTACATTTTTGTAATAATGTTCTTTTGTACGTTTTTGTAAAAATGTAAAAAAATATACATTGTTGTTAAAACAAAATGTACATTTTTGTTTTTCAATATTATTATTGGTTTATTATGCAATATTGAATCTGACAACTCTGTCGCGCTTCAGTATAACCAATTCTACAATGCAATGCATATTGAATGATGGGTTTGAATGTATCTCATTGGTCCACATTGTTAATCTTATTTTTTTTAAATTTTCTATATTTTTTCCGGAATTTTTTTCACTCTCTAAATAGCGTATATTTGCGTATCGCCCGATACCGCGACCGATATTGCGACCGAGTTGAAAATCGGGTGTCCGATATCGAGACTTTGAACCATGCTACGGAAAGTTCGAACTAAAATTGGCCAAACAAGGTCATTCTGTCAACTCGTTAGAAATATCGTTCGAACGAGGTGGTACGAATGAGTGTCATTCGAACGAAAGCTTCGAACGAACTCGTTAAATGGGGTACTGGAATCTCGTTCGAACGAGGTCGTTCGAACGACCTGGGTTGGTCTTTTAACGAGATGGCAGAGAACGCCCAGAAATTTCCCAACTTCATTTTTCTTCAATTCCTCTCCTCTAAATCTATCCTAAGATCATCCGAATTAAGTTTTAATGTTTTTAAACTACTCTAAGTCCTCCTAGGTCGCTTATTAACCTATTTTGGGGGTCAAATCCTCCTAATCAACATGCAATTATCATAAATCCCCAAATTTTACCCCAAACCCTATGAACATGAACACATAATTTTATTCCACTTAAATAATCATCATTAATCCGTTTTTAAATCATCAAATTAAGTTTTGGGGTACTAATTTCATCCATAAACATTCTACATGCAATCCCTATTCAAACTTATGAATTCCATGAGAAATACATTGGGTTTTCATCAAAACTTTCAAAGCATATAAAGTTTCTACACTAAACATGGAGGAAATATTCATTGAAACTAATAACATCAAATCACTTGCCTTAGGTTTGTTCTTCACATTTGTTGTCGGTGATTACAGGGTGATTCTCTCCTCTTTCTGGTCACAATTCCTTCCAAAATGATGGTGATAGGAGATGGTTTGGTTTGGAACCTCTTTTAACCTCTCTCTAACTTCTCTCAAAAACCCCCATAGCCCACTCTTTTGTTTTTAACTGGTAATGGACTTAGTGGCCTCTCTAATAATATCTAATTTAACTCTAAATTTCGTGGGTTTTAATTCCTAAATTTTTAAAATTACCGAAATACCCTTCTGGGTTGTCGGTTTGGCCTAAAAATGCCCTGGGACCCAAACTAAACCCCCGGCTAGTGTTTTCTGACTATCTCGACCCTTGAGGACACGTTGGCACACACAAAATGACCATTCGATTGATAAAAATATAATTTGATTTTTAATCTAATTAAATTCATTCTTGACGCGACTGACACACGCGTCTCAACTAAATTTCCCAAATTGTCATATTTCTGTCTCGCGGCAAATTTAATATTTTCAATACTCGTATGTTACCATGTTTTCTCAGTAATATTTTATTTTAACATCATACTCAAATACCAACTCACATCTCGCTAGTATTCAATTCCGGATTAATTTTCCAAATAAATTCTCATTTAATTCAATTAATCCATTAAATAAAAATTAATAAAATTACGGGGTATTACATACTTCCCCCCTAATAACACAATTTCATCCCGAAATTCGGAACTAAAGAGTACCTGGAAAGAATAAATCTGGATAACGCTCGCGCATCTCATCCTCGTGCTCCCATGTGGACTCCTCGGCATTATGATGCCGCCACTGAACACATACTAACGGTACTATTTTCGACCTCAGTTTCCTCTCGCTGTGGTCCAGAATAGCAATCGGCCCCTCCTCGTAGAAACTATCAGGCTGAAGATCGATGTTCTCTAAAGCAATGTGGGTATGGGCCAAATCATCCCTAAGATATCTCCTTAGCGAGTAAATATGGAACACGTCATGAATCCTATGCAAGTGCTCCGGTAACCCAAGCCTATACACTATTGGCCCAATCTGCTCGATGATGGGGAATGGTCCCACATATCTAGGAGCCAGTTTCCCCTTCTTCCCAAAATTCATAATCCCCTTCATCGGAGATACTCTGAGTAGCACCTGTTCCCCCACCTAGAACTCTCTGAAGAACCTCTTGGCGTTAGCATAGCTCTTCTGTCAGTCCTCGGCTACCCGAATACGGCTCCGTATCATCTCTATCCTTGCCGAAGTATCCTGAATCACTTCCGGCCCAAGGAGTTTGTTATCCCCCACTTCTAACCAACATGTTGGAGAACGACAAGGTCGAACATACAACACCTCTAATGGATCCATGCCAATGGTGAACTGGTAGGAGTTATTGTAAGAAAACTCCACTAGTGGAAGGTACTGATCCCAACCACCTCCAAAGTCTAGGATGCACATACGCAACATATCCTCCAACATCTAATTCGTCCGCTCGGTTTGCCCATCTGACTGCGGGTGGTACGCCGTACTCAGTAGCAACTCCGTACCCATGGCCTCCTGGAAACTCTCCCAAAATCGTGAAACAAATATCTTGTCTCGGTCAGACACGATATTGAGAGGTACCCCGTGAAGTCTCACTATCTCCGCTATGAAAATATGGGCATACTGTCCCGTAGTGTAGTTTGTCCGGGCTGGTAGAAAATAAGCAACTTTGGTCAATCTATCCACGATTACCCATATGGAGTCGTGACCCCTCTGTGAAGTAGGTAATCCCGTGATAAAGTCCATGGAAATGCTCTCTCATTTCCACATCGGAACCTCTAATGGCTGTAGAAGTCCTGCTAGTTTCTGATGGTCCACCTTTACCAGCTGACAAGTGGCACATTTAAAAACAAACTCAGCAATATCCCTCTTCATCCCGCTCCACCAGTACTATCGCCTCATGCCCTGGTACATCTTATCCCTGCCAGGATGTACTGCGAATCGCGAATCATGCGACTCTGACATTACCTCGTGCAGCAAGTCTTCCCCTTCTGGAACAACCAGTCTCCCATTGAAGCGTAAGCCCCCATCTGAACTAATGTTATAGGACTCGGCTCCCTTTGCTAGTAGTCGAACTATCTGCTCTTGACAGAACGAGTCTTTTGCCTGGGCTTGTATCACTCTCACAACAATCTGAGGCATAACGGTCATCACAGACATGAATGATCGGGCCACTGCATCCTGGTGTCCCAACTCCTTCCACTTTACTTTCCTCACTTCGTCCACCTCACCTACTACCCTACGGCTCAGCGCGTATGCTACCACGTTAGCCTTCCCTAGGTGATATTGGATATCGAACTGATAACCCTTCACGAATTCAAGCCACCTACATTGACGCATTTTCAATTCTTTCTGCGTGAAGAGGTACTATAGAGACTTGTGGTTCGTGAACAAACGAAATTTCTCTCCCAGGAGATAATGTCTCCAAATTCGAAGAGCAAATATGACTGCCACTAACTCCAAGTCGCGGGTGGGGTAATTCTTCTCGTGAGGCTTAAGCTTATGGGAAGAATAAGTTATAGCCTGACTCTCCTGTTGCAGTACACCTCCAAGTCCTTGTAAGGACGCACCGGTATAGACTAGATACTCAACTCCCGGTCTGGGCAATGTTAACACAGGCGCTGAGGTCAACTTGTCCTTCAACTCATCGAATGCCAACTGACAAGCATCGCTCCAGACTAATGGCACACCTTTGTGAGTCAGTTGTGTCAAAGGACCCGCTATCTTAGAGAAACCCTGAATAAACCTCTTGTAGTATCCTGCTAGGCCCAAGAAACTACGGATCTCAGTCGATATCGTGGGCTGTCCCCACTCTCTTACCGCCGATACCTTCCCCGGATCAACTGATATTCCCCGGTATGAAATGATGTGCCCAAAAACTGAACCTCCTTTAGCCAAAACCCACACTTTTGATATTTTGCATATAGCTCGTTCTGACGCAGTGTCTGTAAAACCTGTATCAAGTGCTCTGCGTGTTCCTCCTCTGTCAGGGAGTAAACTAGAATGTCATCAATAAATATAATGACGAACTGGTTTAGGAACTCTCTGAACACCCTATTCATTAAGTCTATAAACACGGATGGGGCATTGGTTAGGCCAAAAGTCATAACCCGAAACTCATAGGAACCATATCTCGTCAAGAAGGTAGTCTTTGAGACGTCCTATTCCCTGATACGCAACTGATGGTATCCCGATCGCAAGTCAATCTTTGAGAAGAAGGAAGCTCCCCTCAACTGGTCAAATAAGTCATCGATTCGGGGCAACGGATACTTATTCTGTATCGTGACTTTATTCAACTCCCCGTAATCTACACACAACCTCACTGATCCATCCCTCTTCTTTACGAACAGCATAAGGGCACCCCACGACGAAGTACTCCTACAGATAAACCCCTGACCCAACAGCTGCTCTATTTGATCTCGTAACTCCCTCATTTCTGCTGGAGCCATATGGTAAGGCGTGCGAGCTATTGGTCAAGTGCTCGGCGTCAAATCGATAACAAAGTCTATCTCCCTACTAGGCGGTAACCCCAGAATATCCTGAAATACATCATTAAACTCACTAACAACGGGAATCGAATCGAGTTGTATTACCACTTCCTTAGAGGTCTCTTCCTCTTTATAATATAAGTGAGTGGACGATTCTACCTCAGGACGAGGCATAGCCACTAAGAACATCTCCTGCCCTGGTATGGCAAAAATAATACTCCTGCCGAAATAATCAATCATGGCTAGATAAGAAACTAGCCAATCCATACCAACGATCTCATCGTACTCAGTCATATCTAATACTAACATATCAGTAAGCAAAGTAAACCTCCCCATCTCTATACCCACACCTCTACAAATAAGAGAAATCACAGAACCCCTACTCAACGGTGAATCTACGCAAGTAATTGTGCTCTCTGTAGTGTCTAACAACCCTATAATGCGTGTAAATCCTGTGGCAGTGAAACAGTGTGTGGCTCCCATATCAAATAAAATACTCCACATAGTCCCCTGAATAGAGAACATACCCTCAATAGCAGGTGGATCCTGTGGGACTGCGGCCTGCTGGAGCTGATAAACTCTCCCGTACTGAAGTTGTCTCTACTGGAATGGGACTGCTGGGATAGGTGGCAAAGTTGGCATCTGCGGTGGTGCTGGGAGGGCGAAGGGAAACATAGGCCTCTAGGGATCATGTCGAGGACCCTACTGCTACTGAAATGGGGCCCTGCCCTTATCAGGACACTCCTGGCATTTTTGGCCAATCTTGCCACAAGTAAAACATTTCCTCGGAAAATTTCCTCCTCTCTGACCCTGCTACCCATGGCCCTGGTGGCCGTTGCCATTCCTCCCCTGGTCGTGCTGGCCCTGATGAAACTTTTGTTGTTGGCCATGCTGGCTCTGCTGACCCTAATGGCTGTGTTGACCCTGCTGGCCATAACGAAAACCTCCCTAACTATTTTTGAAACCTCCAGATCGAAATCTCTTAGAATCCCCCTGCTGGGAACTCTGATCACCCTGCGTGTGCTGACCCTGAACTGATTGTGCCCTGTTGGCACCATTTACCCCTGTCCTGCCCTGATGGATAGACTCTCCTGATCGCTTACCCTCTGACAAATGAAAGCGGTGGTCGTGGCAGTGAAGCAGTGTTGTGTTAACCACATCGGAATAACTGGCCAACGAGAGGTTTCCCAGTAAATGCTGACGGATCCTCCAAATTAACCCATCCATGAACTTTTGTATCTTCTTCTCCTCTGTCGGAATCTCATCGGGGACGATGTTCAAGAGATTTGTGAACTCAGCCTCATATTCAGTAACTGTCATCCCCTCCTTCTTGAGGTTCATTAATTTTTTCCCCATCTCGGTGTGAACGGCTGAGGGAAAATACTTGCGATCGAACCGCACCCTGAACTCCTGAATAGGAAGGACATCTCTCTCCTTCGCAGTGGTAATGGACTCCCACCACTGCAACGCTAACCCTACCAGCTTAAAAGTAGCCAGTATCTATCTCTGTGCATCCGTACACTCATACATCCTCAGGTGTCTTTCGATGTCCTTCTTTCGCTGACTGGACACAACGACGTCGGAGCTACCTGCAAACTCTGGAGGGTGTGATTTTTTAAAAGCATCACGAACACGTTCCCAAGAAAACGGGAATGCATGAGCCTGTACTGGTGCTACTATCGGTGCCTGAGGCGGTGCCTGCTGCACAACTGCTAGAGCGGCATTTACCGCTTGGGCCATAAGAGCGATAACCTCGGCGGCATACATGGTGCCCCGAACTGGTGCAGGCTGTGGCTTGGGCTAAGCATCCCTGGGAACTCGCTGTGCAAGTCGTGGAGGAATCTAAAATGAAAGATAAGTCGTATAAGTCTACAGTTATTATCTCAAAGTAGCTGAAGAGCGAAACATACACAATAGAATACAACAATCCTAAAATATAGGGCTCTATATCAAAGAACTCTATGAGGAAACATAACAAGCCGTACAGATCCTAAGGACACTAGAACATGATGCTCTGATACCACCTGAGACACCCCGACTAATTAAATATCGGGTAGCTACTCCTTTATTCAAATTAATACAAAATGTCAAGTTGGTTCAGTTCATAGCATCACTGTCGAAAAACGTTTTAACAATTCTAGCCACCTAATATTTAAAAAGTGAGTTGTCAATTTTAATTAACTCCGATTAACATAAAATCAATTTAAATTAAGAAATACTAATACCACAACCACAACACAGTCACAATAGATTAACAATGGAATAAAATGAATCTGGAGGAATACTCCTCAGAATAATTCGAATACTGAATAAAACGGAATATAAAGTCTGAATCACTAATTAATTACATCCAAAACTGAAATAAAACTGAATAAATAAATTGTCTCTAAGAGAAAAGGGGCGACATGCCCTACAGATAAATAAGTTTGAACTGGAATCAAAGTAGAAAGTGGAGGCGTCTATATATCGAGGTCCTGTAACTTCCACAGCAGCTACAGCACGTCACTGGAATGGAACTTCTAAGCTTGGTGTCCTTGTGGCTGGGCACCTAAAAGGTTTTTACAAAAAAATAGATTTGAAAGAAAACGGGTCAAAGCCCGATTGTGAAAATAGTTTAAAATATAGCAACTGTTTAATGTCATTAAAGAGTGAATATGAAATACATGATAGTGTGTGCACTCACATGAGGTCCTCACCTCTCAACTAATTGTGCACTCCTAACGTACCCGTATCCATTCTAGTTCTTCTACTATCTAACTAGTCCAATCCATAACCTGACTTTACTATACGTTTCAAAGTTCAATTCCCGACATCTTAATTTAAACTGAGGGTCTTACTTTATATACCTCAAAATTAGTTATAATGATTACTATGAATCTTCCCATTTTATCTCTACTAAAAAGTTCCAATTATTCACGCATACACTTTAATAAACAGTACATTCCAATTATTAGTATATTAATCTCATCATAAATATACAATAATGGCACCCCTAGGATAAGCTGTGGTGCACACAAACTCTTCTATCAGGTCCCGGTGCATCACATACATAAGGACCACGTATTTCGAATCTCTCAGGAACCGTTTCGATAACTAACAATCACACAAAATGGAGGCGGACATAATTCACATCCCATGGGTCATGCACATACCTACGCTCCCATGGTCAGCAGACTTATTAACTCACCAATAAGTCATTCTCTGACCTATGTCCTTGAGGTACCAATCTAAATCCCCCACCCCTTAGGCACACAAAGATTAGATGGCCCTGATCGAAAGTCGACCTCCTGTGATAGCAAGTATGGTAGGTATGTTATACACATATAAGTCCATTTACTAAGCATTCACACATCTTAGATATCTTATAATATTAATAGAGGTATATTTTACATTCCTATACCGTCATTAAATGTTGTGCATTTACAAGCTCCCGGATAATATACAATATAGATCGCCAACACTTCTCACGTCGCAAATTTGAGTACTTACAGCCTAACCCATAGAAGTCACCCGGTCTATTATATAATTCTAAGTTTTAATCCTCAACGTACTCAAATCTCACAATTATGCCCACTAATCAACAAGGGAAGAATCACACTTAATTAAATAAGCCTACGGAAAGTTCAAACTAAAATCGGCCAAACAAGGTCATTTTGTCAACTCGTTAGAAATCTCGTTCGAACGAGGTGGTTCGAACGAGTGTCGTTCGAACGAAGGGATTTGAACGAACTCGTTAAAAGGTTCATTGGAATCTCGTTAGAAGATCGTTCTAACGACCTGGGTTGGTCTTCTAACGAGATGGCAGAGAATGCCCAGAAATTTCCCAACTTCATTTTTCTTCAATTCCTCTTCTCTAAATCCATCCTAAGATCATACCAATTAAGTTTTAATGTTTTTAAACTACTCTAAGTCCTCCTAGGTCTCTTCTTAACCTATTTTTGGGGTCAAATCCTCCTAATCAACATGCAATTATCATAAATCCCCAAATTTTGCCCCAAACCCTATGAACATGAACACAGAATTTTATTCCACTTAAATACTCATCATCAATCCATTTTTAAATCATCAAAGTTAATTTTTTGGGTACTAATTTCATCCATAAACATTCTACATGCAATCCATATCCAAACTTATGAGTTCCATGACAAATACATTAGGTTTTCATCAAAACTTTCAAAGCATATAAAGTTTCTACACTAAACATGGAGGAAATATTCTTTGAAACTAATAACATCAAATCACTTGCCTTAGGTTTGTTCTTAAGATTTGTTTTGGTGATTATAGGGTGATTCTCTCCTCTTTCTGGTCACAATTCCTTCCAAAATGATGGTGATGGGAGATGGTTTGGTTTGGAACCTCTTTTAACCTCTCTCTAACTTCTCTCAAAAATCCACGTAGTCCACTCTTTTGTTTTTGTATGGTAATGGCCTTAGTGGCCTCTCTAATAATATCTAATTTAACTCTAAAATTCGTGGGTTTTAATTCCTAAATTTTTAAAATTACCGAAATACCCTTCTGGGTTGTCGGTTTGGCCTAAAAATGCCCCGGGACCCAAACTAAACCCCCGGCTAGTGTTTTCTGACTATCTCGACCCTTCCGGACATGTTGGTGCACTCAAAATGATCATTATATTGATAAAAATATAATTTGCCTTTTAATCTAATTCAATTCATTCCTGACGCGACTGACACACGCGTCTCAACTAAATTTCCCAAATTTTCGTATTTCTTCCTTGTGACAAATTTAATATTTTCAATACTCATATGTTACCATATTTTCTCAGTAATATTTTATTTTAACATCATACTCAAATACCAACTCACATCTCGCTAGTATTCAATTCCGGATTAATTTTCCAAATAAATTCTCATTTAATTCAATTAATCCATTCAATAAAAATCAATAAAATTACGGGGTATTACAGCTTTAGTGCAGCCCATCAGCCAGAATTTTTAACACCTCTCTTAAGGTACTCAAAGGCGTACCCCCCAAACTCATCAGACTCTTCGAACTCGACCACGGCTTGTGCCTTAGCATTTTCCAAAAAATCCTTAACTATCGCATCTATATCGTCCTATTTGTTGTCGGTCAGTCCCTTCAGAGTCTTATCGTGATCGACCTTTATATTCTTCAACTCTTAGATCTTCTCTTTCAAGGTCGGCGCTGCCTGTCGGGTCTCCTCCCTGAGGTCCTCCTCCACCTTCTTGATATCTCTTCCCTTCTAGATCAAGGGAATCCTCCTTTCAACCCAGTCTCCTAAGCGGTAGAAGGCAAGAAGTGACTGTAAAAATAATGAAAGATCAAGTTAGTACGAGATAACTCTGTAAAAAATAAAAGGTTATTACAAAGTTCAAGTATATACCTAGACGGACCTATGGATGCCGAATTCAATTAGGAATGAGGAGTTCATGGAGAACTGGAAGCGTTTGTCAGGATTGGATATCAGGGACACGACAGAGTCTATGGACATTTTGGCACTCCTAATTAGGCTCCCATCACTGAGTTTTAATTGGGAAAGACGTGCAACAAGGGCATTTCCAGATGATATGGGGATGGCCCTCTCGTCCTCTTTTTCTTGCCGACCTTGTTTTGGTTGGCGATGGGTAACAGTGTCATCCACCTGTTTCTTTCTCTTTCTTTCATTGTCGGCTCGGCTAGGGCCGCCTACAATAAATTTTTTCTAAGTAGCACCGGTGGCTACTGGTTTTTTCCCAAACTTGTTCACCATATTTGCAAGGTTGGGGGCCACCATTTTACAAAGAGCCTATGGAACATTGGATGGACGACCTGTAAAATTTCAAGTTAAACATTAGAAATGATAAATATGACACTGCTATTAATAGACGGGGTTATGGTTAAAAAATTATGGTTAGACTTACAAATCTCAGAGAGAGGACCAATGTCTAGTCCCGTATCGGCCAAAATGCCAGGGGTTATAAATTCCTCATGTTTTATAAGACCACCCCCAGCACCTTGGACTTGAATCGTCTTAATCTTCTCTTAGTCATCTAGACTCAAGACGGGGTCAAGCTTTGCAACCATAGACACCTTACCCCACTTTTGGGGAACTCTCATCTCAGAGGGAGACCAGATATGATTGGTGGGAAATTCCCATGCACTGGATATGAAAAAATATCTTAATTTCTAATCATGGTTTGATGTCTGGTTGATGAATATCACTTTCTTGGTTGACTTCCTAGCCACAAAGTGGAAGTATCCAGGTTGGTCTCTCATGGAGGAAACTTTATAACAAGATTTCAAGATGCTAAATAGAAGGTCTGCACCATGACAAAAATTCCATATCAGGATGAAGTCGAGGAGGATTCTCCAGGAATTCAAAGATAGTTTAGCAGGGGACAAATCCAAGTTATCAAGAATGGCACACATAATAGGATGTTTAAGCAGACGAAAACCTAGTTTGAACACATGCTCATATACAGCGACCTCACCAGGTTGGCCACTAAAAGCTCTCTCGGCCTTATCGAGAACTCTCATTGCGATATCAGAGATAATCCCTTACAAATGTATCCAGTATAGGATGTTAACATCACTAACATAAAAATGAAACATTTCAGCATAATGGGTATCCAAGGATTCCTCGGCCTCATCACCTGAGTTGATGACATCAGTGGCCGAGACCCCACTTGGGAATTTATTTTGAAATCCCCCCTTCGGTCATGGCTGAGATAGGGATAGCTGTTTAAATGGGGGGATGCGCAATTATGACTCTCGGCTCTTCAGGAACTGATTCATCACCAGGTGAGTCTTCCTCGTCAGATTGAGGGTTGGCATTGTCGGTCGTACGAGATTCAACAAAAACAATCTCAACTTCATCAGATTTTATTGCCCCCATCTCAGTTGTACAAGAGGCGTGCACTTCCATGGCATGGGCAAATTATTCAATCTTAGTCAAATCCTAATCCGATACCCTAGAGACTTAAGGACTACAACCGTTATAGGAAGAGAAGTCGATAGCGCTATCACTTGTAGACGAGTTAGCACTCATCGTGTCCCCATTAATAACAATTTGAGGAGGATTACTTGTGAAAGTAAACTCTCGACTAACAACTGTAGGAGGATGGGATGGTTAAGGATCATCCCATCTCTCGATTAAAGGATATAGGATAATAGCGAGAGGAATGGGGAAGATTGGGCATAAATGAAAATCCTCAACCTGGCGTTTAGCCTCGGCTTCAGTCTCGTATTGTCATATCTCACTAAAGAGTGTTTCCCTAAGGTTGGGGAAACGATTTACTAGCTCATATAATGTCCTCAACATTCAAAGTACAACCTTCCACTTGTCTAGTAAAAAATAAAAAAGATGGGCAAATAATTAAGGCATTGACTAGGTTTGACCAAAGGATTGAAATAAGAAGTTGAACAGTTTTCAATAAGAACAGCCCAAGAACACGATTAAACTACACCGAACAAGATGACCAGAATCCTCACTAGAGTTTTCCAGAAAAGTCAAAAAGAAACAACAAGGCCAGAAACTTGTTGGGAAACCCCTAATTGACTATCCATCTCCAAAAATCCAAAAATTAACCTTCGAATAACTAGAAAACAAGCTAAGATAGATGGCGAAAAATCAAAGCAGTGGCCAAAAAATTAAAATCAAAGCTGAAATGATGTAAAAGCAATGGAAAGATAACAAAGAGGGGGAAATGGAGTACCTTGAAGAATTTAAAGGGCTGACAACCACAAGAAATTTAATAAAATCACCAAAAAATGCTTGAACAATAAAGAGAGAGCGAAGCTTTGAAAATTCTGGCTATAAATAGAGAAATAAGGTATGCGTAAATGAGGAAAGCGAAGATGAAATTTTTTTAAATGATTTTAAACCCCGGTAATGATGGGGTTCAATGTTTAATGTGCCCATCATTAAGGCACAACTCTCAAAGCGCACACAGGCTGCCGCCACTACTTGGGTAATATGCAAAGCCAAAAACCAGATGACAAATGTCACTCTCTCATACCCATTAGTACATTAACGTCTTACAGGACAAAGACATCCAATCATAAGTTACAACTTGACATTTTTACCCCTCAGTCTCCTATCTGCACTGACGACTAAGGGCTAGGGGGATTGACATGCCAATATAAGACATCGTCTCATCTCAAGTCGACCTCACAGAACATGCTCTCCTGAGCCATCATGTAATAGAAGTTTCAGTCTCATCCAAGATCAGGTCGATACCACATGCCACCTTGATGGGACTAATGCCTCGTCTCATCTACTTCAGGAAAGTCGAGACCTCATTATCTTATTTATATACTCATCTCGGCCTGATGCAATTCAGTTGAGACTACACTTGGAAGTTACCAACATGTGATCCAATAGTAACTCGATAGTCTCATACTCGTCCAGGCTAACACCTCATCCTAGTAGGGCACGCTTGACATCTGACATGGCGTGTGGAATTAAGCATGCATGGGAGAGTGTGCATGGGCTGCGAGTCCCACGTGTACAAAATTGTTGATACAACATCTTCCTCACGTGTGAAGGATATATCACAATCATGATTTACATGCACAGGTGACAGATGGCAATGTAACATTGGACACTTGATATTGTACATGCTTGGGGTGCGCATGACACCATCCTGGCCATATAAATACTTGTCTTCTACATCCTTATAAAGAATATCTAATTGACAGCTCTACTATAACTTTATTAATTTCACTACTTAGAGAGAGAAAGCTTGAATGTTCTATATCCCAAGGCTATTAGATCCCATTCTTAGTGGATTTCACACACACTCACGCAGTTGAGTAAGCCATAATTAGTTGAACCACTTATATTTTGTGTTATCTCTCTCGTTGCCTCATATTCTTCTATATTACATCTATGTTTATGCTCCATTAATACACTGGTTTAAGCTTGTTTATCATATTGATTTGGTGATACCATTTCTAGTATCATCAGGTTTTAAGATCTAGGTATCGACTTAAGAAAGAAAGAAAGAAAGAAAGAAAATGTGATTTTTATTTTAGGGAAAATTTCAATTTCTCTAAGAAAATTAGACTAGGCAAGAGAAAATAAAACTACTAAAAATCATGAACTTGAAATTTTGATTTTGAAAACACTTTTAGAAAAACGGAGATGGAATCCAATCCCCCAAACCGTAGAAAATCTCTGCTAATATAAAATTATCAAAAACTATTTAATTAATTGAAAAGAAAACATAAATTGATTCGAAGTACCAAGCATGTGTGGGTGGTAATCCGCACAATATTTAGTCAACAAATTAATTAATGCAAATGATAAAAAAAATTCACATATATTGTATTCTCAATAACTTTGTCTGCCTTTGAGAAGTGGAGTTAAGAGATATACGATAATAGTCTCGATTAAACTATAAAACCCTAATAAATAATTATACAATTATTTTGAATTTTATATTTAACTTCAAAAACCTAGGTTGGGTTCATGTTCCCCATCTGACTATGAGTTTTGTTAGAAAAGGAATTAATCTTTATGAAATTAATCATTGTAGTGAAAGCAAGCATGATTGAAATAACAAGAAAGATGAGATGAAATTATATTATCAACCCGAAGAACACAAATAGCATGCAAGAGAAATCAACCCAGCTAAAGAAAATTAGAAAAAGATGAATCTTGCTTTAATTGCTGATGAATGATGTAAAAAAATTTAACCTATTTGTCCTTGATCATATGATACCTAATTATATTTCTAACTAGGTTAATTAGACTCATATTGTCTCTAAACATGTGCCAAAATTCGTTTAAAACAATTTACATAGTGTATAGGGGTGTCCAGCTGCTACTCTAGAATAGCCAAGGGTGAGTGAGACCACCTAGAGGGATCCTACTGCCCAAGTTAACAAGATAATATTTAGAATAAGAGGTTCCATCTTGAGTGGCCCTACAATGAGGTGTAAAATCTGGACGAGGGAACTCACTTTGAGAAACCCCTTTACCCAAGATAGATGGCCACAAAAATAGGCTAAGGATGAGGGGGTCACAATGAGCAACCCCTCTACTCAAGATAGAAGGTTACAGACAAAGGCCAAGGATGAGGGTCTCTTTGTGAGCAATCCATTTAAACAATATATAAGTCCATAGAACAAAGGCCAAGGATGGGGGGCTCACTTTCAAAAACCCCTCTACCCAAGATAGAAGGCCACGAAAAGAGGCCAAGGACGAGGGGCTCACCGCGAGCAAACCCTCTATCCAAGGTGGAAGGCCACAAAAAAAATCCAATGAAGAGGGGATCACTATGAGCAACCCCTATAAACATGATAGAATGCCACAGAAGAAGGACAATGATGATGGATTCACTATGAGTAACCCCTCTAAACAGGATAAACGGCCACAAAAAAAGGCCAAGGACTAAGGGATCACTGCGAGTAACCCCTCTACCCAAGTTGATACCCAGATAAAGAGGTCCACCATAAGTGGTATCATCTATACAACTTGGGATGAAGTGACAGAGAATTTAATGACCCTAAAGGGAATGATGAAGGAATGCTAGGGTCCTTCAAAATTGAAAATCGAATTTATGGCGTACAAAGCCTTTTGGTCTACCCAACATAAAAGACTTTGCATAAGGGGCTAATGTAAAAGGGTGTTTCAAGATTGACCACTATATTTTGGGGTGATAGTCCCTCAAATACCCCCTATGTAGTCTCCAGGAAATATAAGGTTGAGGAACCCCCAAGGTCCCTAAATAGCAAAAAAATCATATTGAGAAGGAACCCCCCCGGGTCGCGGAAGAAACTCATATTGAGAAGGGACCCCACCCTGGGTCCCATCAGAAACTCATATTGAGAAGGACCCCCCCCCCCCAGGGTCCTGATAGAAATTCATATTAAGAAGGAACCCCACCCAGGGTCCCGGCAGAAACTCATGTTGAGAAGGAACCCTCAAGGTCCCGCAACTTCCACAAAATGTCGGGGCGAGGAGCAGTCAAGGTCCTACCCCTCACCTTCCCAAAAATGTCAGGGCAAGGAGCAATCAAGGTCCTCCCCCTCAGCTTCTAGAAAATGGTGGGGCAAGGACTAGTCAAGGTCCTCCCCATCCGCCTCCAAAAAATGTCAGGATGAGGAGCACTAAGGTCCTCCCCCTCAACTTTCAAAAAATGGTGGGGGTTGGAGAAGTTAAGGTCCTCCCCCACAACTTCTAGAAAAATAGGCCAGGATAAGGGAGTGGCTACCATGAGAAACCCCTCATCATGAAAAGTCATTTTTTAAAAAAACAAAAGTAATAACACTTACTTTCTTTTAGAGGTAGCCTAGTTGAGCAGGCAGGGCTCAAATAGGCCAGTTGGGATCTCTTGGGAGTTTTGGCTTGGTAGCTGAGGAACAAGGTTTATTGAAAAATCTCAACCACTTAGCACTTTAGGATTTAGAGAATACTAGTAGAAAGACCCTAGGTTGTCCCAGTCCTCACATGCCTCATAGTCAAACACAACCAGGGTGAGCAGCCAAAGGGTTACTCATAAGAACGGATTTGTTTATAAAATTATTTTAAAGGAGAGGGTCCCCTAGGCCCCTCTCAAGAAAAATGATTTTAGAAGGGGTTCCTCTAGACCCCCCTCAATCTTACAAAGATTTTAGAGGAGGTGGTCCTTGAGACCCCCCTCAAGTTTACAAAGTTTGTACCAAAATTTACCGTTTCAAAAGATATTTACCAAATCAGATATTTTTTGTCCATTAGGAGATATATTTGCTTTTAGACTTTGGTTTGCACCAGGTGTCACCTATCTGAGGGGACAGGATGCTGCACACAGGTAGGGACAGATGGTACACTGCAGACATTTTCCCTCACCAACCCTCTATGTTTTTGGCGCCAAAAGTGCCAACTCAGCCCTATTGCCCAAGTATATATAGGACCCTTAGGCAAGGTCAATAAGAGAAATATAAAAACTCAATAGCACTATTACTTTGTGAAAATCACACCAAAACTTTCTAGTATTCTCTCCCTGCTATCTCTCTCTAATGCTAAGTGTCTTGTTCTTTCACTCCTCACTGACAGCCATCATTCTCAGGAGATCTTCTTGAGAAAATTACTATTATTGTTGTGGAAGTTCATCTTCTTGCGGGAAGGGAGTTCTAGCTTGATCTCCATTTTTACCAAAAGGAGAAGTTTTCATTAGAAGATGCTCTAAAAGTTATTGAGAACCTTGTAGACAGCGTCCATTGGAGTGGGTCATGCCTCACCCTTTCCAGTTATTCATATACCCAGTCTCACTACCCTCCGACACATAAACTTAAATTACTCCAGCAAAATTAAGGAAGAAATAAAATCCCCCTCTAGAACAGACCCCGTAGTTGAACTGAACCCATGACTGAAGCCATGAGGGAAAAACGGTTCGATCTTGATCATTGCCTAAGTCTTGCCTTATTCTCTATTTTATTCTTATTTATAATTTTTGCCCTCGAAATTCTTCTCAAATTTGAATGATCGTAACTTCTTTATCGTAGCTCTGATTGAGGTGTCGTTTCTTTGAGTATCTCACGAATTCGATCTCTTCGACATTTTTGTAGGTTGTTCCCCTAGGTTCTGGATGGAAATTACGAATTCAAACTATACTTTCCTTTCTCGTAATTCTTTCACTGTTTTGACTTTTCTCTTCCATCCAATTGCACGATTTACTTGAAAAACATATGGGATACATAAAATAAGAAATACTTGCCAAAACGGTTAGTAGCAGAATTATAAGATAAATTCGAGCTAAATACAATGTTCGGGACCATAAAAATATCGATATTAAGGAGATCAATGTGGAATATTTATGCCTCATAAAATCCCCCTAACTTAGAACGTTGACAGTCCCCAATAATGTAAAAGAATGTGAATTAGAGTTTAAGAAAACTGTTAAACAACTAAAGGACAAAATACTTTTTTCACGGGCAAGCGATTGCACTTAGCATATGCAACAAGTCATTAAACTCCTACGTTACCCTAGTAGAACGAGTGGTGTCGTGTGAGGTTTGCAATGAATTTACCCACAAAATTCGTTTTGTAACACATGGTACGACTCAAAAATAGTATCAAAATAATTAAAAATCGTACAATTTAAATTTCAAAAAATAATCACAACTTTTCATTCGATAAATCTCAATTTATAGTGTGTGTGTGTGTGTGTGTGTGTGTGTGTGTGAGCGAGCACGAAGTCAAAAATTGACCATTAACTTCCATCGATTGATAATTACGTTACTATTTGAAAATTTGATTTGGTTCAATTTCTCATGGGATGCCCTCACAAACGAATCACTCGGATTGTGGTTTTTCTGTCGATGTGTGTGAAATTAAGAGAAAAATGTAATGGACACGAATTTACGCACACAAATTGAAAGACAGCAATTTTAATGCTGAAAAGATCTCTTAAGCAGAATATGACCATTGAAAAAAGAAAAAGCATCATTCTTTATTTGTACCATTTTGTCTCTTTATAATATTTTTGGCTTTTTAGCTCTCCATGTGGTAATTGACATCATTATTCGGACTATGTTAGGACTTTTTAAGTTAATGGTTTTTTGCTAATAATGAATGTTGGAAAATTTTTAGAGTATTTCCCTATGAATGTCCACTGGTACTTTTTTAGGCTTTTGCTCATTTTTCTCTTTTTCCTTCTCTCTTTCAAATTTTTTTGTTTTTTTTATTTTTTCTTTCTGTTTTATTTGAACTTTTTTTTTCCTACCCCTTTGATGTACCATTTGGACTTGATTTATGAATTTTTCAATTTTCACAACTCTAGGCTAATTTGCATTTTTTGGGTAAATAACCAAACAAGGATATCATTTTTACGCTCAAGTTGGCTTTTAAAAGGATATTGTTGATGACTTTTTATGGCTAATGTTTCTGGATGAACAAACGTTGTCCTACCTCATGTGCCCGAATTACTAATTACATTACCATATGCGTCTCGAGATTAATTTTTATTTTTGAGACATTTTTAGTGCATTTTGAAAATAATATTTTCACTTGTTTTCCGTAATCGACCAAATAAAGATTTAGAAATCAAAGACAAATTTTTATCACTGAAATAACATTTTAGTTATTTTTAACTCACATTGATTTAATTACATGGAAATGAGGATAGGCACAAAAAATTTAACGACGTAAAATCTCTACACTTATTCGTATAAGTCATCATTTTTTGCTCAATTTCCGTTTTTGATCAATTTCGGCATAATGCAATGGATTTTTACAAATTGAGACTTCAAACAAAAATTTGCTGATATTTTTAAGGATTTTAAATTCCAATCTTTATTTATTTTGAAGAAAAATACTTTTGATTTTTTTTTAAATTTTTCATTTTTTTGGGAGTTTTTGGCATTTTTCATTTTTTTAGGCATTTCAGACTTTGTGAAGTTTAAGAGAGGCACTTGTACCCCCCCCCCCCCCCCCCCCCCCCCCACACACACACACACAAAAAAAAAACTTAGACTTTTTTATTTCCATCAATGAAAAGGATTAAAATGTAAAAAGGATAAGAAAGTGTAAAATATAAAACAAACAAAATTTAAAATGCAAATAGACAATAATAAACTCAAACACCATTTCATTAAAAAGAGATAGAATGATTACATAGTTTATTTAAAATATGCATCCACGAAAAATTAAGAAACTACATAATAAAAAGGTATACGTCAATGAGAGTTAATGGGAGGGGTCGGGCACATCTGGATCATGAGCATAGGGGTCTCGATAATAGTCAAGCAATTAGGATCCAGGATCCATGTTAAATCGATATAAATCGGCTTGGAGTAGCATTATCATCCGAGTGTCCCTCCAGTAGTCAGCACATTCATTCTGGTACTTGATAATAAACCCATCAAGACAGGCCTTAAGTTGGAGCATGTGACTATTGATGACCACCGTGTTGTAGGCATGTTCATTAAAGTCGACCTCGAAATTCGGGTAGGTGGATCTTCGTCTCCTTGGATGCCCTCATGAAAGTATCCCTCCTCCCCACTTATTCCTCACTTTCCTCAGCTTCTTCCTCCTCAAAACTTTCCTCCACCATTTCAATGTCCTATAGAATGAGCCAGGGGAGGTGGAGCATTTCGGGTTTGGGTGTTTCTTCGACCAACATAGGTGGCATTTATAAGCTTTAGGTATAAGGCTCGATGGCCCCATACAAGAACTCGCGCTTCAATGCATAGTTAGGTGATGAAGCGGGTGTATGGATGAGAAGTTTTTCGATGCCACCATAAGCTGCAGAAGTAATCTCCTCAAAATAAATATGAGTGGGGCTTATCTTATCCTCCATGTCGAGCAAAAAATAAAGGAAAGTCTCGTGCCATAGACGAATTTCCAAATCGTTCTTTGTGGGGAGGATGGTGTCGCGCATGATTAAGTTAGACACATGGGCGCGAGTTAAGAGTTTCCTTAAAGGAAATATCTCTCGTGTCCATGGAGTGTCAGGAGCCCATCAGCTAGAGATTTGGAGACGACAGAGGACTGGGGCCGATATAGGTAGGTGTGGCAATCAAAATATGAGACCCCAATCTCGTGCATCTTGCGCTTGATTATTGGGAGTGTGAGCGGGATCATTTTTCCATCAATGTAGGCCTCATAATGGCATTTGAATGCATGGACTAGGGACCCATATAATTATCATACAACGCCCTCAAATGTCGGATTCGAGTCGTTGGACAACTAATTTTTCCACCCAAAGTGAGAAAATAGTGAGGTTACGTCTGTGAATAACTAGTTCCAAACAACTTTGCGCTCAGTGAAAACGGTGCTTGGTTGCTAAAGTAATCATGACACCAATTGCATTCTTAGACCGAACGAAATGTTTGTCGGGCTTCGTTGTCTTCTTCCACTTCGACGGAATCGTATTTCTTAACATAGGTTTTGGGAACGCCATATGTAGGTATGGATATTTAGGAAGAACTTGAAGATAATTATAGGAGATAAGAGAAGGTTTAAGGTATGAGTGGAAATGGTGGAGGGGTTTGGTATTTATGGGTAGGAGGGGCTGGGAAAGGTTGGGAAATGAAAGGGATTTAAGTGGAAAATGGATAGATAAATGAAAAATGGAAGGTTTTGGAGGTGGGGATAAATTTTTTTGGTTGTATTTTTGTATTTGGAGATAAGAGGTTTGAATTATAAGGGTGGTAAGGTGAAAAGGTTGGAAGGAAGTAAGAAAATTGGGAGAAAATTATGTGTTAGCAGCACAGAGGGCGAACCAATTTGGTTAATGAATCAGTTCACCCCTAGAACCATATTGGTTCACTTAACTTTTCTTCCAAGGCCACTTTTTCCCCACTTTTTCTTCTTTATCTCGTGAAGTTCCCTATATTTAACACATATAGGATTGGTGTTTGTTTTGTGTTTAGCTATATAGATCTTCAGCTAGTTGGACTTGAATTTTAACAAGATATTTTGTGTATTTATGTTTGAGTTTAGCATACCTATGCCAAGGCCTCTAATCAGTCTACTACATCTTAGAATTGAAGTCAAATCATCACAAGTAAAGTTAGTCTCTCACACTTTGCAAATTTGCTCATAGGAATTGTAAATCACATAGGACACTACACTCAATTACATAGCATCATATCTCACGACTTGTGATTGTATGTTTAAAGAGGACTTTTAAATATTTTTAAAACATTTTATTTAATTCATAATTTAAATTAGGGGGAAAATTAATTTAAATTACAAAGAATTAAGGGAAATTTTGTAAGAATTTTTTTTTGTGTGTATAAACATTGAAAATATGTTTCTGTAGAGATTTTTTTATTTAATTTTTTTGTTTTAAAATGGTTCATAAAATATTTAAACTTCTTAATTAAAAATTAGAGTTATATTTGTTTTATTAGTAATGTTTTATACCTACTTATATGAATACTTATACATGTGCATTCGCGTATTATACCCGGACCATACATGATGTCGTTACAACTTTTAAACCTCATTTTAGAACATGGTTAAGATTTTTCAATGGTAACATCCCGCTGGTTTTTAAACAAACCAAAACCAACACACAGTTTTATTTCAAACAGCTAGATTTCATTTTTTGAAATGGCACAGTTTAAAACACTTCAACGGTAATATTATTTGGCAAATGTCTTTTGTTTTAATTGAATAATTACGTGTTCTATTTTCTATGGATTGACTTGTGTTTCTTTGATGTCCATTCAATCTCTTTGTAATCAACAACTATTATTTCATTTTTGCAATAATTGTGCCATATTTTTGCACCAATCAAAACACACTACTTCTCCTATAAATAGAGTCCTTAGGGTGTCATTTTTATGCAGCTGGTATTATTTATTAGTGTACCAAAACTCTGCCCTTTTGATTTTTAGAGAGAGAGAGAGAGAGAGAGATTTCACACACATAGTGTTTAGTTTTAATATTTGATCGATTCTATAGATCAGATCAAACATCAAGACACGAATATTATTTTGAATACCTATTTTGTGTGTTTGATCTTTTAAAAATCGTGAATCTTTTCAAGAACTCTCAAAATTAGGGTGTGATTTTTCTAATATGTGCATATTTTTAAAACCCTAAATATTTACTTCACTTATGTTTTACATGTCTAAACTATTTGAAAGTGAAATTTCTCACCTCTTCTCTATTTTTGTTTAAATCTAATTTTAAGATCATTATTGGTGTATGTTGCTAAATATTATGTTATATCTGTTTATAAAACCAAGATACATCACTGTCATGTTGTTGTTTATTTTTATTATCTAAATCTATAATACACATTACATGGTTAGTATTTGTCTTTAGGTAAACAAAACACACACGGATATACACTATTCTTTTATTAATGTGTTTTTATTTAGTATATCTGCCTTAGATCTGAGTTGTGCAAACGTTTGAACACTGAATCACACACAAATCACGTCTATGATTCGGGTTCGTCTATTTTTCTTCTGAGTTAATATTTGTTTAAACATTTTTTTTAAATCAAAACTAAGAAAATTTGGTTAAAACACAATTATAACCATAATAGGTTTAGAAGTTTAAACCTAAAATGTTAAGGACCTATTTTGTTAGAAATTAATTCTTGACTATCCGTATATACCCGTTTGAATTGTATAACTAAACTAAATGATTATTCAACCATCTGGATTCCGGACTAAGGACTGAGAACCTAGAATTGTTAGACTAATTTGAAAGAACTGTATAGAACTAATAAAACTCATAATTTTGTGTATAATAACGTTTTAGATAAAAACCTAATTTGAATTTGAGTTTTAAAAGGGACATAATAAGGTTGTTAGATTAAAGACAATTTTAATATAAACATATATTGAGAAGGACAGTTTTATTATTTGTATATTTGACTTATGCAGTTATTGCTATATACATATTTGTTAGTCAAATATTTGCGTGTATATATTCTATCTTAGAATAATTTGTGTGCTTGATTGTGCATGCTTTACGTGATAATCTTTGTTGAAGAATCTTTGAGTGTTATCTCAGGACTAATCATATTTGATATCACTTAATTATGTGCACTCACTTAGGACACATATTTCACGTTCGCACAGAAATACTTGTAAATATTTTGCCAAATCTGAGTGTGCAAAAGATCTAAGAAAAAAAAAATTGAAACTACCTAAGTCAAGATAGTTTGACTTAGCATATCTTGAACATAAAATTTGTTGAGATATCTAGGATATTATTGATTATTACATATGATTTGTCTCTATCATTTAAGTGTGGGTGAATCATAG
This sequence comes from Sambucus nigra, assembly GCA_949130495.1. Taxonomy (NCBI): domain Eukaryota; kingdom Viridiplantae; phylum Streptophyta; class Magnoliopsida; order Dipsacales; family Adoxaceae; genus Sambucus; species Sambucus nigra. Next base: position 254,709,955 of record OX422220.1, read on the forward strand.
CAGTGTAGCTCACAACACTTAACACTTCACTAGAAATAAGTCATTAGGCACTGAGCAATTCCTGCGCTTTAAAAAGTTAAAGGGAAGAGCTAACACATAAAGAAACAAATTGGAAAAGAACATCTTGAGAGTGATTTCAGAAAAGCAACCAATGTAGAGAGGCTTGGTTGATAGGTAATATCTTTCTGATTTACTTTACTTTGTGTCTTGTTACTTGTGTGTAAATCGATCCTGTTTGATTTGATTTTTAGTGAAAGTAGTTTAGCTTGATCCTTATAAGGGTCCGTCATTTTCCCAGGGGAAGGGTTTTTGTCATGTTAAATAAATACTTGTGCGTTGTAAATTATGCATATATATTTTTCATAAAAATGTAGGATTAATAACTAGAAATGCACCTAAGAAATTGAAAATCTATATTATTTGTTTAATCATTCTTAATTAAATCAAGATAATAAAAGTTCGATTGAAATTATCTAACTCGAATCAATATTGGTTAATAAATTAGTTAACATTTTAAGTAAAGTTTAAATTGGTATTTGTTGAATCTGATATAGAAACTCATAGGTAACTTAGGTTTAATCGACATTAGTTTACTTCTGCATTAGAGTCATTAGCGCTTCATCCCCCGCTCATCTCGGGCATGGGGTTTAGGATACTACAACTCTCACCAAGTTCAACCATAAATCACCAATATGAATTGAAAACATTAAATCACACCACGCGCTCATGTTTTTACTTTAGGGATGAATCTCCACAAAATCGAATTATTTCTACTCTTGCTAAAATGGACTCAACTAACTTCTAAACACTCTACACCTCACACGACTCAAAAATACAACAAAAACTCACCTATATGCATCGAAAGTGCGATGACCTCTCTTTGAAAAAAAATTCATCCCTGTATGCGGGGTCCGACAATAAATTATCTCTACTTACCTGATGCACGCCTCTAGATACAGCTTTAGGCATTGTCCATTCACCTTAAATGTGATCCCATCCTTAATATCCGCTACTTCTATCGCACCACGACGAACTATTTGGACCATTGCGACTGTAACTTTCTAGTTGACAAGTGTAGACTAGAGTTGTAAAGGAGCACTTTTTTACCCAAATGAAACTCTTTGCAGTTTATACTACGTGCAAGTTTCATCCATTATTTGGCAATGCGGGTGATCACATGCGCATCGTTGAGTATTTCTTTTAACTTGTTCAATTAAAGTTTTTGATTTTCACTGACTTTATCTAGGTTAAAGTTTAACCTCTTAATCACTAAATACACCTTGTGCTCCAACTCAACAGGGAGATGGCGGGTCTTTCCATATATAAAACGGAATGGAAACATCATGAGGGGGTTTTTGTACACGGTTATATAAACCCATAGCGCATCGAGTAATCAGTTATACCAATCTCGACGGTTGGGATCAACGGTCTTTTCGAGAATATTCTTGATCTTTAAATTTGATAACTTAGCTTTCCCATTCGTTTCTAGGTGGTACTTCATCCCAACCTTGTATATGACTCCATACTTTCTCATTAACCTATCAAACGGCCTATTATAAAAATGTGGGCCGTTATCACTAAAGGCGGTCGATTGCAAAAGTGACAATAGGACATGTGAAAGTAGTATTCTCTTGGTCTAGCACACCGACCACTATTTGGTTTTATCCGGAATAACCATCTAAAAATAGTAAAATGGATAGCCTAAGACTCTCTCAAACATCTGGTCCATGAATGACAAAGGGAAGTGATCTTTTATAGTGCTGGTATTGAGTTTTTGCTAATCAATTCAAATGCTCCATCTGGTGGTAGTTCGTTTTGGGATAAGTTCCCCCTTTGCATTCTCAAACACGATCATTCTCGACTTCTTGGAAATGAATTGAGTTGGACTCACCCATTTATTATTCGACATTTAATAGATGATGCCCGCATCCAATAAATTAATGATCTCCATTCTTACAACGACATTCATGATCGGGTTCAAATGTCTTTGCATCTCCCTAGAGGGCTTCACGTCCTCCTCTTAGTGGATTTTGTGGCTATATATAAAGGGACTTATACCTTTAAAATTCGTAACGGACCAACCAAAATCACATTTGTGCTTCCTCAAAATAGTCATAAGCTTCCATTCTTTCTCTTTATCTAGGCTAAAGGAAAAAACTACAGGATGTGTCTCATCATCTCCCAAATAAGCATATTTAACATTGGAAGGAAGCTTCTTAAATTTGAGTTTAGGAAATTTAACGTTTGAGGTAACCATGTAGGATTCCCTTTATGAAAATTCCTTAAATCGAGAGACCTAACTAACATCTCTCCCATCATCCTCAAACTCACCCCTATCTAACATCTCCCTCATCCTACTCACCTTTTGATCGAACTCGGAATAACCTCTGTCGCTCTCACTATCAATCACTAAACACTTCTCAAGTGGATCCCTAGCATGATTACCCTCAAAGTATTCATGTACTACCTTCTCAATGAGATCTGTTTCGTGTAAATCATCCTCACCACCCATTTTCTTGGTGATCTTGAAGATATTCTCTTCAAGTTTCATATTCCCGAATGTGAGTTTCATTTTACCATTACATATATTAATCAACGCCTTAGTTATGGCTATGAAACGTAGGCTAAGAATAACAGGAATATGATGACTCAATGGGGAGGAGGGCTCCATGTCCCAAATGAAAAAATATTTCAGGAAGTAAAAAGTGTTGACTTGGAAGATCACAACCTCAACTATCCCACGGATTAACTTCATTGACTGATCCGCATATTGAAGAGTAATTTTGGTGGGCCTAAGATCTCCCAAATCAAGCTTCCTACAAATGTAAAAGGGGAGAATGTTGACAATCGCCCCTAAATATAATAAATCTCTCTCGATTTTATTTTCTCCAATAATGCATGAAATAGTGGGGGCACTAGGATCTTTATACTTAGGTGAGAGGTGCTCAATAGTAATGAACACACATTTTTTGCTAAGAAAACCATTTTCTTTACTTTTAATTTATGTTTCACCTTGAGCAAGTCGCTTAAGAACTTATAATATAAGGGAATTTGCATAATAGCCTTAAGAAAAGGTAGGTTTAGCTTCACTTTCTTTAACACCTCTAGAATGTCATCATGGGAGGACCCTATAGGAGTAGGAACTAACCATTGAGGGTATGGTGCAGCTATAGGGTGTTTCACTACCACCTCAAACTTAATCGCGTCTTCTTTTTCACTCTCCTCTAAGGGGGCATCTTCATCCTCTTACGTGTTGGGCAAAACATCCTTATTTATTTGCACGTCGTGTGGAGGTGGTGACAAGTCAACAACTCTTCCACTATGTAGAGTGGTTACCGCTTTGCATTGATCTTGATTTTCATCGAAAGTAGATCTCGCACTGTTTTTTCCATCTGGAGGTCGTTGGCCTTGGGCGGGAAACTTTCCCTTTTCTTGTACACTTAAAGAGGATTGCAACTTAGAAAGCTAAGCCTATAAGTTGGAAAAAAAATTTATCATTTTGGGCATTTATCACTGAATGGGTTTGCATAAATTTAGCAAGAGTGTCCTCAAGACTCTTTCATTCTAGGATCACATAAGGCGTGGAAGGAGGTTCTTGCATGGGTGGAACTTATTGATAAGGTGGGAGTGGGGGTGGTTGTTAGGCAACATGTTGATTTGGTTCATTACTGCATTCGGATGCCCATAACTAAAAATGGTTCCTCCATGAGGGATTAAAATGATTCTCGTCAGTGGCATTGAAATTATTTTTATAAGCTCCCACCACCTCAACTTGCTCTTAAAGAATATATTCATAAGTGAAAATAGTCGGACATTCCTTCATTAAATGTCCCGCCTCACAAATAGCGCAAATATCCTCATTTAAATCTTGATATGGGTTGGGTATTTCTTTCCCCCTAGCTTCGACCACGTCTTCTAGTCGCTTGGATAATTGATTAGTTTGTAGCTTCAACTCGGCTTCCTTGTCCAAATGGTAGAGTCTGGACGCGGAAGAAGATACGAACAAGATTCTTTCTTTTGGTTAGATATTTGGATCCGATGTGTCCAAATATTGAGTAGTCTTAGTGGCATACTTAAAGTGGGCATCTGCATCATTCACAATTAACCCGAAAGACTCTCTCGGACACATTGTTTGAATGTGATTATTTAAGCTTAGACTAATCCCATGATGGAAGTAGGTTATGAGTCTCCACTTTTCATAACCATGATGTGGGTACATGTTGACTAGCTCATTAAACCTTTACGAACCCTTTTCAAAAGGGTCGTTATCATTTTTCTTAAAATTCTAGATTTGAGCCCGAATAGGGTTGGTCCTGCGAGCGTGAAAGAACTTTTGGAGAAATTTATCTTGCATGTATCTCCACATGCTAATATAATTCAGTGGTAAAGTCCAAAACTAAGACATAGCCTTGTCCTCAAGTGATATGGGTAAAATCTTGGGACATATGACATCTTGGGTGCAAGATTGATCGTTAAAAATTTTGCATGCCTCCTCGAATTCTTTATTGTGGAGAAAAGGCTTCCCCGACTCCATAGCATGAAAAGTAAGGATAATTTGAATCATCACATTCCTAAAGAGGAATTTCCCCACACTATACGAGAATATAATGCATCCCAGAGCGACGGTTTGCTCCAAGTATAAGAGGTCTCTTATAGGGTCGTACAACATCACACCATCTCCCGCTCTTAAACTAGTGTTATCTGACATTGCACTCACACTTAAAGAATTAATATCCTCACCGGAGTACCTAAATGTTCAACTCGTGGTATGACTACTAGGTGTAGGAGGTAGTACCAAAAAATTTGGACCATTTGGAGTGTTATTTCTATAAGGATGAAAGGGTGTCCCTTATGTGTGTGTTTCAAATCAAACCAATTTTAATCAGAAATTATCCAACTATTAATTAGTACCAAACCAAGTTATGAAAAATCAATTTTTACTTTAAACCAATTTTATCTTGATTAATCCTAAACATGCATCTAGTGATTAAAGAAAGTAAAGTAAAGTAGAGAATACTCACAACGCCTGATGTACGAGGAAAAACCCAAGACAGGAAAAAAAACTCAGACGGCCCAAGCCAGACAATCACTGTGAATATGGAATTACAACGAACAGACAAAGACTCACTCAATGACTCGATCCCCACAGGTATTGACGCTCTTCTGATCTTCAACCACTCCTCGCGCAGTTCCCACGCAGAAAGTCCTTCTTCCACGATACATGTCCATAACACATGCGTCCACGTATGTCTCGATGTCCACCAAATGGCTTTGATATGTTTACGATGTCGAACAAGAAGTCCTTCTCTTTTCTTCACCGCAAAACCCAGATGTTTAAGTGTAGAACAAACCTTCTTGGTGCAGCAAGATCACATAAACATATAATAATGATATATCTAATCTTTGTAAACTCTAAGGATGTGTCTAAGCTTTGTAAACATTAGAAAACATGTGCAAACAGGTTTCTGGATCGTAAAATATTTTTCTAGAATGCACACCTTTTAATTTTGATGAAACCACGCTTCAAATAGAAAAAGATCACCGCCTCGAAAAATGTGTCTCTCGAACGAGATTGACACGTCATTCGCCCGACATGGCTATCTCGCTCGAATGAGCAGCAATGTCATTTAAACGACGCGTGTGTCAGTTTGACTTTTTAACTTTATCTTTAAAGCGTTTCTTCCAAAAGAGATTCAATTAAGTCAAACTCTTTTTCGTGCTTATCAGAATAAAACGAAGTGTAAAACATTTCAAACACTTTTAAAAAACATTTTATAATATTTTTCCTTATAAAATTACATCCTTATCTTTTATAAAAAATTATTCCGAGCTCCATTAATTATACGGATTCATACCTGTGTAATCTCGGAATGCAATAAACTTGCACCAATTAAACTTTGGCATGATTAATTCTTTGAAGCTTTGCCGCAGTCTTCAAATTCTTTAATACGTCATAGACCGAGTGGAATCGTGACAAAATAAAATCTCCCTATGACATATTACAAACACAGTTTTGTTCACGAAATTAAGTTAAAATAATATAGGGACTCAATTGGAAATTTATGTTCTTACAAAGGATGAAGTTCTATTATTGTCTCAAGATTTGGAGTGGGCTGAGTATTTTGCATTTAAGGACTTGAGAGAATATTTTCTTTTGATTTTGATTTTGTTTTTTTTTATAGTTTGGATCTTTTATTTTATTTATTTTTTGTGGTTTTTTGTAATTTATGATTTATTTTGTCTTTTTTAAAATTAATTTCAAATTAAGATCAATTCGACCTAACGTACAGCGTAATTGTCCCCGATAACGGTATCAAAAACTTTATGCAACACAAAATGTGTGTTCTATGTGTGTACATATGGCTCAAGTGCAAGTCGATCGCTCAAGTAATACTCGGTATGTCGGGACCGAATCCTCAAGGAATAGGTCTTAAAATGATTGATGAAACTAGGATTAGATTCTAAGATCTAGGTATCGATTTAAGAAAGAAAGAAAGAAAAGGTGATTTTTATTTTCAGGAAAACTTCTATTTCTCTCAGCAAATTAAACTAGCCAACAACAAATAAAACTACCAAAAAGCAAGAATTTGAAATTTTGGTTTTCAAAACACTTATGAAAAAGTGGAGTTGGGATCCAATCCCCCGTTACATAAAAAACCTTTGCAAACTATAAAATTCTCAAAAACTATATAATTAATTGAAAAGAAACATAAACTAATTTGAAGTACCAAGCATGTGTGGGTGTTAATCCGCACAATATTTAGTCAACAAATTAATTAATCCGAATGATAAAATTACTGAGGCATATATTGTATTCTCAAACAATCATGTTTCTTTCGACAAAAGGAGTTAAGAAATCTAAGATATTATCCCCGATTAAACTCTTAAACCCCAATAATTAATTATATACTTATTTTATATTTAATATTTAACTTCAAAAACCTAGGTTGGGTTCTTGTTCCCAAACTCACTATGAGTTTAGGTAGATGTGTTACTAATCTCTACATAATTAATCATTGTAGTGCAAGCAAGCCTGATTCAAATAACAAGAAAGATGAGATGAAATTATATTACCAACTTGAAGAACACAAATAGCATGCAATAATATTCAACCCAATTGAAGAAAACCGAAAAAAGAAGAATCTTGCATGAATTGATGATGAAAGATGTAAAACTTGTTCTCTAATTATTTCTTGATCATATGTTGCATAACTATATTTCTAACTAGGTTAATTAGACTCCTATTAGCTCTAAACATTTGCTAAAATTCATCCAAAGTAGTTTGGATAGACTCAAATTACTCTAGCAAAAATCTAGGAAGAGAAAAAAATCTCCGCCTAGGACCAAACCCATAGCTGAACCAAACCCATGACCGAACCCATGAGGTCAAACCAGTTTTCATGAACGAACTCGGTCAGGATCACTACCTAAGTCTTTCATTCTTCACTATTTTCTTCTTATTTGTAGTTTTTGACCTCGAAATTCTTCTCAACTATGAACGATAGTAACTTCTTCATCGTAGCTCGAATTGAGGTACTGTTTCTTCCAGTATTCTCATAACTTCAAACTCTTCAATTTTTAGTTGTCTCCTCTTCTAGGTTCTAGCTAAAAATTTACGTTTTGTCCTTGACTTTCCTTTATCACAATTCTTTCGTTGTTTTAACTTTTCTCTTCCATCCAATTGAACAATTTACCTCTAAAACATAAGAGAAATACACAAAATACAAAATACTCGCCAAAAAGTTTAGTATCATAATCATGAGATAAATTTAGACTAAATGCGATGTTTGAGACTGTAAAAATAGCAAAATTAAGGGGATAATATGGAATATTTATTCCTAATTAGTTATGCAGTAGAAATATCTGCAGAGAAAACGAACAAGTTAGTGAGGCTCAATCAATGATTAAACTCTATAAGAGGAAAAATATTATTTGATGTGGCAATCTAAAATTAAACCACGTCAGGGCAAACAACCTTGACAATAAAATACAATACTTTAGCTTCTTTCATATTTACACACACTAAACTAAAAAATATAAAGGGGCATAATAAAGTTTCTTACTTGTAATTCTAAATCAAAAATTAAACACGTAGTTATGCATATTTTGCCTTTGAATTTTAGCTATTTGCCATTGATTTCAGTTTCAAGCATAGAAGTTTCATGCCTATTAATTCCAGCTCATCTACCTTTGCGTTTCACAAAGGGTGGAGATCTCGCAATCCAAAATCATATTCATTATTACGGCTTATGCCTTTTATGTGGAATGATGCAGAGAAGTGGATAATAAATAATAAATAAAACTCCCTAAATTTTCAATGTCCAGTACTTATTTTTTATGTTATTATCCATAAAGTTAATAATGTAGCATGTGCGTTCTAACATTAAAAGAATGAGCAAGTCATATTAGTGGTCCAAATCTCATCCAAGTTACTTTGGTCTACCTATAAAACTCCTCCGAAAATTAAACGACATAAAACATAAGCTTGAGAACGAAACCTGAAGAAGAAGAAGAAGAAGAAGAAGAAGAAGAAGAAGAAGAAGAAGAAGAAGAAGAAGAAGAAGAAGAAGAAGAAGAAGAAGAAGAAGATAAAAATGATATACAAAAACACTCCAAAGTACTGCTTAGTCATTCGATTCATAAACAAGAATATTATTGCACAAATAGTATCTTTCGACATTGTATAATTGTTAAAATTATATCTATAGCATGTGTGCATGTTCTACCTTATTGAAATTATTTCACAAACATGTATATTGAAAATGACTAAATTTTTAAAATCGTATAAGAATAATATTATTGAAAGATTAAAAGTTTGCAAAAGGCGATCACAAGTAAGTGTGTGAGGTTTATGATTTTCCCATCACTAGCGGGCAACATCATCATTTGTCCTTCCAATTTAAAATGCTTACTTTCATTGTTGCTAGAGCAGAGGCACGTGATGAATGTTGAAAAACAGATCAAAATGTCATGCCTAATTGTTAATTCAACACTTTGGTTTTTACTCTCCATTAGATGGCAATCGACTGCATGTTATAGATCTTAATTCATCATCATTAACCTCTGGTGGTTGGATGAGGACACTTCACTAGTGGATAAGTAAACAATTTTATAATAAAACTTTAATAAACTCGATGGCAGTTTTAGAAAATTTAAGGACAAAATTGTCCATAAAGCTTTATCTACACCTCAGCCTAAAATGGCAGCCAGCTATATGGAAGATCTTTATGCAAATATAAAGGTAGAAGATAGATGTGAAGTTGAGGGAGGGGAGAAAAGAGGCATTGTTAAATTTGTGAAAAGAAACTATGATACACAACTTTGTGCTGGAAATTTACTTACCGTATCGATACGTGTTCCATATCCTGAATAATCATAGTTGAAATATGGAATAAAGTATCATTTACATTCGTACAAAAATAGATTGTCATTTACTTTAATAAATCTATACAATCTTTCAGTTTCCCCTAATACTTATATCATATACTAATGAAAGGGGAAAAGAGAATAACCTAAAACCTATTGTTCAATTATAATTAGATACTGATTGGTTATTAAATTTATATAAGTATCCTCATATATATGAAACAAATATAAAGACACAAAATATCAATATTTCAAATGATACTTCATCTTTATTTAAAACCATAAAACCATACTTCTTTCACATATATAGTTTAAAATATCTTAAACTTGTTAGATTTGAGAAATATGCACCATTCACTACAAAACTTCAAGCTTTACAAACTCTATCATTAAGATATCTATGTATTTTTCTTTTCAATATTTAGATTAGGAGCGAATTAGTTTTTATAGAAAAACATTTAAAGCAAAGATTAATTCTGTAAATAATTAAACAAGATTCACAAATATATACATTGAATATTATTTAGATCTTTTAGAGAGGTTTACTTTTAAAGAAAGTTAAAAAGTATTAACAACCAAAAGGCTTATTTATCTCTTCTCAATCACATTAAATAAATATACAAAATAAATATGGTGTCTTTTACAAGATCCTTAAAAAATATGTCAAACTAAAATTCGTGAGAAAATAAAATGAAAACTGACACAAAATTTACCTTAATCAAATCATAGCCATTTGAAACAACCAAATCAGAGTCAATCAAAATAGCCAATCTATGTTGCCAAAGAGTCAATCCTAAACATTCTACATTGAAAATCCTAAAAACAATCAAACAAAGAAGAATTTAGACAAATATCGATCCTAAACATTCAATGTTAGAAAAACCCAAACAATTGACCAATTTGAGTTTGGTTTAAAACCTAACATGTTAGGTGTAAGTGAATGGTGTCATTATAGAAAAATCATTATTGTGGTGAATGGGTCTTTTCACCACAACCGTAAATAATATATGGTCCTTTATCTCTTATCGATGTAGCTTGTGTTATTGCTAGGGTTACGAATTGGGGGTTTCTCTTTGGGATTATACAAGGAGGGCATTTTGTTTACATGGAAGGGAAAAATTCCTTATTTTGTTTTTAATTTTCTTTTTCAAATGTATTGAACTATAATTACTAACGAATATAGTAGATTAGTACCGCTAATTTGTTGTAAGAAATAGTAATGGTATCATATTATTAGTAATTGAAAAATTAATATGTTACTAAATGTGAATTTTATTGTAGTGGGTAACTTATTTTCAAAGAAAAGGCGTATTTATTGGTCTTGTTTATTTGATTCTAATGTGTTGACTCGAAAACTATAAATCAAATTTGCAACTCTCATAGAAGTTCTACGTAATCGTGCAATTAGTTAAAAGGAAGATGTTCCTAATAAATGGGCAATAATGATAAGATAATATTATTATCAATAGGATGTCTAATTTTAAATTTTGTTGGTGACAAAAAAATAATGTTGGAAAACATTTTATGTACGTGGTTTTAGAATATTTCTTTTGATTTTTAAATTAGTTTTGAAAAGATATTTATTTATTTGTATAAAAATGTTTTTAACAAAATTGGAAAATCTTTTATCTGTTCCAAAAATAATTAATAAATTATAAGTTTTACTCTCCAACATTATTAAACATTGAAAAAAGTAACAATAATGGACAATCATTAAAGAAATAATTCCTTCTTAGTTGAACCAAACACAATTTCAGCACCTACGATTAGGCCATTTTAAATCAAAAAGGAATTTAACGACTGGTATAAAATGGAAAATTTATTTCATTGGAATTTGAGGCACTTTTAGTCTATGAATCCTATTTAAAGGTTAAATGACCAAGAGGTTTTTCATGACCAAAAGATATAGAGACAAAGATGTGTTGAAAATGGTTCATTTTGATTTATGTGATCTTATGACCATCCGATCAAGAGTTGGTTATGAGTAATTCATTAATTTCATTGATTATTACTCAAGGTATGGATAGGTTTATTTTATGCACTATGAGTCTAAAGCCTTTGATTAGTTGAAAATGTATAAGACTATAGTGGATCATCGATGAGGTAAACTAATCCAGACCTACGATATAATCATGGGAGGGTATACCACTTAGGAGATTTTAATACTCATTTATTATAGGTGGGGAGTTATATACCTATTTTCTGCATCGTTTATTTCATTACGGAATGGTGTAACGGAAAGGAGGTATAAGACTATGGTAGATTTGATATAGTCCATGGTCAATTTTTTGCGACTACAGCATACTTGTTGAGATATTTCATCAAAGAGATGACTATATACAATATGAATATAGTTCCACCTAAATCGGTTTATTCAAATCCCATGGAACTGTGGAATGGGTGCAAGATCATTCTAGGAAATGTTTGGATCTGGGGTGCCCGACACACATTCTATGAAAGGAGCTAAGGAAAGAATTGAGGATAAAGTATGTCTCTTTTTTTATTATCCTATGGATCCTAAAGATAGTTAATGTCATATTCTTAAGCATAAGAAGGTCATTGATTGCATCATTATTTGGTTCTTAAAAGAGTATTATATAAGAAACCACATGCCAATGAGTAAGTTAGTCTTACAAGACAATAAGGAGCATGTCATCACTAATGTTGTTAGACCACCCGTACAAAAAAAAATACAATTTGATATCGATAATATATTACCCAATGGAAGTGGGAGTATTACCGATGATCATGTAATATGTGTCACTTATACTGGATCGTAAGTGGAGCCACATCATAGTGGGAGTGTCAGGAGACATCCTAGTAGGTTAGTATTTTTAGGTGATCGGATCGGTGAGATCCTAAGGAAACATAAACTAGTTCCAGGAACTATAAGGAGGTATTCCAAGACAAGGACTTTTGCTTCGAATTAAGACTAAAAATACCATGATGGATTCAATTTATTCTAAATAAGTTTAATAACTTTTAGACTTACTGATGGGATAAAACCCATTGGGGGAAAGTAGATTTATAAGAACTTAAAATATGGACATATGGGAGAGTGGACACCTTCAAAGCAATACCTTTTGAGAGAGGGTTTACATAAAAAGAAAGGATTTACTATGAGCACATTCTTCTCGATGGAATATATACTAAAGTCCATCAGGATTCTTTTAACGCCAAGACTGCATTATTGAATGGTGGTCTTGACGAGTGAATCTATATGGTGCAACTCAAGGGATTCATAGTAAAAAGTCGAGAAAGGAAAGTGTGTTAGTATAGGAAGCCCATTTATGGATATAAGCTAACATAAAGATCTTAAACATTTTATTTGATCATGCAATTAATGTTTTGATGTGTATCAAAGCCCAAATAATATTTATTTATAGAAGAACCATAATAATGACGTGTTGGAATTTCTAGTACATCTTGTGGATGATAGTATCCTAATAGGAAATGAGGTGGGTATATTATCTTACATAAGAGTTTGGTTGTCCTCATATCTCGATATGAAAAAATAAGGACACGCCATTCACATCCTTAGGTTCACGCTTTTGCTAGAATGGATAAATAGTATGTTAAGCCTATCCAATTCCACTTATATCGTTGATGTGCTCAAAAGTTTAACATTTCATATCCCATGAAAAGGATTTGTTCCTTTCAAGCATGGAATAACAGTATTTAAGGATCGGTGTTCGAAAACACCTGGTCAAATAAAGAGGACGAGGAATTTACATTATTCTTTGGTAGTAGGAATCCTAATGTATGTTATGTTATGCACAAGACCCTTTATTATCTTTGGCATTAGCATGGTTAGTAAATTTTTGTTTAGCCGAGGGGATGAGAATTGTATTGTAGAAAAATAAATTATTAGGTACCTAAAAGGGACTAAAGATATTGGCTTGGTTTACTTTATAAACAATCGCGTGCCTTTTAGGTCAAAGTCAATTTTTATGTAGATAAAAATTCCAAAATTTTCTAGCACAAGATATGTGTTTACTCTAGGGGTGGAGCTATAAGTTGGAGGCATGTGAAGCAATCATCATTTGTTGACTCCACCAATGAGGCTGAAGTTATGAACACTTCAGAGGCAACTAAACAAGATATATGACTCAAGAACTTCCTAATTGTCTTGGGTGAGGTTCCTTTATTGAAGTTTGACATTACACTACATCATGTTAATACAAGAACGAATGCAATTTTGAGAGAACACAGAACCCATAAAAGGAGCTAAGAGCATTAAGTGTATGAATCACCAAGTTTAAAGGATCAATCAAGGGAGTTGATAATTTGTGATCAAGAGTGCATCAGATAACAACTGATTAGATGTAAGATGCATAGGCACGTGGATTTAAGATTGTGGGAGATTGTTTGGGTTTTATTCTTAAATTCTTATATATTGTTTTTTTTTCCAATTATGGTGTGTGACTAGTCAAGAATATTGCATATAATAACCCTTTTATTTATGCACTTTAGCTCTCTCATTCCCATTTCCTCTATATTTAAGGTCTCATACCGTATAACCTCTATTTTTAGTGTGTGTGTGTGTGTGTGTGTGTGTGTGTGTGTGTGTATATATATATATATTGTACAAGGTTTATTTGAGCTTTTATAGGTGAATTGGATGTAACTCATGATGATTGGATTAGATGAGAAAGTTCCACCGCAAAACGTAACTTCGGGGGAATTTTCATACATTTATACACTCGATTGCATGTGAAGGGATTCCATAGATGCATATCTCATTGAGTTAGCTTTGTATGGCCAAAAATGGCATGTCGATTCGTTTCCAAATGACCGAGACTTGAAAATTTTCACGAACATCTTCATTCCTTAAAGAAAAGTGGGGATTCCTTCTTTAGTTAGACAATCAATCGGTCCTTATTCGATAGATAGAATATCCTTAAAATATGATGCAATTAGAGGCCATGTGATGGATCTTAGATCATCTAATCAATCGCCTCCTAGCCAATTAATCGCCTCCTGTAGATTTTTGTTATTTTTTTCTCCTTTTTCTCCATTTTTCTTTTAAAAATCTAACTTACTATAAATAGAAATTTGGATTTTTTATATTATATATAGCTAATATTTTTAGAAAAAAAGACATCACAAATCCCTCTTCTTTAGGTTATGGTTTAAATATTTACTATCTTTCCTTAATAACTCTCTTGTAAGTATTTGATGCTTTTTTTGGTTGTACTTTATATGTATTGAACACCTTGTTATTATTTAATATAGTAGTTGGCTTTGAAATCTTGTGTTTAACGCCTTGTTCTCCTTTAGTGACATTTACATTGCATTTTGATTTCCTTGTTAGCATGTGTAGCTAGTCTTATTAGTTTTGCGAGCACTTAATTTTTAGGCTGCTAGTTAAAATCAAATCATTGGGTGTATATGTTAATATTGTAGTATATTGGTGTATTAAATCCCCATATCATGTAATTTTAGTATTTTACTCTATACTACGACATCAATATATTTTATTAATAGGTAAATGAAACCTTCATTTCGTATAGTTAGGTTTATAACTTTCATAGATGCGTATCTCATTGAGTTAGCTTTGTATGGCCAAAAATGGCATGTCAATTCGTTTCCAAATGACCGAGACTTGAAAATTTTCACGAACATCTTCATTCCTTAATGAAAAGTGGGGATTCCTTCTTTAGTTAGACAATCGATCGGTCCTTATTCGATAGATATACTATCCTTAAAATATGATGCAATTAGAGTCCATGTGATGGATCTTAGATCATCTAATCGATCGCCTCCTAGCTAATTAATCGCCTCCTGCAGATTTTTGTTATTTTTTCTCCTTTTTCTCCTTTTTTCTTTTAAAAATCTAACTTACTATAAATAGAAATTTG
The DNA here is from genome assembly GCA_949130495.1 of Sambucus nigra. Lineage (NCBI taxonomy): Eukaryota > Viridiplantae > Streptophyta > Magnoliopsida > Dipsacales > Adoxaceae > Sambucus > Sambucus nigra. The sequence continues at coordinate 254,725,182 of OX422220.1, forward strand.
GATTTTTTATATTATATATAGCTAATATTTTTAGAAAAAAGGACATCACAAATCCCTTTTCTTTAGGTTATGGTTTGAATATTTACTATCTTTCCTTAATAACTCTATTGTAAGTATTAATAATTTTTTTCCTTTAGATTTCGATTTGATCATAGGAACCATATCCTTTGTTTTAGGATAATGTGGGAGAATGATCCCACACCTCTTATAATCTCAACTATCAATACTCTAATTGAAACCTGCTTAACTTGGTTAATCTCTAGTTAATTGTTCTTCATAGTTTTGTCACATTTTAGTTCTTTAACTCACTATCTTATACCTAAATCATCTATTACAACTTTTACCCCTGATTTTTAACAATTTTCTAAACAAATATTAACTTTACTCTATATCGATTCATGTGGAATTAGACTCTAATCTTATCGATTTTTACTATTCTCATAATTAGCTTCAACTTGAGCTACACAATATTTTAAGCGAGTCAGTATGTCATGTCAATTTTCAAATAATAGTTATGACTATGAGAATTCCTTATATTTATCTTAAATATATTGTATATATGCCGGTAAATTCAACTTAGTAGGAATTTTAGTGAGTTATGTGCCTTATAACAAAAGATCAAAATTTCAGTTCTAACTCAATTGATCAGTTCACAACCTAGATTAGGAGTTAATATACTATTTGTATAGTTGTGTGTACAGTCTTAATGTTTATTTTTAGTAAGGGAACTTGTCTAGTGGTTGAGGAACTTGTTTGATAGTTCAAAGAGGATTATTCTAATACATCTGATTCGTTTTGAATATGATCAGGGGTAAGATTCATGCCTAGGTGTTCATTAGATTAGACTTGCACAATCTTATGATGTTTGTAAAGGATGCATAGATTCTCAATCCTAAGGATTATGAATATTGGAATACTCACTCAATTACTTCTTCGATTAAATATGGGTGTGATTAAATTTATTAGAACTAAATATTCGCAACTTGGGAAATCATTATGTGGGTATGTCTAACATCATATTTCGAAGGAATTCGCATCTGGGATATATCCTGGATTATGATACCCCTTAATAAACTTATAAGTTCTAACTCAACTAGTATCCCATCTAGTGGATTATATAATCTGGTAGAGTATCAAATAAGTTAAGTAAGACATTGGTGAAAGTGATTTATCATAATTTAGCAATATCTCATCTCCGGAAGTCCCCACACACATAGTTTCCTTTAGGTGGACCATAAGTTAGAAGATCTAATACCTAAACCACATTCTATTAAGGATTTGAAACCTGGAAAAATTTAGTAACATCGTCTTCTTGATCAAATCATACTCGTATATAAAATCACCTACAACACTATTAAAGGTATCGTGATCCGAACTCTAGATTATTTCTTTGGATCTAATTCTATTTTCTTACTTTCTAAAACTAGATGAATAAAATTTCTTAGGGAAGAAATGTTTTTTAATAATTTTAATCCCCAAAACCTATCATATAAAGTAAGTTCCCCAAATAACCCCTCATAAGATAGCAGTATTACACAAGAGTCATCGTGTATTAAATTCCTCGTTTGAACGAGGTCACATTGGCTCGAACGAGAGGTGGTTTTTTTTTTAAATTGTTTATTTTGTTAATTATGTGTTTCAAATTATAAATAACAATGTATACATGTCTTTCAATATAGAAAGCTATTTCTACACAACCCTTCTAGGTTTTGAGAGAGTGGGATCTCGTCAATTTCAGGATTTCAATGTAAACTTTAAGTTTTCAATCCCCTCAAGCATTCACCAAACTATGATTTTAGTATGGACAATTATGTAGTTATTATCATGTAGTATAAATGTTGTCATATGCCGCAAATTACAGAGATCGGTGGATATTGATGCCTGAGGGTTGTGCAAGCTGAGTCTAGGTGTCGAACAGTTGTAACTAGTACAGGCAAAGGCGTCGGAGCAGAATACATGGGTTGAGACTTCATGGTAAATATAAAAGACCTTATAAGTTGTTATGTTATTTATAAGTCATGTAAAACTTCATATTACTACTAATGGTTTTGTTGGTCAGGGCGGATTTTGGATTTTACCACCAAACATTTCCCCTTTAAATCTTAATGTTCTTGTCTAATTGATTTTATTTTCCACAATAATTATTGCATCACTCGCATGTAAATTGGACTCACTATTTTTATATGGTAAAATAAAAAAAATTAATTTCAAAAAAGATTTTATTTTCAATGAAGCAATAATTAATTGAAATATTATTAATTTGATTAGATCCTTAGGGCATATACTTTTTCAACGGACAAAGGCTATAGAGATAAAGATGTGTTAGAATTGGATTATTCTGATTATGTTGTCCTTTGACAATCTGGATAAGAGGTGGTTATCATTAGTTCATCACTTTCATTAATGATTACTCAAGGTATAGATTTGTTTACCATATGCACCACAAGTTTGAACCCTTTGATAAGTTCAGAGTGTCCAATATTGAGGTTTATTAATCCAAATCCTATGTTCTAAATGTGGGTGTGAGTACCTCTTAGGAGAGTTTAGGAACAATTTATTTCACTTGGTAATCAAATCTCAATTGCCTGCATCAGGCACTCTAAAGAAAATTAGTTTACGAAGAGAAGAACAAGAACTCTTTTGTACATAGTTATATCCATGATAATCTATTCGGATCTACTGGACAGTTTTTGGGGTTTTACATTAAATTACTACTTATTTACTAAACTTAGTTTTATTTAATCAATTTCTAAAACTCCCATAGAACTGTGGAGTGAGAGAAAGCCTATTTTAGGATATGTTTCAATCAGAAAGATCCAAGGAGGTCAGAATTAATGTCAGAAGTGTGTCTCTTTATACGTCACCTTAAAGGAACTAAAGTTGGTTAATGATATAATCCTGAGGACCGAATTATCACTGTTATAACTAATGCCTCAGTCTTGGAGTACAACTAAATAACAGACTACAAACCTAATATTAGTTTTGTTTACAAAAGTTAATATTAAAATACCAAGTATTTGGTTTCAGACCACCCGTACAAGAAGATATATAACTTGATATTAATAATAAATTAACTAGAGGTAATGGGAGTATTACCGATGATTAAGATATAGTATCACCAATGCATGATCATAAGTGGAGTTGAATCGTAAGGGGAGGTCTGATAGACAACTTGTCATGTTAGTGTATTTTGGTGAACACTCGAGTGATATCCTAAGGAAGTACAAACAAGATACAAGGAACTACAACAAGGAAATACAATACAAGGGCTTTGATATTTTTCATAAGTCTATAAATAACTATATGGGTTAGGTGTATTCGAATATGGTATGGGATCTTGTAGACTCACCATATGGGATAAAACCCATCGGGTGCAAGTGAATATACAAGAAGAAAAGTAGGATAAACGGGAAGGTGGAAATCTTTAATACAATGATTGTTTAGAAAAAAATTACTTAGAAAGGAGGTAATGACTATGAGAGAACCTTCTCGTCAGTATTCCTTTAAATTCTATTAAGATTATTTAATGCATTTCATCTCATCTCGATTATGAGATTTGGAAAATGGACATTATGATTGTGTTCTTGAACAATAGTTTAGATGACTAAGTCTATATGGTAAAACCCTAGGGATTCATAAAAAGAAGTTAGAAAGAAAAGTGTGCAAGTTTAAGAGGTCCATATATGGACTTTAAAAAGAGCCAAGGTCTTAGAACATCCAAATTTTTTTAAACAATTAAATATTTTGGTTCTAATCAATGTATAGATAAAAACTTGTGTGTATAAGAAGCATAACTGAATCATAGTGGTATTTGTGAAACTTTATGTGGATGTGTTGTCAAACATAAGAGTGTGGTTCTCCATCCAGTTCAACAAGAAGGACTTAGTGAAGCACGTCTCATCCTTGGGCACAAGCTTTTTTTATATCAGAAAAAAAAATTAGGCTTATCCTAATATGTTTTTATTGATGAAGTACTAAAAATATTTACCATGTAGTATTCCAAGAAATAAATGCAATATTCCAAGAAATTATTTCTTCCTTTTAGTCGTGGAATCACTTTTTCTAATGACTAGTATCCTAAGACATCTGATCAGACAAAGAGCATGATGAATATACCTTATGCTTTAAAATAAGTAACACCATATATGATGTGTAATACATTGGATATTTAATTTTTCATAGCCACGGTCAAGAGATTTTAGTATAATGCATGTGAGTAGCACTCGACTGTAACAAATCACATTCTCAATAACCCAAAAAGGACAAGATATTATGTGTTGATTTACTCTGTGGATATTCTTATACCTTTGGAGGAAACATAAACTCTGATTTTCCATTAGATAATAATTCCAGTAAATCAACCTCATGATATGTGTTTACCTTAGGATGTGGACCCATAAATAAGAGGAGTATTAAGCATTCAATGTATTGTTAATTCCACCATGTAAGAGGAGTATTAAGCATTCAATGTATTGTTAATTCCACCATGTAATATTAATATGTCTCCACTTCATTGGTCATGAAGAAGTCACATTGGAGTGGTTATCCTAGTTAAACTAGCTATTATACTTTATTATGACAATAGCGGGGCAATTGCTAACTCTAACAAACCTAGGAACCATAAGAGGGATAAGAACATTGAGCAAAACTATCACCTCATATAGGAGATCTTATAGAGAAACAATGCCATTATGACCAAGATTACACCTCCGGACAATCTATTGGATTGTTTCATAAAGATCTTACCATCTAAGACTTTTGATAGCCATGTAGAGGGAATGGGTGTTAAATTTATAGGAAATTAAGTAATATATTTTTTAATTGGTAAAACTTTGTAGGGTTTTATTCTTAAAGCCATGGTTTTTAAAATTAATTATTTATTGATAAAGGATTATATTAGATCATTTTAAATATGAATCAAGGTTGTGAGAACGATTTATATTTGTATTCAAATGTATTATATATGTGTAAGAGCTAATATTTATAATTTCTCATAGCTTAGTCTTAACTTTAAATTTTAGCATATCCCATTACAAACCGTCTCGTCAAACTAAACTCAAACATATCCAAGATTAAAGAGATCCCTACAACTCATGAAGGTATAAAACTTAGAGTGTCCATAAAGTTTCTAAATCATATTTAAGATGCTAACTTTTCATAAAATTAAGGTTTTTTGTAAAAAGAATTTTGGAAAAGAAAATTTATTATTGGCCCTGATTCAAACTAGAGACAATATCATTCGAGCGAGTATGTGATTTCTTTAGATCCCTCTTCCAATGAACTTCGGATGAGGTTGGTTCCGCCAAAAAAAACATTCTCGTTAGAAGCTCATTTGATACTATATTCGAAGGACATTGCCTTTTTATTGGAATGATTTTTCATCTCGTTCAAACAAAATCGTGTTTTCGTTCGAGTGGCTTGCCTTTCGTTCGAATCAGGCCTATAAATATCAATTTTGAACACTTTTTCATGGGACTTTGGAAAAAACTAAAATTGTATGTCTATTCCAAAGGTTTTCATATTTTATTTCACAAAATAATTTTTGATTCACAATCCTTTCATTTCCCGTATCATTTGTGAACTTTTGTGTCCTTAAGTTCAAATATCATTCATACACCTTGTGGAGTCGATATTCTATGGCTGACTTGTGAATCGAGGGTTCACTGCTAAAGAGGGAAGAAGGTTGATCACTGGATACCGAGGGTAGACTTGTAACTGTGGACATCTCAGGAGCTGAATCGTACCAGTTGGCATTTAGAAGACTTCGTGCATGTAGCTAAATGTATTGTAAGTCTATTGTATTGGAAGCTGTCAATAGTGATGAATTAAAGTTTTTGTCCTTTTTAGGGATTTTGCCTCATCTTGTTGTTCTTATCTCATGCTTAGTTTATTAATTGTGATTAGAAAACATCTTGTATGAAAACCTAATTTAATCAAATATTAAAATTTAGTTACAATTGGATTTGTATAAGCCATTTAATTATGCAAATCAATCCATTAGTTCAAGTGCACTCTCAAATTGGTATCAGAGTAGGTTACACCAAATTATCATGTGATCCTTTTTCGCAAAAAAAATTAATATCAATTTTGTTTTACAAAAATTATTGATCTTTAATAATATCATATTTAATGGATAATGTGTACAATCAAATACCTATTTTTTATGGTTCAAACTATGCATATTAGAAAACTAGGATGAGTTCAGCTCTAAAAGTAATTGATGAACAAGACTAGTTTGTTTGTGAAAGATAGTGGACACCACCCACAATGAATGTCGATAATATCATCAGCCCTAAACTTATCTCTTCATGGATAGAGAACGACTTTAAATGGAATAATTTTAACTAGCGCGGTCTGTGTGCCATCTCGGGAGCCATCACCCCTAACAAGTTTTGTTGTATTATGAAGTGCACCATGTCTAAAGAAACTTAGGATATACCCTCCCGCTCTCTCACGAGGGAACCAATATTGTTAAAGCTTCTAAGCTGCAAAATCTCACCACACAATTTGAAACTATCACTATGCTTGAACCTGAATCATTTGACAAGTTTTACGCATGACTGGTCGATATAGTTAACTCGAGTTTCAATTTAGGTGAGAGAATACCTGAGACGCGCGTTGTTAAGAAAATTTTGAGATCGCTCCCTGCCCATTTTATTTCTATGGTTAGTGTGCTAAATTCATTATGGATATTAGATAATCTTAGGGTAGAAGAACTTATAGAAAATCTTCAAACGTGTGAGATAGATATGTTTCCCAAAATAGTTAAACCTCGGTAATTTGGGATTGCCTTGAAAATTCAGACCAACAAAAAGAAGAAAGAGAAAGTGCGAGATTCTGAGTCTAAATTCGATTTTTAGATGGACGACTTAGTTCTTATTGTAAAAAAATTCAAAAAATTTCTCGAATTTTCCAAAGAAAAGACTTTTAGGAAAAATAAAAATAAGAATGAGGGCAAGAAGGTTTGTGAAATATATGAGATAAAATGCTATGAGTTTGGGTTAAAAGGGAACAAGGCACATGAGTGACCTGCTAGGCTTAAGGGACAAGGCAAGAAAATTACAAATAAGGCCACTCTTAGCGATAGTGACATCGAGTCACTCGATTCAGGGGGAGAATCACCACATGAAGTATGCATGGCATTTATGGCTAGTCATGTTATCACTTCTAGTTTGTCCCATGCCCATGAGATATTTCTAAACGTAAGTGCCTCGATAATGTTTTGAGATAGTTAGAATGAGGAAGAAAATTTGAGTGGCGGAGAAGGTGGACTCCAAAAAGCTTTTAGTGATTTTACCCCGAGACTTTAAAAATAAAAATGCTTAATAGTGATTTTCCTTTTAGGGTGTTCAATTTGGAAAAAGGATGTAAAGTCTTAAAAGATTGTGAAGCAACGGTAAGTTAACTCGAGAAAGTGAAAATTTCTTTGTGTGAGTCATTGATTGTTTTAGAAAGGGAAAAGACAAATTTGACCAACACTATGTCTAGTCTTATGACAGATCTTTAAATTTCTTTGGATACTTGTGATAAACTTAAAGCTTGTGTATCCTAACTCGAGATCGATCTGGAACGTGCTCGGGAGGTTAAGGTCACTTTAAATGACAAATCTAAAAGGTTGAAAATATGTTCCTTGGTCCTGTGTTAGGTAATATTGAGATGCAAGTAATAGGTTATGACAGTACATCCACTTTTAAAGTTGCACCCGCGATGGTTCTCGAGTTTGTGGTGGATCTTTATGGCCCGTAGCCTAACCCAATAAGGAGACCTAACCTACCAAGGAAAGATCAACCAAGAAGTTTTGAGCAAGGAGGACCCCAACCCATATATATTTATACCCATTGCAAATAAAGATTTCACCTTAGAAAGTTTTGTTTCAAGATAGGGAGAGTTTCTCTTATGCATGTCCCCCGGCATGCTCCCACATGAGTTTCTACATATGTTCCCACATACACTCCCACACATGTTACTCCGCATGATCATGCACATCACCATAGAGATGTTGAGAGTTTTTTAGAGAAATTAGAATATTTAGTCAAGACTTGACAAAATTTGATGGAGGAATTTCTTAGGATGTCATCTCCTTTTGAAAACTCCTTCGGGACTAATGATTGAAGTCGATACATGTTTCTAGAATAGGATGATTATCATGATTATATTTCTTTTTCCTATTGCTAGAATGTATTATCATTGTGTTATCGTTATATTTATATTTATATTTTTCATTTTGATATTTTCAGAAAAAACCAAAGTGAGTTTTGTATTTTGGAAAACTCTTGAAAAATACAAAAATATTTTCAGTTTTTAAGAAAAAGGTGAAAAAGGCGAAAAGATTTTATTTTGATAAAATTTTTGAAAAAAGACAAAAAAGAGTTTTTCATTTTTTCGCACCTTATATGGATGAACATTTAAGATGTCTGGATCACCCATTCATTCCATATATCCACGTGGCTTTTTCGTTGGGTTTTGAGACATGATGTTGTTCTTATAGTGTGCTTAATAATGTGTGGAGTCATTACGTTGCAATTTGATGACTACTTTCTACATGTTCGACTACTAGTCACCTTTAATGCACAAGTGCATGAACTTGTTTGGACATTCTACTTACTTTCCACTTGTCGAATACGATGTTCTAATCTCAATTTTACATTATAATGAACCAAATGTAAAAACGAGATACAAAGTTGTGCATGTAAGAACCACTACCCTGATTACCTTTATTTTTTCAAAAAATTTGTTATATATTAAGCAATGGAAAATGGCTACAGAAGATCAAAGGTCTTTGGATTAAAACTCGTCATTTGCATAAAAGATCCTAAAAATATTAGATGCACATAAAAATACAAGTACCGAACCAAATTTTCATTCATTGATGCTTGGCTACTTGTGAGCATTAATTTCTTCAAAAATCATTGAGATTTTATCAACATATATGTGAGTATTTGAGGGAATTAAAGTCAAAAATCAATGGATTTGCACAACTAAAATGTCTCGAAAAAACATTACATAGTTTGGCGTCATTGGTGTGAGAATCATTTATGTTCATGACATGACGATTAGGTTGAGTCAATTTCACTTAAGTTCACCAATTTTAGGAGTGTCTCAAAACTTCGTGCACACATGCTATGACTATATATGCTGATTAATCTATGAGAAATGTTCACAGCCGTACATTTCGCATTCGTATTTAGGATATTTTAGTGTTATTTCGTGGTGTGTTGTTGTATTTGTTCATTTTATACTATATTTTTAAAAGAGAAATGAAAATTTTCAAAAATTCATGTGATGCTTTTATTTTCATGCTTAGTTTCTACTCCTTTGTCTATTACAGACAAGAAGGGGGAGAACAAATTGAGGTGGAGTCTTTTCTTTGTTTAAAAATTTATGCATCAAAGTATCTCTTTCTTTCATACGTGTAGGTTTCTTTCGTGTTAATGATGAATTCATGGACAATAGTGGATGAAGACAAAGTTTCCCAAGGGAAGAACAAGTTGAGTTGGAAGAAAACGTTTCTTTTATGATGTTCCATTTCTAGGGTTTGAGAGGGAATTAGAAATAATTTTCATAGATGGTTGTATTATAATTTGGGTCTCGATTTTATTTTATACCATAATAGCCAAAGGAGAGATATGAAGGGTAAATATTTATAAGTAATCATAGCTTAGGCTTAACTTTATATTTTGGCGTATTCCATTACAAACCATCTCGTCAAACCAGATTTTGGCATCTCCAAAATTGAAGACATCCGTACAACTCATAAAGGTATAAAACATAGGATGTCCATAGATTTTCTAAATCATATTTCGGATGTTAAGTTTTCATAAAATCGAGATTTTTGTAAAAAGGTTTTTCGAAAAGAAAATTTATTTTTGGAGATTATTCAAATGAGAGTCACTCTCATTCGAAAGAGTATGTGGTTTCGTTAGATCCCTCTTCTAAAGATCTTCGAACGAGGTTGGTTCTACTTGATAGAACATTCTCTTTCGAAACTCATTAAATGCTGACTCCAAACGATATCGCCTTTTTGTTAGAACGATTCTAAATGTAGTTTAAAAAAAATTGTGTTTTCGTTCGAACGACCTGCCTTTCATTCGAACAAATTACATCGCCTTGAATTCCACGTCATACCTATAAATATCAGTTATGAACTCTTATTTCGTGGGACTTTGGAAAAAATAAAAACTTGATATATATTCCAAAGGTTATCATATTTTATTTCACAAAATAATTTTTGATTCACAATATTTTCATTCCCCATATGATTTGCGAACTTTTGTGAAACCCCAAGTTTGAATATCATTCTTTCACCTTGTGGATTCTACAGTTTATGGTTGACTTGTGAAGCGGGGGTTCACTGCTGAAGAAGGAAGAAGATTGTTCATTACATACCTAGGGTAAACCTCTACCTGTGGATGGCTCTGGAGTTGAGCCCTATATATTTGACGTTTTGAAGACTCGGCATGTCTAACTTAGTGCAGATAAGTGTTTTGTAAGTCGATTGTATTTAAAACTATTAATAATGCTGAATTAAAGGTTTTGCCCTGTTTAGGGATTTTTCCCCATCTTACTATGTTTATTGAATGCGTAGTTTATTAATTGTCATTGGAACACGTCTTGTATGCAAACCTAATTCAATCAAAGATTAAAATTTTGTAACAACTATATTTGTGTGTGGCATTTAATTATACAAATCAATCAATTAGTTCAAGTGCACTCTCAATATGTACATCAATTATAATCAATAGGACTTCTGGTGATATGGGTTCATTTCGATCATGGAAGATTAGAATTATTTTTCTAATATGATTAAATAATTCAAAGCATCGATTGACATCCTATTGGTGAAATAGAGTGTGTACAATCCTAGTTAGTTTATCTTGACTATTGGAACATATTAAATGGTTTAGGAATTTGTTAATAATTTAAGGATGATTGTATTGGTAGATCGAGAATGTATAGAATAAGACTAAGGATGAGTTTCAATTCTAGGTATTGACTAGATTAGACTTGAACAATCTGATGGTTTGCAAAGGATGCATGGATACTTAATCTTGAGGGATATGAGGATCGAAATATTGAAATAATCATTCCTTTGATTTATTGATGTATAACATTCAATTTACTGGGTCAATAAGCCCCGTTAGTTAGGAACTCCTTATGTGATTGTGTTCAAGATCATATTCATGTGAAATCCTCCTTTGGGATAGATATTATTGATTGTAATACCTCCTCGATAAACTTTTAGTTTTTTATTGCACCCATAAATCTAGCTAGTGGCTTATAATCTGGCATAATATCAAATAACTTAACTTTAAGAATCATGAGATAATTGGTGAAAATCGATTCATGGAAAATTCAGACTCACCATGTTGGTATTGTATACTTAACATGAGAATCATATTATGTACTATCTAAATTTACAAACAAGACCTTCTTATTCAAGTAATTTAAGGATAATTAAATTAAAATGCAGTTGTAATTATATAGTGAAAATAATTACAATTAAAAAGAAAAGAAATTATAGGTTTTAATTTTGGATTTTCATTTGGAAGCTAATTTAATTATTGAACCTTAAGTCCCTAATCTAGGCCTTATTAAAAAAAATTAAGCCATAATTTATGTTTTTTTTAAAATTCCCTTACCTATTGTTGATGTCTAAAATGGGATGGGGTCCAAATTTATAATCAAAGATAAATAAAAATAAACAATCCAGAAAAACACATAAGAAATAAGGTTTTTAAAGTGATTCAGCTATAAGAAGATCCTACATCCACTGTTAGTATTATTTCAGATGATTACAATAGCTCAGTATGGAGTGATCTTGTGCTTGGCTTATTTGTCCCATTGAGCTGAGGGAGATCATGCATTTATAACGATTAGGAACCCAAGAGATGGAATGCATTTATATGTCTAGGCATTTACATTTGTATATAATAAATAAGACTCTTGATATTCAGTGTTGGTCACTATTCCACCCAATTAATATTTATATTCTTGATGGTTCACATTCTTGGTGTTGGTCGTCATACTAGCCGACTATGTGTTTCTAGAGCTGGCCAAGATATTTGGGTAGCCACGTAGGAGGATAGGTGTATGCTTTTTATTGGACCACGTAGGAGAGTAATTTTAACATACAACAAAAGTTCTCAATGCTTCATGCTTGATGATTGATTGAAAGTATAGAGTATTTGTCCCAAAATCTTATTTGGATTGAGTTGATCGGCAGCCAACCATTTGGACTTGTGAAATTTTACCAGTATATCGAATAGTGGCATTTTTATAAATAATTCTAACTTTAACGAACCACCAAAGGGTATGTTGGTCTTTTCGTGTGTTGGGAAGCATGAGGCCATCGACAGTTCAAATGTTCGTGCAGTTAATCATTTCATTTCTATTTTTTAGCCAACCTATAAAAGAATAGAGGTTTCCCTCCATTTCTCTTTACCTCAAACTTTTTGAACTAAAATTTGTCCTTTCTTCTCAAGCTTTTATCCTCCGTCTTCGCAACTTCTCAAGTTTTTCAATCACTGTAAGCTCTCTTTTTCTCTTCTTTGATTTTATGTCTTTCAGTCGTACATCATAGATGAAATTTCTTCAGAGGATTTTAGGGAAAAAAGGAAAATTCCTAGTTAGGTAGGTTTAGCGATTGTTAGTGGCCATATTGATGTATATTTGTTCGCTGAGGGTCATTGAATTCCCACTTTGTTCATTGCTTAGTGTGGTATCACGTTTCCCCCAAATCCACTTTTTCTTCAATTTTGTTAGTATTTTGACGTCATCCCAGCAAGATTACCCCTTAATAGATAGAGGATCATAAATGGAATGAATAGACTAAATAAAATTCATGGGACTAGCATTAGGATTCCCGAGTTAATGTTATGCTATAAGTGGGGAACCATAGGAGATAATACTTATTATATGAAGACTAGACAGGCTAATAGGGCATTGGTGGTGAACATGACAGATTCTAACAAATATTACTAGGATTACGGTGTCGTAATGATGAAATGGAAATATGCCTCCAACCTGAGGGGCGGTTCCCCCAGGAAAGGTATGTCATAGATCATACTCTCACTTTTCAATTTTCCCCTTGCTTATCAACTGTTTAAAGCTTTGCCGACTAACTAATTTGTTATGTTTTTATGTAAAGTAAACCAAAAAGAGGTACCCAAAGGAGAGTGAGATTAATATTGACAACCTTAATTATTTGTGGGTTATTCATCAAAGAATACGAGATGAGCATCCCCAAGCAACATCTTTTTTATTAGAATATAAGAGTGTTGTTACTTCCTTTGTTCCCCGACCGTCAATTGTCTTGCCTCAATCACTCATTAATTTGGATGAGGAACTATTGTCCACTTTTCTGTTACTGAGTAGACTGGACCAAAGCTTTTCTAAAGAGTAACTTACTCTTCCTTTGAGTCCCTTTTACATCACTACCATCCACACTTCACCTACTGTAGATATGGTGAAAAGAAAGATCCCAAATTTGTTAATTAGATCTGGATCTCCTCCCCCTCTTCTAAAAAGAGTACTGCAATTAAAAGAGGCCTCAGGCTATTGAGAAGAGGCCTAAAGTCGACACTACTGAAGAAACCTGAGGTACTAAACCTCATTCAAAGAGGTTGAAGAAAGGTTTGCCCAGACACCAAGAGTTGGCCAAGAAATCCTCTGCTAACTAGGGCATAATTGAAGATTCCTATGTGGCAATTAACCCTGGATTAGTTTGATAAAGATTGGTATTCTTCCAGCAGACAGGTATGCGACAGCCCTCATGACCGGAGCTCGATTAGTCTTGGCAACTATAAGTTCGTGACTCTTATATTTACTTTCCACAACGTTTACTGCCTTTTTTTGTATTGATATAGCATACTTATTCTTTTACAGTTCGTGGTAGATGACACTCAGATTATGGAAAAACACGACCAGCTAAAGGCCTCCTTGATTGATATGGAAGAGGCTTTTAAGGGTTTGCAGAAATCCTTGCATGCCTTTGAAGAAGCCTTGGAGAGAGAGATAGAGAGAGAGAGAGAGAGAGAGAGAGAGAGAGAGAGAGAGAAAACATGGCAGGCCAAGGTTAAAGCTATCGAGGATAGGGAAAAAAAACAAAGGACCAATGAAAGGCTTCCAATGATAAGTTGACCTTGGACGACCAGAAGCTGATAGAAACTTATATCAAGGCAAAGGTTGCTAAAGATAAGACTTCTAGCCTGACTGCAGAGAACATTGCACTGAAGGCTAAGGACAAGAAGGAAAAAAATGAGGCTGTTAATAAAGGCTTGGATAAAGCTTTTGCTACTTTATCCATTTAAATATGGTATGCCAAGAATCTTTCCTACAAGGAGGGTTAGTTGGATGCCTTAAAGGAGGTCGGCACCTAGGAATAATCTGAGTTATTTTAGAGACATGGCCCAGGAACTCCTCCTAACTTGGATGAGGACTTTGATGATGAGGATGGTTCTAGGGAATCTTCCATGGTGCTTGCAGATACCGCCGACCTTCCTCCTACTGATTAAGATAAATCCAAGGATAAGGAGAAGGTTTAGATCCTTTCACGTAGTTTTTTGCTAATCCTTTTACGTATTTTCCATTTCCTCTTCTTTTCCTTCGTAATGGAATCAGCTTTGTAATCTCTAACTTATCAATGAAATGAAATAGTTTCATTAAATCCTTCTAACTTTTCTTTGATGTTGTTCGTTTGTTCAATCAATATTAATTGTCTTCCTTGGTCAGGCTTATATACTTACTTATAAATTTCCAATTCGATGCCAAGAAAATGTGATAGTTTCTATTGAATCTGACCTACTGAGGTGATGCAAGAGTCTTCTTGAGGCTGGTCATATACCTTTTACTGAAGAAGATTTAATAGGACTACTAAGCCCATATGCCTTCGACAAAATGAAAGATGCCTACATCTATCTTCACTGTCTTCTTAATAGGGTTGTGGCAAACAATATTGCCTACTTTGAAATAATTAAGTAGTTACGGGAAGGCCACAAACTTTCTCTAGCATTACTTCATTCTAATTATGAAACTGAACACAAAGCCTTAAGCTAAGGTTAGGGCATTGATAAGAAGGTGCAAGAATTACTTCTACTTTGAATAAGAAAGAAATTGCGTTGAATAAAAAAGATGAAACTACTGGAGAAATTGTTGCACTCCTAGAAAAAGAGAATAATGCTCTGAGGAATAAGTTTGATATCTTAAAGAAAATAGTAGACACGTGGACAAATGAGGGTGTCTAATTCTTAGAGATGGAAAATGCTCGACTTCTGGAGGAACTAGAGGCTTTGAAGAACAGAAAAACCAATTCTAGCCAGTCTCTTAGGCAAGTCATGGTTACTGATCCAACAATAGATGAAGATAGAACCAAGAAAAATTTAGCGGACCAAGCTGCTCTACTCCAGGAGAAGGATAAGGCAACTAAAAAACTCTAAGATAAGGTGGATCGACTAACTTTCCATTTCCATAAGCAACCCGAGGTTTTCTGGATGGATGGGTATGATGAATCCTTAACTTATTTAGATAAACACATGGATGGGTATAAATGGGGTTGGTTGAACTTGTTAGGACTATTGAAGATACCTGGGGCAATGAATTATGGTATTGGCATGACCCAGAAATGTTGGACTATCCGGATCCACCTTTTAAAATTGATGTTAGTTGGATTCCAACTGATGTCATTCCTCAGAGCTTAGTCAGAAAATATATTGAATATTATAAACTTGAAGGATAGGATGAATATGTTCACCCCCAGCATCTGCTAGATCGATTGAGGAGCAGCAGACGTATTAGAATAAAATATTTTTAATCAACAACTCTGTCGAGCAGCCTTGATGAACCTCATCCTGGGATGAGAAAAGCTGAAGGAAAGCGCCCTGTCGGATAGGAATATATTTCTTTCTTTTTGGTCGGTGTATTGTAATGCCAAATATTTATAAATGAAGTTATTTTTCAATGTGTGCTTTTGATTCATTTTCATATTTATTTAAGTTTATGATTAGCTTTTACTTAGCATGCCGACTAGATAACCACTCTTATGACTAGTTATTAAGCTTCTTGACTAAGTAAATTGCGTAAATAATTAATGTTTGGTTCATGGTTAAACCTATTTGTAATTCCTTATATTCGACTAATAAACTTAGATAAAACTCTAAGTAGTTTTGTTGAACTAATTTTTTGCATTAGTTGTCATTGACGATCAAGTGTGTTAGGAATGTATAGTTATTCATATGTTTAACTCGGCGGGTAAAACCTCTTGGGTTTAACTTTAAGTCATACTTAAAGTTTTATTAACTTCTTGTTCTTGATTTTTCAAAGACGAAATGATACATGAAGTTTGAAAATATTCCCAAACTAAACTCTTTTGAAGTTGGAAAAGTTTGAATTAGAAAAACTTCCAATCTTAACTTTTTTATAGTTGGAAAAGTTTGAAGTTACAAAATTTTGTTAGTTACTAGTAGTTACTAGTGGCATATCACCACTCTAAAAAAACATAAAAAAAAGAAGCATAATTGGTAAAAAATTGCAACTTCATATATTGAATGATCGATTACATTAAAGAAAAATTATTGATAATATTTGTGAAGGTGATCGGCATTCTAGACATTCTTAAATTCTTCTCCTTCCAGTGTTTCCAAGCTATATGTTCCTGGTCGAATAATGACCGAGAAATTGTATGAACCATACCAATTTATCTCCTACTTGTTGCTTTCTAGATTACCTTCTTAAGTACAAGATCTCCTTGTTTCAAGTTGGTCGGCTTAACCCTCTGATTGTAAAGCCTAGCAGTTCTTTGTTGATAAGTAGCCATTCGAATTATAGCATCGTCTCTGACTTTTTCAACCATGTGTAGATCTAGTTACCTCATAAGATCATTTATAATAAAGTCAAAATTCAGCACTCTGTGAGTCAACATACCTATTCAGCTGGTACCACTGCCTCAGTGCCAAAGGCAAACATGTACGAAGTTTCCCTTGTTGTTGTTCTTAGCATAGACCTGTAAGCCCAACGAATATTATGCAGCTCATTGATCAATTTACTTTAGCATCATCCAACCTTTTCTTAAACCCATCAAGAAGAGTCTTTTTAGTAATCTATGTTTGACCATTACACTGTGGATGTCCAGGTGCCGAATGAAGCTTTTGAATCTCAGATCGAATGCAATATTACTCAAACTCATCATTATCAAACTGTGTACCATAGTCGGTGATGAAAGCATAGGGCATCCCATAGCGACATATGATATGCTTCCATATGAACTGAAAAACCCTTTAATAAGGCATATCAACCAAAGGCTCGGCCTCCACCCATTTAATGAAGTAATATACTGTTAAACCAAATACTTGAACCTTCCTTTTATGGTCGACAAAGGACTGACAAAGTCTATTCTCTAAATAAAAAATGTCCATAGAGAAGTGATGGGAGTTAGGGAAGCCCCTGGTCTTTTAAATATAGGAGAAAAATTTTGGTACTTGTCACACTTTTTAGCGAAAAAAACATAATATGCCTTCATTGTTGGCCAATAATAGCCTTGCATAGCTATTCTTTGTATCGTGATCGACCAACTGAATGAGCTTTACATGAGACTTCATGTACTTCCTTGATCAGATCATTGACTTTGGGTGGATGAACATAACGAAAAAAAGAGACAATGTATTCCCTTTTATATAGAACGCCCTTCTCCAAAACATAACTAGTTGATTTTTGTCTCGTATTCCTAGCTTCTCTCTGGTCGGATGGTAACAAGTCTCTTTCAATGTAGTCTTTGATCAGATCCATCTAAAAAAGACCCAATTCTATAGAGATTATATTGACAACTTCCACATAGATGCTTCTATGGGTGAGAATCTCTATTGGAATGGTTTGTCTAAGTTCTATCTGAGTTACTGAAGCTAGCCAAGAAAGGGCATCTGCTCGGGCATTCTCCACCCTTAGAATTTGAACCATATTGACTATAGGAAATAAAGATATAATCTTTATAGAATTGTTCAAATATCTTACCATTATTTCTCTTTTAACCCCATATATCTAAAGAATATGATTGACATTGAGTTGAGATTCATTGTCCGTTATCCCTTGTTCAGCGCCCAGTGATAAAGCTAGTTTCAATCCTATAATCAATGCCTCATACTGGGCTTCATTATTGGAAGCTTAAAACTAAAATTCGCAAAGCAAATTCCATATCCAAATTATCTAGAGTGTTGATGATAAGTTCGACTCCACTACTAGTGGCACATGAAGATCCATCCACAAATAACTTCCACACTGGACTGTCCTTGTTGAAATCTTCCTCTATCAGCACTCCATATCTGAATAACTTTTTGCTCTATTAATCCAATTATTGAACTTTTTCTTTGCATCCGTGGATTATGTTTCGTCGGTGATAATCTCACTTTTCTTTTGACTTGAGCTCTCCTTTAAAGAAGTATGTTCGGTAGGCAAACTTGGATTATTGAGCACCTCCGCATATGTGAACTCTGTAATGAAGTTTTCCACTACTTTCCCTTTTAATGTAGTTATTGTCTCATACACAATCTCATATTCCCCATGTTCAACTGCCCAAGACATCAACCTTCTCGACCTTTCAGGTTTGGGCAAATCTTATCACAGAGGTAAGTTGGTGTATACCACTATAGTGTGATCTTAAAAATATGGCCTCATTCTCCTAAAGGCTTTAAGAAGTGCAATTGTCAGCTTCTATAAATTTGGACGCCTGATTTTTTTTCTCCTCAAAATTCTTTACTGGTGTAGTACACCGGCTTCTTAACTCCTCCTTCTAGTCAAATCAAGGTTGAGCTGACAACTGACTCTAAAATAGCCAAGTATAGATACAACGTTTATCCCAAAATTGGTCGAGAGAGGAGTGGCAAGATCCCAAATACCTCTTCAACTCTAGAAAATATTTCTCGCACTTGTAATTCCATTCAAAGGTCTTTTGAGCACCTTGAAGAAATAGACAAATTTATCTAGTTACTTGGAATACAAAACGGTTTAGATCTTACATGCTCCCGATAGTTTTTACACGTCCTTCTTGCATGTAGGGGACTGCATCTCTATTAAAGCCTTTATCTTATCAGGATTGTCTTCAATTCTCCTATGGTTTACTATATATCCTAAAACATTCCTTCTTGTACCCTTAATATACATTAAGTAGGGTTTATCTTCATTTGGTGCTTCTCCAACTCGTTAAATGTCTAAACCAAGTCTTTTGTGTGGTCGACGGTATCCTTGTTTTGGTGAGCATATCGTCCACATAAACTTCCATATTTTTTCCTATCTGTTCTTTAAAAACTTTTTTCACTAGACTTTGGTATGTTGCTCCGGTATTTTTTAGCCCAAAGGGCATAACATTATAGCAATATGTTCCTTAACTATTGATAAAGGAAGTGCTCTCCATGTTTTTTGGCTTCATTTTAATCTGGTTGTACCCAGAGTAAGCATCCATGAAGCTAAGTAACTCATGACCTACAATTGCATCTACCAACTAATCAATCCTTGGTAAATGAAAATGATCCTTTAGGCATGCTTTTTTGAGGTCGGTGAAGTTGACACAGATGTGCCACTTGTCATTCTTCTTTTTTACCATCACCACATTGGCCAACCAACTGGGATACTTGACATCTTCTATAAACTGGGCTCTCTGTAACTTTTCCACTTCCTCCTAGACTTCTATGTTCTTCTTGGGACTAAAAACTTTGTGTTTATTTTTTATCGTCTTAGAGTCCTTGTAGATATTAAGCTCGTGGCATATGAAATTAGGATCAATCCCTTGCATATCCTTATAGCTCCAAGTGAACACATTCATCCTTTATCTAAGGAATGCAATCAATTCCTATTTGAGGTAATGGTCTAATCTTGAACCAATTTGAGTAGTCCTTTTTGGCTTCTCGTCATCAAGCACAATAGTCTTTGTCACTTCCATAACCTATCCCTTCATTGGTTTTCTTTCTACCGAGGATCCATAGTGCCGATATGATAAATGGTAGTTCTTTTATGGACTTTTTTATGGTTAGATGAAGTATAGTAACACTTTTTATCTTCCATTTGGTTGCCATTCACTATGATGACTCCATAATTAGTAAGAAACTTCATACACTGATGCACAGTAGATAGTACTGCCTTTAAATGCTTCATTCCCACTCTATCGAGAATTATGTTGTAAGCTGACGGAATAATTTTGTTCAATATAAAGAAATGAATCCTTTCTTTTCTACTTATCGGCCAAGTGCCGACCAATACATACAGCTTGATTGTTCCCAAGGGATACACTCTTTCTCTTGAGAACCCTATGAGAGGCATGTGATAAGGATCTAACTTACTGTCTCGTAGCCCGAGGATGTGCAAACAGTTGTAGAATATAACGTTTATAGAACTCCCATTGTCTACCAGGATTTTGGCTACTCTATCGTGATGAACCCTAAAGTGATGGCTAGTGGATCATCATGAGGGTATAATAAACCTCTCAAATTATTCTTGGATAAACTAATCACTAATTTGTCCTTGTTGATTATCCTAGGCCGACCATCTATGCATTCAAACATGTCAATCTGCTTGATAGAAGGATAAGATTTAGCTTCATTCAGATAACCCTTTCTCTTGGTAATCTCATATCCTCCACTAGTGTCTCCAACTACAATGAAATGATACTTAAAAGAAATCATTCTTACCTCCACTTCATGTTCATTGAGTTTTTTCGGCAAGTCATGTCACAGGTCTGAATTTTTTTTTTTTTCAGAATTCCCACACCTGTGGTGCGTCTACAATCAAGCAAACCAGCAACAATCCAAACAGCAATACACACAATCACAACAAGTAAAGGCAACATAATATTTACAGGGAAAAACTCCCCAACCCAATATTTATTACTCACAAAATATAGGGAACCCTTACAAAAACGTCTAGGTAACTCTCTACCCAAATAATCAGGTTATAATGCTTTAAATACAAGGCAATATGCAGTTGACAACCCCAACTGCTGGGTACAAGTGTCTAGAAATAAGGCTGCCAGCAAAATCCATAGGAACTGCTCAAGTAACTGCTGCTTTGACTGCTTACCTTCGGAGCAAGTTTAGTAGCCATGGCCTCCTCGACGTTCATAATCTTCCCATCCTTGGCCATCAGCTCTGTCATAGTTTTGGGAGTATTCTTTGCTAGAGAATAGTAGAGATCATTGGCAATTGAGCCACTCATAAATGCTACAATAGCACTCTTTTCTTTGTAATCAACCACCTCTAGTTTTTCATTATTGAAGCGTGTGATGTACTCCCGAGTACTTTCTCAAAGTTTTTAAAGCATATTTTAGAGATGAGTGACAATTTTGATCGGCTTGGCCCCAAAATAAAATTTATTAAGAAATAGCTCGACTAACTAATAGAAACTAGAAATTTTACCTCTGGGAAGGTTGTTATATTATATTTGGGTTGTGTCTGTGATGGAACTAGAGAAAGACTTACAACGCATATCGTCCAGGACAGAATAAATTTCAGCTACAGCTTCATATTACTTAACATGAAGGACTGAATTAGTCTTCCCATTATACTTCGGAGTAACAATTGATGGCTTGAATTTTAAAGTGTGGGATAGTACACAATAGCCTGAATAAAAGGGGGACCCTTTACAAAACTTCTTTGCAAAGGATTCTTAGTTTTGGCCATTTCTCCTAGCCGATCTTCTAGTCATTGCATGGATCCTTTTCGAAAATGTTCCTCTGGTTTAGACTTAGCTGAAGTAGAATTGGTGGATTTACTATGCACATGTGTTGAGATCTCTCCTTAAGAAGTTTGCTCGATACACACAGAGCCTCTCATGCTATCCTTAGACTTCTCGGATCCCTCTCTGTGCTCACAGGGTCGATCTTATTCTCTGTGATAACCTCTAGTTTCTCAGGGACCCAAACAATCAAAGGTAGATTCCATACTCAACTTCTCTAACATGCTCAACCGCTCGTTGGAGAAAGATCGACCATCATAATAATTCGTTAATTGGATTGATGACGTTGCCACAGGCCGGTAAGATCTATCATGAGAGGACCTAGAGCAATGACTTTTCTTATTCTTGGCTACAGGAGGTGGTATGTCCCTCTAAGATGGTTTAGTGGTGTATTTATCTTGCAAAGTGCGAGCCAATTGCATAACTGACTCCTGCATAGCTTTTTGTCCCTGAGCCAAGTTGAGAAAAAAATCCTGAAGATCTTCCACACTAGGGGGAGTAGAACGATCAGGATTGTTACGTGCAGCCTCAAAGTTGCTCTCAGAAACGGTTGTCATTCTTCAGGGAACTTCCAAAAAGAACAAAAGGAATAAAAGAGGTAGAGAACGATGACAAGCAGTCATCCCCACAAACGGCGCCAATTTATTAATGTCTAAAAATGGATGGGGACCAATTTATAATCACAAATAAATAAAGATAAACAAGCCAAACAAACACACAAGAAACAAGGTTTTTAAAGTGCTTTAGTTATAAAAAGATGAAATGTCTATGTGTATTGCTTAATTGTCCCATTGAGCTGAGGGATATCATGCATTTATATCAATTAGGACCCCAAGAGATGGAATTCCTTTATATTTCCAGGAATTTACTTCCGTATACAAATAATAAGACTCACGATATTTAGTGATTTTCACTATTCCACCCGAGTAACCTTTGTTATTATGGATTGTTCACAATCATGGCATCGGTCACCATGTTAGTCGACTAAGTGTTTCTAGAGACGACCAAAATAATTGGGTAGCCACGTAGGAGGACGGGTGTTTGCTTTGCATTGGTCCACATAAGAGAGTATTTTTTTACATTAACACCTAGCCTAATTCTTCTATATAAAGGATCATGTGGAAGAGTCTCCTACACATAACATACTCATGAGATAGATATAGTGTGAACCTATGGTAAGTTAAAGAAGTGAAACAAAATGGGAAAGAGTGAGAGAGAATAAAGGGAAGAAAGTTATTTAGCACTTCAAAATCCAACTCAAGATCGATGCACGCCTTTCTTGAAACATAGGGTCATATATCAAAAGATCTTCGACAATTATAGATCATCTACATCCTTATTATCTCATTTGTTGGATCACCTACAAGATCTTTAAAGGTATGGTGATCTAAACCCTAGATCTAGTTTTATAGATCTAATTTTTATTATTTTTTCTGATACATGATAAATCAAAGGTCATTGGGTAAAGAAATTTTTAAATTCAATCCTAGCAACTGTGGTTTGAAAAAAAGCTTGTAGTTTACTAATTTCATTACCAAGAACCTAAATTACATAAATTGATTTACCAAAAATAATGTTGTTGGTTTGGGTTTATACATTTGAAAAAATCAATTTACATAAATCACCAAAATAAAATTAAGATATCAAAAATAAAGTTCTAAAATTCAAATTTACTATGCTAAAAATAAAAATTTACATTAGATTTGTAAATTTATATCATTAATTAAACTCATTTATCCCAATAATTGATATTGAAAGTGATCTTTACCATTAATTTTATCTTCCCTATGAAAACTCTTAGTTAATTTTGCATTCCTTTGAATAAGTGGGTAATATATTCAAATTATTAAGAAGTATATATCACATTAAGAATATATGTTTATTCATTTACTTTTTATTCGATAATAACTCTCTTTAATTCCTATATATGTAGTATGAGTTCATCATTTGATTGTTTGATATTTTATATGTTTGTCAAATAAACAAACATGTAGGTCATTTGATATTTTATGTGCTTTTTTGTTACTAAATTTGAAAATTGAAAATAGCGAAAATTTGAATATAAAATAAGAAAATCTAAAAAAAATAATGGAAAAAATTACCAAGAGTAAAAGATACCAAAAAAAAACAATGTGCTAAACGATTTGTCATTGTGAAGATTTTTTTTAAATTTAAAAAAAAAAAATTGAATATACTAAAAAATTGGTATTGTATTGGTATAGGTAAAATATTGACCAAATTGATTGATATTCACCATTATCTAAAACTATCCACCCTTAAAACTTTTACCATTAAAAGTAATCACATTGTAAGCATAAGAGGTGAACAAGGGAAAATCTAAAGGGTTCTTCTATAGGGTAAAGACATAAATGGACATATCAAGTTAAGTTTTACTATATCGGGTATAAGTGGTGTAGCCTAACTTCATGTCATGTATGGTTATTGAAAGGATAATGAGTTGGGTATTCCATATGGTATACAAAGCATTGTAACGATCTGGTCGATCGGAGATCACATATCAACTATTAGAGAATCATCGGGGATACTGATAACTATGATCAGATTGCAATCCTACTATAGCCCAACTTCTCCAAATATAGGATTAAAAGGCTTAATACATCAAAAACGCCTTGAAATGTGATTTATTTATTTAGGACTCTTGTATCTACAAATACAGTGTCCTAATAATAAAAATGGATACAAAGAAATATTATAACCCCGATATGGACACTCAATTGGCTCTCTCTAGTATTCCATATCATTTTCTTCTCCTCAAAATAATATGACTCTCCCTCTATATCTGCATTCCTCATGGACGTAGACAGTATGACCTTCCAAACCATGTACATCATTGTTTCCTATTCTAATTTGAACTTATATTTATGAGTAAATTCGATAATCATCTCTATTGTAGGATTGATATCCCCAATAATTTTATGTCATCTTTGGGAAAAGGTTTGAAATCCCGCCACTTTTGAATACCAGCTTTCATTCAGTATGAATGCATATCACTCTTATTATTATCATGTTAGTTACCATATTTGATATGAAGTACAAATCATAATAAAGGAAAAACTTCTTTAAGATCCCTTCCACCTCTTAGTAATACAAGATATTGGGGATAAACTCCTCGTAGGTCTCTCCCTATTCATCAATGTAAAACTCCATGAATGGATCCCCTACTAGGAATTCCATGTCACGCCTCATCAACCTTTTTGAGTAACGCTTTAATGAATGAGATCATAAAATTTCCCAATTGAAGATAAAATTGACCAAAAAATTTAAAGGCCGTGGATCTATCTCTCGCAGCCATGATCTTCATAGAAGAATGAGAATTATGTAGCCAAAAATCCTGTTGGATAATCATAATGATAAAGCATCCATCTATAGAAGTTTATAGAACGCTATTCAGTTTTAATCAAGGTATTCATATATAGAAATTTTAGTCACTCCTAGTGGAGGGTCATTTCGATTAGTTGAATACAGTCACAACAATAGTTCATCCAAATCTCAAACCTAATAAGAGTGTCAGTCACAATAATTTGCCATATTTTATCAAGAAAGATTTGGAAAGGTGCTTGAATCCTAACCTTATGTCAAACACCAAAAGATCTTCACAAGAGGGCTCTGGGACATGAATTATCATCTCTCTTTAATGCTATATAGAGTCATCAGAGTCCACGAAATTCTTTGTGATAAATATAACTAGATACAATGGGAAGAACAATCCAGTCTATAACATCATACACAATAGGTAATCCATGTCCTTATGAATACATCATGATGCCCATATGTGTCGTGTTTTCCCATTTACTTTGGGAGATATTGACCTTAAACTACACCACAATGGCTATTTTGCAACTAATATAATTTTTAATTTGTAAGCATTTATAACACTTACCAAATTAATAATAATTTTTTACACTTACAAAATTTGTAAGTGTTCAAAACTGTTTCTATATTTGTAGTTTTATTATTCCCTAAACCTAAAAGTGTAATATAAGTGTAAATAAAATTTGTGCTCCCTAAAAATTATAAACACAATTTTCCCTCCCACGTCTCAGTTCTCCCTCCCAAAATAGCAAACCTTTAGAGTCCAAATCTTCGAATCCTTTTTCAAATATCTTTTTAATTTTTTTTATTTTTCAATCTCATTTGCAACCATAATACCCTTTGAATCCCAACCTTAACCCTTGTGGATCGCCATCACCAAAGTCGACCATCTCCAATGACAGGTAAATCTCTCTCACTACTTTTTCTTTCTATAATTGTGTGTGCATGTGTATGAGTGTTAAATTTGTGGAAATAATCAGTTGTAACATTTTATTATTGTCAAAAGTAGGGATCCAATTCAGTTAGGGTTTGAATATTATTTGAGGGCTAAATGTTTACATCTTTAGATTAGGAATTCTATGACATTTGATTATAATTATTATTGAATCCAGATTGAATAACGTTGTTGAAATTAGGTATTTTTCCTGATACTTAGGCTAAACTTCGATTATAATAATTATAGCATTGTTGTGGAATCCAAGCCAATCACTTTGTTTATGATAACTTATTAAGAAATATATTTGTTCATGATACTGGTTTTACGTTTTTTTATCATTTATGAATGGGTCATTACCTAGAGTTCTTGGTATTTGACATTCCTATTTAACTAAAAAAAGACTAAACATTTTAAGGATAAGTATTAAAAATAATCTAAACATGTTGATGTGTACAATCTAAAATTGATTTCTCATATAAATTGATGAAAAAGAGTAAACATATTCATGAAAAGAAAAACCTTTAGAAGACTCAAAATTTAAAACATATGGCTCAAATGCAAACCTTACAATTATATAATCACAATTTCAAACCTAGGTCTCTCTGATTTTTCCTTTTAATCTACAATATAACTAACTGATTTTTTTTCAATCGAATCCTGAGGGTTATGTGTGTGTTTTTCAATATGCAGATATAACTATCTAATTCTTATTAGTCCATAAGGTTGTAACTTAGTCTGTATGGTTGCTTAAAAGGGTGGTATTATTTCTTGTAGGTTTTTTAATATGCTTTTTTCTTTGTTTTTGTCAAATTTTTCAATAAGATTCTTGGTTCGTTGGTATTACCCCTTAAAAATGGTGTTTGTAGGAACCAACTATAATTGATGAGGTCCAACATGTAATTTTTATGGGATATCTTTGTTAATATTTTCTTTCATACTTTATTAATGGATCAATAGAATCCTAAACTTGGATCGTTTATATAGATTTTCACCCCTTGGTCATATATTATCATGTATTTGTAGAAGCATCTAATAATAGGCATTATTCATTTTCTCAAGAAAGTAATTAAAATTTTGCATTTTGTTTGTCTTAATGAATTATTATTTTTTATTTTAAACTTTAATACAAATTAATCAATTTATTAAACTTTAGTTTAAAATTATTGAATGAAGGGAAATAAGAAAATTCTTCAGCAAATGTGTGAAAACTCATGTAAATTTCAATAAGAAATTATAAATGTTTAGTGATATTGTAGGTGTATTCTTGGAATGGTGTTAACATTTCATGTCTTAAGATTTATAATATGGGCGGGGTCGTATTTTGTCAATGGTTCCTTAATCTGTAGGAATTGATGGTAGGAAACAGTACATTTTATTGCCAAAAGAGATTCATTTTTGGAGTTTCACTAGATTGTATTATTTACATTATCTTCCTTACTGTATCAAGAGAAATCTAAGATTTTGCATTATGATACGTGATCTTACAAGTTCATGTAGTTTAACCATTTGGATAACTACTTGGCATTTACTAATTATTTTCTTGGGCGTTTATAAATTATATTCATATTCCTACATATGTTTATTATCTAAAGGTATGGGTAGGACTTTCGTTCTCATGCAAGTTATCACATTTAGGCCAATGCTTGATATCTTTGTAATACAAATTTGATCTATTGTCTTTTTAACAAGAAAAATGGTAAAGGTTGAGATGCTCTGGTTAATTCCCTTTGTTAGTTTTTGGGCTCCTTCCCTTGAGGGTTTAGCTATTTATTTGACGAATTGTTATCTCTTAACTGCCCCCTCCCTCTTTATATATATATATATTTTTTTTTGTGTGTGTGTATAGAGAGAGAGAGAGAGATTATACAAATATAATTTATATCTATATATATTTAGATGTTTATATATCTCTTTATCGATTTTTGTTCTCACATAGTGTCACTTGCTTGTAAATTGTTGTATTCAGGACTGCATATGATGTTAGTCTTAGTGTTTTATAGTGCACAAGTACTTGTCACTTCCTGAATCACCACAAATGATGCTCTATAGGTTTACATAGGATGCAAATACACATATACACACGTATGTATCCATATTATTTAAGGCAATAATTTAACACTCATTTGATTGTTTCAATTTTAGAAGTCCTATTGAACTCCACTTACACCCCCATGACATTCTAACTTATAGAACTCCTGAGACTAAGTTTTTTAGAATAAGTTTCTTATAATTCTAAAAGAATATTTCAAATTCCTCATGCATGTGTTATCTAAAAAAGTTTTTGTGGTTTTTGCATGGACTTGTCTTTCATAGCTTCCACATTATCTCAGGCAAAGGTATTATGACTTTTTATCACATTATTAGTTATTACACTAAAGGTGAATTCTACTGTTGTTGTCACTCTAATTTCTTATTATGTTGTGTGTGTGTGTGTGTGTGTGTGTGTTGGCTTGTGGGTGGATTAGGTGTGGGTAGGATGATGAGTAGTGCCTTTGGAATTCCATTTCATTACTTTTTAGGAGATCACTTCAACAGTTCATATTTCTTATAATGTGACCACAACATTCTTATCACTCTCATACTCTAACTTATTTTCTATTTGCAGATATTGTTTGCTAAATATGGCTATTTAGTTTCTGTGATTACGATTGAGGTGTTATTCGTGTACCTAGTTGCAGCCCCATTAATTTTTGTCTCTTAAAAAGGAAGTAAGAAGAATCATTATGTCACTACCAATAATCGGTCTGTGATTATCTTAAGGAAAAACCCTTTATTTATTTCGTTAGTGAACTAGTGTTTTTATTTATTTTTCCTTCCATTTATAGAGAATCTTTTAGATGCAAACTTCAGTCTGCTTGACGAATCATTGAGAAGTTTTTCCCCAATCTAGAAAGTAATTTGCTTGTGTTTCTTCCTAAATCACTAACCTTAGTTTTATTTGGTTAGTACATTTCTTAATTACACATTTCACTTCTTCATTGCATTCCGAGATCGCTCAGGTATGAATGCATAATGTTTCTGGGACTCGAAAAATGTTTTAGGATGTTATTTTTATTAAAAAAATATTTTTTAAATGTTAAACTTCACTTATTTTGAGATAAATATGGTTTAGAGTTGTGTAAAATGCAAACTCTCATTTTCAGTGGTTAAAATGACTTTGCAAGTCGTTCAAGAAAGACACCAATGTCGTTCGAGTGACATGTGCATCTCATTCGAGTGACATTTAGTTTTCGTTCGAATGATGCACCGAATTAGTTTTATTACTTAGGCCGTGTTTCTCTCAGAATTTTAGAATTTGAATGACCAGAAAATCATTTTCCATACAATACGTTTTTTGCACAAGTTTTATAAGGTTTTTGAAGTCTAATAACATCCTTATAGTTTCAAATATATGGGCTTTCATTGACATATGCTATAGTGATCTTTGTTGGCACCATTATGGAGTTGTTCATCATTTTGAACATCATTGGGTTTTGCGGTGAAGAAGCGAAGGAGTTCGTGTTTGGAATTTGTAGACGTTCAAGCTACATCGGTGGACACCCCGGCATTCGTGGAAGCGTGTGTTGTGGATAGGTATCACGGAAGGATATTCACATGGGCATTGTGGAGGAGTGGTTGAATATCAGAGAAGCTTCAAGACTTGTGGGTATCGAGTCGTTGAGTAAGTCTATCATCTGTACTTTGTAATATCATATCAAAGTTATTATCTGGCTTGGATCGTCTGAGGATTTTTCCTTAGTGGTTTCCTCGTACATTTGGAGTCGCCTTTGTGAACTTATTTATTTTACTTGCTTTAATCATCTGGATACATGTTTAGAATTAAACAAGATAAAATTGGGTTAAACTAAAATTAGTTCACACTTGGTGCGGTTTCAAATTTGGAAAAAGGGTTTTTAAAAAGAAAGTTGGCTTGTCTTCCTTAAAACACATTCGAAAGAAAAAAGGCCTACAAATTTGTATCAGATCTAGAAATAAATTTTTTATTGTGTTGATCTATTGTGTTTTTAAGGATGAATTTTGAAAACTATGAAAGTTTTAGACCTCCTATTTTTTATGGCATTAACTATGGTTATTGAGAAATGCAAATGAGAAGTTCTTTGAAATCAATTGATAAGCGTGTGTGGTTAGCGGTCTAAAAGGTTTGGACTCCACCGGTTACACAAGAGGGTGAGGCTACTACTTTAAAACTCTTTGAGTCATGGATCGAAGCCGAACATGGACTTGCACTTTACAACTCTAAAGGTCTTCACATTATTTCCTCACATGTCACATCAAAAGAGTATAATAGAATCATGACGTGTGAAAACTCAAAAGAAGCTTGGAATATACGTGCACTTACTTACGAGGGGGGAATCATGGTTAGGGTGTCTAAACTTCAAAACCTCACTACACAGTTTGAGATGACTAAGATGTTAGAGAGTGATTCGTTTGATGAGTTTTATACTAGATTGTCAAATGTTGTCAGCTCATCCTTTAATTTGGGACATAAAATACCCGACTACCGACTCATAAATAAAATCTTAAGGTCGTTGCTGAGTAGGTTTAATGCAAAATTGATCATTTTAAACTCCTTGGGTATGCTTGATTCGACTAAACGAAAAGAATGTAAGTGACTTACAAACCTATGAACTCGATATGTTTACCTCTAAGCAAGTGCTAAAGAAAGAAATGGTGTAAGGACACAAATTTCCAATTGAGTCCATATATAGTTTTGGCTCAATTCCGGACAAAAACATTTATTCATATGATAGTATGTAATTGTAATATTCTCAAGCCTATGAAGTGTTTGTTGAAGACGTAGCGGCAAAGAGTATAAAGCTTCATCAAATGTGCCGGTTTGCGTGCCTCGTTTCTACGTCATCAACCATAGTTCCATGCTCCCAAGGTATGAATGCAATTGTTTTATAAAAATTGCATTTTGTTTTAAGAAAGAATTAATTAAAACTTTAAATAAATGTTTATAAAGTTTTCTGGGCTAAAATCGAATTTTCCAAACTTTCTGGCTTTTCGTTCGATAGAGTCGTTCGAACGAGATTGTCGTTCGAACGAACTTGTCAATGAGTTCCCATTTTAGGCCACTGACATGTCGTTCGATATGTCGTTCGAACGAACCTTCTGTTCGAACGAGATATCCAACGAGATTCTAACGACTTCAATCTGGAACGTCGTTAGAAGTCTCGTTCGAAACGAGATTTCGTTCGAACGAAATGTCGTCCGAACGAGATGCCAGGCGGGAACAGTTTTTTGGCAGTTTTGCACCCACTTTCCCACTAAGTTTATAACCAACTTTTTCAGACTTTATCAATAGCGGGAATGACATTTTCCAATCTAACTTTTCCATCCTAGTTTCATCTCTTAGCGAGAGTTTGAGAGCAAATTGTTTTAAGGAAAATGTTCATGTTTTGAGTGAGATTTTTAGAGAAAAATATTTTATCACTCTAGTGTTTACACCCATATTGTTTATCCAAGTTCACATATATACATATCAATTTCTTGGAGTTTGGCACCGGTTTATCTCTTCCGTTTCAAAGAGAAGTTTCGGATTTTTCTTCTACCTCCCACAGAGAAAGAAGAAGTGTTTTTGTTGCGATTCTACCCACTTGGAGAAAGGCTCCATATACGGGTGACGGTGACCATATAAAGTCCTATCGGTGGATTCCGAGACCGCGGTGGTATTCCAAAGTTATCCGCTAGGAAGAGGTTTCTACAAGAAGAAGCGTCGGGGCTTGAGAGGGATCGAGTCGAGTGTTGTAAGTCTATCTGTCTTGTACTTGTAATTCCGTATCTAGTGGATTTGTGGCTAGGGCCGTCCGAGGTTGTTTCCCGTCTTGGGTTTTTCCTCGTACATCGCGGCGTAGTGTGATTGATTTATTTTATCTTGCATAAATAATTTAGAACGCATGCTTAGGATAATTCAAGATAAAATTCGGTTTAAATTATCACACTTCATTTAATTTGGGACTTATATTAAATATTGGGTAAAGTTTATTTAATTCAAGTCATTTGCTAAAATTTGGTTTCGCCTAACTTCGGAATATTGTTAATTATGACTTAGGCAAATTTCTAGGACTTGGATTATTTAATCGGTGTAAGTGAATTATATTCATTGATCAATTTTATTGAACCATCATCACCGCTTCCGCATCATTTTGATTTTATATCTAAAAAGGAAATTGTCAACGTTTTCAAATGGGCATTGCTTTGAAAGCCCAGAAGGAGGATACAAAAGTTTCAGATGATGATTCTAATTACGATTTTGAGGATTTAGCCTTTTTGGCAAAGAAGTTTAAAAAATTTCTTAAGTTCCAAAGACAATCGAAAAATTCCAAAAGACTTGAGAAATTCAAGAACAACAAGGTAGATCCTGCCCCTAAGGATAAGAGTGAGAATGTCAAGAGTGTTGATTCGGATAGGTGTTTTGGTTGTGAAGGTTACGGTCACAAGGTTTCCAAGTGTCACACTAGAATTAAGAAAGAGGGCAAGAAATTGATAGCATATAATGACACCTTAAGTGATAGTGAATCGAAAGATGGAGAGAACTCCCCCATTGAGCATAACTTTATAGCGTTCATGGCATGTCATGTGAGAGACGATGATAAATCTTTCCATGAAGATTCCCATGTGCATGACACTTCCGAGGCTGTTGAGGGTGAATCCCAAATGAGCGAGGGTGAAGCTAGTGAGGATAAGGAGATCGATGTAGGAGAGTTGCAAGTTGCCTTTAGTGAGTTGTATGCATAAACGATAAAAGTGAAAAAGGCTAACTCAAAATTGCGAGCTAAGTTGAATGAGCATGCCATAGAGTATAATGATTCTTTGATTGAGGATCTTAGGGCATGGGAGAAGAGTCTTAGGGAGAAGCTACAATAAGTTGACAAAGAGAGAGATAGTCTTCGTGGTTTGATGGAGGCTTTAAAGAAGGAAATTATAGAGTTTGAGGAGTCTAGGCATTTGCTTGAGTCCGAGATTAGTGAATTAGAGGAGATATTGAAAGACTCGAGTAAGGTTAAGTTTGATATTGAATCTAGGTCGCAGAAGATGGATATGATGTTAGGCACCGTCCAAATCAAGGGAGATAGGTTATGTATAGGCTATGATGATAGAGTTGTTCCCATTCCCACTGCTAATACCAATCATGTGAAAGACCCACTAGGAACGTGAGGAGAGGTCGACATTTTTGTAACCATTACCATCGTGTTTATACTTGTACTCAATGCGATAGGAAAGGTCACCTGAGATATTTTTGCTATGACCTTAGGAATGCTCCTAGGAAGTTAAGG
Organism: Sambucus nigra; assembly: GCA_949130495.1. NCBI lineage: Eukaryota > Viridiplantae > Streptophyta > Magnoliopsida > Dipsacales > Adoxaceae > Sambucus > Sambucus nigra. Next base: position 254,758,440 of record OX422220.1, read on the forward strand.
AATAAAGTCGTTTTGGTTCCCAAAACCCCCATGTGTAATTTCACACCTACTTGGGTTAGGAAATCGGACTTAGAGGCTTTTGGAATTGAACTTCATGGCTCTTGTTTGGTTACACTTGATACTTCCCATGATAAATCTAAAGGATGATTATGTTACCATGTTTGTCATATGCTAGTCTTTTCATCATGTTTTATAGCTTGCTTGTGTTACGACATGTTTATCTTTTGTATTATATTTTTTATTTTATTGAGTCATATTTGAAAAATACAAAAAGATTTTTTGTTTTAAATATTTTTGAGAAAAATACAAAAAGATTTTATTTTTTCAATTAAAAATTATATTTAGAAAGAGTCAAAAGGATTTTCGATTTATTTATGTGTCGTGAGTGTTTCGTGTTTAATGTGACATATTGACCCCCGTTATTTCATTATCCATGTGGTTATGACATTTGCTCATAAGTATTGATGCGTTGAATGATTTTAACCAATGTTTATATGGGGTTGTTTCGAAGTTGATAAGCATTTGAGTTCGACTTTGTATATATGCCAACTTTACACACATGCACGAGTTTATATGAATGTTTTGACATCTCATGCATATTTGAGTTTGGTGAGACGTTCTTATCTCAATTTTGTCATATATGCGTAAAAATACTTAGGAGGAGGTCTGCATGTAAGAACCATTTACCGTGAGGATTAATAGTGATTAAACTGAAAAAATAATGAGCGTTCATGAGAAAAGGTTGCAAATGAATAATAATCACGTCGTGAAAGCCACCGTTTAAAAGATCCCAAGAAAAAATTAAAGCAATAAAAATAATCATACACAAAAACAGGGCCAATAGGATTTCTCTAAATTGATAAAAATAAAAACCTCAAATAGAGTTAGAAAAGAAAAAGACATATATATGTTTAACAGAGTTTGGATGGAAAAATTTAAACGGTTTTGCACTACGAATCCTTATGTTGAAAAATCAAATCATGACTCAATATTCTACAACATGCACACAACATGCACACAAGACATATATTTTTTATTGTTTGTAGAATCGTTAATATTCTGGATTTGTGTGCATGTTGATTTTTTAGTTCATTTAGCTCATCTTATTAATTGTCACATATGGCTAAAACTAAGTTTGATGACATCTTGCTATCAATAATAGGTCCTTGAACGTTTCAATATGTTGGAGTTATGATTCATTTGTTGTAGTTCATGCACATTCACTCCATATCCATGTTTGAGCACATTGATTCTATGTTAGCATCAAAATCACACTGTTTAACTTTCTTTTTTTTCTAGTTTTGAGTTTGTTATTATAAGGACAAAAATTTTCAATCGAGTCCTTTGTAGTTTTGGCTCAATTCCAGATAAAAATGTTTGAGTCATAGGATAGAGTAATTGATCATCCTTTAAGCCTATGACGTACTAAAGTTGAAGACGTAGCGGCCAAGTTTAAAGCTTCATCAAAATGCCGAGTTTAAAGTGCCTCGTTTCTACATCATCAACATGGTTCCATTGCTCCTAAGGTATGAATGCATTTTAATATATATATAGGAGCTTGGAACATTTTATATTAATTGAACTTTTTGTTTAAACTGTTGTTTATTTTCAGAACGATTTTATTAAAACTTTAATCTAAAGTATATAAAGTTTCTAGGCTAAAAATATAATTTTTTAACTTTCTGGAAGTTCGTTCAAATTTTCGTTCGAACGAGTTTGTCATTCGAACGAGAATGTCGTTCGAACGAGTTTGCCAACGAGTTTTGAAATTAGCCACTGGAATGTCGTCCGAAGTGTCGTTCGAACGAACATGATGTTCGAATGATATTTCCAACGAGATTTCTAATGACTTCTCTCTGGAACTTCATTAGAAGGCTCGTTCGAACGAGACTTCATTCAAACAAAAATCTCGTTCGAACGAGTTTTGGCGGGAACAGTTAATTGGCAGTTTTGAGCAGTTTTTTTCCCGCTTTCCCACTTATTTTCCCACTAACTTTTTACCTAAATATGTAAGTGCGGGAACCAAGTTTTTTAACTTAACTTTCCATACCATTCCAACTTCTAGAGACTGTTTTTGAGTGTTCATCTTTCCAAAGAAAAGTTCATGTTTTGAGTGTCTAATTTTTCAAGAAAAAAACATTTAATACTCGAGTTTTTCACCCAAAGTTTGTTTATCCAAGTTACTCTATATATATACATTGCTTGAAGTTTTGGCACCGGTTTATCTCTACATCCGTTGAAAGAGAAGTTTGGGTGTCCTTCTAAATCCCTCTAAGAAGAAGAGTTGGTTTTGCTGAGGCATTCTCATATGGTGAAAGGCACCATGTGTGGTTGACGGTGTACCTATGTCTCATTGGTGAAGGCCAAGATTTCGATGGAGCTCCGGGGTTGTCGACTTGGTGGAGGTGTTTACAAGAAGACGCGTCAAGGCTTGAAAGGGGTCGATTCGAGAAAGTAAGTCATCTGTCTTGTAATTTGTAAATCCATACTTAGTGGACCTAAGGCTAGGGTCATCCGAGGTTTTTTTCCCGTTGTGGGTTTTTCCTCGTACATCACGGCGTATTGATTCATTGTTTAATTTTATCTTGCTATATCACCTAGAACGAATGCTTAGGTAAAAAGATAAAATTTGGTTTACTCACTACTTCTTTAATTTAGTGATAAATTAAATTTGGGTAATGTGTAGTTAATTCAAGTCGTTAATTAAATTTGTTAAAATTAGTTTGGCCTAATTTGGAAATATTGAAAATATGACTTAGGCAAATTTCTAGGACTTGGGTTAATTAAAATGGTTTAAGTGAAATTATCATAAGTGTGTGTTTTAATTTTATTTCACTTTGGTTTAATTTTAATTTGAATAGAAATTAAAATTTGTTGCCTAAGTTGAACCATCTTACGCTTCCGCATCCTATCTCTAAAAGGGAAATTACTTTAAGTACAAAAGTTTTATAAATTGGGGGCCTACACCATCTCAAATTGGTATCAGAGCCAAAATGATAAATTATTTCGTTAAAGATCCTTTAAAATATTTTTGGATAAAATGGAATTTTCTCCGTTCTCAAAATTTCCTATTTTCGATGGTTCTAACTATGCATATTGGAAAGCGTGTATGAAATCGGCACTTAAATCTATCGACGAGAGGGTTTGTTTATCTTTAGTTAACGGGTGGTCCCCACTAACTCATTTAGTAGATAATGAACGTGTTCCCAAACCGGTCGATAGATGGAGTGAGAATGAGTTTAAACTTTCAAATTTTAATTCCCGAGGTTTAAACACCTTGTTTAGCGCTGTCGCACCAGATGGATTCTGACGCATTATGATGTGTGAGACCGTTAAAGAAGCGTGAGATATTTTACAATTCACTCATGAAGGTACTAAAGTCGTTAAAACTTCGAAACTCCAAAACCTCACCACTCAATTTGAAACCATCAAAATTAACGAAAAAGAAACTTTTGATGAATTTTATGCTAGACTTTCCAATATTGTTAATTCATCTTTTAACTTGGGAGAGAAAATACCCGACAACCGAGTAATAAAGAAAATTTTAAGCTCCCTACCCAATAGATTTATTCCAAAAGTGACCGTTTTAAATTTTTTACCAACTTTAGCCTCTACGAAATTAGAAGATCTCGTAGGTGATTTACAAACCTATGAACTGAACATGTTTCCCTCTAAAACTGAAAAGAAAATAGAAAAGGGCGTTGCTTTAAAAACCCGAAAAGAGGAAAAATAAGTAGTAGAGAGTGAAAGTGATAGTGACTCGAAAAATATGGCTATGTTTGCTTGAAAGTTTTGAAAATTTCTTAAATTTAACAAAGATAAATTTAAAAATGATTTTAAGAAATTTGAAAAATCTACGCATGACAAAGCCGAGAAGATCCCTAAAACTATTAATGAAAGCTTAAATAGGGACGAGTCAAATAGGTGTTTTGGTTGTGAAGGGTATGGCCATAGGGCAAAAGAGTGTCCCACTAAACTAAGGAGAGAGGGTAAGCAACCAATTTCTTTTAATGCAACCCTTAGTGATAGTGATTATGAAAAGGGACCCGATTCCCCCACTTAGCCCAACTTTGTGGCTTTTATGGCTAGTCATGTGAGTGATAGGGAGAACTCATCTATTGATGAAATTTTAACACATAACACTTCCAAGGTCATAGTTTATGATTCCCTTATTTTTTATGGTAGTGAGAGTGAAGAAGAAAGTGAGAGTGAAAATGAAGAAGAGGTTAATGTGAGTGAACTTCAAAATGCTTTTCAAGAATTATATGAAGAATCAATTAAATTAAAAATAAAAAATTTAAAGTTAGAAGCGAGTTTAAGAGAGCGTGTCAAGGTCGTTGATGATAGTGCATTAGTGGAAGACCTTAGGACACGAGAGAGAACTCTTCGAGAGAAGCTTGAATATATAGAAAGCGAGAGAGATAGCCTTAGAGGTTTAATGGAGTCAATGAAAAAGGAGCTTCTCGAGTTTGAAGAGAGAATTTTTTTCTTAGAGTCTAACATTTTAGAATTAAAAAGTAAGTTAAAAGACTCTAGGAAAGTCAAATTTGATCTGGAGTGTCGTTCGGAGAAACTAGATAAAATTTTAGGAACGGTCCAAATTAAAAATGACACTTGTGGTTTAGGCTTCGATACTTGTAATGAATCTACTCATAAAGCCAAAACCCATGTTTTAGGAGAATCGCTTAGAAAAACCTTTAGAGATCAATCCTTAGGTACCAATTTTCGACGTGTTTTTACTTGTGCACATTGTGGTCGAAAATGTCATCTTAAAAAATTCTGTTTTGATCTTAAAAGATTTCCTAGAAAAACCCAATGTAAGGCAACCGAGGTAGCCAAGATTCCTACACCCCGTGATAGTCACTCATCATTAGTTTGGGTTAGGAGATCCGACTTGGTAGCTTTACAAGATAGGGTAGTTGATTCTCATTTACTTTCACATGCTTCCTCCCTTGCAAAATCTAAAGGTTGAATGTGTTAGTTTTATTTGCATACTTTAGCTTTAGTGCTTCACACTATATCACCCATGCTAATTGTATGCTTGTTTAGTCATTTTCTAGTCCATGCTCCATGCTTAATCACATGCTAGAACAATGATTTATGTTTATCTTTTGTATTATATTTCCTTCGTTTTTGTTTGTATTAAATGAAAAATACAAAAAGATTTGTGTTTATCAATTGTGTTTTACCTTGTTAGTAATTTGAACTTAATAAAAAATACAAATGATTTTTGTTTGTCTTTTGAGTATATATTTTTATTTTTGTTTAAAAATTGTCAAAAACTCAAAAAGATTTTTTTTGTGTGTATTTTAGTTTGACACACTTTATATGGCATACGCTTGTGTTAGAATCCCATCCTTTTCTCTCTCATGTGGCTAGAACTTTTGGTTAGATTGGAAATCCTTATTATGTTCTTTATCATGCTTACATGGAGTAGTTGGATTTTGTGTTGACTAAATGGATTCTATTTTTATATGCCTCGATTCACACATGCACGACCTCTTTTGAAATTTAACTTCATATGTATATTTGAGCTTTGTGAGGTGTTCTCCTATCAATCTTGTCATCTACATATTTTTTACCTAGGAGGTCTAGTGCATGTCAAAATCCGTTGCACGTGAGATTTGTGAGATATAAAAAATAATAATAATAGGTATAAATGTGCATGGGGAAGGGCTCCGAAAGGAATAATTATCCTTTGCGAATAGTAAGCCACCGTTTGTTTGGACCTAAAAGAAATACGTGATCAAAAGGCCTAAAAATAAAATATGGCATTAATAGAAAATATTTGTCAAGGCCTATGTTTGATTGATATATTCATTCAAAAATATATATGCTTATTGAGGGAGATTGGATGGTATATCAACGGTTTGCACAATGTCCGTTTATCCTAGTTGTACTTTCAATGTCATGACTCTATTGGTTTGTAGAATCACCAAAAGTCTAGGGTTGTATGCATTGTGTATGTTTGTTCATTGAGTTCAATCTATATTGTCACATGAGATTATATTCAAATGTGACGAAGTTTGCAATCAATTGAGAACTCCATGAACATGTTTTAAGTGATTGGGTCTAAATTTAATTGTTACTAGTTCACACCCAACACTTTCGTTTCCATATGACACATTTTTGCCATACGAGTGTGAAAAGCTTATCTTATTGTGTGTCATTTGTGTGTTTATATCTATATATGTGTACTTGAGTCTATTTGGTATATATTATGTATATATATATTTAATATGTTTTTGTTTGGTCTTTGCCTTGCTTTCTAGTCCATCTATGCTTTAATTCATAATTGGTATCTATCTTGTTGCATACTTTGTTGATATCACATGCTTAATACAATACGTATCATATTGGTATCATTTTCTTGCATCTTAGTTGGTATCCTTTATTATACGTATCATGGATTAGTTATAATTTTTTGTTGCCCAACATGCTTTAATGTTCTCATCACTTTATGCGCTATAGCATGTTTAGCTTGTTATCCCATTTTATTTATCCCTTGTTTAGTTTAAGGGTAATATGCTTTATTTGGGAGATAAGTTAATTTTTTATTCTTTAGCCTTTGTCTATTCCTGAACAAAAAGGGGGAGAATGATAGGGCGAGAAATGGTATATATTCCTATTGTTATCGTATCTTAGTTTGGGGGAGATTTATCTTAGGGGGAGACGTCTTTCTAAGTTGATCATAGACGATAAAGGGGAGAATTAATTTAGGGGGAGTATTATCTTAATTACATTTAATATTCATGATATTCCCTGTGCGTTTGATAGTTTGCTTAAGTGTGCAGGAATTCTTCTATATGGCAACGTTCATCATCGGGCAAAGATATTGATCCTTGGGTTGTTTGAGCATTGTAATTTTATTTTTGGTGGGACATTTTTGTCAGTCTAGTAGAGCTTGATGGCCCTTTAGGATTTTTGTTTCGTTTTTCTCCCGGAATAGCCAAAGGGGGAGATTCGTAAGGACACAAATTTCTAATTGAGTCGTTTGTAGTTTTGGCTCAATTTCGGACAAAACCGTTTGAGTCATAGGATAGAATAATTGACCATCCTTCAATCCTATAACGTACTAAAGTTGAAGATGTAGAGGCCAAGTTTAAAGATTCATCAAAATGCGGAGTTTAAAGTGCCTCGTTTCTACGTCATCAACATGGTTCGATTGCTCCAAAAGTATGAATCCATTTGAATATATATATATATATAGGAGCTTGGAACATTTTATATTGGGTGAACTTTTTGTTTAAACTGTTGTTTATTTTCAGAACGATTTTATTAAAACTTTAATCTAAAGTATATAAAGTTTCTGGGCTAAAAATAGAATTTTTTAACTTTCTGGAAGTTCGTTCAAATTATCGTTCGAACAAGTTTGTCATTCGAACGAGAATGTCGTCCGAACGAGTTTGCCAACGAGTTCTGACATTGGCCACTGGAATGTCGTTCGAAGTGTCGTTCGAACGACCATGATGTTCGAATGATATTTCCAACGAGATTTCTAATGACTTCTCTCTGTAACTTCATTACAAGGCTCGTTCGAACGAAAATCTCGTTCGAACGAGTTTTGGCGGGAACAGTTAATTGGCAGTTTTGAGCAGTTTTTTCCCACTTTCCCACTTCTTTTCCCACTAACTTTTTACCTTAATATGTAAGTGCGGGAACCAAGTTTTTAACTTAACTTTTCATACCATTCCAACTCCTAGAGAGTGTTTTTTAGTGTTCATCTTTCCAAAGAAAAGTTCACGTTTTGAGTGTCTAATTTTTCAAGAAAAAATCATTTAACGCTCTAATTTCTTACCCAAAGTTTGTTTATCCAAGTTACTCTATATATATACATTGCTTAGAGTTTTGGCACCGGTTTATCTCTACATCCGTTTGAAAAGAATTTTGGGTTTCCTTCTAAATCCCTCAAAGAAGAAGACTTGGTTTTGCTGCGGCATTCTCATATGGTGAAAGGCACCATGTGTGGTTAACGGTGTACCTATGTCTCATTGGTGAAGGCAAAGATTCCGGTGGAGCTCCGGGGTTGTCGACTAGGTGGAGGTGTTGAAAAGAAGACGCATCAAGGCTTGAAAGGGGTCGAGTCGAGGAAGTAAGTAATATGTCTTGTAATTTGTAAATCCATACTTAGTGGACTTAAGGCTAGGGCCGTCCGAGGTTCTTTTTTCCTTTGTGGGTTTTTCCTCGTACATCGCGGCGTAGTGATTTATTGTTTAATTTTATCTTGCTATATCACCTAGAACGAATGCTTAGGTAAAAAGATAAAATTTAGTTTAATCACTACTTTTTTAATTTGATGTTAAATTAAATTTAGGTAATGTGTAGTTAATTCAAGCCGTTAATTTAATCTGTTAAAATTGGTTTGGCCTAATTTGGAAATATTGAAAATATGACTTAGGCAAATTTCTAGGACTTGGGTTAATTAAAATGGTTTAAGTGAAATTATCATAAGTGTGTGTTTTAATTTTATTTCACTTTGGTTTAATTTTAATTTGAATAGAAATTAAAATGTATTGTTTAAGTTGAACCATCTTACACTTCCGCATCCTATCTCTACATAGGAAATTACTGTAAGTACAAAAGTTTTATAAATTGGGGGCCTACGTCGTCTTAGTTATGTTGTTGTTTGCTCTTTCGAGTCAACGTTTTCAGGAAATTTTTTCGTTGGACAAAAGTTCATGATTTTTAAGACTGGAATTGAGAATATTTTATGTCGTTCAAATGACAATCACAATTCGTTCGAGCTACAACCTGATGTTGCGCGAAGTTTTTTTCAAGCGAGGATCAAGTGACATAAATAAAGTGTCAGGTATGGTTGCGTGAAGGTTGCGAGATAAGTTTCTTCCAGTGAGAGCACACAGTTTCGAATTTTTTAAGCTCGGTTGATGACCTAGTTTGAACGACGTGCCTATGTTGTTCAAACGACAAGGCTAAGTTGTTCAAGTGACCTGCTGAGGAATTTTGGATTCTTATGTTTAGTACCAACTTCGTATTAATGATCATATCATTTTTTTTTTGTACTTCTGGGCAGTTTTATGCAGTGTGGGATATTTATGCTTGGTGAGTTTTACTGCATTAATCATTAAGTCACATTTGTTTAGATTGATGCTTCATCTCATGTGACTTATGTTTGCTAGCTATGAATTTGGTATCTTTTGACCACTATTAGCTGGTTGTTTCATGTTTATATAGATATACTTCACTTGTTATTCTAATTCTAGATGTATTGATAAATTGTTCATATTTTTTCACTTATTTTTGTAGAGGGGTACACACTCAATGACCCAAACAGTTGGATGAGTAGGCCCAATTGGCGAGGGGGCTCATAGCGAGTAACACCCCCAAAGAAGTGCCCTGGCCATAGACAAAAGTAAAGTTGGGGGAGGAGGCCCACCAGCAAGGGCTCCTCGCCATAATGGACTCAAAGCACATAGAAATGGAACTAGTTCAAGGAGAGCGGAAGGGATCCTCGCCCCAATTCATCCAAGGTTCACAGAAATGGAGCTTGGGCGAGGAGGAACATCAGAAGGTCTCCTCGTTCCAATTTACCCAAAATTCACAGAAATTGAATTTGGACGAGGAGGCCCGTCAAGAAGGGATCCTCATCCTAATGTAGTCAAAGTTTGAAGATATTAAACTTGGGCTAGGAGGCCCACCAGGAAGGGATCCTTGCCCCAAAATGCCCAGAACTCAGCACTTGGAATTCGGGTGAGGCGGCTCATCAAGTAGAGCTCCTCGTCCCAAGCAACTCAAAAAATATAGAAATAAAGTTTGGATGAGGTGGCCCATCACAAGTGGCTCCTCGTACTCAAATGTTCAAAAGTCACAAGAATAAAGTATGAACGAGGAGTCCTACTACGAGGAGATCCTCATCCCTATAAATCCAAATTCCTTACAAAATAGAACCAGTGGGAGAGGAGGTCCACCTAGAGTGACCTCCTCCCCAAGATTTGTTACTCAAATATATGTTAAAGTACTGATATATTACTTTCTTGTACAGGTAGCCTGATTGAGCAAGCATGGCTAAAAAAGGTAAATTTGGGATCTCTTGGGAGTTTTGGCTTGGTGGCTAAGGAATAAGGTTTCTTGAGCAATCTCAATCACTTAGCACTTTAAGATTAAGAGAACACTGGTAGAAAGGTCCTAGGAGTCACCATATCCATACCCAGACATAATTGAAGTGAGAAACTAAGAGATTGCTAACAAGAAATGAATAATTTCTAAAATGATTTTAGAGGTGGTGGTCCTTAAGGTCTCTCCTTAAGTTTATAAAAGATTTTAGTGGAGGTGGTCCTTGAGACCCTCCTCAAGTTTACAAAGTTTATACAACAAGTTACCATTTTAAAAGATATTTACCAAATCAGATATTTTGTCCACAAGCGCAGACATATTTCCTTTTTAACTTTGGTATGAGCCAGGTGGCACCTGCCAGAGGGGACAGGCGTGTAAAGACATAAATTTCCAATTGAGTCCATGTATTGTTTTGACTTAATTCCGTGAACAAAACTGTGTTTGTAATATGTCATAGGGAGATTTTATTTTGTCATGATCCCACTCGGTCTATGACGTATTGAAGAAAATTGAAAACGTTGTGGAAAGTTTCAAATAATTAAATCATGCCGATGTTTAATTGGTGCAAGTTTAATCGTCTTCAAAGTTAATTGCATTCCGAGATCACTCAGGTATGAATGCATATAATTAATGGTGCTCGGAATAATTTTTATAAAACATAAGGAATGTTTTAAAATATTTTTAAAAGTGTTTTAAAGGTTTACTCTACGTTTTATTATGATATACTCAAAATAGAGTGTGACTTATTTGGATCTCCTTTGCAAGAGACGTTTTGAGTTAAAAGTCAAAAAGTCAAATTGACACATCAACCCGTTCAAACGAGATAGGGATCTCGTTCGAACGAGATGCCTAAGTCGCGCGAACAACTTGGCCATGTCGTTCGAACGACACGTATTTCAAAGCGGCGCTAAATTGTTATTTAAAGCATGTTTCTATCAGAGTTTCATAAGTGTGCATCTGGAAAAAACAGAATACATTCCAGTACATTGTTTGCACATGTTTTCTAAGGTTTATAAAGCATAAAAACATCCTGAGAGTTTGCAAATATCCGAGTTATCATTCTTATATGCTTATGCGATCTTGCTGCACCAAAGAAGTTTGTTCTATCATTGAACATCAAAGGGTTTTGCGGTGAAGAAAAGAGAAGGACTTCTTGTTCTACATCATAGACGAATCAAAGCCATTCGGTGGACACCGAGACATACGTGGACGCGTGTATTATGGACAGGTGTCATGGAAGAAGGACTTTTTATGTGGTCACTGTGAAAGGAGTGATTGATGATGAGAATAGCGTCAAGACCCGTGGGGATCGAGTCGTTGAGTGAGTCTTTGTCTGTTCATTATAAGTCCACATTCATAGTGATTGTCTGGCTTAGGTCGTCCGAGGTTGTTTTCCCGTTTTGGATTTTTTCCTCGTACATCCAGCGTTGTGAGTATTCTTTACTTTATTTTACTTGCTTTAATCACTAGATGCATGTTTAGGATTAATCAAGATAAAATTGGTTTAAAGTAAGAATTGGTTTCTCACAACTTGGTTTGGTGCATAATTAAAAGTAAGATAATTTTTGGTGAAAAAATTGGTTTTGTTTAAAACACACATATTGGGCACCCCTCACAAGGCGACTGCACACAGATAGGGACAAATGGTACATTTCAAACCTTCTCCCTCACCAACCCCCTTAGTTTTCACTCCCAAAAAGTGCCTACTCAGCCATAATTCCCAAGTATAAATAGGACCCCTAGGCAAGGTCAATGATGACGCGGGAAATAGCACCACCCTTCAAGGTGTCTGTAAGCTCAAATCAGTGATAACAATGGCAGCTCAAGTATATACCAAATATAAGAGACTGGGATGAGGAGAAGAGAACGAACACCAATATATAAGTGGTTCAGCCAATTAGGCCTACGTCCACTGTGCAAGTGAGTGAATAAGGTTACCGGAATAAGGCACTAACGGCCATGGATACAATCTCTCAAGCTCTCTCTCTCTCTCTCTCTCTCTCTCTCTCTCTCTCTCTCTCTCTACTGTGTAATTGGACAGAGTTTCAGCTGGGGTTGTTATTTCGGATCCCTCCCAAGGTAGGAGAAGACAAGTATATATAGTGTTTGTGGGGTGTAATGTACCCCCCATGGATACAATGAGCATGTGTGTGTTGATCTAGCCAATCTGATGAAGACATATGTCACTGTCAAATGTAAAGAATGATGAAGAAATATTCTCCCACGTGAGGGGGTTGATTCGGTTACAACTGATTTTATCCACGTGTTCCTATCCTTGCATTTTCTTATCAATGCTAGGACTTGTCCCTGACTGGTGCAACCTCGGCCTAAAAGAGTACGAGGTTGGTGAAGTCTGATTGTTGCTTTATCCGAGGTTATTCATGATGATCTCGGCCAGGTAAGCCAGGAGGAGTTGAAACGTCGTCCTGGGCCAGGGTTAGGTAAGTATAGTTGGAAAGTCGGCCTGGGCCGATGATGAAGATGAAGGGTGTATGAACCCATGAGTCCTTGCTGGCCTCAGCTTATTCCCAGCCGAGGTTGATGTAAGAGGTAGATGTGATGTCGGCTGTGGACGACCTGATGGATATCTGACCCCCATGAGTTATGAAGACCTCGGCTGATGCCCGATGGTAGGGTCACTAGTAACGTCGACCGTAGCCGACCTTATGCTGGAAGAGATCGTTGGTCGTCAGTCTTGAGCCCTTGTTACCTCGGTCGTCCTGTCAACCGAGGTTGGTACCTCCGAGCTGTCAGGTACACTTTGGGAATATCAGTCAAGTCATAATCACAACTGAAATCATATCATTACTTTATCAAAATCACCCCAAATACCTAGTGTTCTCTCCCTTCTCTCTCTCTCTCTCTCTAAGTGATAAGTGCCTTATTTCTTCACTCCACATTAACAGCCATCATTCTCAGGAGTTCCTCTTAAGAAACGTTATTATTACTGTTGTGAAGTTCAAATCCTTGCAGGAAGTAGTTTCTTAGTTTGGTTCCATTTTTACCAAAAGGATAAGGCTTTACTAGGTGCTGCTCTAGAAGTTCTTGAAAGACCTTGAAGTCAAAGTCCACTGGAGTGGGTCATGCCTCACCCTTTTCCAGTTATTCATAGACCCCAATACATCTACCCTCCTACAATTGTCCATTCGAGACAAAAAGGGAGAAAGATGTATGTGATGTAAGGGGAGAGTTTATTTGATGAGCATAAATGTTTGTTTGATTACACATTGATAACATTCTTGTGATCATATGCTTTCATGATTATATTGATTAGTTTACACAAATTGGTATAATGTTATCTAATCTTGCTCACATGTTTAACAAATGATTTAATTTTAATTTTTACATATTGGTATTGATATTTCATATTGGTATCATAATGTTTTATATCATTTGTACTTTCATACTTCATTGGGTATTTGTCTATTTCATGTGTGTAGGTATGCTTAAAAGATTCGACATTTCAAGTCTACATTATATTCAGACAGCTCATACTTGTCGGACCATCATTTACTAGTATTGTCCTATAATTTTTAATTTTGGGTTTTATGGGATGGGATTTAGGAGTCATACGGCTTGACGGCCCGGCTTAGGCATTTCACTGTTTGGATTTTATCCCGGAATAGTCAAAGGAGGATATTTGTAAGGACTTAATTTTTAATCGAGGATATCGTAGTCTTTGACTTATTCCCGGAACAAAACATATTTTTGAGTCATAGATAGATTTTTATTGTCACGATCCCACAGAGTCTATGACATAGAGTTTATTCAAGACGTTGCGGCCAAGCTTCAAAGATAATTCATGCCGAGATTATTTTGATGCACGTTTTACGTCTTCATATCATTCCGAACTTGCTCAGGTATGAATGCATAATGTTTATGGGACTCGAAAATATGTTTTAGGATGTTAATTTTATTAAAAAAATGTTTTTAAAACGTTAAACTTTGTTCATTTCGAGATAAATATGGTTTAGAATTGTGTAAAACAAAAACTCTTATTTTCAGTGGTTCAAACAACTTTGCAAGTCGTTCAAGCGAGTGCATCCTGTTCGAGCGACATGAAGTTTTAGTTCGAACGATGCACTGACTTAATTTTATTATTTAAGGCATGTTTCTCTCACAATTTCATAAGTTGCAGAACTAGAAAATCAGTTTCCATACAGTACGTTTTCTGCATAAGTTTTCTAAGTTTTTTAAAGTCTAAAAACATCCTTAGAATTTCAAAGGTCCGAGCTTTCATTCACATAAACAGTAGTGATCTTTGTTTTCATAATTATGGAGTTGTTCATCACTTTGAACATCATTGGGTTTTGCGGTGAAGAAGCGAAGGAGTTCGTGTTTGGAATCCGTAGACATTTCCAAGCTACATCGATGGACACCGAGGCTTTCGTGGACACGTGTGCTGTGGATAGGTATCGCGGAAGGATATTTACGTGGGCATTGTGGAGGAGTGGTTGAAGATCAGAGAAGCTTCAAGACTTATGGGGATCGAGTCATTGAGTAAGTCTATCAACTATACTTTGTAATATCATATCATAGTGATTGTCTGGATTAGATCGTCCAAGTTTTTTCCCTTAGTGGTTTCCTCGTACATTTGGCATCGCCTTTGTGAACGTATTTATTTTACTTGCTTTAATCATCTAGATGCATGTTTAGGATTAAACAAGATAAAATTGGGTTAAACTAAAATTGGTTCACACACTTGGTGCGGTTTGAAATTTGGAAAAAGGGTTTTCAAAAAGAAAGTTGGTTTGTCTTCCTTAAAGCACGTTCGAAAGAAAAAGGGGACTACATGACAACATGATCTCAATTTTGAATTGTATGAGTTTTATTTTTTTATTAATTCTGAGCCATAAATAGTAGGATCAAATACCAAAAAGTCCTTCAAACATTTTTTAATACACATTTAGTCCAAGCATTTTATTTTGTACCAAAAACTCTCTTATTGTCTTATCTTTAAAGGTCCGCGTCTTTTTGGTATGGTGAAGGACTTTTTGGTGCAAAATAAAAAGGTTTAGACTATACATGTATTAAAAGAAATTCAAAGAACTATTTGGTATATGCCACTAAATAGTATGTATCTCGAAGGAAAATAATTTAGGTTACTAAATGATGGTTTCTTCTTTGCCCTCTCTAACTAATCTTGATTTAGTGTTTTTTATTCAATCTTTTTTCCTTGTAGTTTTTCAAATTTAGAGGGCACTTAAAGATTGCACAAATGGGGTTCATACATTCAGATGCGTAGATGTTCCTTGTTTGACACTCAAACATGGGAATCTTCCATGTTTGGAATCCAACTCCACCTACCTCATCTGTGTCGATGTTGTAAGGTTATGATCCCATATTTTATCACTTACTGTGACCTCTTTTCCCATATGCCATCCAAATGGGACTACTATTGTTTAATGGGATCATTATTTTGGAACCCAAAAACGGGACTGCCGGTGTTGTCTCTGGTATTAGGTGGAGCTACCCAGAAATTTTAGATTTTTATAGCGACAAAATAATCGGCACCGAGCACATGCATAAAAAGGTTATGGGAGTGCTTTTCACCGTACTAGCCGCATCTCTATTGATGCTGGGATATCCATGGAATTCTTCTTCTATGGAGGATTCGGTATGGGTCGTCGAACATGTCTCCGACGACAATTATTAGGTCCTACAATAAAGATTTGCATTCATATTTTACATTCCATAACCAAAAGAGTGGCTGGAATGAGGACCAAAGCGGAGCACAACTTCGGATATTCACGTTGATTTTGCTCAGCAGATAAATCTTTGGCCAGAGTTGCTGGTAAAACATCAAAAACGAAAGTTATGCCAAGGTTATGAATAAATAACAATTTGACAGAAGTTAGTGGAGCAAACGTTGCCTCAACTTCTTGTAAAAATCCAATGATGGGTATGTAATTAAAAAAAAAGTTCTTACATGGTCGGGGATTCAAACGACATTACATGGCTGGAATGGCCATTTCTCTTTATTGATTCAAAATGATGTATTTATATATCGGTGAAGAAGATGTAAAAATGGTGCAATTATCACTGAAACAAGCCTTTTGACATCTAGTTTCATAACATATAAAAAACGAATAATTCTACATGAATGACATATGTAGACTATATTGTCACCTCCTTTCCCATGTTCCTTCCAAACGTTGCAACTTAAGATTAATACGGTTTCCATTTTATCACTTTATTGTTTGAAGCACTAAAAATTGAAGGCACACAATTATCACATATTTCATGACTCCATACTTACATGCATGCATACATTTGGTTCTTAGCTTATATTTTAATTAACTTTACTCTTTGATAATAGTGTTATCCCTTTATATATGATTTCTCTTTTAATTTTAAGTACATTTGATTTAGTTTTGATATTTCGTCAATGGTCTGTAATCTTGACAAGTTTGAAGTTTTTGTTCTATGGTTATTTTGAACTTATTTTCAATTTGATAATCTGGCTAGACAAATATAAATTCACTACCTTGTTGGTAAAGTTTTAATTTAAAAAATGTAAGTGATCTTGAGGAAGGAGCAGTAAAAAGTCATGTTAGATCTTAAGATCGGCATTGCATATGAATTAAACACTTCAAATACAGAGGATCCCAGCAATGTTGGCGATAATTTCACCTTCAATTTTGACATCTTAAAGGCGGGATACTAATTCTCAAACATCAATAATAACTAGAATGGATATCAAACATAGTGTGATTGAAAGGAAATTATGTTTCGTAGTGTTGAAGCAGACGTAAATTTTAACATCAATGATTACGAGGAGGATATGAAGAAGGTTGGGTTGTTCAAATGTATTTAGATTTATTTTTTTTGTTTTAGACATCATTTTTAACCTCATTGAATCCCCAATTCATGAAAACAATGAAATTTTCATATGAATTTATATTGTCATTTGATATGTTGGAAGATATATATGTTATCAAGAGAACCGTATATGCATGGATTTTATAGTGTGTTTGATTACATTCTTATCTTTTGTATATAGTTGCAGATGAGTAATCTGACTAGAGAATAATTTGTGCACATACTTTTTCGCCAAGGAACTGGTTTCTCAAGGGGAAGTTCAAAATACAAATGGGTGACGTTGTAAAAATATGGAAAATAAAAATCTCACACAGGACAATTACTTGAGAAAAAGTGAGGAATTATACCATTTTATTTTAATTTCAAATTCTTGTCCTAGGATAGTTAATGAACTCACCAAGTAATAAATATATGTTAGGCCTAAACTAATATTAATTTTATTTTCTTCCATTGTGGTTATATTCATCCTGAGATATTTGACAGTGAAGTGGAAGCTGTAAGTACCTATTGATTATGAATTATACGCTATCTATACTGAATTATTTTACCAATTTTGTATTCTCGACCTCAAAAAGAGGATCGTCACGAGTTGATGAAATACAAAATGAAATAAAACATTACTTTAGAAAGATGGACATCAGTTTTTACCCCTATTTATTTATTTTCATATTTATAAGTTAAATGATGAGATTAAAATAATTAACAATTATCCCCCATCTGAGAAATTTTTGTTACTTATTTATGATCTGACGCAATACTTTAATGTTAGTTATTTCGATTTTATTCTTAAGTTTTATGGTTGTGTATGTTCGAAAAACAAACTATTGATGCTATTGTAGTCACTCTAGTGAGGGTACACTATAGACAAGGTCACTCTACACTCCCAATAGTGGAATTTATAACTCTCGGATTTTTTTGACCATGAATCGTGTTTATTTCAAATGTCGGACGATCGAATAATGTCTAAAAAATATTTATGTCTCGGATTAGCTTTTGTGCCTTTATGGGCATTTACCATTTACAATGTATGTGTTGATTTCTTTATGGATCACTGCATTTATGTATTTGGTTTTCATTAATAGTTTATTGTATTATTTATTCAATTTTTTGTCATTTTATTAATTGTTGGTCTTATTACAACATACGTTTTTATGGAATACATGTTGGCATTAGTACATATATCTTACTATATGAATTGTGATATTAATCAAACTGTAATATGCCTAGTCTTGACATGTGTTCGACATATTGCGTAATTAAAGTGCTAAAAATTTAAGGATGTGAAAGGGGTTTTAAATAAGTAGTTGGAATTTTGTACGTATTGATATTTTGTCATCTCATCAAGTCGTTGGAATGGTTATTGAAGCTTTTCTTGGAATCTCAAGTTTTAAATAAGTTATTTAAGTTGTTCTTAAATCTAAATTTGGTTTTTGTTTCACCATGGGGAGATAGCTTGGCTCCATTTAATCTGTGCTCTAGAATTTTGATAAAGGACCTATTGAAGCTCAAAGTGCCTCACTAATATCATATGTTCTGCTATGCAATTGAATTCCATCTTTGTCATGTATTAATTTCAAAACACGTATAAATATTAATTTTTAGTGTAGTGAAGTGCTTGGCCATTGACTGAAGTTGCTGTAGCCTAAAATTCTTTTTCTTCTTTTTTTTTTATTTTGTTACTATATTTCTAGTTCTAGGCCCTATTTGAAGTTTTCAACATTTTTTGTGGTGATTTTAAATGTGAGGTTGGGTAATTTTTTGTCATGGATAATTTTTATTTTTTAATATTTTATTTTTATGAAACGGTTCACAACACTTACAAAGAGGAATATTTTTTTATTTACACATTAGTATCTATAAGTGTTCTGAACCGTTACAAAAATTAATTATATTTTTTCTTTTGTAGGTTTTCATAACAGGTGAAAAACAAAAATGATTACTTAATATTTCAATGATTTTGAACCGTTGCATATTTCTTATTTGCAATGGTTTTGAACACTTGCAAATATTTTTACTGCGGACATTCATTCTCAATAAGCTGTTACAATTACCAATTTGCAATAGTTTTGAACCATTGCAAAATTTTTGCAACGCACAACGGTTTTGAACAATTACAAATGCCAGTTGCAAGTGTTAAAGATACTTAGAAATTTCGTTTTTGGTGTAGTGTTAGCTGGTTTGAAAAGCTAACCCTATATCGATCTCCTCCATCAAGGAATTAGTCGAGTAGTTTGTAGCTCATTTTGTCACCAACAGTATGAGAATGACGGAGGTTCACTCCTTAATCGCCCTCAGAAAGATAAAAGGGGAGTATCTAAGAAAGTATGCTTAAGGGTAGTGGGAGATGTTTAATGAGATTTTAAATTGCAATGGGAAATTAATGATTTCATATTTTAAATTCAAGCTTGTCAGATCAAAGGAATTTTATTAATCTCTCATCGAGAAGTTGCCATTGTCCATTGGAGAACTTCTTCATCATATTGAAAAGTATACCAAGGTAGAAGATGAGATCCTAAACTCCAATAATCAGATTGAACAGCCTTCCAAGCAAGATAGGAAAAATGACATGAAGAAAGGATCAAAGGGTGAAGCACAACCGACCTTCGTTAAGAAAGGGGCAAAAGTAGATAATTACAAGGGGTGATCAAGGATGCTAGTTAATGAAAATTCCTACCAAGCAGTGGACACATTTTTTAAGTACCCAATCTATAAGATCCTTCCTCGAATAAAGGATAATTCCTACTATAAAAAGCCTCGCAAGATGGCTAGAGATTTTAATGAGAGGGACACCCACCTTCGATACACTAATCATTAAGATCATGGCCATAAAATGGAAAACTATAAGATATTCAAGTGTCATTTGGAAGACCTTGGTAAGGCTGGTTAGTTAGAGGAATATAGAGATCCCGACAAAATAAAGTCCTCATATTGGGTTAACATCACACAAAAGAAAAATGATGACGTCCCACCTTTGGGACAATAGTGGCCATTCATGGTTATAATGATCCTTCCCAATGTATAGGTAAAAATCTATAGGAGAGATTCAGGATCGGATCCAACACGCATAAAGCATTTTAAGTGGAGATATCCAAACCATCCCCCACCTAGAGAGAACACAAAAAAATTTATCATGACCGAGTAACCATGTTCTTTAATAAACACCTAGTAGGCATTAACATGACCCATGAGGACACTTTAGTCCTTACCCTTAGAGTGGATAATTTTGATATCAAAAGAATACTTGTTAACTAAGGGATCTCCTCAGAGATAATATATGTCAATATTCTCTATCAACTTGGCCACAATATCCAATAGTTGGATACAAAATTGGAACCTTTAATAGGTTTCCAATGGCAACTTGGAGACACAATTTAGAAAAATCAAGTTTTCATTCAAGGTCGGCCCTCTCAATCGAAAGATCGAGTTTCACGTCATTAAATTAGAGTCACCATACAATGCCATCCTAGGAAATGAATGATTCCACACCATGAGAGTCATGACTTCCAAACTAGGGGTGGCAATGCGGGTTAGTCGCGTCATTTTCGAGTCGAATTGATTTTTAGTTGAGTATAAGTTTTCAATACTCTTAAATCTATAAAAGTTAATCGGGTCATATTCGGGTCATTTCGGGTTATTACCATAAACGGGTTATCGGGTCAAAAATTTTTAGCCCTATTCCAAACTTCATCCAAAATTAAAATTCTTGATTGATTAGGGAGTCATTGAAGTTATAGGTGACTAAGAGGCAATGCAAAGTCCCTTCGCCACCACCATTAAACCAAAAAAAGTCTAACTTAATAAGAGTCAAGACAAAGATGATTCCGAGTGTGATCCACTCAAATATAATCTAAATGGATCCGGTTCGGGGTTGAAGAAACTAAACTCACACCTGTGAATCATGTGATAAAGGAACTCATAACTGTTAGATTGGATTATTACAATTGGAGAAAAAACAATTCGTCAGTTTTGAACTGTCAGAAGAGGAGCCAAAAAAACTTATTTGTTAATAAATATAGGTGTTTTTCTTGTCATTCTTATGATCTCCCAGGAATCGAGTTGAATGTTTATTTTCAACAACTTCACACGGATCATTCATGTCGATTGGTCAAGCAAAAGCCTAAGAAATTGGATCCAAAAAAGTTAAGGCAGTCAGGATGAAATTGAAAACTTTCTTCATGCTAACTCCATTAAAACATTCCAACCCCGGATTTGGAATTATAACACGGTCATGGTAAAAGGGAGTGGAAAATATGTGTTAACTTTATAGCCCTCAACAAGGCTTGACCAAATAATAGCTTCTTTATTCCTAGAATTGATCGGCTAGTTGACTCTACTGTAGGCCACCAACACAAGAGTTTCATATATTCTTACTCAGGCTACCATCAAGTACCCCTATATGTACCCCCACTAGGATAAGACTTCCTTTATCACAACATTAGGATTTTATTGCTATAAATTCATGTCAGTTGGTCTCAAGAATGTTGGATGACATACCAACACCTTGTAATAAAAATGTTAAGCATGAATATAGGATCAATTATGGAGGTTTATATTGACAACATGCTCATTGAGTGTAGGCATGCAACTGACCATATCAAATATATCTCCAACATTTTTTAAATTTTAATAAATTGCATAATTAAATTAAACGAGTCAAAGTGTGTTTTTAAAGTCATCTTAGGAAGGGTTCTAGGGTATGTAGCGATACGGAGAGGATCGATGCTAACCCATACCAAATAAAATCCTTACAAGACATCAAAAAACTAACCATTATCTAAGGCATTCAGGTCTTGATCGAAATGCTAGTTGTACTCAATTGGATCATATCTTGGTCATCTAATAAGTGTCAACTTATCTTCCAAGCCTTTAGGAAGAAAAGAAGAAAGTTTGGATGCTAAAATGTGATCAAGAACTAGAAAATATCAAGTATTACTTGGGTTATACCCCACTTATGTCAACATTGATTAGTAGTGAGAAGTTCCACTTGTATCTAGTTATTTCTTTAGAATAAAATAGTGATGCGTTGTTTCAATTTAAGGACGGAGATTAGCTAGCAAGTTATTACGCCACCTACACTCTCCTCGAACCTAAAATGAGATGCAAGCCTATCAATAAGCTAGAATTAGAAATAACGATGTCATCAAGGAAGTTGTGATAATATTTTGATGCCCATACTATAGTCATCCTCACTTATTTCCCTCTAAAAAGGTGTTAAAGAAAGCGAATTTATCTAACAGAATTACTAAGTGGTCATTAGAACTCACTCAACTTGATATCATTTATGAACCCCGAACTCCTATAAAGGGGAAAGTACTGGTTGACATAACAACTGAATTCGTAACAAGTTCAGAGGAAGAATCCAATAACCCATCCCCCTATTAGAGATGTTATACCTAGAGAAAGACACTACAAAACTCAAGTGGGATATATTTATGGATAGAGAATCCAATTAATGAGGGACAGTTTCAGAATCATCTTCATGACCCCATAGGGTTGCCTCATTGAGTAAACAATTCGATTTGGGTTTAAGGGTTCCAATAATGAAGAAGAATATGAGGCTGTGATAATCGACATTAAAAGGTCAATTTCTAATGGAGAAAAACAAATATTGATTCACTGAGACTCCCATCTAATTGAAAATCAATTTAGTGGGGAATATGAGTCCAAAGATCCGGGAATGTTTCCTACAGAGATAAAGAAAGAGAAATTGTCAAGACTTTCAAATCGACATCAATAGAACAACTATGAAACAATAAGAACACTATGGGTCACGTTGATGCCCTAATCACATTGGCATCGAGAATTGATATTGATTTTAAAAGGATAATTGAAGTCAAATATGTCAACCAGTCAAACTGTGACGCCTCCTAATATTTAAAAATAGATTGATCAGTTCTATATTCAAAAAATATCGAAATCTAAACAAATGAGTACCACTCTAAGCATGAAAGAAAGAAATAAACTAAAAATAGAACTGAATATCCATAAGAAAGATATCCAAATACTCTGATACCATCCACATGAGTCAAAATCTTCATGCCAATGCAAATACTATAGGATATGCAAAATATATGAATACGAATGTATATTTCTCTCCATTAAGACAAAAAAAAATAAAAGAAATGATAGATCTGACATGCAGGCACTGACACCTACATCCTAATGTCCTTAACAGAAGTATGAATGATAGCAACATTATCGATCAAGAATGTGGAACAAGCGACCTCGGTCCTGCAACATTAAATCTACAAAGTTAACACTAAATTTAAAGAGAATAAAAGTATAACGAAAGTTTTAATAATTCATAACTATACATCTGCATCTAACTTTTTGACAACTTTTAGAATTATGTCACCCTCCAATCCTAATATCATGCACATCTAAGATCCCAACTCTCAAGTAACCCCGTGGTTAAGTTTTATTCTACACATGAAAATAAAGTATTGAAATTCAAGATAAAATTACTCTAATCAAGGCAAGTTTTATGACACAATTAAGATAGTCTTAGAGTATCAGGATCACGTAAGTAGATCAAGTAACAAAGGCCTAGTTCTAACGTATTTGGGTATCACTCGTGCGTACTAGGTATAGTCTTAGGACGTCCTGAACCTAAGACTTCATCAAGGGAAGGAATAAATCATCATGCCAACCCATCAATCATATAACCTACCATTGCCAAGGTTATATAAAAAAATCTCCTTGTAGTCCCTCTCGAACATGGTACCTCGACGTGTGACCTGGGGGTAAAATTGACTAAGGCGTCTTGTCCACTCACCGAAGTACCATAGTGGTTCAAGTCGTACATTTCCCTTTTTAAATGGAATTCCCCCCTAGTACGTTTATCACGAGTACTCGGGCATGGTATGCATCATATAAAGAATACAATAATTTATAACCATTTTAATCATGGAATTCAAGTAACAACTACATTCATCCACTTCAAGTCTAATTAAAAGATATTAAAGAATCCACCAATTACATTATATTTAATTTATCTAATTTATACTATAAACAATTGTAATATGCATTAAATTAGTCCAAGAGTCATCCCAAAACAAACCCTAGATACCAACTTTCAATTAAAAAAATGAGAAACAATTATCAAATAACTAAAGGCATCGGTCGACCACGAGGGAAGTGTCGGTCGATAGCGTGCTTCAGTGTTTGAAGGTTTCCCCTTTATGGGATTTGTCTTTTCTAGTCGTAGAAAATCTGATTCAATCCTCCATTGAAGATCAGAAAACCTTCATGTATGATCCATACAATATATACACCGTGTAACTACATAAAAAATATGATTGGGACCCAATTATAGCATCAAACTCTTAATAAAAGTTCAAGAACCCAATTAAAACCATTATCTCTCTCAACACCCCTAACAATTTAACTCTCAACCATTTGATTTCAATTATCTACAAATTTTATAATAGATCCTAAGGTTTTGAATGAATTACATTAATAAATCAGAACCTAATCAAAATCTAATCGGTGCACAAAAAATATTGGGAAGATTTAATCAAATGATGTTAAATAAATCCTAGTCACTACATAATCAGGTTAATTACAAAATTACGTATAAATAAGATTTTAAGTACTTAGTCAGGGTTTTGATTCAAATGAATAGGCATAGTTTATAAAAAAAATCAATTTTAAAAGAATTTAATTTGAACTTGACTCCAATTGTGTATAATCAGTGTTCTAAAAATCTCGCCTAGGCTTGAGGCTTGGGAGAAACGCCCTGCCTTAAGCCTTTTACGCCTTATTCTTGGTAAAAGGATCAAGGCGCATGTTGATACCAAATTTAGTCTACTGACATGGACCACTCACTCACAGGCACGTGTCTGCCAGCGTGGCAATTAAGTACACTTCTATCGAGCAACTCAAGATCACCGAGCAACTAAGAAGCCACGAGGAACTCAGGGGCCCCGAGCAGCTCAATCGTGTCGAGCTACTTAGGCGGTCCAAGAAGCTTAAGCGGTCCGAGCTACTTAGGCGGTCCGAGCAATATAGTATTCTAATCAGGATAATCAAGGAGACGATTGCGCATTAAATTCTCATTTATTATCATACAGATGTACATGTGTATTAGATAACAGCGCATTGTCCTTTTATTTGTACAGTCTCAAGGCTATAAATACATTGTAACCTCCTCATTGGAGGGGGACCGGAATTTCTTGAGCAAAACATTCCTCGAGAATTCCAAACAAACGATCAGTAATAACAAAGACAGTGGACGTAGGCCATTCTTGCAAGGCCGAACCACTTTAAAAATCTATTGTTTATTATTTCTTTATTCTTTTTATCTGTGATTAAAATAATTAGGACAAATCTAATTTTTTACATCAACAGATTGGCGCCGTCTGTGGGAAACGACTGTAATTATCATTTTTCACAAAAATAATTCATCACCAATGGCTGATCATCCTGAATCCAGCAATCGAAACGTTGGGATCCCTCCAAATCCTCCATCTACTCCACCAAATGTTCAAGATCTAGCTGGTATAATGGCTAATTTGGCCCAAGGGCAAACGGCCATGCAAGAAACCATGCGTCAACTCATACAAACTGTTCAGGGCGGAGTGCCAGCCCAATCAGGGCAACAAAGAGTTCAGAGAAATACTCGTTTACTCTTTTCATGAACTAGGCGAACGTTATTCCCAGAGGAATCTCAGTCCAGACGCACCGATTCATATCGTACTGAGAGATCTAATGATCCTTCTTATCAACCTGGACGGACTTTCTCGGTACGAGCTACAGACACTCAACAAAATATCACTCTATCTCCAGAAAGGACAAGTGCTCTTGAAAGATTAAGTAGAGTATCTCCTTTTGATCGTTTGGGTCCTAGGAGGTATAGAAGTCCCCCTAGGACTATGTCGAGGAACTCTCAACGACCATCTGATTTAAAGGAAGGCTCTGCCCAATCACGACCAGTTGCTCATCATAAAAGATCCCAAGAGGTAAATTCAACACGATCAGTTGCTCGAACCAATAGGATCGAGGAAGGAAATGATGCATGGAAGGGCTCAATTCAAAGGTTAGAGGATAGATTAGGGGAGATGGCTAAAACCAAAAATCCTTTACAAAGGACTTTTGTCCGAGGAACACCCTTCATACAAGAGATTGTGGACTTTCCCACACCGTCAAAATTCAAATCCCCAGTAGTAACACCAAAATATGATGGAAAAACTGATCATGTTCTCCATATAGAATAATACCAGGCAGCTGCTGATATCTCTGTTGTTCCAGATGAGATGCGATGTAGGGCATTTTCAGGAACCCTTACCGGATCTGCTCAGATGTGGTACAATAACCTTCCTCGGAATAAAATTGTGACCTTCTTTCAGCTAGCAGAACTCTTTATTGGAAATTTTTGTTTTGGAGCAAAGACAGTCAAACGCGTAGCACACTTGCTAAGTGTTAAACAGAAGGCAGGTGAGAGCACCAGGGATTATATTAATCATTTCAATAATGAGAAGCTCGAGGTAATTGATTACGAGGAGAAGACAGCAATTACTGCTCTGATGAGTGGACTGTTGCCAGATAAATTGTACTACACTCTAGCTAAAGATCCACCTAGAACCATGGCAGAAATAATGGCAAAGGCAGCCAAGATTATAAATGCCGAGGAAGCGATGGCGGCGAAGAAGAATATGGACACCAAAGAGACCAAGGTTGAGGTTGATAAGGCTGAGAAGAAGGAGCAGAAGAACAATGGTGGTAACAGGCAGTTAAAAGCAAAGCAAGCATTGGAACAATTGAAGAAATTTGGAAATTATACTCCTTTGAAAGTAGATATAAACCACATTCTGGAAGAGATCAAGAACAGCGAGGAGCTGAACTGGCCAGAGAAAATGAAGGCAGATCCTGACAAGAGGAATATGTCCAAATATTACGAGTTCCATAAAGACCATGGTCACACGACCAAAAATTGCATAGCTCTTCAGAATGAAATTGAAGCACTCATCAGACGAGGAAAGCTGGCCAAGTATGTTGATCATCGAAATGGTGGAAAGAGCGATGACCGAGCAAGGCAGAGGTCTACATCTCCTCGTCGAGCAAAAGAAGATAAGAAGAGAAGTCATGAAGAAGACCCGGATGATGACCAAGACGACCCCGATCTCCCCAAAAGACCGAAACATCCGGAACGTGAGCTATTTTCTATCCATTTTTGATCATTTGAATGTAATGTCATTACAGGTAGAGATGCAGGAGGCGGAGATATGGCTGTTGAGATAAAAGCTTACCTCAATGAGGCTCAAGCTTACTCGTACATTCAGCGAATAAATTTGGCTAAAGATGATCGCTCGAGGAAGGTAAATAAGGATAAACTGGTCATTGGTTTCTCTAAAAATGACTTGGCAGGTGTACTATAACCTCATGATGACCCATTGGTGATCTAGATGAGAATGAAGGAAGTGGTGATTTCACGAGTATTGGTGGATAATGGTAGTTCGGAAGATATCATGTTCTATCCATGCTTTGATAGTTTGAATTTGAAGTTATCCCAATTGGAGCCATATCATAGACCCCTCCATGGTTTTACTGGAGAAAAGGTTTTTCCACTTGGGATGATCAAGTTGGATATGCTTATTGGTACATGGCCTGCCTGTTGAACGGAAAGAGTATGCTTCTTCGTAATGAATAAAAATGTCCAATCAGCTTACAACATCATCATGGGAAGGGTAGGACTAAAAAAATTCGAAGCGGTACCATCTACTGCACATCAATGTTTAAAATTCCCAACCAATTTTAGAGTAGGAGTGGTGAAAGGCGACCAAAAAGTAGCTCGGGAATGCTACTATTCATTTGTCGAGCAGGAGGAGCATGAAGAATCCAGAAAGAAGACTACTACCTACCAAATAGAAGATGCAGAGATTAAAACATTAGACCCTAGAGACGAGTCCCAACTCGTGAAAGGACAGGTCATGGAGGCTACTGAGAATGTCATTCTGGACGACGAGCATCCAGAACGAACAACTCAAAATGGTGCATCCTTGGATGAATCAATAAAACAAGAATTGATAGCATTTCTAAGGCGAAGAAAGCAGACTTTTTCATGGAGTCATGAAGACATGCCAGGAATAGATCTGAATTTCTTGTGTCACGAGCTCAATGTGAATAAGAAAATCAAGCCAGTAAAGCAACGAAGAAGAGTGTTCAGTCATGAGAAAAATCAAGCTATACAAGAGGAAGTAGAGAAGCTACAAAAAGCCTCTTTCATTGAGGATGTTAAATATCCTGACTGACTAGCAAATGTGGTGATGGTAAAGCAGAAAAATAATAAATGGAGGATGTGTGTAGACTTCACCGACCTTAACAGGGCATGCCCGAAGGATCATTTTCCTTTACCCCGAATTGATCAACTGGTGGATGCTACCTCGGGGCACGAACTATTAAGTTTCATGGATGCTTATTCTGGTTATAACCAGATTAAAATGAAGCTTGAAGATAGGGAGAGTACCTCTTTTATTACCCCGATGGGAACTTATTGTTATAATGTTATGCCTTTTAGACTTAAAAATACAGGTGCTACCTATCAGCGGTTGATGAACAAGGTGTTTGCGGATCAAATCGGTCATAACATGGAGGTTTATGTTGACGATATGCTAACGAAGAGCAAGAAAGCTGTTGATCTTCTAGTTGACTTAGGCCATACCTTTGATCAACTAGAGGAATATCAAATGAAGCTTAATCCCACCAAATGCATATTCGGAGTATGAGAAGGCATGTTTCTCGGATATATTGTTAACCAACGAGGAATTGAGGTGAATCCTGAAAAGATCAAGGCTCTATTGGAGCTTCAATCTCCGACGACGAAGAAGGAAGTGCAAAGTCTCACAGGGCGAGTTGCAGCACTTAATAGGTTTGTGTCACGAGCAACTGATAGATGTCTCCCATTATTCAAAACACTCCTAAAGACTTTTGAGTGGAATGATGAATGCGAGAAGGCCTTTTAAGAATTGAAGAAATACCTGGGAGCACCTCCATTATTGTCCAGACCAGTGATGGGAGAGAAATTATACTTGTATCTGGCAGTTTCAGAGAACGCAGTTAGCTCGACGTTGATAAGAATGGAAGGTGGAGTGCAAAAACCCATCTATTACACTAACAAGGCCTTTCGAAGAGCAGAGATCAGATATCCAAGGCTAGAAAAGTTAGCACTGGCGTCGATCGAAGCAAGTAGAAGGATGAGGCCATACTTCCAAACTCATATTATAGTTGTGTATATAGACATGCCGTTAAGGCAAGCCCTGCACAAACCAGAGAAATCAGGAAGGTTAATGTATTGGGCTATAGAATTGGGTGAATACGATATAATTAATGAGCCTAGGTCGTCACTCAAAGGACAAGCAGTGGTAGATTTCATCGCAGAGTTCACCTATCCAGACACCTCCGAAGAGAAAAAGTTGAATATCGACCGGCCTGTGGATGTTAAAGGATCATCGCAGTTGAATACCGAAGAGCAAAAGTCGGTAGACGAGCAAGAGAGGATGATCAATGAGCAGCGAATAACGTTGGAGGAACATAAAAGAAAGCATCAAATATTCCACCGAGGAACTCTACCTGACCAAGAATTTGACAATGAGATACCTGTGTGGAATTTATATGTAGATGGCTCTTCTTGCACTACAATCAGTGGAGCAGGGGTTATTTTAAACAGCCCTGATAAAATTGATGTGGAGTATGCTCTACGTTTTTAATTTAAGGCTGAATATGAAGGTATTATCGTGGGTCTCGGTCTATCCAAAACTATGAAAGCGGAGTAGGTCATTGTATTTAGTGACTCACAGTTGATTATAAATCAAACGTCGGGAGTGTATGCAGCAAAAGGAGAATTATTGATCCAATATCATGCGAAAGCAATGGAGATTATATCGAGCTTTAATGCAGTGCAGTTAATTAGAATACCAAGATTAGAGAATGCAAGAGCAGATGCCTTAGCCCGGTTAGCCTCAGCCACACGCACCGAGCTATGAAGAACAATCCCAATAGAAATTTTGGCTAGCCGGAGCATTAACAAAGATCTGATAATGAACTTCATTACCCTTGATTTAGGACCATCTTGGATGGATCCCATCAGGGCCTATATTGAGGAGGGGTCTTTACCAAGTGATAAACTCACAGCCAAGAAACTAAAGTTTAAAGCTGCACGTTATGTATTAATTAATGGCATTTTATATAGACGGAGGATTATAGCAGGTTTGCAAAGATGTGTCCACCCCTCCGAGGTGAAAAATTTGATTGAAGAGGTCCATGAAGGGTCTTATGAAGCCCATGTAGCAGGTCGGACACTCTTGCAAAGAATGACAATGCAAGGGTATTACTGGCCGACGATAAAAGCTGATTGTGTAGCTTATGCCAAGAAATGTGATAAATGTCAACGTTTCTCCTCTATTCGAAGAACTCCCCAAGCATTGCTAACACCTATCACGTCTCCTTGGCCATTCGCCATGTGGGGAATAGACTTGGTCGAGCCACTTCCAACGACTTGAGGAGGATTTAAATACCTCGTGGTCGCTGTGGATTATTTTACTAAATGGGTAGAAGCTGAGCCTCTTATTGATATGATGTATGACAAGGTGTATCAATTTATTTGGAAGAATATCATTTGTAGATATGGTCTTCCCCATGCATTCATCACAGATCATGGAACTCAGTTCGACAACGAGGAGTTCGTTGCATATTGTTATCCGTCAATCATATTGAAGACCCACTCTGCACCAGGCCATCCCCAGAGCAATGGACAAACTGACGTAACGAACAGAACGCTACTGAATGGTTTAAAATAATGACTGGATGATGCGAAGGCAAATTGGATTAACGAGCTACATTCTGTGCTGTGGACTTATCGTACTACACCGCGAGCAGCAACAAGAGAATCTCCATATATGCTGGCATTTGGAAGTGAAGATGTTATACCTGCCGAGTTGGGCCTACCCACACACAGGGTGCTAAATTTCAATTCTCCTATCAGTGACTTGATGAGGCGATTAGATCTAGATATGCTCGAAGAAGTTAGAGAAGAAGTAGAAATCAGGAATGCTGCATACCAGCAACGAACAGCTCTGTTTTACAACAAGAGGGTAAAGAAGTGTGATTTGAAGGAGGGAGACTATGTGCCGAAAAAACTAATTCAAAAGCACAATAAGCTGGAGCTAACTAGCATGGACCCTACAAAGTAACAGAATTTGTTCGTTCAGGGACATACAGGATTGAAACCTTGGAAGGAGAAGAATTTAAGAATGCATGGAACGCAAAACATCTACGCAAGTATTATCAGTAGTTGGAATTTCTATGTAATGGAGTCTTCTTCAGTATAAATTAAGTGTTGAATGTTTTACCCAATTCCCTCTTTTTGATGAAATTTTTCAGAGTATTAGTGCTACACACTATGCATCAAGTTCAGAATCAATTACCACCAACTCCGATTGGTCGGAAAACAAATACGACCAACTCCGGTTGATCGACAATATAATCTCTTCCAACTTCGGTTGGGCGGGATCAAATTACCACCAACTTCGGTTGGTCGGGAAACAAAAACGACCAACTTCGGTTGATCGGCATAATAATCTCTTCCAACTCCGGTTGGTCGGGATCAAATTACCACCAACTCCGGTTGGTCGGGAAACAAATACGACCAACCCCAGTTGATCGGCAATATAATCTCTTCTAACTCTGGTTGGTCGGGATCAAATTACCACCAACTCCGGTTGGTCGGGAATATAATCTCTTCCAACTCCGATTGGTCGGGATCAAATTACCACCAACCTCGGTTGGTCAGGAAACAAATACGACCAACTCCGGTTGATCAGCAATATAATCTCTTCCAACTCCGGTTGGTCGGGATCAAATTACCAGCAACTCCGGTTGGTCAGGAAACAAACACGACCAACTCCGGTTGATCGGCAATTCAATAACCACCAACTCAAGTTAGTCGGCATTCAATTACCACTAACTCCGGTTGATCGGCAATTTAAAAAACAAACAAGATATTTTTGTCTTTCTACAGATATACATACATGCTCATCAGTAAATAAAAGAGATATACTATAAAATATTTCCCAACCAATGACAATTAAATTGCAAAGAAAACTAAAAATTTCTTCATTGAAACCAGAACAAATTACATATGATATAAATTACAGATCGCATGTGATATCAATTGAACAAATTCTACTCTATGGGTTTCTTCCCCTCTGCCTTTGACACATAGTCTACCCCAGCTGGAGGATCATCAAGACTATAAGGGGAATTTATGAAATTCATATCTTGCAGCATTCTGACGTTCATTATAGATGGACGATCAAGCAGGTGTTCTGGGCGAGATATTTCAAAATTTGAATGAAGACTATAATCATCAAGATACTTGGAGATTAGAACGCGAGGAATGACCCGGGCTGGAATCCAACTAAGGTCATGCTTGAAGGGGGGAATGGTAGATCAAGAACTCCAGGAGTATAGTAATCCCACAAGAAATGACCTCTATCCAATTTTAAAACACAAAGAGCATTCAACCAGCCGTGTTTATACCCTTCGTTGTTCGACTGTTCTAAACGAGCATCAAGATGATAAAGTGCTTCATTATAACCAGCCATCCAAAACTGTCTAGGCTTCTTATGGAATTGGTAAGTTAACCTCTCTAGTTGCTCGTGAAGATTCTGCACCAGAAGTTCTTTATTTTCCAAAAGCAGAATTCTGGGTAGAAAGTTGCTCGCTGAGGTTCAGGATCTTCTTAGACATCTCCGCCAGAGCTTGATTCTTTGCCATCAATTGAACTTCCTGATTTTTCAAAAGCTGCTTGAGTTCTTGCATCTTCAATAGAAATCCGACCAGCTCTTGCTCGTCCCCTAGAAGAAGATCTTGCTCGTCCACGAGTAGAAGTGGAGGGTCCAATTATTTTTAAAGTTTCCAACTCATCTCTTAAGTTGGCATTTTCGACCTCCAAGAAAGAGAAACCTTCATCGTTAACCGGAACCAAAGCTCCCGAGGAAGATGTAGCAGATTTCAGTTATTTATTTTCTTCTTGTAAAGCAATGTTTTCCTGTTCTAGCAATTTAGCGATATGCCTATGCTCCTCGACTTCAAGCTTCAGAACACTTTCTCTCTTCTCATAAGAAGAAATAAATTTATCATACCCTCTATCAGCACTCAATTGTTGATATTTCTTCTCGTACCCCTGGTGCAAGAGTGTGGAGGACTCTTTATACTGCTTATGGAGTTCCTCGATAGTTCCTTGGAGGTCCTCAATCATCTCATAGTAAGCCACATTATTTGCTACTGCACGATCGAGCAAACACTTCAGATACTGGTAAGCTTCAACTGCTCGTTCAGAGGCATCTGAACCTAGGATATCAATGATTTGAGCATCATACAAATCTATATGACCAGCCTTGAAATAGTCATTGCACTTTTTCATCAGTTCGGTGTCATGAGCTGACAAGAGCTCCATCCTAGCCATAAACTAGTAAAGAGAATAGATAGAAAGAATCAATAAGAATGCAGACAGAGCAAATAGAAGAAAAAGTCAAGACAAACAACCAAAAGTTCAAATTTTCATTTCATCATAAAGGAAAATACAAAAGCCGAGGTTACATTCAATAAAATGACAAAATAAACACCCAAACTACTCTACACCTTCTCTTTATTTCCTATAACTTCCTCAGGAGGTTTTGAGGAAGAGACTGGTTGCTCGGTGGGTAAGAGTAGCTGCTCGGCAGGAGTAATGGTTGGTTGGGGTTGCTCGGAGCACGATTGAATAGCTGGAACAGAAAGGGCCAGATCTCCAATTATCATGGAAGATTCTTCTGAGGCAGCTTCGTCCTCTTCTTCTGCTCCAGGAGAGGGAGGAGGGCCATGAGTGTGTGGCTGGAACAGTTCAGAATTCTCAGCAATTTTTAGCTCCTGCAGAGCTACAACCCATCCATCCCTGAAATATTTAAGGCTGGCAAACTCCATTTGAGAGGACATGGCAGCCAGGCCTTTGTTCCAGCCTTTGTCCCAACCAACGCTGAAGTAATTTTTAACAGCATTTCTTCTTTTTGCCTTCCCCGAGGAAGTCTTCTCAATAAGAAGTTCTTCGGTAGCCTTCAACTTCCCTTCCACCTCCTGTTTCTGGCGATCAACATCATGAAGTCTACAAACTTCCTCTTCAACAGTTTTGAGCTTATTCTCAAGCTAATAAGCATTCTTGAGCTTCTCCTCAAGCTCTTTATTGTTCTTCTCAAACTCTTTCAATTTCTTCTCCAAATCCTTGGAGGCTTCCACAGCTCGATCTCTCTCTTGCTCAACGGACTTAACCTGCTTCTCCCAAGCAACTTTATTTTCCTCATACTTCTGATGAGAGTCTTTCAAAGACTTGGTTAATCCAAAAAAAGCCTTTTCCACTCCATCCGAGGAACTGGAGACCCTGATGGCTTCATCCCTTTTTACAATGTTGTTGAAACACGTTACCAGCTGAGAAAAGAATTAACTCTAAGTCAATGTATGAACATAGCATTAAAAGAAATAAAAGCTCAGATCAATAATACTTACTGAGGCAATGTGTCGAGAAGCTAGAGAAGTAACTCTCTCAAGAGTGAGAGAATTTTCAATGTCAGGGACCTCTGGGATAGTCCAAGATTTTACTAATCCCATAGCGAAGCTTGAGGGAATAAAAGTTTAAACACCACCTTCAACAGTTGATAGTTGAGAGACTGGTTCAGCAAGTCTCTCAAAAAGATTTTTCTTTAACCTCCTTGGAGGAACAGGAACATTCTCAACTAATGATGTTGTCTTAGCTGGAGATATAACAATAACCTCACTAGGAGGAGTGATAGCAACAATCTTGCTTGGGACCACAGGGGGCTTTTTAACGAACTTGCTCGGAGCCACAGGGGGTTTCTCGCCAAATTTTTTGGTAGCATCAGAAGGGGGTACCTCTACAGTCTTTATCCCCTCTTTTGGGACATCTTTTTTACTTCTCTTTGCCTCCACAGCAGGAGAATCAGACTTGTCAAAAAAGGAAGGAGCTTTTCTTCTCTTCATTATGTCACCAATAGGAATATTTGACTCTGAAGAAGAACCTTCCACACTAGTATCAGCAGCTGGTACTTGGCCAATATCAACCACCACTGGACGAGCACTAAAGGATGAAGTATAGCTCTTGTACTGCAACAAATAAGAAGCAGATCTAATGTGTTCCTCGGCCACAAACTGGTGCAAACTCCAGATAAGTTTTAAATGCTTTAAATTAATGTCAGTTTACTTGGGAGACTTTCTTTTGCTGTCAACTGCAAATAATCAAAAATTAAATGCCAGTGATACATTTTATCAAACACAAAGAAAGCAAGATTTCAAAAAATAAAAACAACCTATCTCATTGCCATAAGGAGGACATCTAGGACCCTGGTATACATCATCTCCATTTAATGAGGGTGTTGCCAATTTTTCATTACCACTCCATGTTCAAAATAATCCCTGTTGGCATCAGGAAGATTGACAACTAACGCCCTATTTACAAACCTAGTTTTTAAATAAACAGTACTATCGCTGACAACCCATCTGTAGCAATACATAATTTCTGGAATCCCTAAATGGGTTCCATGAAGTTGGTTCAACCTATGAACTCCATTAACTATTCTCCAGGTATTTGGCGCTATTTTTGCAGTAACAACGTCAAAATATTGACAGAACTCCAAACATAAAGGATTTGGAGGAAAAGAAAAGCCACATTCGGATACAAAGAGACTTAGGAACCAATGTCCCTAAGCCAAAGAAAAATAGTCAGAAGGTTCAGAAAGTTCTTCTATTATGACCCATGAAGGAATTGAAAATTCATAACAAAATTTGTCAAGAGATTCAACAGGGTAAACCATGATGAACAAAATAAATAAAAGAGAAGGAAGAAGATCGTACAGGATAAGAGTGAACCAGTTGACAAAGAACAATGAAAGAAATGAACGCACAAGATAGAGAAGAAATGAAAAGTTCAAAGACACGGATTTGAAAAGTGAAAGACGATAGGATTTCTGTCGCGTTTAAATACTTTACCTAGGGAATAGAAAAAGCAATGATTACCAAGGTGGACGTTTGCGTATCCGGTGGCTAAAAAGAAGAAAAGGGGCACAAAAATCGAAGCGGTTATGGAAATTCAAAATACTTTAAAAGCCTGATACTATGAACTCAAAAAAGGAGTTATATACAACGAAAATTTGCCTAAAATCCATACAAACCAAAATCTAAGCAGCAGAATGTTCCTTACTTTTCTTCATCATCAAACTACGAAAGATTGGGGGCTTCTGTTGATACCAAATTTAGTCTGCTGACATGGACCACTCACTCACATGCACGTGTCTGCCAGCGTGGCAATTAAGTACACTTCTATCGAGCAACTCAAGATCACCGAGCAACTAAGAAGCCACGAGGAACTCAGGGGCCCCGAGCAGCTCCATCGTGTCGAGCTACTTAGGCGGTCCGAGCAGCTTAAGCGGTCCGAGCAACATAGTATTCTAATCAGGATAATCAAGGAGACGACTACGCATTAAATGCTCATTTATTATCATACAGATGTACATGTCTATTAGATAACAGCGTATTGTCCTTTCATTTGTACAGCCTCAAGGCTATAAATACATTGTAACCTCCTCATTGGAAGGGGACCGGAATTTCTTGAGCAAAACATTCCTCGAGAATTCCAAACAAACGATTAGCAATAACAAAGACAGTGGACGTAGGCCATTCTTGCAAGGCCGAACCACTTTAAAAATCTATTGTCTATTATTTCTTTATTCTTTTTATCTGTGATTAAAATAATTAGGACAAATCTATTTTTTTACATCAACAGCGCACTTTTTTTAGAACTAAAAATGCTTTCATGAAATGACATCGTCTTTTAAGGACTTTTTTTAAAAAACTGGACCAATATCTCATTCAAAACAATCAAAAGACAAATGGTATTCCAAACCTCTCTGCCTCTCGTTCAAAAAAACGCGCATTTTTTCTTTTTTTTCTTTTTTCTTAATATTTAAAAAAATAGTATTTTATATTGCATATATTCAGAAATTTTTAAGGTATGTACCATTTTAGTATTTTTAATAGCCTTGTTATAGTTAAAAATATTAAAATATATTTAAAAAGGCCTAAACGCCTTTTCACGCCTTTTTACGCCTAAGACCCGCCTAGGCTTCTAAGGCTTAAGGCTTGGCCTCGACGCCTCGGTTACTCCCCGCATTTTTTAGAACCTTGTGTATAACTATGAATCAAATCTCCAAAATTTTCTCTCTTCCTTTTAAACTTCTTCTCTCCAAGCTATTAGATCCCCAAGTTATGTTTTGCATTGAAATGTGCCTCCTAATGGTTTAATGTTAACTATTAAAGGCCTTTTTGAGCTTGGACTTAATTTAGGGTCATAAGTAGATAATCCCAATATACCTCATTTTAAATAATCTTAACCAGCATAATCCATCATCCACATAACCAATAATAGAATATAACACCTATCATATTATTATCCCCATTAGTCAATTTTTTTCTTGAATCATAATTAAAATATTTATTAATAATTTTTACTGGCTCTAAATTCTAAACTTTCTTTATATATAACTTAGTAAGTTATGACATTAAATGTCACTTAAGCACACATAATATTCTATTTATTACATAGGGAAAATACGGAGTATTACATTCCTTCAATAAATCTGACTTAGAGCCAGAAGTTATGTAGATCAATTCAGCCCCATCCTAGATAGACCTCATCATCTCCCATATTAAGAACGAAAACCTCACACCGAATAATATAGAGGCAATAAAAATCTAATACACTAGGTTTTGAATTAATTCAGATAGAAAACTCTACCCACGATCATTCACAGGTCATATGCATAAGTGTGTTCATATATATTAGGTATAAGGAATCCTCAACAAAATGCATGAAGGTAGTTTGTAAAGGTCGTGAATGAGTAAGATCT
Source organism: Sambucus nigra (assembly GCA_949130495.1). NCBI lineage: Eukaryota > Viridiplantae > Streptophyta > Magnoliopsida > Dipsacales > Adoxaceae > Sambucus > Sambucus nigra. The sequence goes on from OX422220.1 coordinate 254,796,281, forward strand.
TTGTCATACAAAGAAACTTTACAAGGGCATTAGTTACCTTATATGAAAAAGTATGCGATCATGTTCATTCCCCTATCATCAAACAGCCAGTCCCCAACCACAACCCTTTTCCTAGTGGGCATGGATATTTTGGGACCCCTACTTATAGCTCTCGATGTCGCGCCCTGACTTAATTAAGTTAAAATCATCCTTTATATTTAGAGATAAATTCCCTTAAATGATACTTTACTTTAAATCTCTCATAAAATAGCACAAGGATTTTTTTTCTTTTCAAAGGCCTGTTTAGATGAAAGCATAATTACCTGTACATATATCTTACAAATACTAAACAACTTTACATACATAAGTTCCTTTATTTAACATTTACACAAAAATCTTCCTGATATTCAAACCATATTAGATATCCGTCACTCCCCCGTTTTAAGGTCCTAAATTGGCAGTGAACTCCAAACAATAGGTATACCTGAAACATAACATTATAGGAATGTAAGAAACACAAGCTTAGTGAATGACCATATACCACACATATAACCAGTTTAAATTGAAATTTTTATTTTCTCATGTTTTAACCCAATAGGAATTGTGTAACTCTCATAAGCTTGGACCCGCCAGTCCAATTAACTCCCAGCTAATGGGGAATACCCAATTCAATAATTAGGCATGAGTACAACAAACCTTTAAGTTGGATTCACGGAGTTAATGGGGAACACCAAATCCCATAATTAGGCTCGAGTACAGGAAACCTTAAGGTTGGATTAGCGGAGTTAATGGGGAACACCAAATCCCATAATTAGTCCCGAGTACAAAAAACCTTTAGGTTGGATTAACGGGGCCTATGCATCCCATAGGACCCACCACAGTCTTAACATTAGACAAAGGACCTTCCACAGTCCAAAACATTATATAACATCACTTAACATTCTTAATCATATGCATATGCTTCATAAATACAACATCACTCCCATAAGTATTTTAACACATGTGTTTAACTACACATTTCCATATGAAAATATTAGCATCTATATTTCATAGGACATGTTACTCACCGTGAATTTAATACTAAGATTAATACCAAAACTATTTCCTTGGTATGGTAGTGTTAGCCGCTTCGCCACCTAACAATTCAACATCATTAGTATTTAAATACACCAAATCATATTAAACTCAGTAATACATCATATCAGTTGGGCATATAACATAACTAAAAATTAATTGAATAAGATACTTCATATTTCTTTAAAACCTTATTCACTAGGGTTCTAAAACAATTTATGGAATTAAATTACGAATTCACTAGATAAAGTTATGCTTGTTTTATTACAACCTTTTTCCAAATCATTTCTGGAGAAAACAACAACGAAATTTCAACTTTAACACAACCCCCAAACCTAACCATAAGGTATTTTGTTCTTCCCTTAAATTATATCATACTCATATATGTTCTCTAACATTTTCAATTGGAATTTCTTGATTTCAACAAGTATTCAATGATTTTGCGACTTTTAACACATGTAGGTCTGAGTAGACCATCAAAGCATAACTTAACATTTTTCAAGAATATATAACCTCTATCTCGGTTATAAATTATGGGAACATATATTAAACATATTTAATAATATAAAATTAAAGTTTCATAATTTTTAGAGTTCATTTTTTAACTGAGGCAAAACGTCGGACACCTGGTGTGCGCACTTACACTTTTGGGACAGATTTTATACCTGAACTTCAAACTATCACCCACAGTTAATTTCTTGGTATTTTAATATAATTTTGGGATATGATATACACATATTAGTTTATTTTAATCTTCAATTGGAATTTCTCAATTCTAGGAAGTACACAAAAAGATATAGAAGTTTGAATACACAAGGTTTCTAAACAAAGCGATTTTTAGGGTTTACACGTTTAACTTTGCTTGAACGTGCATCTATCCGTACATAACCACCAAGGCTTGAAAGTTCAACAACCAATTGATGATTTATACCATTTTAATCAGTAATACCAAAAAAAATATAACAAGATTTAGGGATAGAATTACCTTAAGGATTTTTTCATAATTTCCTACAGATTTTTCTCCAACTTCTCCTCGCTTTTCCCTTCCTAAGCTCCCCGATTCTCTCTCCTGAGGCCAAACTTTCTCATGGATGATTTTGGATGAAGGAGGAGGTCATATTAAAGGTTTAAAGTCGGCATAAGGTCACCCTCCCCTCCCCTTGATCCAATCAAAATATGACATGTGGCGCCATATAAGACAAAATATCATTTAAAACTAAATGACCACTTTACCCCCTGTTCGTAAAAAGACTCGAATGACCGTTTGATGCACCGTTTGTTATGTTATAAACTTAAATCATATATATGTAACTTCCATATTTTGTGTTTTCCCCAAATCATAAAATTAGTATACCTAATTTGGGCTCGAACGGGAGAGTAATAATTTACTCAAATTTCATAACTTTGACATTTGGCAACCAAACATCGCCACTTTCGTACCAACACTTTAGTTTACTTTTATAAACATAATGATGCATTTAGATGCATATTTTCATGATGAATTTAACAACATAACTAATAATATGATTTAAACATATCATCCCCGATCATAAGCTCGATTAGTATATAATGTAAGTAACATATATATCACATGAGCATGCACTTCCCCCAAACATGAAAATTAACATATTTAACACCCATAACCAACTTATAATTCAGAACTTATACTTAAACATCTAATTAAAATTACTAAACATGTTTTAGGGCCTTATAATTCTACCCCTCTTATAAAAATTTCGTCTACGAAATTTAACGCATAAGAAACTTACCAAACAGATAAGGATATTGCTTCTACATATTATCCTCTCCTTACTAGGTGGTATACTCCACAATATAACTTATCCACATTACCTAAACTAATGGAATGGTTTTATTACGTAGAACTTTCTCCTTTCGATCTAAAATAGCAATTGGTTCCTCCACATAGGTCAAGTCATCTTAAAGCTTTATCGGTTGTGAAATAAGCACATGTGAAGGATCTAGTACATACTTAAATATCATCGATATATGAAAAACATCATGTATCCGAGCTAATTCTGGTGGTAATGACAACTTATAAGCCACGGTTCCAACTCGTTTCACTATTTCATAAGGACCAATTTACCTAGGACTCAATTTTCCCTTCTTCCCAAATCTCATAACCCCTTTCCAAGGAAAAACATGTAGGGACACTCGATCACCTTCATTAAATTTCAATTCTTTCCTTCGATTGTCTGCATAACTTTTATGTCTACTTTGAGCCACTTTCAAGTGATTATGAATAAGATTTATCTTTTCAGTAGTCTGCTGCATAATTTCTGGCCCAAGTAGTTTCATTTTCCTACTTCAGTCCAACACGCTGTAGTTCTACATTTTCTCTCATACAAATCTTCATAAGGAGCCATCTCAATACTCGAATGATAGCTATTATTACAAGCAAACTCTATTAGTGGCGAGTGTTCATCCCAACTGCCCTTGAACTCCCATACACAGATTCGTAACATATCTTCGAGTGTCTAGATCATTCTTTCAGACTGCCCATCTGTCTGAGGATGAAAGTTGTACTAAATTTCAATTTAGTCCCCAAAGTTTGTTGTAAACTAGGCTAAAAGTGAGAAGTAAACTTAGGATCTCGATTAGAAATAATATAAGTGCACCATGCAATCTAATAATCTCATCCACATATATTTTGGCATATCTATCCATGGAGTAAGTAGTTTTAACAAGAAGAAAGTGTGTAGACTTAATCAACCTATAACAAAATCTGTAGTAACATGCTCCTATTTCCACTCAGGAATAGGTGAGGATTGTAGTAAACCACTAGGCTTCTGATGGTCCACCTTCACTTTTTGGAAAACTAGACATCTAGCAACAAAATTTGCAACGTCGTGTTTCATTCCCGACCACGAATAACATTGTTTCAAATATCTATATAATTTCGTGCTCCCTGGATTCATAGCATATAAAGTACAATGGTCTTCTTCTACAATTGGTTTCCTCAAATCAGGCACATTAGGTACACACAAACGATTATCGTACATAACAATATCATCATCGCGAATAGAAAATTCACTTGTTCTACCCTTTTTCATATCGTCTCTAACTTTCTACAATTTTATATCTCCTGCATGTGCCTGCCTTATCCAATCTATCAGCGTAGGTCTAACATTTAAATGTTCTAGTATTCCACTAGACTCATTTAAAGTTAATTACACTCCCATTAAAGCTAACTCTCTCAGTAGGTCAACTCGAATACAATAAATACAAGATACTCTTCCTAGAGATTTTCTACTCAAAGCATCAGCAACAACATTAGCCTTACCGGAATGGTGATGTATTTTGCAATCATAATCCTTTATAAGTTCCATACACCTCCTTTGCCTCAAGTTCAAGTCTTTTTGAGTAAACAAGTATTTTAAGCTTTGATGGTCAGTAAAAATTTCACAAGTAACACCATATAATTAATGCCTCCAAATCTTTAGTGCAAAAACTACTGCGGCCAACTCAAGTTCATGTACAGGGTAGTTGCGTTCATATATCTTTAACTGTCGAGAAGCAAAAGCTATTACATTTCCATGCTGCATTAACACACAAACGAGTCCTTGATACGAGGCATCACTATAAATAACTAAACCTTTTGTACCCATTGGAATAATCAATATTGGAGCTGATGTCAACTTAACCATTAAAATTTCAAATCTTTTCTCACAATTATCATTCCATACAAACTTGTTCTCCTTTCTGGTAAGCTTAGTCAATGGAAATGCAATAGAAGAAAACCCTGATATGAATCTCCTATAATATCAAGCCAATCCCAGAAAATTAGGTACTTCTGTCACACTAGTTAGTCTTTCCCAATTCATTACATCTTCGACCTTCTTAGGATCAACACAAATACCATCAACAGAAATAACATGCCCCCAAAATACTACTTTGTCTAGCCAAAATTCACATTTAGAAAATTTAGCATATAACTGCTTCTCTCGCAAGGTCTCTAAAATTATACACAGATGGTGCTCATTCTCTTCCTTACTATGAGAATATATCAAAATATCATCAATGAAAATGATAACAAAAGAACCTACATATGGGTGAAATATACGGTTCACCATGTCCATGAATACGGCAGGTGCATTTGTTAACCCAAATGGCATGATAAGAAATTCATAATGTCCATACCTAGAACGAAAAGCAGTTTTAGAAATGTCACATTCTCTTACTTTCAATTGACGGTATCCGAACCTGAGATCAATCTTGGAAAATACTTTGGCTCCTTGCAACTAATCAAACAAGTCATCAATGCGGGGTAGTGGATATTTGTTATGGATAGTCACCTCATTCAATTGATGATAATCGATGCACAGCCGCATGGTTCCATCTTTCTTCTTCACAAATAATATTGGGGCTCCCCACGGTGATACACTAGGAACAAATCTTGCAACTGTGTATTTAGCTCCTTTAATTCTGTAGGTGCCATACGATATGGTGCAATAGATATTGGTGTGGCGCCTGGTACTAGCTCAATCACAAATTCTATCTCACGGTATGGTGCTAAACCTGGGAGTTCTTCTGGGAAGACATCTCCAAACTCATTAACTACTGGTATATCTAATAGTTTTTCAGCCTATTTTCGTGTGTCCACCACATGGGCAATATAACCCTGACACCCTTTTCTTAACAATTCATAAGATTCTGTATCAGAAATCAAACATGTTGGAGTGACATTTCGTTCTCCAATAAATTTAAATTCAAATTCAGGCTCACCCGGTAATCGAAACACTACCTCCTTTCTAAAGGAATCTAAACATACATGATATGAGGCCAACCAATCCATACCCAATACCACATCAAAGTCGCACATATTGAGAGGTAATAAGTCAACCAGTAATTCTTTTCCACCCACTCGCACCACACACTCCTAATACACCCTCTCAATAAAAACCAATCCCCCACTAGAGTAACAATAGCTAAACCAGAATCTAATGATGATAATGGTTTATTAAGATGCAACAAGAAAAATAAAGACACGAAATAATGTGTATAACCAGAATCTATAAACACATAAGCATATTTATCACAAATAGGAAGTGTACATGTCACTACGTTAGGTGTAGCTTGTGTATCTTGCTGTGTCAGTTAAAACATTCTGCCATGTGTAATACGTCGTATTTTTACGCATATTTATTTTATTGTGAAATTATGGAAATTTGGATTAATTAATTTAAAGGAGAAAAAATTTTATTTATAATTAATTTGATTTTAAGGGTAATAATTACTAGTGTGACGAGAGTTGGTAGTTATCAAAAATAATTATGTTGAAATCATGTTGAGTAATAACTATGTTGAACATTACGTAGTGAGTAACGTAATATTATTTAGGAGATAATAATATGGTCGGGAACGAGATACACAGCAGTAAAGATATAATTATTTTGGACGCGCATATGAGTCGCGTCACTAATATTTATTTATGGGTTAAAAAGGCAAGATGCACGTATGAGTCGTGTCACTATTATTTATTTGGGAGTAAAAAAGGTAAATTATTTTTATATAACTCGAATGACTATTTTGAGTGCGCCAGCATGTCCAAAAGGGTGAAAATAGTCATAAAACACTACTCGGGTGTTTTAATTGGAGTCCGGGGCATTTTAGCCCAAAATGACACCCCGGAGGGGTATTTTAGTCTTTTGAAATTTTTAAATAATTAAATGGACGAAAATTAGGTTTAATTAAAAGCTATGTGGGTTAGAGGTCTGTCAGTTTCAACCCACGAGAGAGAGAGAGAGAGAGAGAGAGAGAGAGAGAGAGAGAGAGAGAGAGAGAGAGAGAGAGAGGGAGTACTAAGGAGGAAGAAGACTCCATTGGAGAACAAGGGTAAGAACTCAAGGATTTCCACCAAAATTTGCGCTTAAGTGTAGATCGCAACGAGAGGATCAACCATATACCAATTTCAGTTCGAGAATCATAAATTCACTTTAAGGCAAGTGTTTACCTTGCTCCTCTTTTAGCATATATTGTTCCTGTTAATTTAGATTTAATGATATAAAGTTGGTGCAATTAAAACTTAGGTTTTATTAGACTGAATTGTGAAGAAACTGAAGAGTGTGCTTTTGTTCAAATAAAGAAATTATTTAATTAAATTCAGTTTTTCAATTAAATCCTAAAACATGCATCTAGGTGTGATTGATGTCAATATGATCATGCAAGAACACTCAATCACAAACAAAACACACACGTGAGGAAAAATCCCCCAAAGGGGCAACACCTTTTATTTTCACTATAATTTGTAAAAGAACGGTTTACACGGATTACAATGAAAACAAGAGTGACATACGAAATACCCTCAGGTGTCGGTTTCGATGTCGTCGGCTGGAACTTTCCCTTTCCAAGGGGGCAATAATGAAGAAGAGCGACGGCTTCTCCACAAGATACTCCAGATGAGTAAAAATGATCCTCTTGAAAGTTTAAAGATTCACATACGTAGATGGGAATGGTTATGTGAATAAAGAAGGTATAAAACCTTAAAACATGAAGTCTGTTTTCTAGGCTGTAAAATGCAAAAATCGTGTGCGAAAAAGACTTAGAAAACGTGTAGAATGAACCCATATATTTATACAAAAATTGAGGCGACAACATCGCTCGAACGACATAGGCATGTCGCGCGAATGAAGTACACGTGTCGCTCGAACGAGATCGCACGACATCCTCATGTTGCTTGAAAGACAGAGAGATGTCGTTCGAACGAGATCTCATGAGCTCGTCGATCGAGGCAACTCCTCTTCTACACTTAGAAAAATTCCTGCTTTTTGTTAAAAACAAATCAGACTTTGAAAAATATTTTCTGAAAAAAAATCCCAAATATTTATGCAAATATAAATAACTTCAATAAATCATTTTACCAATAATGCGAAGTGGAGTAGTGGGAATGGATTGAGCAGCACATCGCATGAAACATGATGCACGTGTGAAGATGGTTCATGCATGGATTCGGATCAAGGCCATCGTGGATGATCGTGTTGACGTGCCAAATGTAGAGGTATCATACATACATACATACTATGATCTAGGACAAACAGAAAATTCCTTGATTCTACCCCGAACATTTATAAAATTATGTCCTTAGAGAAACCTTAGGAATTGGAGATGGGTATGCATGTAAAGGTTTTACCCTTTATTAAACCATTAAAATTTGTGAATTTTATATCTTAATCATGAATTATAATAAGAGTTTTGAGTAATTATACTGCTGGGTTCGTTTTATGTGAATTTTTAGAGATTTAAGTTCTTGTTGGGTTTCCCCTTGAAAATTTATAGATTTTAACGCTAAGTTGTGTTAGAAAGTGCCCCATAATGATTAGGAATAGTTTAGAACTATCTAATTGGATGTTCGATGAAATTAGGGTTGAGTTTCAGGATTGATATGTTGGAAAAATTTATTTTGGGGAAGAACAGGGCAAGTTCGGATTTCTTGTTCGAAGTCTGCCCAGGTCATTCGTACGGCCTCATTCGAATAAGAATTCCAAGGACCCTTCTAACGAGATTTAGAGTTCGTTTGAAGTGAGAACTTCGTTCGATAGAGATTTCCTTGACTTCTAACGAGATTTCGGAATACTCTTTTAAGGCCCGATTAATTTAAAAATCATTCTAGGTTAATCCAAGTGAGAGAAATAACTTACGTTGGTAACGGGTGACTTAGATTCCTAGTATTTCGTGAGACGAGAGTGTCATTATTCTCGGGATATATAAAGTCTATAGAACCTAGTAAGGAAGGTAGGTTCAAGATAGGTATTATATAAATGAATAACGGAGATAGTAGAAATGATAATATTACCTACGTACGATGGGAATTGGGTTGCGTGAACACCTATTAAGTTATATAAGTTGTGTGCATGCTTATTGCTTGTAATATTATGTGTATGACATACCTAGCTACTGGCTATCGAACGGAGGTTAGGTCGTTGTGGACGATCATATCTTGTGTGCCTTCGGGGGATTTTGAGTCGTACCACTAGAGCATGGAACCTAGGTATGGGCTATCTGTGAGAATGATAGTGTGACGGTCGTATAAGTGCGTAGGTATGTGCGTAGCCTATCGGCTTGGAACAATGTTCTCCTTCAATATGTGTACATGTTTATGGGTTCCTGAGAGATTAAACGTGTTGTCCTTTATGCATGATCATTACAATGGGACTAGATAGCCGAGTATGACTAGCACCAGGGGTTTCTTAATCATGGGTGCCGTATTGATATATTTATATGTATACATAGTGAGATTTCATATATGTATACTGAGTTCCTATTCTGTGTTGCATGTTGGCCACTTTATTAAAGTATATACTTATTGGGTCACCATTTGAGAATTAAGAATGTTATGATAATAAGTTAAAGCATCTACACTACACCAAATCCTGCGAATGGTCACGCCCAGTTGGTCACGACCCAAGTTCGCGACCTGCTGGTCGCGAACTTGGGCCGTGACCATCTTAATTTTTGGCGTGACCATATTCATTACCACACTGAGTCATGGATGCTCTGTAAGTGGTCACGACCCAAATCCCTGACCACTATGGGTAACGAACTTGGACTGTGACTAGGTCGTGACCATCTTGGCACCAAATCCGCTCCAAAATTCCCTCCAAGCTTGGTCGAGAATGGGTCACGATCTTGGACTGCGGCCATAGGCGTGACGAAGGAGAAAACATACACATATGGGGTCACGGATGGGGGCCGTGACCATTTCTTATTGTGGGTCACGGCTATGGGTCGTGACCATCCTTCAATTCAAGGTCTGATATTGATCGCGCATGGGGGTCACGGCTTTATTCCGTGATCGTTGGTCATTCACGTAGCAGCAACAAGGAGGTTATGGGTTGCGATGGTGGGTCACGGCTGATGGTCGTGACCATGTAATTCCTAAAAGAAGAAAATAGGCGCTTAATTTTCATTTCCATTTGCCCCTTTTCATTTTCAATTGCTCGCTTCTCTCTCTCTCGTCAAAGATGAAGCTATGGCTTCTCTATCTCGTCAAACACTAATGGATTTTCTCTCTCTCTGTTGCCGACCCATGCTGCCAATGACGACGCCACCTGCTGTCGACCGACGCATGTTGCCACCGACGAGGTTAGCTTACTTTAATTTCTATTTTGATTTGTTTGATGAGATACATATATGTGAATGAGGGTTATTGGTTTTCTATTTCGGTTTCATGAGATACAATCATACAGATCTGTTTTGATTTTTGTTTGATGAGATACAGATACAGATACTTTAATTTCTGTTTTGGTTTTGTATGTGATGCCCTGATGTATTAAATATTTGTGGTGCCTAATTTCAAAACGATTTATGCTCAAAATGATTGATAGGTATTGAGAACATAAATCGTATTTGGTATTATTAGTTCAAAGCGATTTGGACAAATCTAAAAATACAATTTTGAACAGTTTGGATCAATTGTTACATGTTGATTTGGTGCCCTAATTTGAATTCAACGATAAATGTAAAATTATTTCCATAATTTGTTTTTTATATTTGTTTTTTTTTATAATATGGCAGGCGTATAATTGTTTTTTTTAATAGTCGGCAACTATGCTTATAATTATTTTTTTTATAATATGGCAGGTGTCTACTAGAGTCAATTATATTTTTTTTAAATGACTTTAATGCTCTATATCAGCAATATGTGTGTAAATATTTCACTGCTATTTGGCACTTATTGTTCAGGTACGTAAAAATCAAGTTAGTGATTTTTTATCCTTTTGAGTTTTTGTAGTCAAATCTATCTCAATATACTCTTGCCCTTCGTTCTGATTTTTTTGGGGGGGATGGATTCATGTTTGATGTTTTTGAATAGTGGCTACTCTAAATACGATCTCTTAGTAACTATTATATCGCCCAAGTGAAAAATAATCCAGTAACATGTCCTGTTGAAATTGGTAATTTGCATTGAGTCCTTTATCTATTGTATCGCATGGGACCAATGTAACTCTTAGTAATTGACCTCACGATCACGGGACCACCAATTTGAGAATACGAGGTTAATTTGAAAATATCAGGACTTAGTCTTAAAAACATGGCATTAGATGGCCAAAACCCGAAACAGCACCCGAACCGCCTCGTTAGAGGCGGCAACACCTCGCACGAGACCAATGTAACTCGTACGAGCAGACCGCGCAATCATGAGACTCCCGATTTGAGAGTATGAGGATAATTTGCATATATCAGGGCTTAGTTTTAAAGAAAACATGGCAATTATAACTCGTATATGCAATTTTTTCAGCTTGAATATGATTTTTTTTAAAACTACGTGGTTACTGATATCATTTTTTTTTTGTATCCAATTTTTTGCAGGATAACATTGTATCGTTTGCTTTTTTGCATGTGGAACCCACGAAGAAGGCAATGGTTTACAACATGCAGATTGTTTATATGATGTTGTTGACATTGAGGATTATACTTTTTATGTGTTACGGTCGTGCGATCTTTTATAGTTTTATTGTTTAGTTTTATGGTCGTGCGGGCTTTTATTGTTTCATTATTTAATTGTATGGTCGTGTGGGCTTTATAATTAGTAGGTTTTATATTAACAAGGTTTGAAATGTCCAGAAAACAGGGAAAACTCTGCCCAATTTTTTTGTGGTCTGTGAATCATTAAGACTTATAGTATTTTTAAATTTGTATGTATATTAGTTTATTAACAATGTTCCCGATTAGGAATTTGTGATTTTTTTATTATTTTACCAATAATAAATATTTGAAACACCTCGTGCGCTTCCAAAGTTACATGTAGCAACCGGTCGCGCAGTCACGGGACCCTCAATTTTTGGATTGGACCTAAAAAATATCATTTTATTATTATAGTTAAATATGGTCATGGACTTTGTCCATGACCATTTTTATTTTTTCTGTCGCGCTTAAAAATGGTCGCGGCTAAAGTCCATGACCCCCAATCGTGACGAAAAATGGTCGCGGTAGGGGTCAAGGACTTTGGCCGCGAACATTTTTTCCTTTTTTTCGTCGCGGTATGGGTCACCGCGACCATATTTTCCCTTTTTTTCGTCGCGGTGGGGGTCACAGACTTTGGCCGCGACCATTTTTTTCTCCGTCACGACCCAAGTCTGCGACCATCTGTCATGACCCCTCGGAGCCGTGACCCCAGATTGGTCACAAACTTGGGCCGCGACCCACGAAATTGGTCACTCCAGAAATGGTCAAGGCCTAAGTACGCGACCCACAGTCTTGGTCAGGAATTTTGGCCGTGGCCATTCGCCAGTTTTGGTGTAGTGCTTTAAACCTATTCCTAATAATTAAGATATATTGTCTTTGGGTTATTTAGATATTTTATCCAGCATAGTGGTTATACTACGTATAGTCCGAAAGGGTATCGTGACTAGTATGGATAGTTAGACTCGCTAGGTGTGCACATTAGATGAGAGGTAAGCATCTCAAGTGAGTAAGCTAAGTTAACATGAATAATATTTGTGCTAATTAACCAATTTAAGCACTTTCTATATTTAAATTGTTTTCTAATCAGGCTCTGACCCGTTTTTTTTTGCAAATTCCTTCTCTTGTTACTTTATTTTAGGTGCTCAGCCACAGGGACACCAAGCTTAGGAAATTCCATTCAGTTGACGAGTTGTTGTTATTGTGGAAGCTACAGGACATTGCTAGTAGACGCTTCATAGCCCATCCTTCTTTATCTATCAGATATTTACTTCAGTTGGACATGTCGTCCCTTCCTATTTTACATTCATAGATTTAGATATTTTATTCTGGTAGTAGACTTTTATTTCATGACTTTGGATTATTGTATGGGATTTTGACTGGATCTGTTTACTCCATTTCTTCATATTATTTCAGTTAATTCTTTCATTATACATTTGTGTTGAATGGTGATGTTTAATTAATTTCCTTTTATGGCGATTACTGTTAATAAGAAAAAAAATTGACATCAACCTTTTTAAAGATTAGGTGGTTAGTTTTTAATAATAAAGTTTTCGACATTGATGCATAATCTCAACCAACCGAATATTCTGATTTAATTTTATAAAGGATTGATCACCCGGTATTTAATTAGGCGGTGTGTCACACAATGGCCTTGACTTTGAGATATACCACCTCTACCTCCCCTGTGCATAGTCTGTGTAGAACTTCTACCTCCTACTGCCACACTCCCTACTGATGTCATAGCTCCCATCACTAGACAATCCTTCCATAAGTGCCCTGGTTGATGACAATGGAAACATAAAGGTGTCGTCTCAGCTATTGTACACTCCTGAGACATGTGCCCTTTACCACCACATCTAAAACAAAACATGCTCCTCGGTCCCAAAACAGATACATTTTCTGACCGATTCACCTTAGTCCTTCCACCTTGAGCTTGAAATCTTCCACGTGCACTTCTATTATTTTTAAATTCTTGGCCCTTAGTTACTCCTCGTGCTACACTCTGAGTTGAGGTTCCCGTCTCCCATCCATATGATCTTATACCATCGTGTCTAGCTTTCTTCGAGTGCTTAGCCTGCATTTCTTTCATTGACTTTTATGACACCATGGCCCTATCCACCAAGTCCACATAATCTGTGATCTTCATATTAGCAACCATGATTTTTATATCTACACTCAACCCAGTTTGAAACCGATCACATTTACTTTCTTTCGTTCTCACCAAGTTGTAATACCCCGTATTTCTGAATATTCCAAATATTCCATTTAATTAGATTGGAAAATTAAATGAGAAAATATCGTCTTGATTTAAATTACGTAAGAGTAGTAATTTAAAGAGTTTTATTTAAAATTGTAAGTATGGTATATTAATCGGAAGATAGATCCCGGTATATATTGCATCATTTTATTTACTTAGTGCGAGTGGTAAATAGTTACTTAACGCGTGTAGACCGTGTTGGGGTGAGAACGAGTAATATTTTTTAAGTGACTCAAATGATAATTTAGAGGTCACCAATGAGTCCGGAAGGGTCAAATTAGTCAAAATAGTATACCCGGGGGTACTAGTTGAGTCCCGGGGCAATTTTGGACTAAACCGAGACCGTTCGGGGGCGTTTTGGTCTTTTAACATAAGAGGGTATGGAGACCTACGAAATTGAGAGTTTTATATCAGCCGTATGATAGATGAATTAGGGTTAGAACACCCATGTCAACACCAATACCATTAGAGAGAGGAGAGGCACAACTTTCTAAAGCAAAAAGAAGATTTGGGAAGGATTCAAAGGGGTTTCTACCATCAACTTGTTGGGGAAGAAGGATTGAAGGATGAAGATCATCAATCATCAACAAGAACCACGAAATCAGACCCTACTGATCATAAGGCAAGTTGTTTATTGCAAAAATTTATAAAGTTATAATACCCATGTGTAGGGTTTTTGAATAGTTTTGTTTAAATCAATATTTTGATTGGAGAAAGATGATATTTATGAATGTTGGGATAGGAATCGCATGTATAATGATTTAAACTATGTAGAGGATTAATATTCAGATTAGACTTGATGATTTTCGGAATAAAAATTTGGATTTTGAATGATAATATGGGAAGAACACCATAACTAGGGTTTCAAGAATTCTGGGTTTTAATTCATTATTTCTTTAAAGTAATTGGAGTTTTGATGTAATTGAGACGTTAGAAACTGTCCTAGTATATGTGGAAATATGTTAGGATCGTTGGGTAAAAGTTTGGTGGACAATAATGGAGTTTGGAAATTTGTTAATGGAGGAAAGGATCAACGAAGAAGACAGACTGCGTCTGTCCCTGTTCGATCGATCGATCGATCTTGAATTATCGATCGATCGACTATGTCGATCGATCGAACCCAGCCGTCGATCGATCGACGCTAGCTGTTTTCCCAAAAATTTTGTGTTTAATCCTTCGTTGAGTTCGGGAATGAATGGGTATTCTAGGATTTACATTATACTGATATGGGAGTAAGAATAAGACCAGTAGGTATATTGTTGAGGTCCAATAAGGCCATTGGGTGTAAGGCTTGGATTATGGACCGAGGAGAATAATTCGATTCAGTAGAGTATCGGGGACTTCGGAAATTGAGTTACGGGGCGAAGTAAATTCAATTTAAGTAATAGACCAGTAGGGTAAGAAATAACTACTGAAATTATATGTAAGGGGTAACTAGGACCCTTAGAGTTGTGTGAATACTCAAATAAATACGATTAATGAGATAAATCGTAAAGTGAATATTGTACGGTAAATATATGAGATTAAAATATTACATACGTATATGATTAATAGGTCGGGCGTGTACCTACTGAATTACGTGATCTTTTAGGTAGAGAGATTATACCTAAATTAATTATGTTAGGGTCGATGAGACATTCCGAACTAACATAAAGTTATTATAAGTTTGGGGTCGATGAGAAATACCGAACCAAACTTTGAACTGGTGTCGCGATGAGAGAGTCCCGAACCAGAATATGTGTATATATATATATTTTTAAAATAATTGGGGTCGATGTATCAATGCGAACCAATTCTTACTTGGGGTCGATGAATCATTCCGAACCAAGAGTCCTTTATGTGTATAAAAGGGGCAAAATAGCAGTGACTAATATTTAGTATATATTGTGTGTGAAATATATATACCTGATGATATTCTACTTCCGTGTATTAGTAGATTGATATATTGTGTATTTAAAGATACATACTGAATTGGTAAGTTAAGTAGTGAAACTTAATTACGAAATGAACCTTTAGATAGAGAAAATCTATTTAGTAATTCAAGTAGTGAAACTTAATTACATAAGTGGGAAAGTTAACAATTGTGAGAACTGTAGTAATTTTAGTAGTGAAACTAAATGAGAAGTCTTGAGAAATAACATAGATTAAATGTTACTTGGGAATTATTTAACATACGCGAGATGTTAGTAAAACGGTTGTACTGTATGGGCGGTACTGGAACTTGGGTACAGATAAATTCAGTTCACTACTTTGGTTTTAGTTAGCTTGAGAAGTATGGCTAGACAAACTAAGTGTGTAACGTTAGGTGTGCACCAAAGATGAGGGGTGAGTTAACTCAAGAGAGTGTACGAGAACCTAACATGTGTAATCAATAACCGCATTTTATATTGTGATAAACGCTTGCTAAATATTTTCAAAATGTTTTGAGTACTAACTCTTGCTGTAAAATATTTTCAAAACCTTTTAGGTGTCCAGCCACAGGGACGCCATGTGTGATGATTCCATTCCAGACTCGGAGCTGTAGCACAGTGGATGCTTACAGGATTTGACTAGACGATATCTCTCATTCAGATCTAGCACAGGATCTCGCACTCTTCTATGTATGGACTTGTGGTCCGGTATTAGTCTCAGATGTTAGTTTCAGACTAGTGGTTATTCTATTGTTGTTTGGGATTTTTAGCCGATGGTTTATTCGGTAATACTTTTGTTCTGTTGTACTTTTACTTTGATGTTTGAATTATAGTACATGATTATTTGTACTTTGTTCCGCATGGTCAATTTTTCTGTTTTAAGAAAGATAAAATTTGGCACCGGTCTAATTTTACTTAGGGGATTAGTAATTAAAAATTTTTCGACAGTGATGCTAAGAATGAACCATTTGAGAAACCTGTTTTAATTTAATGAAGGCCTGATCACCTGATCACCCGATGTTTAATTAGGCCTGATCATCTTCAAACCAGAAGGTTGCCAACAAAACCTTTTGTTCATCTCGTACTTCCATAACCTTGAATATTGTTTCCATCTTTCTAATCCACCCCTTTGACACTAACGGATCAATAGTCCCGCTAAATGCTAGAGGATTTAGCTTCATGAACCTCTCATGCAATTTATCCCTATCTCCACAATGTGTTTGTAACAACCCGCATAATTTTTCGGGTATTTTAAATTAATTTCAAAAATATAGAGGAAATAAAGTTTTTTATTTAATTATTTTTCTTACCCAAAAATTTTGGATTTTATTTTTGAAAATGAGAATTTCAATCGGTTTCAAAATCGGATTTAAGACGAATTTTTAAATGATTTTCAAATATTATCCCTTGGTTTTATTTTAAGTCGGCAGAATCAAAATCCCTGAGGGATCGATCGATCGACCCCAATAGATTTCGTGCGCTGCAAGTGTTTTTGAAGAGTTTTATTTTGGTTTAAATTCCTACTTTTTGCTTATAAAAAGGGGTCGTGGGTGACCATTTATGAACAAACTTTTATTACAAAAATATGCAGTAAGCATATTTCTATTCCTCTCCTTTTTATATACACGTGGAACTTTAAATTTATGCATTCAACCCTAGTTTTGGAGGTGTTCTTGGGGATGTTTTGATGTTGGAGCTTCGAGATGATTTGTGGATCCTTGTGAGATGACTTTGATGATTTTAATCTGAGTTTCTGGGCAGATTCATGATGGTTTCTTATGGTGGCTTAAGGTATAGGATTTTACACAATATGCTCTTAAATCTCTCGAGAGTTATTCCCTTTGATTTCATGTGATTATTAAACTCTTATTTGAATTTCTAAATTCAGTTGGAATCTGAAAATTTTATTGGAATCTCATTTTGATTCATGTGGTATTATATTTGTGTTGAGTATGTTGTCATGAGATTTTAATATGGCACGGAGGTTGGTCACCTACCAAGATTCTAATTTTCGGCTACTTGATAATGTATGGGCTGAAGCACCCTATATCTTTGACTCATTTGAGTCTGCATTATATAGGAGCTCATCTAGTTTGGAAATAGTGACAAAATTGTGTTTATCCCTAGATGAACCAAAAAACCTCAGAACTTTTAAAGCTTCATTGATATTCCTCTACAAGTTCATGAAGGTAAAACACTTACACCAGACACTAGGATTCCATAGTTAAATCGCCTTAAAATGATTTAAATAATTTATGGGATTGATTTAACAATTTCTAAAAAATTTAAATAATTTTTAGAAATTAAAATTGGAACTTAATAAAGTTTTTGGGTTGATTTGTATATATATTTATGCCTTAAAACTGTTTTGGGTAGAAAACAAAGGCGGCACAAACATTTGTGGGTGAAACTAGAATTTTTTAGAACTTAAAAACACGTGTTTGAGAGTTAATCTTGAGCCTACACGTGTTGCACACACAGTGGTTTGATTTATGTTTCTTATAACTCATATTCCTATGACTTATTTAGGACCCTTGGATTGTCTTAATCTACGGTCTGCATGTGTTTGGAATTAATCCAAGTGAATTGGTTTTAACCAATCAAAGTTGGCCTTTTCATCGCTTCTTGTGAACCTTTGGGTTTACATCGTTTCAACTGCTTTTAATCTCAACTCTTGAATTCGAACCATCGTTCCAGGTCCTTCGATTTCTAGTATAAATAGATGCCTTGGGTGAAGCAATTAGAGACTTTTGTGATTTCCTCGTCTGAGAAAAAAAAGAATAGAGTGAAGAGATAGAAAGATTAGAGAGATAAATGGAAACCCTAATCCAACTTCGTCAAACTATAAACCAGAAATACTTTTCTGAGAGTTTAAACCTAGGTATTTAGATCGTGTTTTGAGAAGTTATCCTCTCTTGTTCTTCGTCATCCTTCCAACTTAGTCACGTTGGTAGAGTTTTCCGTTTCTCTACATAGAAACTTGAGATCTCGTCTCTGTGATACAAATCACATAGATAGATTACTTTTTTGATTTCTTATTTCGATAAATCTTACTTGTTGGTTATTTTAAAACTGATTTTACGTTTTCAAACCCTAAACCAACAATTTTCATTCTGATTTCATTTTACTCAAACTATCAGACTAAGATCTAGTTTTGAGATCTTTATTGGGGATTTCACTTTCTATATAAATATTTTCAAAACAAGAAAGAGTTACGATCTTGGATATTTCACAACAAGATTCCTTCTTGATCTGCGGTTATTTTGAAAGGTCTAAAAGTCTGATTCAGTTTTAACTAAACTGATTTTAGAATATCTTGCATATCTAGTGATTCTGTAATTTGTTGAATCATTATGTCTGTATTAAGTGTGAGTGTGTTGCATGCATATTTTAGAGAGCACCTCACCACTACACTTTCACTCTACCACACTTAAAGTGGTGGTTGAATGATCTTGAACTTGTTTAAATCGACTTAAATCTGGAATCGAGTAAAGTTATGAAGCTGGAGAGAACATCAACAATAAAAACCTTCCACTACACCAAAAATACCAATTTGGCACACCTTGATATTAAAAATCTGGCACAGTTTAAAACCGTGCCAAATTTTGGCACTGTTTAATAATAATCTGGCACACTTTTAAGCCGTGCCAAATTTTAGCACTGTTTAAAAGTGTGCCAAAATTGAGAACACTTTACTAAAATATAAATATCCTAAAAAAATTAACCCCTTTTGTTCTCCCGCTCTCTCTCCTCTCTCCCGCTCGCCTCCCGCTCTCTCTCTCTCTCTCTCTCTCTCTCTCTCTCTCATACGACCAGTACCAGGAGAAAAAGAGCCTGGGGTTTTTAGGGATTTGCGTGATTTGCGTAGTGGCTCGGTTGCGATTGAGGTTTTTAGGGATTTGTTGGGATGTAAAGGGTTTGAGGATGCGGTTTGGTGGGTCGGAGGTTTGACAGCGGATGGTTCAGGCACCAGAGGGTAGCTTTCTCTCTCACTCCGGTGCCGCTATCGGCCAGCTCTCTTTCTCACTCTGGTGCCGCCGTCGGCCAGCTCTCCATCTTACTCCACTGAGATCGCTCTTTCTCACAGATATGGAGTCTTGGTTCCCCTAATCCAAAGTCTACATGGAAAGCCCATTTGAAAGGGATAAATTGTGTTGATTTCCTCACGGCCGGTGAAAAATCGTATTTGGTCCTCACGGCCGGTGAAAAATCGAAAGGTATGCAAGTTCTATTCTTTTCAATATTTAGTTTCCCATATTTTTTATGGATATCATAAATATATAATAGCTCTTGTATCAAACTGAAACTTGCATCCATACTCTAGAAGGCCATACAAATAACAAACTGGTCCAGCTGGGTTTTCAAAATAATCTGGAATAATATCTTCAATTTTAATTGCCAACTTTTTTATGGTTTTTGGTCCAGCTGTCAATAATTAAAAAAAAAGATTATAAAAACATTAAAACGGTTTCAGGTTTGGATAGTCTGATTGTACATGAAGAAGAAATGTATATTAGGTTAATCTTTAAAGTGTCAAAAAACAAATATAATTTTTGGCCTCTGATACTGTAATCTTAAAATTCAAAACCATAAGCATTAATGGCTCACTAATTAAACCCTTGTAATTTGGTCCTACTATATATTAAATTGATTATATCGTGGTTTAATGTAGCTAATTTCAAACTTCTCATCATTCCCATTGACGCACAGAATTAAAAATTCAATTGATTATATTGTGGGAACAACAGAGCACCTTTCACTCCTAAAACTAATTGGGATTTGACTTTTTATTTATGACTTTTGACAGGGATGCTAGGGATAGGCGTAACCACTCTCCGCTGCCGCCCTCAGGTAGTGTCTTATTAGAATGGAAATGAAGTGGAAGAGGAAATGACGAGGAAAGAAACGGACATGGAAGAAGGTGAGATAAGGCTGGGCCAATTTTGTCCAAGAATGAGGTTAAGGTAATAATAAGCCCTTCCATTTCAATGCCCCTTTTTTCTTTTCAAATTCGTGTATAAAATAAGCACTGATAAGCTAGAGTTTTATGAATTTTGTGTTTTTTTTATTTAATATGTTGGATTATACGTGTGTGTGTGTGTGTGTGTGTGTGTGTGTGTGTGTGTGTGTGTGTATACTGTAACAGATATTGAAATGATCATATATGGTATGCTGCAATATTGAAAAATGTGAAACAAGCTTGGAGCTTCTATATGTATAATCATATATGGGTACTGTAATATTAAAGAGTTTGATCCAGTGCTGGGTGGGAATTGAATGCAGGTATGGGGAGGTTTGGAGATCAAAAGGCCAACATAGGCTGCCAGTGATTTGTTTGGTTTTGTTTTACAAATGTTCAACTCACGCCAGTTCCATCCAATCTTAATCAAGTTACTACAGGTAACTATTATTTACTACCCATTTATTAACCTTTTAAAATGCAATGAATTATTTCTACTCAACATTTATAGTTTGTCTTTTTCATTCTATATCTGATCATTCCTTTTAAAGTTTGAAAATCACTTCATGGATTACTTTATGAGCTTATTTAGTTAAATTGGTGGAAGGGACTTGCTGGTGGTTTGGTTTTGGAATTTGCTGTTGCTCTTGAGTTTATTTTAAATGTTAAAACACATTGGATTTAACGAAGAAACAAATGAAACTATGTCAAAAAATTTTAAAATCCATAAACATTCTAAATTGAATAAAAACATACCGTTAGAGAATATGACGATATAGGAGGCACGCACACCTCGCACGGGACCAATGTAAATTATTGGAACTGACCGCGTAGTCCCGGATCTCCCGATTTGAGAATATGATGATAATTTACAAAACTCAAAACTAAAACTTAAAAACAAGCCATTAAAGGGTGAAAACCCAAACCACCCCCCAACGACCCCGTAGGAGGCACGCACACCTCGCACGGGACTAATGTAACTTGTAGGAACTGATCGCGTAGTCCCGGGTCTCCCGGTTTGAGAATATGACGATAATTTGCAAAAATCAACACTTAAACTTAAAAACAAGCCGTTAAAGGGTGAAAACCCAAACCACTCCCCAAACAACCCCGTAGGAGGCACGTACACCTCGCACGGGACCAATGTAAATTGTAGGAACTGAACGCGTATTCCCGGGTCTCCCGATTTGAGAATATGACGATAATTTGCAAAAATCAGGACTTAAACTTAAAAACAAGTCGTTAAAGGGTGAAAACCCAAACCACCCCCCAAACGACCTCGTAGGGGGCACGAACACCTCGCACGGGACCAATGTAACTTGTTGGAACTAACCGCGTAGTCCGGGGTCTCCCGGTTTGAAAATATGACGATAATTTGTAAAAATCAACACTTAAACTTAAAAACAAGTCGTTAAAGGGTGAAAACCCAAACCACCCACCAAACGACCCCGTAGGGGGCACGAACACCTCGCACGGGACCAATGTAACTTTTTGGAACTGACCGCGTAGTCCCGGGTTTCCAGGTCTGAGAATTTGACGATAATTTGAAAAAATCACACTTAAAGTTAAAAACAGGCCGTTAAAGGGTGAAAACCCAAACGACCCCGTCGGAGGCACGAACACCTCGCACGGGACCAATGTAACTTATAGTAACTAACCGCTTAGTCCTGGGTCTCCCGATTTGAGAGTATGATGATAATTTGCAAAAATCACACTTAGAATTAAAAACAGGCCGTTAAAGGGTGAAAACCCAAACCGGCCCCCAATCAACCCCGTAGGAGGCACGAACACCTCGCACGGGACCAATGTAACTTATAGGAACTGACCGCGTAGTCCCGGGTCTCCCGGTTTGAGAGTATGACAATAATTTGCAAAAATCATACTTAGTTAAAAATAAGCCGTCAAAGGGTGAAAGCCCAAACCAACCCCCAAACGACCCCGTAGGAGGCTAGAACACCTCGCACGGGACCAATGTAACTTATAGGAACTGACCGTGTAGTCCCGGGTCTCCCGATTTGAGAGTATGACGATAATTTGCAAAAATCACACTTAGAATTAAAAACAGGTCGTTAAAGGGTGAAAACCCAAACCGGCCCCCAATCGACCCCGTAGAAGGCACGAACACCTCGCACGGGACCAATGTAACTTGTAGGAACTGACAACGTAGTCCCGGGTCTCCCGGTTTGTGAATAGGATGATAATTTGCAAAAATCACACTTAGTTAAAAACAAGTCGTCAAAGGATGAAAACCAAAACCAACCCCCAAACAACCGCGTAGGAGGCACGAACACCTCGCAGGGGACCAATGTAACTTGTAGGAACTGACCGTGTAGTCCCGAGTCTCCCGGTTTGCGAGTATGACGATAATTTGCAAAAATCACACTTAGAGTTAAAAACTGGCCATTAAAGGGTGAAAATCCAAACCGACCCCCAATCGACCCCGTAGGAGGCACGAACACCTCGCACGGGACCAATGTAACTTGTAGGAACTGACAGCGTAGTCCCGGGTCTCCCGGTTTGTGAATAGGATGATAATTTACAAAAATCAACACTTAAACTTAAAAACATGCCGTTAAAGGGTGAAAACCCAAACCAGCCCCCAAACGATCCCGTAGGAGGCACGAACACCTCGCACGGGACCAATGTAACTTGTAGGAACTGACCGCGTAGTCTCGGGTCTACCGGTTTGAGAGTATGACGATAATTTGCAAAAATCACACTTAGAATTAAAAAACAGGCCGTTAAAGGGTGAAAATCCAAACCGGCCCCCAATTGATCCCGTAGGAGGCACGAACACCTCGCACGGGACCAATGTAACTTGTAGGAACTGACAGCATAGTCCCGGGTCTCCTGGTTTACGAATAGGATGATAATTTGCAAAACTCAACATTTAAACTTAAAAACATGTCGTTAAAGGGTGAAAACCCAAACCAGCCCCCAAACGACCCCGTAGGAGGCACGAACACCTCGCACGGGACCAATGTAACTTGTAGGAACTGATCGCGTAGTCCCGGGTCTCCCGATTTGAGAGTATGACGATAATTTGCAAAAATCACAGTTAGTTAAAAATAAGCCGTCAAAGGGTGAAAATCAAAACCATCCCCCAAACGACCCCGTAGGAGGCACGAACACCTCGCAAAGGACCAATGTAACTTGTAGGAACTGACCGCGTAGTCCCGAGTCTCCCGGTTTGAGAGTATGACAATAATTTGTAAAAATCACACTTAGAGTTAAAAACAGGTCGTTAAAGGGTAAAAATCCAAATCGGCCCCAAATCGACCCCGTAGGAGGCACGAACACCTCGCACGGGACCAATGTAACTTGTAGGAACTGACAGCGTAGTCCCGGGTCTCTCAGTTTGTGAATAGGATGATAATTTGCAAAAATCAACACTTAAGCTTAAAAACATGTCGTTAAAGGGTAAAAACCCAAACCATCCCCTAAACGACCCCGTAGGAGGCACGAACACCTCGCACGGGACCAATGTAACTTGTAGGAACTGACCACGTAGTCCCGAGTCTCCCGATTTCTGAATAGGATGATAATTTGCAAAAATCAACACTTAAACTTAAAAACATGCCGTTAAAGGGTGAAAACCCAAACCAGCCCGTAGGCGGCACGAACACCTCGCACGGGACCAATGTAACTTGTAGGAACTGACCGCGTAGTCCTAGGTCTCCCGGTTTAAGAGTATGATGATAATTTGTAAAAATCACACTTGGAGTTAAAAACAGGCCGTTAAAGGGTGAAACCCCAAACCGGCCCCCAATCGACCCCCTACGAGGCACGAATACCTCGCACGGGACCAATGTAACTTGTAGGAACTGATAGCGTAGTCCCGGGTCTCTCGGTTTGTGAATAGGATGATAATTTGCAAAAATCAACACTTAAACTTAAAAACATGACGTTAAAGGGTGAAAACCCAAACCAGCCCCCAAACGACCCCGTAGGAGGCACGAACACCTCGCACGGGACCAATGTAACTTGTAGGAACTGACCGCGTAGTCCCGGGTCTCCCGGTTTGAGAGTATGATGATAATTTGCAAAAATCAACACTTAAACTTAAAAACAAGCTGTCAAAGGGTGAAAAACCAAACCAACCCCCAAAACGACCCCGTAGGAGGCATGAACACCTCGCACGGGACCAATGTAACTTGTAGGAACTGATCGCATAGTCCCGGGTCTCTCGATTTGAGAGTATGACGATAATTTGCAAAAATCACACTTAGAATTAAAAACAAGTCGTTAAAGGGTGAAAACCCAAACCGGCCCCCAATCGACCCCGTAGGAGGCACGAACACCTCGTACAGGACCAATGTAACTTATAGGAACTGACAGCATAGTCCCGGATCTCCCAGTTTGTGAATAGGACGATAATTTACAAAAATCAACACTTAAACTTAAAAACATGTCGTTAAAGGGTGAAAACCCAAACCGGCCCCCTATCGACCACGTAGGAGGCACGAACACCTCGCTCGCAAGTAATGTTTGAGTCGATGTAAAGATAGAATCAAGTAAAGTTACGAAGCTGGAGAGAACATCAACAACAACAACCTTCAGAGAAGCCTGATCTAATCCAAAGGAGTTAGTAACGATTTTGAACTTAGTTTAGGTGTGTTTGTGTGGTTTGATTGTTAAATAGCTTGTAATTTGGTACTTTGATTTTAGTGGATTTTTGTTTTGTGACGTAGAGGTCACCGTGGATGTTTCCCCAATTGGGTGGGATTTTACCAAGTTAAAAAGTACTTGTGCACTTCCACATTTTCTCATCACCTTCTTCAAAGCTAAGTTGATTTAATAGTTTAAGTTTTGTTTTTTAAAATTGGTTAATTCTAGATCTGAAATAAGTCGTTCAAACTATTTTGATAATCATTTTGAACACATCTTGTGTTAAGTTTTGTTTTGATTAAAAGAGTTTCTTTAACAAACAGTTCGGAGCCATTTTAACAGTTTAATCCTGTATTAAACGTCTTAAGTGGCATTTTTCAATTGGTATCAGAGCTTGGCTATTTTAAAATCTTTTTGATCCTGTGTTTCTGCAATTGTTTTATTCAAAAAAAAAAGTATGTACGAGAAATTTGAGAGATAGGTAACCTGTCCAAACCCCCTCTCTTTGATGGAACCAATTTTCCATACTGGAAGGTAAGGATGATTGCTTTCATTCAAGGAACTCTGGGAGATAAAGTCTAGGAAGTTATAGAAAATGGTTACATTTTTCCTACTTAACCAGCAACTGAAGGAAGTACTGTGAGAATCAGGAAGTTACTAAGTGAATTCACTAAAGATGAGAAACAAATTTCACTATGTGACAATAAAGGCAATAATGCCATATTTATGTCTATCAACTAACATGAGTTCAAGAGGATCTCATCTTGCATAAATTCTAATGAAGCGTGGGATACTCTTGTAACTGCACATGAGGGTGATACGAGAGTTAAAGCTGCTAAAACAAAAATGCTTTTCCAACAGTATAACTCTCTTGTCATGTCTGAGACTAAATCCTTTGATGATTTCTACATTAGGTTAACTGATATTGTAACTAAGTTGCTTGCAAACGGTATAACCTATGATAGGAAATAGATGGTTTCAAAAATTCTAAGATCACTTCCACAGAAGTTTGATAATAAAAGATATGTCATTGAGGAAATGGATGATCAAAATCTTACCCCAAAATTCCTCAGTAGTAAACTAAGAACTGTGGAAATGGAACTAGAATTCAAGAAATAATTTATCCAGACCAATAAAAAATAGGATAATTCTAATCTTATTTTTTCATCTAAGTTGATCAAACCTGGCATTGACCTTGACTCTGATGAGGACTGTGACTTGGATAACTTGGATAATCAGATTTATCTTATGTCTAACAATTCAAAAAGATTGTAAACTTTAGAAACAAAGTTGCTTCTAGACAAGGGAAACCAAATTACTCTAACACTTCTAATAATAGACCTCATGTGAGAAGACCTGACAAACAAAAGACTGATAATCACAAAAGACCTCAGAAAGACCTTAAAAATGTTGAATGTTATAGATGTGGAAAATTAGGACACATGGCTAGTGAATGTAGGGTTATCTTAGAAAAAAAAACATAATAGGGCTCAGCTATTCAAGACTTGGAATGACTCAAGTGATTCTGAAAATGATGAACCTGAGTCATCCAACTCTTAGGGTCCTTGCATGTCATTCTTTGCTAAGATAATCTACAATGATGATGAGGAAATTGATCATACCATGATTGGTGTTGCTTCTACTGATGTGTCTGCCTTAATGCGTGAGAATGATTGTAGTACTGAAAATCGTGTGTGTGTGAGCCAAAGTGAACGCCTTATTGATGATGACAATATGTGTGTGAGTCCTAAAATTGAATCGATAGGGGACACTGCACACTACTTACTTAGTGACTCCGATAATGAGGACCTTCCTCACATTCACACACTTTACACTAAAACACTCAAGAAAAGCACTAGACTAGAGAATCTTGTCAAAGATCTTTCCAAGAAATTAGAGTCCCTAAACCAAATAGTTAAAAAAATGCTGAAAAGTATACGTCTCAAAGTTTAACTCGTGATGAGGAAATAAAGACTTTTGAACAAAGAGTGAAAGACTTGACGGAATCCAATAATGTTTTGGAAAATAAGTATAAAGGATCGTTATTACAATTGGAACAAACAAAAGAAAAGGCTTCAACAGTCTTCAAAAAAAATTCAAAATTTGAAAGCAATTCTAATGGTTTTGAGGACTGTGTTGCTGATAGCAAGATCAATTATGATGACAGATCTAGAATAGGCTTTTGCACCAAAAATATCAAGCAAACCAAACCTTTTGAAACCATAAAGTTTGTTACTGGTGGGAAAAGACATATGGAAATTTTTCCAGACTTTCAATCTTTGAAAAATGATTTTGATAAAAACCAGCAACACTTAAACTTTGATGAGACAAGTACCTCTAAGCATAATGTTCAACTTAAAGCTAAGTACATTTGTCCTCCCATTAGAAATAGTGAGACCTCCTTTCAAAATGTTCCCTCTATAAATAATGCCAAAAGTAATAATTTAGGGAAACCTATGTTCAACAACTTTCCTAAAGACTTAACTGCTATGAGCAATCTATATTTCTCATACTGTGAAGTGTACGAACACTCTCTAGATGTTTGCTATTCCAAACGCCTATATCAAACTACCTATCCCTCCTTTACCTATCTGAACTTTAACTATTCTAGGAGAAGTGGTAACAATTATGTCCTTCCTAAACCACCAGACGGATAAGATCTAATACTAAAAGACAATCGATAAGAAATAATCCTAGAGTCTTTTCTCGACCAAATGCTCAAAATGTTTATAACAACAATAAAATTGCGCAAAATCTGTTTAGACAAAAATCTGAAGCTCGCAAATTTTATCAAAAATGAGCTAATAAGCGCAAATTGAAAACCATAGCTATTTGGGTAAGAAAGGATGATCTAGTACCTCAGATGACATGTAACATAGTGATCAGTGGTTTGAAAGCTGAACACGCCACTTCTGGATGGTACTTAGACTCTAGATGTTCTAAGCATATGACATGGGATGAATCTAAACTCTTAAACAAAATTAACTTCTCCGGAGGTAAATTCTTGTTTAGAGATGGTGTTTCAGCCCAGATCGTTGGAAAAAGAACACTCCAAGAAGAAGGATTACCTATTCTTGAAGATGTTTTATTAGTAAAAGGTCTTAAGGCTAATCTACTAAGTATTTAACAATTTTGTGACTCAAATCATACTGTCACCTTTTCGAAGAACAATTGCAAAATTTTAAATGAAAATGGTGAGTGCATAATTACAGGACTCTATACTCCAGATAACTATTATGCAGTCAATCCAAGTACAGAGGTCTATAACATTGCCAAAATGGATGACAATGAATTATGGCATAACGGAATGGGTCACATAAATTATGACAGCCTTAATAAATTGTCCTCTCAGGAAATTATTAGAGGTATTCCTAAAATAAAAGCTATTTCTAACATAGTCTGTGGTCCTTGTCAAGAAGGAAAAATAGTTAAGGCATCTCATAAAAGGGTTAAAGATATTATATCCTCTAAACCATTAGAACTCATACATGTGGACCTAATGGGTCCTTCTCGTACTATTAGTCTTTGTGGCAATAGTTACATTCTAGTTATAGTTGATGATTGATGATTACACGAGATTCACTTGGGTTGCTTTTTTAAAGAAGAAGTCTGAAACCTTTATAGCGTTTTTGAAACTTCATATAGAAAATGAAAAGGAATCCCAAGTAGATAGAATTCAAAATGATAGAGGAGGTAAATTCATCGATTCAGGTGTCATTGAATATTGTGACTATAATGGTTAGAAACATGAGTTCAGTGCTCCCAAGACACGCTAACAAAATGGGATAGTTGAGCGTAAAAATAAAACTATTCAAGAAATGGAAAGACTTTTAATACATGCCAAAGATTTACCTAAATACTTTTGGGTTGAATCAGTTCGTACTGCATGTCACATTATCAATAGAGTCTACCTTAGGAAGAATTCTAAACAGACCCCCTATGAACTTTGGTATGGCAAGAAAACAAATCTTAAATATCTTAGGACATTTGGTAGTATATGTTATGTTTGTAAAGACAAAGAACATTTATCTAAGTTTTAAACAAGAGGAGATAAAGCTATATTTTTTAGGTTATTCACCTGACGTTAGAGCCTATTGAATTTATAACTTGCGAACTAAGTCCATGATGGAATCCATTAATGTGATTGTAAATGACACTTTTGTAGAAAGTAAAACTACTAGACCAGCTATTGTGGATGAGTCTGAAAGTCGTTTAAATTATGGCACTCCTGAAATAAATTAGTCTTTACCAACTGAGACCCTGAAGTGCCTAACTGGGTTTCCAAAGACCATCCTTTATATATTATTGTTGGTAATCCTACTGAACCTGTTCGTACAAGATCTCAACTTAGTAACATTGCTCACTTTGCATGTTTTGTGTCTCTTATTGAGCCTAAAAATGTAAATGATGCCTTGAATGACCCCTTGTGGATTAGTGCAATGCAAGAGGAACTTCTTCAATTTTTCATTCATGATGTTTGGTAACTTGTACCCAGGCCTAAAAATTAAAGGGTTATTGGCACGCGTTGGATTTTTAAAAATAAGACTGATCTGCAATGATCATTAGAAATAAAGTTAGATTAGTTACCCAGGGCTACTCTCAGATTGAAGGAATAGATTTCGAGGAAACGTTTTCTCCTGTTACTCGACTCGAATCTGTTCATTTACTTTTTGCTATAGCATGTCACTTACATTTCACACTTTACCAATTGGATGTAAAGCCTTCCTTCCTTAACGGAATTTTAATTGAGGAGACCTATGTAGAACAACCCAAAGGGTTTATTGACCCTTATCATCCTAATCATGTTTATCCTCTTAAGAAATCTCTTTATGAGTTAAAAAAAGCTCCTAGAGCTTGGTATGAGCATCTATCCACCTTTCTTTTAGATAATGGATTTAGGAGAGGAGGAAATGACCAAACCTTATTTGTTAAATATTTTGGCAATAACATCACTATTGCTCAAGTATATGTTGATGATATAATTTTTGGATCCACCTCCCCTTCAGAAGCCAAGTACTTCTAAGACATTATGCACAAAGAATTCCAAATATCGCTTATAGGGGAGTTGCAATTTTTCTTCAAGTTAAACAAAATTCAGAAGGTTTATTTGTTTCACAATAGAAATATGCGTTAGAGATTGTAAAAAACGTTGGCCTAGATGCTGCTACGGAAGTTAGAACGCATATGAGTACCTCTATCAAACTCTCCAAAGATGAAAATGGTAAATCCATTAATTCTACTTTATACCGTAGTATGATAGGAAGTTTGTTTTACCTAACTGCCTCACGCCCTAATATTATGTACTCAATTTGTGTGTGCGCGCGTTATCAAAATAATCCCAAAGAAAATCATTTATTATGTGTAAAGAGAATAATTAAATACATAAAAGGCTCTCACAATTTAGGGTTGTGGTACACTAATTACACATCGAGCACTATAGTAGGATACACTGACGCTGATTGGGCTGGGCGTTCTGACGATAGTAAAAGTACTTCTGGCGCATGTTACTACATCGGTAACAACTTGGTTGGTTGGAATAGCAAAAAATAGAACTGCACTTCTTTATCCACTGCAGAATCTGAATATATCACGTCTGGAAGTTGTTGTGCCCAGTTATTATGGCTGCAACTAATGCTGAGAGATTACGGTAGAAAAGAGGATAAACTACATCTCTATTGCGATAACCAAAGTGCGATCAATATCTCTAAGAATCTAGTTCAGCATTCTTGCACTAAACACATTTAAATTCGATATCACTTCATACGAGAATTAGTTAAATCAAAAGAATTAGAGATTAATTACTTGCTTACTGATCTACAATTGGCTGATTTGTTTATAAAATCTTTGGATTTTAAGCATTTTCAATCTTTACGCAAATCAATTGGCATGGTTTTGGCTGAATAATTCCCTTGCTTAATTTGTATAACTGCCAAATCTTCACATGCTTATAATCAATCTCTGAGGATGTAAGGCATGGATGTTAGTATAATGATAAAGAACACCTCTTCTATTTGTTTTATGTAGGATATTTTTGTGAATTCTCATTGTTTATTCAAGTTACTGCTTATCTACCTGTTTATTACTCTCCTTTTTATTCTTACTGCCCTTTGTCCATTTGAGACAAAATGGGGGAGAAATTTTGAGTCCACTTGGAGACTCTTGTACATTCTCATCTAATGAACTTGATCTCAGGTATCTTATTACAGATTTCAGTACCTCTTTATTGCATCAAATTTTGATAGGGTAATGGTTTGTATATAGTTGAGTTATGTAATTTTTCCATTTCTATGAGATTGGGTAGATAGATTTTTTATAGGAATAGGATTTTCTTATTTCTTTTGGTATCCCTACGAGTCCTTGTTGACTCAAAGGAGATTTTGTCTCATATTTTTAAAGGGAGAGATTGAAGCACCCTATATCTTTGACTCATTTGAGTCTGTATTATATAGGAGCTCATCTAGTTTGGAAATAGTGACAAAATTGTGCCTATCCCTAGATGAACCAAAAATCCTCAGAACGTTTAAAGCTTCATTAATATTCGTCTACAAGTTCATGAAGGTAAAACACATACACCACACACTAGGATTGCATATATATATAGTGATTTATTCATGTAATGATCATGTGTGAGTTAAATCCCCTTAAAATAATTTTTAGAAATTAAAATTGGAACTTAATACAGTTTTTGGGTTGATTTGTATATATATATTATGCCTTAAAACTATCTTGGGTAGAAACCAAAGGCAGGAGATATATTTCTGGGTGAAACTAGAATTTTTTAAAACATAAAAACACGCGTTTAAGAGTTAATCTTGAGCCTACATGTGTTGCACACACAACGGTTTGACTTATGTTTCTTATCACTCACATTCCTATGACTTATTTTGTACCCTGGGATTGTCTTAATCTACGGTCTGCATGTGTTTGGAATTAATCCAAGTGAATTGGCTTTAACTAATCAAAATTGGCCTTTGCACCGCTTTTTGTGAACCTTTGGATTTACATCGTTTCAACTGCTTTTAATATCAGCCCTTTAATTTGAACCATCATTCCAGATCCTTCGATTTATAGTATAAATAGATGCCTTGGGTGAGGCAATTAGAGACTTTTGTGATTTCCTCGTCTGAGAGAAAAAAAAATAGAGTGAAGAGAGAGAAATATTAGAGAGAGAAATAGAAACCCTAATCCAAACTTCGTCAAACCCTAAACCATAAATACTTTTTTGAGAGTTTAAACCTGAGTGTTTAGATCGTGTTTTGAGAAGTTATCCTCTCTTTTTCTTGATCATCCTTCCAACTTAGTCACGTTGGCAGAGTTTTCAGTTTCTCTACATGGAAACATGAGATCTCGTCTTTGTGATACAAATCACATAGATAGATTATTTTTTTGATTTCTTATTTCGAGAAATCTTAGTTGTTGGTTATTTTAAAACTGATTTTATATTTTCAAACCCTAAACCACCAATTTTCATTTTGATTTCATTTTACTCAAACTATGAGAATAAGATATAGTTTTGAGATCTTGATTGGGTATTGTACTTTCTATATATATTTTTTCAAAACAAGAAAGTGTTAGGATCTTGGATAATTCACAACAAGATTCCCTCTTGATCTAAGTTATTTTGAAAGGTCTAAAAGTCTGATTTAGTTTTGACTAAACTTATTTTAGAATATCTTGCATATCTAGTGGTTTTATAATTTGTTAAATTATTTTGTATGTATTAAGTGTGAGTGTATTGCATGCATATATTATAGAGAACATCACCACTACGCTTTCACTCTACCACACTTTAAAGTGTTCGTTGAATGATCTTGAACTTTTTTGAGTCGACGTAAAGCTGGAATCAAGTAAAGTTACGAAGCTGGAGAGAACATCAACAACAACAACCTTCAGAGAAGTCTGATCTAATCCAAAGGAGTTAGTAACGATTTTGAACTTAGTTTAGGTGTGTTTGTGTGGTTTGATTGTTAAATAGCTTGTAATTTGTTAATTTGATTTTAGTGGATTTTTATTTTGTGACGTAGAGGTCACCGTGGATGTTTCCCCAATTGGGTGGGATTTTACCACGTTGAAAATTACTTGTGCACTTCCTCATTTTCTCATCACCTTCTTCAAAGCTAAGC
Organism: Sambucus nigra; assembly: GCA_949130495.1. NCBI lineage: Eukaryota > Viridiplantae > Streptophyta > Magnoliopsida > Dipsacales > Adoxaceae > Sambucus > Sambucus nigra. The sequence continues at coordinate 254,829,614 of OX422220.1, forward strand.
TGATTTAATAGTTTAAGTTTTGTTTTTTAAAATTGGTTAATTCTAGATCTGAAATAACTCGTTCAAACTATTTTGATAATCATTTTGAACACATCTTGTGTTAAGTTTTGTTTTGATTAAAAGAGTTTCTTTAACAAACAGTTCGGGGCCATTTTAACAGTTTAATCCTGTATTAAACGTCTTAAGTGGAATTTTTAATGGGTGCGGTATGGTGAGGCCTGGTGACCCGGTTAATGTGTTGTTGAGAAATTATATTGACAAAAATGCTTGTGAGATTTGCATCTGATTTGAATATTCGTACTCGTATTGTTACCCTTTATTCACCGCTAATATTTGTTGAGCATATTTCCTTTCATATTGTGTACTTACCCATATTTTTTCTTAGTGGCTGGTTAGCGCGGATTTGGGTGCTATGGACTTATTGGAGGTTGATTTTAACATGGTTATATTGGGAAGAATATTTGAGAGTACAAATGAGAAGATTTGTATTTATTTTATTGTATAGAGCATTGGTGATTTATTTTATTTCGAGATAGATAGTTATATTATTTCGAGAGACAATTGTTGTATTTAATTTGAGATTTGAGATTAGTGGATTTTTTATCTATATTGCGGGTTTTATTTAGATGATTTATAACTTGTTGATTGTGGATTTGGTTAGTTTTATTGAGTACCGCTCCGCTCTCCCCTGGAGGGGTGTTACAATGCTCCACCTCTCGCTTGTTCCACTAGTTGTGCCACAGCACGTAATATTCTTCACACGTCATCAATAGGTTGTTGTGGCATCTCTAGTTCATCCACTTCAATATGTCTATGTCCTTGCTGACTATTAGAAACATAATATGCCTCACCCTCTTATCTATCATGAGGCTCGTGTGGATCCATCACTCACTGCAATATAATTAACTTATACAAAATACAATAGTAGTAGTTTAATATTAACATTGTTAGTCAAAATCCTGACACATAGCAAAGTCACTTTCTAGTGTCCACTGCCAATTTAGACCCTCACACCCTGTCCAGAACCTAATAGCCATGCTCTGATACCAAGTTGTCATGCCCCCACTTAATTAAGTTAAAATGATCCTTTATATTTAGAGATAAATTCCCTTAAACGATAATTTACTTTAAATCTCTCATAAAATAGCACAAGATTTTTTTTTCTTTTCAAATGCATGTTTAGATGAAAGCATAACTACCTGTACATATAACTTACAAGTACTAAACAAATTTACGTACATAAGTTCCTTTGTTTAACATTTACATAAAAAGCTTCATCATATTCAAACCATATTAGACATCCGTCACTCCCCCGTTTTAAGGTCCTAACTTGGCAGTGAACTCCAAACAATAGGCATACCTGAAACGTAACATTATAGGAGTGTAAGCAACACAAGATTAGTGAATGAACATATACCACACATATAACTAATTTAAATAACTATTTTTATTTTTTAATGTTACAACCCAATAGGAATTGTGTAACTCTCGCAAGCCTGGACCCGCCAGTCCAATTAACTCCCAGTTAATAGGGAACACCAATACCCATAATTAGGCCTGAGTACAACAAACCTTTAAGTTGGATTCACGGAGTTAATAGGGAACACCAAATCCCATAATTAGGCCCGAGTACAGCAAACATTTAGGTTGGATTAACGGAGTTAATGGGGAACACCCAATCCCATAATTAGGCCCGAGTACAACAAACCTTTAGGTTGGGTTAACAAGGCGGCTGCATCTCGTAGGATCCACCACAGTCCGTAATATTAGATAAAGGACCCGCCATGGTCCATAACATTATATAACATCACTTAACATTATTAATCATATGCATATGTTTCATAAATACAACATTACTCCCATAAGCATTTTAACACGTGTATTTAACTACACATTTCCATATGAACATATAAGCATCTATATTTCATAGGACAGGTCACTCACCTTGAATTTGGTACTAAGATTAATACCAAAACTATTTACTTGGTATGGTAGTGTTAGTCACCTCCCAACCTAACAATTCAACATCATTAGTATTTGAATACACCAAATCACACTAAACTCAGTAACACATCACATCAGTTGGTCATCTGACATAACTGAAAATGATACTTCATATTTCTATAACACCTTATTCATTAGGGTTTTAACAGAATTTACGGAATTAAATTACGAATTCTCTAGACAAAGTTATGCTCGTTTTATTACAACCTTTTTCCAAATCATTTCTGGAGAAAACAACAATAAAACTTCAACTTCAACCCCCAAGCCAAACCATAAGGTATTTTATTCTCCCCTTCAATTATATCATACTCATATATGTTGTCTATCACCCACGGTTAATTTGTATGGAGAAACATTATCACTTGATTCAATATCCCTAGATATTTGGTATTAAATAACGATACCCAATTTGACAATGATACCTTCATAGATTTATGCTCAAAGTATGGGATCTGAATTCACTCTGCTTCATGGGTTTACGCATAATGTATCGGACATGCATAAATCACTAACAAGATTTAACAAGATTCTATCAAATAGGAAATTGGTTCCTAACTGGAAGGGAACCTATAGAATAGTCTCAGAGGGAGGAGGCGACTCATGTCATTGGAAGAGTTAGATAGGACAATAGTACGTAGTTTATGTAATGCCATGAACCTTTGAAAATTCTATCTTTTAGTAGATTATATTTACTTTTGCAATGTTTAGCCAAAGAAATATGACTTGCGCTATAAAATGCATTTGTTTAACAAAATTGTACTTCCCAACTAAACTTCGTCGTAAACCCACCAAAGAATGGGTGTTACGACGTAGAATAAGTCGGTTTCTCCTAGAATAAGCACAAACCCACCTAGAAATGATGGTACAACCCAATTTTGGGTTGGTCAGGCTAGAACAAGCTTGCTAACTATTAATTAATTTTTGCAAGTTAGTAGATTCGGTCAAACAGCTGTACTCCATCTACTAGCGATTAAGATAAAATTGAATGTTAATGTAACACCCTATATTTTTTAGCATTTAAAATTTAATTAATTCGAGTATATTTTAAATTACACGCGTGCAATTGTTTAATTGAATAAAATATTATGAGCTTATTAAATATTGATCGAGAGAGATTATGATTAATACTTACAGAATAAATTTACTAAGTGTGTAGTAAATAACAAGTGATAACTATTATACTTCGTAGTGAGTAATATCGATGGGATTATGTTATATCTTAACCGGGAGTCGTGTGTAGGCTATGTTAAGGTCGAGATAGAAAATTTATGTATAGTGACTCGGATGGCGATTTCGAGATCACGATTGATTCCGAATGGGCATAAATAGGCAAAATAGAATACATGGGTGTATTAATTGGGTACCGGGGCATTTTTAGACCAACCTGACACCACATAAGGGTGTTTCGATCATTTGGGAGTTTAGGGTTGGAAAAAATCCTAATTTTATACATATATATCATCCATTTAGGTGTAGAGGCTAGGTTTACAACACTTGCGAGATAATATAGGCCATAAGAAAGGGTAGGAAAAGGGTTTTTAAACCAACCTATACCATTTTCACCATCGTAGTTGCCAGAATCAAAGTTAGAGCAAGGAGAAGATGCATATATCATCTATTAACGAAAATTAGACCACTTAATCCTAAGGCAAGTGTTTAAATTTGTAATTTTTAAGTACTTATATTACCCATGATAATGTAGGGTTTATATTACATGAACAACATGATTTTGGGGATGTATACTGGGATTTGATTCATGCTTTGTTGGCATATAATCTATGGAATCAACCTCCTGTTAATATAAAATGAAATATGAGATTTGTAATTTTAAAAAAATGATATAAATTTGGGTTCTTGAAGATGAATATGTAAGAAAGGTAAACTTAGGGTTTATAGGAATAAAGTGAGAGTTTAATCTTGTTTAATGTGAATTTCATGATGATTTGAGAGTATTCTTACGTTAGAAACTGTTTGAACTTCATGCATGAAGTCTAGTTAGTTTGGTTGGGTGTTTGGATGAGTTTCATGGAGGTTTCATTGTGGAAAAAAAGGAGAAAAATGTTTTTGGATTAGTGATCTGCCCAGGATCGATCGATCCATTTTGTTGAACGATCGGCAGTTGCAGAAAAAAAGGGCCTTTGTTTATTTACGTAGTATTCTTTACGAATAATTATGGGAGAATATGGTAGTGTTTTATTAACTATATGAGGACTGGAGAATATCAGTAAACATATAGTTAAATGATTATGTTAAGTATTGAGAATCAGATTACAGGAAGCGTAGATGATAACCCCTCGATTGATAACGGTATGTTACTGATGTATTAACTATTAAAAATAATTACGGGGTAACTAAGACCCTTCGGGTAGTGAGTGATACTCGAAAAAAATAAGAAAAGAATATTAAGTGTGAATCTTTAGTACGTTGGGTATTTGGGATATACATAGATTGTACTGGTTGTATTCATATATTGTGTGTATACCTATTATATGCCTTCTTATGTGTGTGATTATACCTACCATGGCCGGCCCTGGCCATGTGCCAAGTGGGCAATGGCACAGGGCCCATTTTAGAGTATGCGCCTATATATGTATATTATAGGGGTCCAAAATTATTTTCTGTATATTAAAAATGTCAATTTTTTAAATAAGTTAAATTTTTTAGGGGCTCATTTTTTTTAACGACCCAAAAACAATCTGTACAATGAATGATTCAACTACCCAAAAATCTCATCCAACTAAAATGGGCCCCTAAAAAATAAGTTTAATTTTTAGGGGACCATTTTAGGTATTTAATATCTTTGTACAATGTTTTTTTAGAAGGGCCCTAAACTGATTTTCGCACAGGGCACTGTCAATCTTAGGACCGGCCCTGATACCTACGCTGCCTTCTATCACAATAGATTTTGTGAAGTGGGCAACCCCTCCTTGGCGATACCAGCGAGGTCTGGATGTGTGCCCTAGATAATGACTTAGGGTTGAGCATTATTTGAGTGTACGATAGTGTAACCGGTCATTTTGGTGCGTTAGGTATGTGCGTAGCCCAAAGCCTTAAAAAATGTTTGCATTCATTATGTGTTTATTTGATTTAGGGTTAGAGGGAGATTTCGAACCGGTAGTCCTTAATGAGGTACGTGAGGTACAAGGAATCGATAGCAGAGTATGATGCATCGCGGTTCTCATTCCAGGGATGTTGTAGTTGTATATATAGATAGCGTGATATATATATACATGTGTGATTTATTATACTCTTGTGTGGTAATATAACATATAGATAGTGTGTATCTAAAGTAACTTAAGTAAGAGAAACTTAATTAATTGTTCAAATATAATATTCGATAAATATTGATTATGGTTTTAATGTAGCGCATGGTATGGGTGTTACGGGTGAGCTAAGCCTATTAGTGGTTAATAGATGCTTCGGGACTAGTTAGGCTGGGTAGCATAACTAGGTGGGTTCAATCGGAAACATTACGTGTGCACTATAGTTGAGAGGTGAGGAACTCAAGGGAGTGCACGCTAAACTAACATGTGTATAATAACTACTCTTATTGCATTTTAAATACTTGTTAAATATTTTTCAAAGGTTTTGAGCCCTGACCCGTATCAAATCTATTTTCAAAAACTTTTAGGTGACTAGCTACAAGGACACCAGACATGATGTTCATTTCAGGAATTCGTAGTCGCAGCACTTGTGGAAGCATGCAGGACTTGAGTAGACACTTCAATCATTTCATTCCTAGTTTAGGATTTATATTCAGTTATTTCAGTTGAACATGTTGCCCATTTAGTTTAGACATTTATTTTAATTTATTTCTGTCAATATCACACTCTATATTCAGATTTATTTCATTTTAGTTAGACTTATGATTTGGATGTTGGATTTGGAGCCGATAATTTATTCGGCACTTACTTATTTATTTATTTAGTCCTGCGATGTTCTAGACTTCATTTATTATGAGAATGGTTTACATTATTTTTATTTCTTCACATTAATGTATGTTATTAAAAATAAAATTTGGCATTAGCTTATTTTAATTTAGGTGGATAGTTTTTAAAAAATGGAATTTGCGACAGTGATGCTAAGAATGAACAAAATAAGATTCCTGTTTATTTTTATAAAGGACTGATCACTTGTGATTAAAATAGGCGGGTATCATAGTTAACATAGCAATTTTCAAGTCATTAAGTTAAATACGAATGTTAGCTTATTGATATATCCTACATGTCAATGGAGTCGGTCACAGATTAATATTCCACCAACCAAAGACTAAGTTAAAATTGAATGTTAACTTAATAATTTTCAATTGATTAAGTTAAATACGAATGTTAGCTTATTGATTATTTTCACAAGTCAGTGGGGTCGGTCATAATCTTAACCCCATCAAATAGTAATTAAGTTAAATATAAATGTTAACTTAGCACTTTTTAGGTTATTAAGTTATACATGAAGGTTAACTTACTAATTGATTTCATAAGCCGGTGGAGTCGTTCATAGATCTATATTCCTCCGGCTATCAATCAAGTTGAATATGAATGTTAACTAGCAATTTTCAGTCATTAAGTTAATTTGAAATGTTAGTTTATTAATTTATTTCACAAGTCATTGGATTCAATCACAAAACTACCCTTCACTAACCACAAGTAGAAAAACCTTAATACATTCATGCAAATTGAATAAATAAGGCAACAAACACAAATGAAAACCTTTTCCTTTAATAAAAATGGCATAACGCCTACATAGACTGGCCAAAAGGCGTAGATCAAAAAATAAATAAATAAAAATCCCTAACAACTAGGGTACTAAGGCAAAAAATATGCAGAGAATTCAAAAAGAATCCCAAGTTTCAATGACTTGTTATCATCATATTATCCCCAATCTTCAAATCCACTAATCAAAAGACCCCATTGTATTGATTTTTGAATTTTTTTAAATTTAATTTTAAACCAATTAAAAAAATTACACCAACTCAAATTCTTCACACCTTGGTTTATAAAAAGGACTCGTGGGATCACAATATGATGGGAATAATGTTAGATGCAAAATTTTATATTTGTGAGCCAAGATAATGTAATTATTTCGGAGGAACTTTTATTTTGGTATTCAAGATTTGAGACAAAAATTTGTAAGTGATTATTAATGAGAAATTCTATTTCATCTTGTAAAAAACTAGGGTGCCAACGATGACCTCCCCTAGATTTTGACGACCGCATTGCCTTGCTCTCTCTGTCCTTCAGAAAGAGCTGCCTTTTTTGTCAGTTGGTTGACTTCTCGGCCAGATGCCAAAGAAGCCTCCCCATCACGAATAACGGGATTTTTAATGGGGGGTGCACTATATAAGCAAAGTATCCTTGGGGAACATACCCCCTCTTAAGGCCAAATATATATCCCTTTTTTAATGCAATCGACTTATGGCAGTCTAGTTGCAAAGCAACTTCTTAGAAACCAGCCTTAAAGGCCTTCTCATAGTCATTCTCCAAGTCGATGTCCAAGGCACACCCTTGCCTTTGGAGAATCATTTTCTGCAAAAAGAAAAATCCTTCTTCATTACAATCAGTTGAGAATCCAACTTACTAGATTCAAGTTGTTGGATTTAACTTTCCTTCATCAGTTTCTCTTTGTTAGTAAATTCCTCATTCAGCTTGCTCTTCAACTCAACAATCTCGTTATCCATATTGGTCAGCCTATTCTTTATAGCATTGTCTTGGTCATAAAAGACATCATTTTTTCTACTTAGATTGATGGTTTGAGAGGTCATTGCATGCATGTCCTATCAAAATATAGACCAAAGTAATTAGTTAATATTAAATCTATAATGCCTTGGTCCAGATTTATGGGTTACCCGTAGTCAATCCAATCTGACCCGAGCGTTAGGTGTAAAGTGCAATGAAACACCCTATATAATATTTCTAATCCAGTTTTATTTTAATTAACATTTCACTTGTTTAGCATGCGATTACAATTTCAAATTAATCCCCGTAAGGGACCCATGGGGAGTACCTCGAAGTCCAAGCAAACAGAGCTACTGATGTAATATAAAAGAAAGTACTTACCTGTATAACTCTCTCAAAATACAAAATCGCTCCTAACCTTCCGTAACAAATCGAGGGTGTAAGCCAAATGCTCAGTGGAAAATTCACAAATGCAATATAGAATCGAACAGAAGAAAGAGGACAACAACCTTGTATACATATATATATATACTTAATGCAAGAAATAATTTTACTTCCGAAAACCTTATTTGTTCAGATTAATTTCCCTTAATATTATAAAATACTTCATTTTCCTCATTTTAGCATTTCTCACTATATTTAGCATACACGCTTCAATACTTAAACCCACTACACTTGATTTGACCGAAAACCATTTCTTTATCGAAATCATCCTTTTATTCTATACAACACATATTAGTATTTTCATTTAAAATCCCCCTTTCAACCCAAGCGAACACCATGTTAGAAAATACTCATTTAACCTTTGAAAACCTTTTACACACATTCTTGTGTTAATTATGGGTTTAACCACTTAGGTTGCTTAACCACCTATTTACCCACTTACTTTACCTTTTTCCTTACCTCATGGACATTAATCAATTACACAACTACTTGTCCATTTTAACCTTTACCAGAAGATTTATTAATTCATTCGAGTTAGGTTGTACTAACACATATAAACACACAATATATTTTTTGATATGTTCCTTATTCCTTTATCCTTTCTCAGAATCTTTCAAATATCGCATACTTTAACAAGCTCCATATTGTCAGCTATGCGCAACATATGTTCTGGCTAGGTTTTTGGAGTCTTTTATCCCAGGGCTCCTGGCCCTTCTTAATTTTTTCAGTGTCATATGAGTTCCTTTATATGTGTTTAACATTTTACAAATGTCCACATAACTTTGCCTTTCCTTCTACCCGGGCGAAGCTAAAACCCGGGGTTAAACCCAACCCGTGTTATGCTTTGAAATCATCATTTCATGTCCTTTACACTTTAACTTTAATTTTATTCCAAAGTCATATTCGTTTAGGATCAATTTGTGTAACACATTTTCCAATATTTTTATTTCATAAAAATGTTTCAGTTTAAGTAAAATTACTATTTTATCCATTTGTTTCCAAATCCATCTTTTACTCCATTCCCATAAGTGTTAATTTTTTCAATATACTATTCAGTTACCCACACGAACTTCTTAAGTATTTTAACACTTTAACACCCTCTTTAACCTTGAATTTATATTCTTCTCAATTTTGGAAACATCTTTATTCCATTGTTTTCTTTCCAAATTCATAAGTGTTACACCAACTTCCCAATGTTTAACCATTAACACTTATTCAACACTATTACTAAGCATTTTTCGAACGGGACATTTTTTTACTTTCTTTATTCAAGAAATCTATTTACACATAAAGACTACTTTTATTAGAAAATACCATTTCTTTTTGTCAACACATGTAGTCTTACAACCTTATATTCATTACACCTTTAATTTCATTTTCACACACTTGAAGACTAGAATTTTCACTTTTCTTATTCCTTGTTTAAACCCACCAAAACCTCTTCAAACTTATTCACATATTTATTATCAAAATACTACAGGTTTATATACATGAGAAGATGGATTTTAAATCCTAAAATCCTATTAATGGGTTAAACATACATTTCTTTTTAGAAATTCATCATACTTGAAAAAATATACTTTCAAGGTATAAAAGACATTTAATTTATTCAAACTCGACAAATGTCCATTTTTCATCAAATCTTCAGTTTTGCAAGAAAGATTATTTCACCATGTTTCCCAAATATTTTATTTCATAAAATATTTGACATCAATCCTTCTAGAAAATACACCATTTTTAAAATACCAACTTTTAATATTTCAAAACCTTGAAATATTTATTCATTCTTTATTTTCAACAAAATAACATTTTACCAACATTTTCATTCCATAAAAATATTTATTATTTTCTACATATCAATTTCATCATTTGATCAAATGTATCCTACTCACGTAATCTAACTACAAGACTACAATTATGCATAATATATTCTTAGTACTAAGAGTAATATTTTCACACCTCTAAAGGCTCTAATGGTGATAGAAATATTGGTGTAAGAGGAACAACCCCCACCTCCAAAGGTAGCCTCAAGGGTTACCAAATGCATTCTTCATAAATGCCCCAAATCTGCTCCAACCAAGCTTCCAAGCAAAAATTCACTTCAAACTCCATGGAAGTTCCATCTTCATCTTTTCCAAAAGCTCCCGACAACCTTATAAATTCATAGCCCTTCTTTAACAATGGTAAAAATTGGTATATTTGATTCAAATATGGTGTAATCCACTAAGGAAATTATGGTTGATGTATGGTGGAGGAATGGTGGTTAATGGTGGGAAGAGGTGGAAGACCACCATTTTTCCTCTCTCTCTCTCTCTCTCTCTCTCTCTCATTTCTTCCATTTTTCTCCCAACAAATGCCCCAAACAAGCCTTATAAAACCCCTTTAAAGACTAAAAATCCCGTTTTGTCCGATCTGGGCTGATTTGGGCTTGACAACACATCAAATCAAGGGCCAGAAATGTGACAGCGTACAAGGGCAATCTGATTAAAAATTCTCAAAACACGTCATTCGAACGACATGCCCATCTCATTCGAGCGACTTCTCCACCTCATTTTAAGTTTGGCTTCGCACAACATAAAACTGTAATGCAGTGGGATCCTGTTTGAAGGTCTATTTCTTGCGACCTTCATGCGAGATCCCTATCTTACTTCCAACGACAGACCAATGTCGTTAGAACAACCCTACTTTATTTCCTTTTAGTTTTATTCAATTTTTATCCCACAATTCCCAATAAATTTTCTCAGATTTTACTCCATTACAACTTATACAAAAATCTAATTGAATTACTAGGACAGGGTATTATAAGATCGGTATAAAAAAAACTTGGAAAAAAAGTTTGGTAATTAACTTACTAAAACCATGTGGTAGAGTCTTTCTTTGTGAAGTCAATAGAAGTTAAAAACCCTAGGGGATTACATGTCCCTAGGAAACATGGTGTTCTGGTCCACTTAAAAATCAACATCAACATTTTGATATGTTGATTCATTGGTGGTATTGGGCTCTTATCCCTTGGAAAAACTTACCCTCCAAGGATGAACTTTGGACATCGAGGGCATTGGTGAAGCCTACTGCCTTTGGGAAATAACCATTAGTTCGTTATTGCCCTTATTGGGTGTGAAGGTAGGACTGAAATCCGTCCTCTTCTTCTTGGACTATTCGTCTTCCCTCTCCTCATTCTCTTTATCTCAGTTTTCCTTCTCTTTGGTGGATATAATCCTCTTTTTTATGTTGGTTGCACCTTGGGTGACCTGGTCAATTTTTCCACCCTTGCACTTTCAATTCTCCTTGGTGGCATCAATCTTATCATCTCCTCTAGATCCCAAGTAATTGGAGGGAATTAGAATCTTTTTCCCTCGTCCTCCCTTATATCTTCTCAAAGATGACCCGAGGTGCCAACCTTATCAGATGAAAAAAGGGGATCAAGGTCATCGGAAAAAATTCTTCTTGATATTGAACTGATTCAGATTCCTCTAAATTGGTAAAGATTACGTAACTCAGTGAAGACACTTCACCAACGTATACTCCCATTGTCTTATCATGACTGGGGGGGAAGGTTGTGAAGTTCTTGACTGATGCAACACTTATTTAATAGTCAAAAAGCATGTGAGATGATCTCTAATAATATCTAACACAACAAGGAGTTGGTTTGTCCCAAACCTTCTTCAAATGCGTATATTTATTATACAAATATACGTACACACATACATACATATATATATATATATATATATATATATATATATATATATATATATATATAGAGAGAGAGAGAGAGAGAGAGTCAGCCTCCTGTACATATCAAACGTTACATACTGCTGACGCGGACCCATTATATAAATGATTTTGAGTTGATTTTTTTATGTGGTATTTAAACATTTCGGGGGAGTCATATAAAAAAATTAGGACAAAAAAAATTGCTATTTTAAAAAAACCGGCCAAAAAATTTGATCGGTTTTTTTAAAATAGCAAATAATATTATTTTGAGTTGATTTTTTTTATATAGGCCTCTTGGAATGTTTAAACATCATATAAAAAAATTCAGCCAAAAAATAATTTTTTTACTATTTTAAAAAATTAGTGTGTACCATTTATTATATACAGGAGACTCTCACTATATATATATATATATATATATATATATATATAGAGAGAGAGAGAGAGAGGAACGCTCACCTATATCACGATGTATACTTCATACCACAAATCACACCTAGTTCTAGGCCCTAAGAAACGTATTTGAGAACGCGAGAATTACGTGTGATAATTGATTAACTTCGCAACTTTCTAATATAGCACACTTATTTAATTTCAGCCCCTAATCATTCATCTAAGGTGTGTGTGTCAACCGATAAATAAATAAAGCATGTGACACAAAAAATATGCTGAGACACAGAATTCAGGAAAAAACCCCTTTCAGGTAAAACCTTTATTTCACTATGAATATACAAGCCGCAACTTACAATTACATAGAGAAATCTGCAATGGATCAACGCGCAGCCAACCCACAAAGACACGCAGTCTTGAAATCAGCAAGAGAATACACGCAGCACCCTCCAAGGACTCGCAGCCCAAACAATGAAGGAAGAACCGCAGCTCTCCTCAATGACACGCAGCCATAAAACTTTGTAGAGACTCCCTCAGCAATGACACGCAGCCCTCGGTTGCAAAGATCTCCCCACAAAGATGAGCAGTAGCAAAGCTTGTGTTCTAGGGTTCCAAAAGATTCACAAAAGTAATTGGGATTTTTTGTGTGAATCAAAAAGATGTTTTGCACATCAAAAAGGTGAAGACTTAGAGTATTTAGGACTCTGAAAATCGTCTTTAAAAGTCTTAAAAAAAACAACTCCCCGAAGTTGGCTTTAAATAGGAAAACTTTGAGCCTAAAAAATCTCAAGCGAATCTGGACGAATTTATCCCAGTTGGACCGGTCCGGTTCTGAGGCGGATCGGTCCTGTCAAGCGGATCGGTTCTTTTATTTTGGCCTTCATCGGTTCGCTTGCGGTCCGGGGTATACGGGATCTGCAGCAAGCGGATCGGTCCGTTTGAGGGGCGGATTGGTCCGGTGGCGGATCGGTCCGGCTGAGGGGCGGATCGGTCCGGCTGAGGGGCGGATCGGTCCGGCTGTTAAAAAAGCTTTTAAAATCCTCATTTTGCTTGAAAAAACTTACTTCTTATTTTTATAAAAAACATTTTATAAAAATTTCCCAATACTAAATATGAACTTTTAGGAACGTAAAAAGAAAATTTTACCAAGTTCATTCTCGCAGAGGCTATGATGTTGAAGACACTTTGATATTCGGATCCGTTGTTGTAGATACGATCTTGAGTTTCTTCAACGGTGTAACGGCGTACGACATATAAATTGATAATGGACAAAAATGTCCTTACAAATCTCCCCCTATGTCTATGCCGGTACATACATAAAAAATATCCGAATTATCAACTAATGACCTATACAAATCTACCCTCCCATGAACCCTAAAGATGGAAAGATACAAAGGTATAAATCTTCATCGTTTGTTCTTCAATCTTCAACAATCATCAAATCTCAAAGCTTTTCTCATCAGGGTGTGCAACATATTGATCTTCAATCTTTAAACCTACACACATGAGACAAAGCAAATACCACGTGACATATCGAGTTTGAAATGAGATAAACATGGATACCAATATATGATAAAAACATAAGCTATATCTCAAAAACTCCCCCAAAATTTAAACTCCCCCATAATATGATAATTCTTTCTCCCCCTTTTTATGATGTCCCCAAATAGACAAATGAGAATAATGAATCAAATAGGAAAAATCGGGGTGTCACGGTACAAAAAAAACAGGGCATCAAATAATATGGTAAACGTGCTCTTGCAAGGAGATGCTCAGAAATAAATGCACAAACTATTTTTTATTTTTCAAATTTTTCATACAAAGATAGGATACCAATATGAACAAATATGATACAAAAATCACACCATGGATTTAGACTCAAACAACCTAGTCATGGAAATGGAATGAATGGGTGTGAACACATTCGATAGATAAATCAACTCAATCAATCATATGTGCACGATGCATATGTGTACCCCTAACGAATGAACATCAAAAGGATCCTTAGGTGTAAAAAACATTTGTTGAATTTAAATGACATCGTCTTATGCAAATCAACAAATCAAAGTCAAAATGATTTCCACACCAATAACGTCCAAAACTATGTAGCGCATTTTCAAGCATTTCATGAACGTGCAAACCCGTTTTAAATTTTCCAACCAAACTCCCTCATATATATTTTGAGGTGATCTAAATTCTCAAACTTTGGAGAATTGGTGCAAAAACCTAAATGGCCCCTTTTTTTTGGCATGAAGATCTTTTTATTGCCTTTCAATTTTTTCGGGCTCTTTTAACCTCTTTGGACCTCGGATAATAAAATTCCTCAATTTTTTAGGTCCTTTTTAACGGTGGCTTTTGCGCAAATGATAGATAATTACCTTTCGCAGCCCCTCCCCGTTTTACAAATAAAGCACACAAACTCACAAAAGGTTTTTATATGCACAATTTCCTTATCAAAATTTATCGCGCTTGGTTCGTTTTAAGGACAGGATTGAAGTGAAAACACCCAACCAACATGTGATAAGGCAAGCACAATAATCAAACAAATTCGTGCATGTGTGCAATAAAGGAAACATGAGTCAAACATGTAGGAGGTAACGCTTAATTACATCTTAATGACTCCAAACATTATAAAGCACATGGATGAATTGACCTATTGTCTCAAAACACTATCAAATAGTCACATGTAAAATGGAATGATGTTGTGACTTGGTCATCCTAAGTTTCCATCCATAAACGGTGCAAAAAAAATACAAAAATCTTTTTGGATTTTCTCAAAATTTTATGAAAATAAAATCTTTTTGTATTTTTCAAAATTTTCAAAAAAATAAAACATACAAAATGATACATACTAGCAATAGGCAAACAATGTCATCATGAAAATCACCCTATGCTAGTAAACAAGTCAAACCTCAATCATTAGGTGCAGAGGGGTTTTCCAAAGGTGGTGACAACTTATGAAAAACCTCCATCAGTTCTTGTGAAGTTTTGACTAAAAACTTAACTTGCTCTCCTAAATGTGCAAACTCTCTCATGTAGTCTCCGGGAGCATGTAAAGTATCATGTGTGGGTGCATGTGTGCCAGAAATACGTGTAGAAGCAAAACGTGACACATACCCCAACTTAAAGCAAAATTCCCTAAGGTGTCCTCTCCTTTTGCAATGTGAGCAAACATAAATAGGCCTAGGAACACCTCTCTCAAAAACTCTAGGACGCACTTTCCTAAAAGGAATGGGACGCCTAGGTGAATTAGGGTGAGACACATGTGAAACTGTCACTAAAGTGGGAACCGGCTCGGGTGCTAATTGGGAAGAAGAAGCACCGTCATGACTTATTCATAACTTCTCACCGTTACCCTTAAGAACCACCTTTTCAACCTTCTTAGGTGCGTTCTCAAACTTGACTTTGACCACCCTGGCACGTTCGAGATCACTCTCGAGTTGGGATACACGTGTCGTCAGACTAGACAACGTGTCGGCCAAATCACACTTCTCCTTTCTCAAAACCTCCTTCTCTTTCTCCAAATCTAAAACCCGACGACCTAAATCCCTATTATACCTTTTTGTTTTCAAGGTCTCGGTGTACAACTCTCTAAAAGATTTTTGGATCTCACTTTCATCTCCACTTTCACTCTCACTTTCTCCCTCACTTGAAGCGCTCAAACCATCACTATCACTTTCGTGTGCACTATTGTGGGACAAGGTGGGTGTGCTCACACGACTAGAAAAAGCTACAAACTTCTCACCACTAGTCTCATCACCCTCACCTTCACTACTATCACTAAGTGTGGCGGGCATAGATACTTTCTTTCCTTTCTTTCTAAGCCACGTAGGACACTCAAACGACTTATGTCCCTTACCCCCACATTCAAAACAAGTGACGTTCTCAAAATCTTCCTCACACTCCTCATCGGATTTATTTTCTTTTTCCCTCTCACCACTTTCTTTGGCCTTTCCTTTCTTTTTATTTTTCTCAAAAAAATTCTTTTTATTGGAAGAATTATTTTTGTTCATGTTGAGAAATTTTTTAAAATTTTTCGCAAACAAGGCCATATCATTAAAATCAAAATCTCCCTCAGAATCGGACTCACAAACTGTTTCTTTCTTTTTCTTAAAATGAGTCTTTAAAGCAATGCCTTTATCCTTAGCCTTAACGGTTTTGGGAAACATGTCAATCTCATAGGTTTGAAGATCTCCTACAAGTTCTTCCAACTTAAGTGATTTCAAATTTCCCAAAGAGTTCAAAACAGTGACTTTAGGAATAAAACGTTTTGGGAGAGATCTCAAAATCTTTTTAACGACACGCGTGTTATCAATCACTTCACCCAAATTAAAATATGTGTTAACAATGTCCGACAATCTTGCATAAAAATCATCAAAGCATTCGGACTCAGACATGGTGATAGTCTCAAATTGGGTGGCCAAATTTTGTAATTTTGACTCTTTAACCGCGTTCGTACCCTCATGTGTCAATTTCAAAACATCTCAAGCCTCTTTAGACGTGGTGCACGTCATAATTCGGCGAAACTCATCAGGAGAGACAGCTCCAGAAATAGCACTCAGACCACGGGAATTAAAATTGACAATTTATAATCATCTTCAGTCCAGGCTAACACGGGTTTTAAAGTGGTGATGTTATTAACAGTGACCGTGGGAGGAGTCCAACCATTTTCGCAAAGCAACCAAACACGCTCGTCAATAGATTTTAAAATCGATTTCATACGAGCTTTTCAGTAGGCATAATTAGACCCGTCAAAAATAGGCATCTGATTATATAAGTACTCCATAGGAAAAATTGCGATTTTTCACAAAACTGATTTAAAAAAAAATCTATATCACACGATTTTGCGGAAAATAGGAATACGCAATAAATTAGCGCAACCCGCTCTAATACCAATTTGAGAACGCGAGAATTACGTGTGATAATTGATTAACTTCGTAACTTTCTAATATAGCACACTTATTTAATTTCATCCCCTAATCATTCATCTAAGGTGCGTGTGTCAACCGATAAATAAATAAAGCATGTGACACAAAAAATATGCTGAGACACAGAATTCAGGAAAAAACCCCTTTCGGGTAAAACCTTTATTTCACTATGAATATACAAGCCGCAACTTACAATTACATAGAGAAATCTGCAATGGATCAACGCGCAGCCAACCCACAAAGACACGCAGTCTTGAAATCAGCAAGAGAATACACGCAGCACCCTCCAAGGACTCGCAGCCCAAACAACGAAGGAAGAACCGCAGCTCTCCTCAATGACACGCAGCCATAAAACTTTGTAGAGACTCCCTCAGCAATGACACGCAGCCCTCGGTTGCAAAGATCTCCCCACAAAGATGAACAGTAGCAAAGCTTGTGTTCTAGGGTTCCAAAAGATTCACAAAAGTAATTGGGATTTTTTGTGTGAATCAAAAAGATGTTTTGCACATCAAAAAGGTGAAGACTTAGAGTATTTAGGACTCTGAAAATCGTCTTTAAAAGTTTTAAAAAAAACAACTCCCCGAAGTTGGATTTAAATAGGAAAACTTTGAGCCTAAAAAATCTCAAGCGAATCTGGCCGAATTTATCCCAGTCGGACCGGTCCGGTTCTGAGGCGGATCGGTTCTTTTATTTTGGCCTTCATCGGTTCGCTTGCGGTCCGGGGTATACTGGATCTGCAGCAAGCGGATCGGTCCGTTTGAGGGGCGGATTGGTCCGGTGGCGGATCGGTCCGGCTGAGGGGCGGATCGGTCCGGCTGTTAAAAAAACTTTTAAAACCCTCATTTTGCTTGAAAAAACTTACTTCTTATTTTTATAAAAAACATTTTATAAAAATTTCCCAATACTAAATATGAACTTTTAGGAACGTAAAAAGAAAATTTTACCAAGTTCATTCTCGCAGAGGCTATGATGTTGAAGACACTTTGATATTCGGATCCGTTGTTGTAGATGCGATCTTGAGTTTCTTCAACGGTGTAACGACGTACGACATATAAATTGATAATGGACAAAAATGTCCTTACAGTATTTTCCAATTTTTTATTTTTTCCTTGAAATTAACCTACCAATCAACCCAAATTCAAAAAATTAGGTCAAAATACACTTTGTAGCTATTTTTAAAAAATCCATAAAAAACTGCTTTCACAGACCCTTATAGTAAAGGTATTTTGAGCAGTTTTTTATGGATTTTTTAAAATTAGCTACAAAATGTATTTTGACTTATTTTTTTAACATGGGTTTATTGGAAGGTTAATTTCAAGAGAAAAATAAGTTTTTTAGAACCTACAACTAAGTGTGATTTATGGATGATGTATAGATCATGATGCAGGTGAGCCTTTATATATATATATGTGTGTGTGTGTGTGTGTGTGTGTGTGTGTGTGGTGACAATTATATTCAACACAGATTAATGAGAAAGCGCAATCACTAAGGGGAATAGAGAATAAAAAATTACAATCACACAACACAGTATGTACGTGGTTCAGCAAGAATGCCTACGTTTACGGTGGTACTCTCAATATTATTTTTATAAACTCCGGGGAGTGTTTTACAGAGAATATAATGCATACCTTTTGTCGTCGGCTTAGGGTTTGTTATATACATGTCCGCTCTTGGAGAGTGGGGGTGTTGGACTCCCCCACGTCCATCTTCTACGCCTAGAATATCTCCTCACGAGATTTTAGGAGTAGACTAAGTCATAATCGGATTCAGTTGAGATGCGAAGAGCCCGTACTTTGGATTGTTTCTATTGGGCTACTCGCCTGGGCCCGTGATGACAAATCGAGGTACCCACAATTGCACTAAAGTTGTTAGGCCATAATTTGGGCTCAATAAATTTAAATGATACTAGGGGCGCTCCTGAACGTGGTTCCAGCGTAGAGAGCTCTGGTGAAGAGTCATCCATCTCGAAAGAGGTTTCAGAGGCTCAAGAGTCTTCTAACGAGTCGAGCAGCTCTAGCGAGGCAGAAATGGTTCCTCCCAGAAGAAATCTGATCAAGGATGATGAGGATGAGGATGATCGTCGTCAGCCAAAGGTTCTCTAATGTTCCAAGCTTTAATCAGCTCGGCATCTCGAACCTCACTGAGAGCAGGTTCCAAATTCTTTGTCGTCGCTGAAAAGAAAAGGGAAGAATATCAGAGAAATCATACATAAATAGGGAGATCGAAGAGAAGAGCAAAAATTAAGCCTACCTATGAACTCCTCCCCATAAAAGGGAACCATGAACCTGTCAGGCCTCGCCCCCTCAGTATGGTGAGGAAATTGCTAATTTCTAGCAAGAAAACCCTCTTGCCAGTAATCCTTATGGAAATCAGGTAGATTTACTACCAATACCCTGTCAGGACTCCTGGCCTTGAGGTAAAGAAGCCCAAATCTTGTTCACGAGAAAGAATAGCATAAGCATATTTCAGCAAGCCCTAGATTTGTGCCATAGAGTTGGCTTATTCTATGAACACCATTAACTATCTTCCAAATGTTTGGCGAGCACTGCGCAGGAACAATGTTGAAGAAACCAAAGAAATGCAAAAACAAATTGCTGGGAGGGAAAGTGAGGCCCCTTTGGGACAGCAACAGGACATGAATCTAATGGGCGTCCTCTATCTCTCTAACATTCTTAGGGACAGAGGCAAACTCAATTTCTACCCAGTCTGAGATATTATAGAACTTCTTAAACTCAAGCACTGATCTATTGCCTATCTTCGCCATTAATAAACCCAAATTACAAATTCGAAGAAAACTCAACAGAAAAACCACAGAAAGAGAGCAAAGGGAACTTACGGGATGAAAGTTTGGCTCGGACGACACAAGATCACAAGCCCAGACGACGAAGAAGATTGAAAGCAAAGTAAACGAAGACCTGGAGAGGAGGGCGCAACAGCGAAAGCTTGAAGAAGACGGGAAAATATGAAGAAGCTTGAAACGACGGTATGGAAATGCTGCTCCAAGTGACCTTTTAAACATTTCTAATCATATCGCACGAGACCCGAAGCAGGCTGCCGCCAAAATCAAGTAGAGAACTCCAATCTTGGGAAGAGTTACACTATTTACAAGAGAGTCATTATGACAAATCATTTAAATTTATTGAGCCCAAATTGTGGCCCAACAACTTTAGGGATAATTGTGGGTACCTCGATTTGTCATCACGGGCCCAGGCGAGTAGCCCAATAGAAACAACCCAAAGTACAGGCTCTTCGCATCTCAACTGAATTCGGTTATGACTTAGTCCACTCCTAAAATCTCGTGAGGAGATATTCTAGGAGTAGAAGATGGACGTGGGGGAGTCCAACACCCGCACTCCCAAGAGCGGACATGTATATAACAAACCCTAGGCCTGGGGCAAAAGGCATGCATTATATTCTCTGTAAAACACTCTCTAGAGTTTATAGAAATAATATTGAGAGTACCACCGTGGACATAGTCATTCTTGCTGAACCACGTACATACTGTGTTGTGTGATTGGCATTTTTTTATTCTCCATTCCCTTTGGTGATTGCGCTTTCTCATTAATCTGTGTTGAATATAATTGTCACCACAATATATATATATATATAGCCAGGATCCCGCGCGGAAGCCCAAAATGAAGGATCCGTGCGGGATCTTTTTTAGAAAAAAAATATTTTTTTTTATTTTTTTTGTATGGTTGTAAACATTTCAGTGCATCCATGTAAAAAAATCAACTCAAAATAATACTTTTTGGTATTTTAAAAAAATGGGTCAATTTTTTACAGTATTTTAAGCAGCTTAAGTAGTGTCATATTAAACTCTCCAACATACCTCATTAAATATACATAAAGAACACATGATATATATACCGAAGTTTTATGTGCGCATACATTCATGTATCCCGTAACACATGATATATATACCGAAGTTTTATGTACGTATACATTCATGTATCCCGTATCACGTGTTCTATATATATTAAACTCTCCAACATACCTCATTAAATATACATAAAGAACACATGATATATATACCGAAGTTTTATGTACGCATACATTCATGTATCCCGTATCATGTGTTCTTTACCCAATATATATATATATATATATATATATATATATATATTATGATATTGCATATATAATCTACAATAAAGTTATATACATATATGAATTGAAAATATTATTTAATACATATGCACTATATGCATATTTTATATTATTCCATACATTAACAATGCATGTATAAAACTATATTTATGTATTGATAATATTACTTAACACGTGGATCTTGATATATTATATAATTTAATAAAAATATAAATATATATAATTTTGTGTACACGTACATATATATTTTTTATTTATTAAATATACAATCATATTAATGTATTATAGATGTATATTATATATTAAGGTATAAACGCATAAAATTTTGAGTTGAAAAATACAAAAATCAAATTTTGAAAAATACCCTTTTGTTGTTTTCTAAAAAAATTGATTATAACACAAAAATATTATTATTTGATATTTAAAAGCAGGTGTGTCAAACGTAAATTCTTATCAGAATAATATTTAAATGAAGAACACATAATTATAATTGATAAACAAAGATACCCTAAAATTCACGTAATTGTGAATTCATTTGTAGACCCCATTTATTACAATGGAAGGGTGAGATTATCTTTTGAATAATATATGGATACCAAAATCTTTTTCAAAAATGACTTGAATTTTATTTATTTTCTCACTTACTTATTAAGTGTTGCCTTATCATATGAATTCCGTCAAAACACAAAAATTAATTGTTTTTGAAGAAGGTTTTGAAAGTCATATTTAGGACTTACTCTTATTTTTTTCGCTCAACGAGTATTTAATTATCTTTACTTTGGGGCTAAAGGAGTCTTCTATGGTGGAACCTACCCACGACTACTTATTATCATCTGCAGTGAGACTACATGATTTTCAATAAAAAAAAAAAAATTAAGGTGCAACTATTTAAATTCCAAAGATTTTCAAACACCCTTCAAAAGCAAGTTTCACAAAATATTACATAAGGTGATTTTGGATCTATCCCACTAATTTATTAATTTACGCCATCTTATAAATAGGTTTTTATTGTGAATGCAGTATTTTCTAAACAATTTTTTGTTATCTTCAAAAAAATGTGTTTACTTAGATTAATAATATATACCTATAAAATAATGTTCAGAAGGACGCTTAAACTTTGTCAACGTTTTTTTTAAATCCAGTTCAAGTGTATTCAATAATAAATTTCGAGTGTGAGTAATTTTAGTCAATACATTTTTTTTGGTACGCATACAGTGGCAGATCCAGGATTTGAAGTGAAGTATGGCGAAATTTTTTTATGAAACCCAGGGGTTCGGGGGCGGGAGCGCCCGAGGCGATTTTTTGGGGGTTGGTTTTACTTATATTTTTGCAATTTTTAACCCTAAAATGTTGAGGTATTAATTAACTAAATTTGGTTTTCTAAATTTTTTCGTTTCGAATGCAGTTGCACCCCAGCTTCGGATACGGTTGGTGTGTTGTCTCCTCATTTCTGTTTAAAAAAATTCTCCATTGACTTTCTATATTTACAACAACTTTAATTTAATTTCAGACCAATAGATTCACACTAAATTTAATTTCATTTCAGACTAATTTTACATTATAAACTAAATTTCACACTAATAGATTCTAGGGATTTTAATTTTAATATTCATTATAAATTTAAACACATATATACAAAAACACATATTTTATTTTGCTAAACAAACACATATAAATGTACCTCTATCTCTATGAACAAATTCATATAAATAAACATATAAACAAACACAAAATATAAAAAAATTATAAATAAACATATAATATTTTTTTTTTAAAGTGAACCGGGGCGGCCGCCTTGCTTCGGCCGGGTCTGGATCCGCCCCTGTACGCACGACACACAAGTGTATCGCACAAAATGTATCAAAATTATGTATCATTTAAAAACTAATCTTAATGTATTGTGTTAAGATTAAGGTACAAAGGTCATTTGGAGTGCAATATTGCACCCTATGGTAGATAATGTTATTTTTGGAAAAAAAAATTATCTCTGTTTTAAATTTCTACTTTTTTAGGAACAGTGACTTTTTCATGGAATTCTAATATCACAAGGTAAGTATTTACCGAACTTCACAACAACTTCCTCAAAAAGGTCCATCTCCCAACACTCCCCAAGAACTCAAACCTATAACACTTTTAGGTGGACAACATGATACTTTGTGTTTGTGTTGAACAAACAACTATACTTGTATTCGTGACATGATTCTTTTTGGATCAACTTATCACACTTTTAGGTGGACAAAATGGTTCTTTGGAATATACAAACATTCCCAGAATGTTTGTGAATCTTAAACATCTTAATTTTCTAAATTATCCGTCACAGATAATTGACAAACTTTGCAGCCTCCTAGTCTTTGCCTTGTAAACTATTCAACACCCATTTTGAGATAAGGGTATTCATTAGGCAAGTTCATATTTGGAGACACATTTTGGAAGTGACTCATGTTGACGTTCTCACTTTATTTGTGGAGATATTAAAATAATAAAAGGTTAATTATATTTGGATCCTCCGAACTTTACTCTCCTTTACTTTATCATTCGAACTTTCAGTTTTTACACCTAACCCCCTAAACTTCCAATATGACTTCAAGTAACCCTGTACCGTTAATATCGTTAACTTTTTGGAAGGAAAAATGATCGTGTACGTGGCACGTAAGGGCACATGATGATATTAAATGAATATGTTAAGGGTAAAAGAGTAAAAAAAAAGCATATACCCTTCTTTCTCTCTCTCGGGGAACTCTCTCGCCCTCAACCCCATCACCAAAACATCAACACCCTCAACCCCTCCCCACCCACCCACCCACCCCCCCACCCCCCACACACACACAACTACCACCACCACCATTGTTGGATCAAAAAGTTAGAATGTAAACTTTGAAAAAAAAAAGAGAACTAGTTTGTCTTTGAGAGAAGATGAAAGTATAATGTGCAACTATTAAAGAGTCCCACGTCGGTTAAGTGGTTTAAAATTGTGTAGTTAATATACACCCATTTGGGGATTTAAGGGAAACTTTGGACATTACAATTTTTTGTGTGTTGGCTAAAAGAACTTATTAGGCCAAAGTCCACATGCGCGTGCGCGCCATCGTCTGACCGATTCGACTTATGTCCATGCTCGGGTCTTAGGTTGTGTGTATTATTGGGGCAAAAATATTTTTTTTAAGTGAAAAATTGAACAAAAATTAAAAAAATATATATCTTTTTAAAAAAAAATTCTCCAAAAGTGATTTTTGACTCCCGAAAGTAGGAGACTTTTCACTCCACTTTCCATGGTTCTCCTTCACTAGCCGTTCATCTTTGTTCTCTTTTATAATTGGCCTTCAATTATTGTTTGAACAATACAGAAAAGACAGAAAATACTATACAGAAATATTCTCTCTCTCTCTCTCTCTCTCTCTCTCTCCAAGCAAAAGTAAATATTTTGCTCTACAAAACAGAAGAAGAGACACACAAATACTCTCTTTCTCTCGAGCGTTTTTTCTCTTTACTTGATCAATTCGCTTCCCAAACTGATATTGTGATATTAAAAAACTAATAATGAACGGGTGATAGTATATCAGATTACTACGTGCATAGTTTTCTGAGACAGAAATTGGTTTCAATTCTGTATTTTTTTATCCTAGGAGTGGTGGGGCTTTAATTGGACTGTAACACAATTTTGAAAAAAAAGCCTCAAAATACCTTAAAGAGAGCAACTTATTCTGCGACTCAATCACGTTATTTTTCTGCAATTAGTTTTACGCGTTCGATAATTTCGTTCCATTTTCTTATTTCAGATACAACAATTTTAAGGTGTTTCTTTCTGCCATTAATAACGAAAATACCTTTGCAATTAACAAGCCTTTCAAATTTGAGGGTTTGTATTTTAAACGATGGAGATACAAACATTATTTTACCTAACTACTAAGAAACTAGTATCATGTGTTCAATTAGACAAAGCTACTATGTCTGCCCCCTACTGCCGATGAAAACAAGGTCATGCGAACTTGGGATGAAAATAATTTTCTTTGTAAAACTTATATTTTGAATGGCCTAAGTGATTATCTTTACGATTATTATGCCAATTGTAAAAATGTCAAAGCTATTTGGGAGGTATTATAAAAAAAAATATGATACCGAGGAGGCAGATACTAAAAATATGCAATCTTTCGTTATTTTAGATTTCAAATGACAAATCTATTGTTACTCAAACTCACGATTTACAGAAAATTGCCCACAAAATTATTTTCAAGGGAATGGAGTTAAATGAGCAATTTCAGGTGGTTGTTATTATTGACAAGTTACCTCCCGATTGGAAAGATTTTAAAAATATTTTAAGGCATATATCGAAAGAATTTTCACTTGAAAGTTTAATCACTTGTTTAAGGATTGGGGAGGAAGTCTGAAAATAAGATTATAAGGATGAAATTCTTGTTGTTTAACAACAAGAATTATAACAAGAACATCATTCATGTTGTTTTGAAACCGAATAAAAAAAAAGAAATGACAGAAAAAGAACCACAGCCAAAACTTTAAACCAAATCATAACCAGAATAGGTATAATAACAACCCTATTGAAAATGGACAGACAGGTAACACCGGACAGTATGCTTTAGGTGTAACAAGCCTAGATATATAACCCACAAATGTCTGAATGGCCCTCGTCTTGATCTTCAAGCAAATCTAACTGAAGAGGGTTTATATGTCATAATTTCTTAAATCAATATGGTAAGCGGTGCTGAAGGGAGGTGGGTAGATACTGGCGCTTCTCTCCATATCTGCTATGATCGTACATTATTTAAGACTTATTATGAGGCTGAAGATAAACGGGTGTTGTTGGGTGATTATCACTCCACTAAGGTTATTGGTACTGGAGATGATGAATTGAAGTTCACTTCTGGTAAAACTGTGGTCCTTAAAGAATTGATGTACACTCCCAACATAAGGAAGAATTTGGTTTTTGGCATCTCCTCAACAAATTTCGTTTCACTCTGACTTTAGGGGAAGATTTATTTACCTTAACCACAATTGGTATTTTTATAGGCATAGGTTATGCCACTGAATGAATGTTTAAATTGAACATTGATGCTATTGATAAAAAAAAATATTCTACTTATAATGCGTGTTCTTTTAATATGTGGCATGATAGACTTTGTCATGTTAATAAATGACTTGTTAAAAATATGAGTGCTTTAGGATTCATTTCAGAAATATCACTAAATGATTTTGAATAAATACGAAGGGTGTAGTCAAGTTAAAATAACCAAAAACCCACATAAATCTGTTATTAGAGAATCTGAACCACTTGACTTAATTCATTCGGCTATTCATGAATTGGATAGAATTATGACTAGATATGGCAAATGTTACTTTATTACTTTTATTGATGACTGCACGGAATATTCATTTGTGTATTTAATGAAAAATAATAGTGAAGCGTTTGACATGTTTAAAAAAATTAAATGAAAATTAATCGAAAAATTAAAAGGATACGTAGTAATAGAGGCACCGAATATGATTCTAGACCTTTTATTGAATTTTATCACACAGTATTATTCACGAAAAAACAACGACGTATTCTTCTGAAATTAATGGTAAAGTTGAAAGGAATAAAATAAGACTTTAACTGAATTGGTAGTTGCTATTTTATTAAGTTTCAGAACTGTCACACATTGGTGGGGAGAAATTATTTTAACGGTATGTCACATGCTTAATAGAATTCCTAAGACTAAAACAAAAATTTCTCCTTATCAGATTTGGAAAAAATAATAAGCCAAACGTGTCATATTTTAATGTGGGGTTGCTTAGCCTATGTACTTATTTCTGACCCTAAAAAGTCTAAATTGACTAGTAGAGCATATAAATGTGTTTTTTATTGACTACGCGATTAATAGAAAAGCATATAAATTTATAATATGAAAAATCGGGTTATTATCGAATCAAACGATGCTGATTTTTATGAAGATAAATTTCCATTTAAATTGAAAAATAGTAAGGGCTCGACATCTACTACCATTTCTATTTCTTAAAATTCAGAACCAAATGAATCTATTTTAGAACCAAGAATAAGTAAAAGAGCTCGTGTTGAAAAATATTTTGGTCCTGACTTTTACGCTTACACATTAAAGTAGAATCCCAATACCCTTCGAGAAGCCTTGTCTTCTTTAGATGTCGATTTATGGTAAGAAGCTATTAATGATGAAATTGAATCATTAGAAATTAATAAAACTTGGCATTTAGTGTATCTTTCAACGAGGTGCAAAACTATTGGTTGCCAGTGGATTCTTGAAAGGAAATTAAAACCCCACTGTTCTGTTGAAAAATATAAGGTACGATTGGTTGCCAAATATTTTAGACAACAAAAAAATGTGATAATACTTGTGACAAGAATTACATCTATAGATGTACTATTTGCATTAGTTGCTTTAAATGATTTAATTGTACACCAAATGGATGTTAAAACTGATTTTTTAAATGGTAAATTGGAAGAAGAGATTTATATGGACCAACCTAAAGGTTTTATTGTACACGGTCAAGAAAATAAAGTGTGTAAACTATATAAATCTCTTTATGGACTAAAACAGACACGTAACCAAGGACATGATAAATTTGATAGCTTGGTCATCTCAAATGAGTTCAGAATAAATGAAAGTGACAAATGCATTTACTATAAATGTGAAAATAACAATTGCACTATAATATGTCTCTATGTGGATGACTTTCTTATATTTGGATTTAATATTCATGTTGTAGATAATGTTAGATATTTATTATGTGTCAACTTTTATATGGAGGATTTGGGTGAAGCTAGTGTAACATTGAAAATTAAAATTACTAGGTCTATAAAGGGAATTTATTTAAACCAATCTCATTATGTTGAGATAAATCTAAAGAAATGTAATTACTTTAACTATAAACCTGTTAGTACTCAATTTTATCATAGTGTAGAGTTGTTCAAGAACACTAGTGACAGTGTTAACCAAATTACGTATGCGAGCATCATGGGTATCCTACGTTATGCTACAGATTGCACTAGAACTGACATAGCTTATGATGTGAGAGTACTATGTAAATTTACCAGTAGACATATTATAGAGCATTGGTATGATATTGAGAAGGTAATACGGTATCTTCAAAAATGATGAACCTGGGATTACACTATCAAAAGCATCTCGTTGTCCTTGAAGAATTTAGGGATGCTGATTGGAACACCCTGTGTGATGACTCTAAAGCTACTAGTGGATACATATGTAGTATCATTGATGGTGTAGTTTCATGAAAGT
Organism: Sambucus nigra; assembly: GCA_949130495.1. Classification (NCBI taxonomy): domain Eukaryota; kingdom Viridiplantae; phylum Streptophyta; class Magnoliopsida; order Dipsacales; family Adoxaceae; genus Sambucus; species Sambucus nigra. The sequence goes on from OX422220.1 coordinate 254,858,138, forward strand.
CTAAGAAATAGACTATTTTGTTTCAGTCGACGATGGAATCGAAGATGATAGCACTATCTAGTGAGGAGGCAGAACGATTAAGAAACTTCTGTTAGATATCACATTATGGGAGAGACCGATACCAGCCATTCATATTCATTGCGATAGTACCGCGATTATTGAAAAATGTAAGAACCATTACTATAACGGTAAGAAGCGACAAATATGTTGCAAACACATTATTGTTAAAGAGTTTGTCTCTATAAGTGTTGTGAGAGTGGATCACATGCGGTCAGAGAAAAATTTGGTTGATCCTTTTGGCGAAAGGACTAGCAAAAGAAAAGGTGTAGAACACCTCGAAATGGATAGGACTAAAATTTTAAGATGTTTGAGTCACTTGTGATGGTAATCCAACTTATAGACTGGAGATCCCAAGAAATAGGTTCAAAGGGTAATAATAATTTACAAGTGATATGGGTTGAATCATACTAATTATTAAATACGGAGTTTTACTCTTAATGCATCCTTATGGAGCATGATATCCTGAAGCGAGTTAAAGTTGAGCTATTTATAACCTTTAATGAAGTTCTATAACTCTATTTTGAGTGGGGTACCTAGCTACGAGAGTATACTTGATAGACTCACCTATGTGAATGTGAAAATGAGGTCGCTTATTATGATAATTTTGGACAAATTTCCTAGAGCGTTCACTATATTAGGATAGAAGCACATGGTTATAGTGTGTTGGCTTGAGGACTACACCTGAGTAGGATTGTGTGGGGGATATTATCAGAGATAGAGTTCAAAACTATGGTTACTCTAGTATAATCTGAATCATCTTTACAACGTAAAAATTCAAGTCAAAAGACACATTTGTTTATGCACAATTCTATGTATTATTGCTCAATAAGTTCTCAAAATTTACAAGTGGGGGATTGTTAGAACAAAAAATTAGAATGTAAACTTTGAAAAGAAAAAGAAGAGATAACTAATTTGTCTTTTAGAGAAGAGGAAAGTACAATGCTCAGTTATTAAATAGTCCCCAATCGATTTAGTGGTTAAAAATAGTGTAGTTAATATATACCCGTTTGGGGACTAAAGAGCAAGCCTTTTGGGCATTAGAATTTTGTGTGTGTTGGGTAAAAGAACTTATAGGTTCAAAGCCCACATGCTCGCGTGTCGTCGTTTGACTGACTCGGCCCGTGCCCGTGTCTAGGTTCGGATCCGGGTTTGGGCCTAGGTTGTGTATGTATTAAATATTTTGGGCCAAAAATAATTTTTGTAATAAAAAAATCTAAACGAAAATTAATAAAAAAAACATTTCTTTTTAAAATTTCTTCATTAGCCCTTGGCAACCTTCCACAACCTCTGGCCAAAACCTCTTGCCCCACCTCCAGCCGAAACCTCCCACGCCACAACCTCCCACCGAAAGAATCCCTACATCTTCCACTGTAAACCCAAAATCCATACAAATAAACAACTACCTCCCTCTCTCTATAGATTTCTTCTACATTGAGTTTAAATGGTGGAAATGGATTTAGATGGTGGAGAAATTGGTTTATGTTGTGGAGAAATTGATATAGATTTCTTCTAAAGTGAGTTTAGATGGTAGAGGAATTGATTTATATTTATTCTATAGTGGCTTTAGATGTTATAAAAATGGGTTTAGATGGTGAAAAAATGAGTTTATATGGGGAAGAAATGGTGGATAAATGGTATAGATTTCTTCAACTGTTTTTTTCCTTGAATATTTCAATTTTTTTCCTACATTTTTTAGATTTTTTTATAGAAATCGTTTTTTCCTTAGAATTTTTGTGTTTTTGCTGAGATTTATTTCTTTATTTTGCTAAAACTATTTTCTCGTTTTTTTATCTGGAATTCTATTTTTTATGTTTTTTTGCTCAATTTTCCCCCCTTTTTTTGTGAACTTTTTTTCTTGTTTTTTTGTTAAAAGAAACATTTTTTCCTAGATATTCGTTTTTTGGGAGCTGGATTTTTTTTTGCTATTTTTATTCAAAGCTGGAATTTGTTTTCAAGAAATCTCTTTTTCTTTTTTTTTCTCTTGAAATGTTTTTTTTGCTAGATTTTTTTCCTTTTTTTATATTTTTTTAATTTGTATTCAAAGTTGAAATGTTTTATATTTTTTTCACGAATTTTAATTACAAAAATCAGTTTTTCGTATTTTCAGGAATTTATCACCAAATTTTCAAGGGAAAAGACAGTTTTCATTATTTTTATGTTTTTCTCTGAATTATTCAGTATTTTAAAATATGTTTTTCTATTAAATGTTTTTATTTTTTGTCATTTCTAGATTTTTAATTTTTTTCCCCTGCTTTTTCCTCTTTTTCAAAAATATTTTTAGTATTTTTCAACAAAAAAATGCATTTTCACTAGTTTTAAATATACTTTATGCATATTTTTTTATTTTTTTTGTCATTTTCAGATTTTAATAACTTCTTTTCAGTTTTTCCCAGATTTTTAAATGTTTTTAATATTTTCCTGAGATTTTAAATGACCTTTGGTAATTTTCAAATTTTTCCAAATATATTTTTTGAAATTTCCATTTTTTAATTTTTTTGGTAATTTCCTTTTTTAGAATAGTTTTTTCTAGTATTTAAAGTATTTTTTTAATATTTTATATGATTGTTTTGGTAATTTTCAAAATTTCTTAAAATATTTTATTTTATGATGAAAATGCGCTCATGTGGCATGCACATTACCTCCTTTCAATTCAAAAGGTTAACGGTGTTAATGATAGGGGATTACTTGAAGTTGTGTTGGAAGTTCAGGAGGGATAGGGGTAGAAACTAAAAGTTCGGGTGGTAAATTGAAAAGGGAGTATAGTTTGAGGGGCAAGTGTAATTAACCCAATAATAAATAAGTAGTCTCACTTGTTTTCACTGCTTTTATATTTTCACCAATCAGGTGAGAGGGTCATCATGACCCACTTTGAAAGTGGATCTCCAAATTTGAACTCTCATTATGCCCTAGAATGTTTATAAAATTGGATTTTGAATTTCCAATGTGCGATTCTTTGATTTATTATCGAATTAGGAGAGAGAGAGAGAGAGTTGCGTTCGTATTTAAAACAAAACTCCTAATAAATGGAAAATGGTTAAAGACATTGACTAAAAAGTATTCCATTAAACAGAGGCAGTGGCAAAGAAAGATAAATGATGGGGTATGCTTATTTTGTTAAAATATATAGGACCAAAGGCTAAATAACCCAAAACAAATTGAGAAAATCTCATATATATTATATAATGTTCAACCTAGGGGTATTCGTGGTACGGTAAAAATATGTACCGCACCATTTTGTACCGAAAACTAGTGGTAATGGTTTACATTTTTTACTTATCGAAACTGAAACTACCAAACTGAAATTACAGAACTTTTTGTGGTTGGTTTTGGTTTTAACATTTTGAAAATCGATTTACCGATTGTACCGTACCGGAATGAAATACTGAAATTAATGTACCAAAAATACCAAAATGATATTATTAAACTTACCAAATTGAAAATACCAAATTAAATCAAACAAGAATACCTGATGGCTAAAGCCAAACACAACCACACTTATTTTATAGGTTCTTTATTTTTCTTTAAGTGGTCAACCTTTTAGTAATCCTTGGATCAATATAAGATTTTACAGCGCTTAGATCATTCACAACACAACTTATAACAAGACTAGGGTCAATGATTCATATTCAACACCACAACTTACTGTTCTTTATTATATTTATTTTGGAGTTTAATGTTTATATATAGTTATGGAGATGACACAATTATGTGGGTTACTTTCTGTTTTCTTTTTAAATATGCATATATAAAGGTTTAGGTAAGTGGTACAAAAAATTATCATTATGTACAAAGCAATACTAAATTTACCGTAAAGAGAAATTTATCAAAATCTACCATATTTTTCAAAAAATTGATTTATCGCAAAAAACGGTTTGACCGATGTACCACACGGTTTGGTTTTGGTTTATCAGCCGGTGTACCGGCTAATAAAACTCGTAATTTTAGTTTGATGATTTCAAAGTTGGTATGGTATTGGTTTGCTCCATTTATCGATCAAACCGACCAAAAATCAACCCTAGTTTAACCCATTTCCCCTTTAAATTTTAACATACACACCATTGAGCAAAAATGGATTTTAACCATTTTCCAACCCAAACTATGGCCTTATGGGATATTTTGCTTGAACTTGTATCAATTTTTGGCTGAAGATGTTCGCTATAGCAAAACATACCTTGGTGACCTAACATCCTCGGATGAGGATGGGATATAGGTTTGTTATCCCGGTTGTTGCCCCGCATTTAGCCCCTTTTTGGGGTGGGTCTAATTTTTACCAATATGTCTTGTTTACTAAGTATGTAGTCAAATAAATTCTACAATTGTCCCATGAAAATATATCTTGCTCCAATATATCATATTAGGATGCGTTTGATTGCAAATATGGAAAATGCGTGGAGAATAATCCGTTTGGATGAGAATTGGAAAGTGAGTGGAAAAAGATATGAGCTTTTGGTCTTACATTTTCTATTTTCCATGGAAACCAATTCTTTAGTTGGTGGATAAGAAATATTTTCACTAAAAATGAAGTTTGAGATAGAGCACTTGTTATGTAAACGAGTATTGTTCTTATATAAAGTATTTGCAATAAAGATATTACAAAGGCAAAACATGAGTCAAAACAACTATTTTTCATGAAAAACATTTCCATGTCAATCAAACACACCCTTAGATTACAAGTAGTGAATATTATTATATGTAATAATAGGATTTGTTGGGGAAAATTTGTTTTGATAGGTACAATGTTTTATCTAAACATGACTTACCTATTTTTGTTCAAAAGAGCTAAAAAAATTGCCACAAGTTCAAGCCTCCTGGGGGGGAGGAGAGACTCGAACGCTTGACCCTTACTAGCCAAGGGTCCTAGACTCCTATGGTAACCATCGAGACAAGCCCTTTTGGTTAAAAGAGCTAAATTTATGACCTAATATACATAATTAATGAATCTGTTTGTAGAAAAACATATTAAACATAATTAAATTATTGAATTCAAAGAAACTAAAATAAAATAAAAATTACAATAACGAAATTTATAAGATACAAGTCATATATCACAAATGAAATTGAATTTTTGCTACAAGAACATATTGTCTCATGTAATATCAACTCATCAAGTTGGAGCAATTATAACTCTCCCACCTCATCTACATGAAGGTCTTGCAAATTAAGTATAAGTTGTTGTATAAAGGTTTCATCCACCTTATGTAGGGTTATTGGGATTTGAATAATCGAGTCGTGCGATTTAAATGACAATTAAATTTCAAAAAGTATGTTTACGGTGGATTCATTGAGGAAATTCAAAATCCTATGCCTTCGCGATCGTTTCAAGATTGAACACTAAAAAACTCAAAAATTCTAAATCAGACAATGTCACTATATATCCACAAACTATATACTATTTTTTGGGGTAACCTTAGCGACCTCAAATAAGTATAAGAGCTCTCGCCACTTAGTAATTTTTCATTATAAATGTCTGTAAATTTCCATCTCAATCCAATTTTCGAACGAAAAGGTTATGATCAATTTTGTATCACTGTATAATGTTGTGTGAGAATGTGTGAAATCAATTAATTATTTAATTCGTAAATTTTCAATTTCAAACTTATTTAATTAGAGTCAATCTTCAATCGAAATTTTATTAAACCCTCATCATTCATCTATATGGGTAAATTAAACATTCAATCATAAATCAAGCGACAAACAAGATTCAGAAAAAAAAATCCCTTTCAGGTAAAAGCTTTTATTTCACTATTTAACGTAAATCGCAACTTACAATTACATAGCAAAATCTGCAATTAATCTCCCGTAGAAAATCCACATAGACCGCATCCTAGCACCAGCAGTGAATACCCTCAAGTATCCCCAATGATCGCAGTCATCAGCAAATAGCCCTCGCAAGAACTATCAATCCAACAGTAGAGAAATCTTTTCTATAAGAGAAACTTCGACAAGAAGTGTTTTGGGTTCCAAACGATTCACAAACGTACATGGGATCTTTTTGTGTGAATCAAAAATAAAGTTTTGTGCCCTAAAAGTGAAGACTAAAAATCTGCAAATTTGCAATTTTCGTTTGGCAAAAGTCTTAATGAAAAAATCTTCCAAAACAGGTATTTATAGCAAAACAAAACATTTGAGGCGGCAGAGGTCGATCGAATGACTTCTCAATGTCGTTTGAATGACATTAGATGTCGTTAGTAACGACCTATAAAAACACAAAACTGTATGTGGTCGTTTGAAGCAATAAAGGAACGACCGTTCTCACGACTTCTCAAACGACATGTGATGTCGATAGATGGGATCGTTTCAACGACATGTAAATGTCATTTGAACGACAGAAGCGAAAAAATAATATTTTAAAAAGTTCACCTACAGATCTTCAAAAAAATATTTTTACTTAGAAAAATGCCTCATTTCGATTAAAAACACTTTCGAAAAATATCCCAATACAATCGTAAATCGAATTCAAAACTTAAACACAATTCTTACCAAAATCAATCTCGTAGATGTCCGTTGTTGAAGAAACTTGATATTCGGATCCATCGTCTTTAACAAATGATCGTGAGCTTCCTTCGATAGTTGCAACGGTATACGACATACTCAATATAAAATTAGGACTACAAAAATTATGTCCTTATAAATATCCCCTATGTCTATACCGGTATAAAATAAAAATAATCTGAATTATCAATCAAGTGCCTATACAAATTTAATACACTCCCATGAACCCAAAAGTGGAAAGATACTAAAAAGGCAAGCCTTAAAAAATCTTCAACTTTAAATCTTTTCAAATCAAATCTCTTAGCTTTCCTTGAGCTTCTTTTTGTGTGTTTTCCAAATAATCATCAAAGTCCTACACACAATAAACAAAATAAATGCATTTGTGACGTATCGAGTTTGAAATGAGATAAGCATAAATCAAATCAAGTAAAATTTCAAATCTCCGCCATAATTCAAACTCTCACTCCCCCATAATACATAATTCGCTCTCCCCATTTTTATTTGTCTGAAATAAGCAAAGAAAAGAATAAACAAAATAAATACGGAGTGTCACGACAAGCATAGCAAATATAAATCAAGTACGCTCATGAAAGGATACACTCAAAAGACTTTCACAATCTCTTTTTGATTTTTCAAAAAATTTCAAGCAAAGATAATTTACAAAAACAACACACACCATAAATTTACACTAAGATAACCAAATCGTGGAAACGGGATGTATGGGTGTGAAATAATTCGATAGGAAAATTAACTCAGATATTCATAACTTATGTGCACGATGAGTATGGATACTCCTAACGAATGAACTCCAAATCGGCCTTAGGTGTAAAAATTATTGAATTTAAATGACATCGACTCAATCTAATCAACAAATCACTGTCTAAAATGATTTCCACACCAATAATGTCTAAAACTATGTAATGCTTTTTCAAGACTTTGTCAGGACATGCAAACCCATTGATTTATTTCCAACCAAACTCCCTCGTGTATAAAATTGATCATACTTTTCTATTCTTTTCTTTTCTTTTGAATGATCATATCAATCTAAACTACTTTGGCATTGGCTACTTTTTACCATGCCACACTTTTTTGGCTATTTTCAAACGGTGGCTTTCACACAACATTATTTTCTCCTTTCATAGCCATTTCTCGTGCTCACTCATCATATTTTCATATTAAACAAATTTCTCACGGGCAATGGTTCTTACATGCACTACTTTTATTGTCAAGTTTTATCGCATATGGTTCGTTTTAAAGACAGGATTGAGATGAAAACACTTCGACCAACATGTGATACACAAGTACAATAATCAAATAAATTCGTGTAATTATGCATTAAAGGAAACCATGAGTTAAACATGTAGAAAGTAATCTCAAATCTCATCTTAATGACTCCAAACATTATAAATCACATGAATGAAATGATGTGTCGTCCCAAAATACTATCAAATAGTCACATGGATATGGAATGATGTTGTGACTTGGTCATCTAAATGTCCATCCATAAACGGTGTAAAAGAAATATAAAAATATTTTTATCTTTTTCATAAATTTTATCAAAATAAAATCTTTTTGGCTTTTTCAATTTTTTTTTCAAAAAAATAGGAAAAACTTTTTGTATTTTTGCAAAAAATTTCAAAAACAAATCTTTTGAGATTTTTTAAAAAATATATCAAAAAGAAAAAAAATAAATACAAAAGTGATACACACTAGCAACAGGCATAAAATATCATTATTAAAATCTTCCTATGCTAGCAAACAAGTCTAAACCTCAAACATTAGGTGCGGATGTGTTTTCCAAAGGTGGTGAAATTCTGTGAAAAACATCCATCAAATCATGTGAAGTTTTGACTAAATACTCAAATTGCTCTCTTAAATGGTCATAATCTTTCATGTGATGTTCAAGAGCATGTGAAGTATCATGTGTGGTGGTGTGCGTGTGGGAACACGTGTAGTAGCATAATAGGGTAGAAACCTATGAGAAACACAACCCAACTTAAAGCAAAATTTCCTAATATGTCCTCTCTTCTTGCAATGGGAACAAATATAAACGGGGCTAGAAACACCTCTCTCATAATGATTAATACGCGCTCTCCTACGAAGAAATGGACGCCTATGTTGGTTTGGTTGAGAGCCATAAGGATCTATCACAAGCTCGAAAACGGGCTCGGGTGCAACATGGGAAGTAGACGCACCATCATAACTTATTCCTAATCTCTCAACATTACCCAAAGCGGAACCGAGGAGCATCTTTCCAACCTTCTTATATATATCATATATAGTAACCTTGACCTCTCGAGAACGTTCGAGATCTCTCTCGAGTTGGGACACACGGGATTCAAGCTCACTCTTTTTCCGGCCTAAGATGATCAACTGCTCACTTAGAAAAACCTTCACCTTCTCGAGTTGACTCGCCAACGCCTCATATCCCCTTAAAACTTCTATGTCTCTCTCCAAATCTAAAACCTAAAGGCCTGACTCTTTGTTCAACTTCTTTGTCTTTAAAGTCTCGGCGTATAAATCTCTAAATGTTTTTTGGAGATCGCTTGCACTCTCACTCTCACACTCACTAGAAACACTCAAATCATCATTAGGGCTCTCACATATACGAGTGTCCTCATCGTCGTGGGACAAACTAAATGTGATGATGTGACAAGACAAAAAGGTAACACGCATACTAGTGATGATTCATCCCCGGAATCATTCACCTCACTGTCACTATTGCTAAGAGTGACTGGCATAGCAATCTTCTTGTCATTTCTCTTTAGCATAGTGGAACATTCAAACGTTTTGTGCCATTCGCCCTCGCACTCAAAACATCTCGCCTCTTCCTCTTTATCACCACTCTCATTGGCCTCTTCTTTCTTTTTAAAAATTTAGCAAACATGGCCACATCATCAAAATCAAACTCTCCCTCAGACTCGGACTCACAAACTCTCTCTTTCTTCTTCTTCTTAGACACTTCATCACCTTTTCTAGATTGTAACCTAAGTGCAATCCATCTATACTTAGGCTTAACGGTTTTAGAAAATATGTCGATCTCATAAGTTTGAAGGTCTCCTACGAGTTCTTATAACTTAAGTGTATCTAATATTCCCAAAGAATTTAAAACAGTGACCTTAGGAATAAAACGGGATGTGAGTGACCTCAAAATATTTTTAACAACTCTCGTCTCCTCACCCAAATTAAAACTCGTATAGACGATGTCCGACAACCTAGCATAAAACTTGTCAAAACACTCGGAGTCTGACATGGTGATAGTCTCAAACTGGGTGGTCAATGTAACACTCCGTATTTTTGTACATTTAATATTTAATTAATTCGGGAATTTTAAATTACTTGTGTTGTAATTTTAATTGAATTAATTATGGCAATATATATATATATTTAAATATTAATCGGGGAGTGAATGGTTAATGTTTAGGGAAATTTATTTACTAAGTGAATAGTAATAATTTAATTACATCATTTCGAGTATTAATGACAAGGTATACACTTATCCCAGCCGGGAGTCGGTATAGACTAAATTGGGTGTGAGATAAGGATTTTTATAAATTAATTCGGACGCCAATTTTGAGTGCGCGGTTGAGTCCGGATGGGTCGAGATAGTCAGAAAAGAGTACCCTGGGGGTAGTAATTGAGTCTCGGGGTAATTTTGGCCATAGCCGGGCCCACACGGGGTGAGTTAGGCCACTTTAATTAAGCCCATTAGGCTAAAAACGGGATGGAGGGTTTTTAACCTAATTGGGAGATTAAGGAATGGCAGCCAACATAACTCTAAACCTAGGGTTTGAGAGGGGATTTGGGGAAAAACAAATCAAGGACAAATTGGAGGTTATTGGAGCCAAATTAAGGGACATCAACAACGGATCAGACACTACAAATACTTAGAGGCAAGTGGTTAACTGTATTGATTCTTAAAGCATGATAATCAATTCATATCATAGTGATGTGTAAACCAAAATTCGTTTTTGGGTGTAAATGGGTACAAAATGGGATTTTTGTTTTTTGAAACACTTGAATGAGATTCAAAGTAAGATTTAGATGGGTGATTGATATCTGAATATGTATATATGATTTGAACGAGAAATCCAGAACATAAAATAGTGGAAATCGAATCTGGAAATTGGGATTTAAAACAGAAAATTGAATTTTATGGAGAAAGACCCATTTCGAAAATTATGAGATAAGTAGAGAAGTTGATTATCTTAATGGTCTCTATGATGAATAGGATGTGGATTAACCATGTGTAGATGATGGGATGATGTAATTAGAGGTTTAAATTATGGTTTAGAAACCTTTAAGTTCGTTAATGGTGGAAAACAGTGAGGAAGAAGAGCTGTAACGAAGGGGTCGATCGATCGATCGATGATGGGAAATTCTGGCCAGTTCGGCCTGTGTGTGATATAAGGGGAAAATTAATTATAAATTAATTTCCATACTGTAAATTGTGATAATAAATTTTGAAACACCTATTCCTAGTAATTATGAGAAAGAGTAATTGGGACTAGGATGAATTTATGTGGGGCATTTAATGAATGAATTTGAGAGATTTTATTCCAAAATAGTGAGATATGGATCAAGTGAGCGAATCCGGATATATTGGTCAAGCGACCCCAAGGTAGTGAATTAAGTTTGGAGATAAAATAAATAATTTAGAGTCGGGATATAGACTCGGGAAATATTTAATTTCGGGCCAAGTGGATCGAGTCCGGGTATGTTAATTATTATAGGCAAATATAATTGGGAAAATTATAAAAAATAAAGGTGTGACACATTGTAGGCGAAAATGTGGGTATTATATTATGAGATGTAAATTGGACCAAGTGAGCGAGTCCGGGTATGTTGGTTAAGTGACATTAAGGCATTAAATTAATTATTGAGAGAAAGTAATTTGTTTGGAGTCGGAACATGGACTCGGGAAATATTAAGGTACGGGCCAAGTGAGAGAGTCCGGGGATAATGGTTGGGTGACACCAAGTTATTAAATTAAAAAATGAGATAATTAATTTAATTAGAGTCGTATTGTAGACTCGGATATGTGTTGATTAATTAATGTGTAAATTAATTAAATAAAAGTCATATTGTAGACTCGGGTAAGTATTAAATTAATGGGTGTAATAATTAATTTAATTAGAGTTGGACAATAGACTCGGGGAGATATTAAATTAATATGTGTGTTAGTTAATTTAATTAGAGTTAGACGATAGACTCGGGGATATATTAAATTAATATGTGTGTCAGTTAATTTAATTAGAGTTGGATGATAGACTCGGGGAGACGGTAAATTATTAAGTGAGAAAATTAATTACGTTGAGTCGAGCCACGGACTCAGGAAATTTCAGGCAGTATACGGGATCTTCAGTACACAGTAAGGCCAGGGTTATAATATATATATACGGTGTAGTGATAGTATATATATATATATATATATATATATATATATATATATATATATATATATATATATACGTGTCTATTGTGCGTGACATTTAAATTTCAGGCAGTATACAGGATTTTGAGTACACGGTAAAGCCGGAGTTTATATTATATATATACGGTGTAGTGATAGTATATATATACGTGTATATATTGTGTGTGACATTAAATATCAGTGACTAGATATTTATTCAAATTATATACTCTAATGCTATCAAGGGAGGTTGCGCGATGTGGGTGAATCCCCTAGCTTGAGGAGTAGGGTGAGTATATCCCCAGGTCATAGCGTCCGGTACATGGGTGAGGAGATTATCTCACTTTCAGGAAGGAATATGACCGCCTCCAATTCGTTATGTAGTAGACCAGGTTGGTGAGCGAATCCAACTTGAAAAACTAGGTTTTGTGAGCACATCTAGTGAGATGGCATTTTAGAGTGAATCATCCGGTGAGGGTATACTTGGAAGGATGGATACACGTATGATATATGTGTGGATGTTAGTAAAGGTACGTATAATATGGTTGTGAATATTATATGTAGGTGATAATACAGTGTGTGATGTATTTACCTTATATAACTCGGGTTACGATTATATGCTGTTAATTAATGAGAAATTAATTAAGTTATTCATTTGCTGGAATAATACAGTGTGTGATGTATTTACTTTATATAACTTGTGAGACGGTTATAGGCTATTATTTAAGAGGAATTAATTAAGTTAATTGTGAAATAATTTATAATTCAAGAATCATTATACTCGGGTTAGAGTAATATGGTAAGGAAAGGTTATATCAGGACTAGTTGGACGGGGTAGTACAACTAGGCGGGGTTAAGGTAACCGGTAGGTGTGCACAATAGTGGAGGGGTGAGAATGTCCTCAAGGGAGTGCGACACTAACTTAAATATGAAGCGCATTCATGCATTTTAAATTACTGCAGTTAATTCACTTGCTAAATATTTTCAAAATGTTTTGGGTTCTAACCCTTGCTATAAAACTATTTTCAAAACCTTTAGGTGTCCAGCCACAGGGACGCCAGGATTGATATTCTATTCCAGGGACACGGAGTTGCGGCATATGTGGATGCTAGCAGGAGTTTGGATTAGACGCATCATTCATTCATTCCTAGAGTAGGAATCTTGTATCAGTTTGAGTTTTATTTAGGGCTTGTTGCCCAGACTTCTCGGTACAGTTTTCAGGTGTAATTTATTCAGGTGTTGAATATTTGTATTGGATTATTTATTTGGTGGCCGGTGATTTATTCGGCAAGTTGTGTTATTATTATTCTATTTACTTTCATTCAGTTGTGTGAACGGTTTATATTTTAATTCTGCATGTATTGTTTTGTTTAAATTAAAAAGTTAAAATTGGCACCAGTTTTTGGAATATTAGGTGGTTAGTAAGTTTTTAAAAGTTTTCGACAGTGATGCTAAGGATGATCCAACTGGGATTCCTGTTTTAATTTGGTATAGGACTGATCACCCGGTATTTTATTAGTCGGGGTGTCACAGATGGTATCAGAGCATCAGGTTCTAGTGTCCTTAGGATCTGTGCGGTTTTTCACGCTTCGGCTTAGCAATCTTTGATATAGAGCCCTATCATAGGATTGTTGTATTCTCATACATATGCGCATATACGTTCTTCTGCGAATTTATGTTGAAAGTGAACTCATACAATTCGATTCTCACTCCAGATGACGCCCAGGAGAAGGAGAGAAGTTAGGGCAGCAGGGAGAGGTGAGACGAGGGAGGCTCGTCAGGAGTAAGAGTTACGGCAGCAACTGCCAAAGATAATTTTGGCAGCACAGATAACCGAACTAATGGCGCGGGCGATTGAAACGACGGTAGTCGCAAACGACAAGGTACTTTCCACGGAATCCACCACAAGTGTTAGTGGTGTCGGATGTTCAGACTCACGCGGGGTCGTTGGGGTGCAAATAAGAAAGAGAAGTTATTTTTAGTGGGAACCCACCAGAGTTGCGAGGGGGTTCAGGTGTAGTACTAGCGTTTCAAGGAAGAGAGGTATCCAGCGTCACCTACGCAGGGAAGTTTGCGATGGGGTGCGAAAATAAATGCTAACCACTTTTAGTTAGTGGGAGCGGCGCTACAGTGGTGGGGGTCGATCACCACAGTTGAGGAAAGGGACACACTAGCTACTGCAGAGTTTTGGGTGCGGTTCGACCGCAAGTATTTTTCCTTCAGCGGTCGAGACCGAAATGAGGAGAAAATTTTGTGAGGAGACTCAAAGGGAGACCGTTCAGTGGCCGATTACGAGAAAGATTTCACTCGTTGGCAAATTTTGTACCGGATGAGGTAAGCGAGGAAAAGGGAAAGGAAGCAAAGTTTATGGATAGGTTTGTCTGGAGAATCAGACAACATTTAATTAATAATTCCGCATTAGTAGGTCATACTGATGTCATTAACGCAACACTCCGGCACTGTTGGGAATATCGCTTCCACGCGAAAGGAAGCGGGAAGGGAGTGGGGATTAACCAGTCGGATGAGGCAGAAGGGAATAATACCAGTGGGGTAACCCAGCAGTAGACTGAGGGAGATCAGGGGCAGGATTTCCGGCAAGGAAATCATGCCAAACGATCTAGAACTGGAGGCTATCGGCGGGATGGCCAGGAATTCCAACAAGGTTGGCATGGAAGGGATCAGTGGCAGGGTGAACATATTAGGAAGTGTTTCGTTTGTGGAAGAAGCGAGACACATGAAGAGATATTGCCTTAAGCGAGGCATGGGTCAACTACAGGACGAGGTCCTGGATGTAAAGCCACTAAAGCAAGTCACGGGTGCATTCGGGAAGGGAGAAGCTGCTCTGAAAACCCGAGAACCAGCCGTTGTAGCTGGAGTATAGAAGTAATCATTTTACCCTAGGGGCATGGGGTATATTGTTGAGTGACAAAGAGGATGTCACAGTATAAGACTTATTTTTCACTAGAGTTCACAGGTGAGTCTAACTTAGTGGGTGCGTTGGCGGTAGCAGCCATAGCATGTGGGTAAACTTTCCGTAGGGTAGCGGAGTCCCTTAGTGTTCCTCATGGGAGAGTGGAGGCGTACACTGAGTGATTGGTTGAATTATGCGAGGAATTACTACTTTCGAGACTTATGGGAGTAAGGTTGATAATACTTTTTAAAAATTGGCTGGATAGCGATGGAATTTAACTATTGTGGATAGTGGAGTTAAATTTTGGTGTCCGCGACACCAGGGTATGGTTGGTACTAGGTATCACCGGAGAGGGTGTATAGCCTATATATATGTGGATACATATGTTGTATTGCGTGGTGCGATGGCACATAGTGAGGTTTTGTGTTCTCACATTTCATCCCGGTAAGTGGGGATGTTTACTGAAGTGAATCAGGGTGGTTAAATTGAATTTTCGAGCAAAGAGAGATAGCTCGGGGTTTATTTTGCGCAAGGACTAGTGGTAGTAAGGGCGCGGTATTATGTGTCTTTGGTAGCATAAGGGTAAGCGTATATTCTTTTGTGTTGAGAGATAAGTATTTATGGGGAGATAGTTGGACGTAGCATGGGTTGAGTACCCGGACAGTAATTATATATGTATATATATATATATATATATGTATGTGTGATATGACTACGGGTTCGAAGTTATATTACGGGTTACGACTAGTATAGTTGGGTAACTTTCGTGTGGTAGGGCACGGGGATAGGGTGTATGGGCACCCGGGTTAATTAAGGCAAAAATTTTATGTGGTTAAGCACGGGAATAGGGTGTATGGGCGCCCTGGGTAAATTTTAAATGCATACTTGTGCAGCGTGGTTAGAAACAGATGGGATAGATATAGCGGGCTTGGAGGCACATGACTAGTGAGAAAGATGTGAATATCGGAACACTAGGTTTATCTTAATTTCGAGGGCGAAATTCCTTTGTAAGGGGGGAAGTATGTAACACCCCGTATTTTTGTACATTTAATATTTAATTAATTCGGGAATTTTAAATTACTTGTGTTGTAATTTTAATTGAATTAATTATGGCAATATATATATTTAAATATTAATCGGGGAGTGAATGGTTAATGTTTAGGAAAATTTATTTACTAAGTGAATAGTAATAATTTAATTACGTCATTTCGAGTATTAATGACAAGGTATACACTTATCCCAGCCGGGAGTCGGTATAGACTAAATTGGGTGTGAGATAAGAATTTTTATAAATTAATTCGGACGCCAATTTTGAGTGCGCGGTTGAGTCCGGATGGGTCGAGATAGTCAGAAAAGAGTACCCTGGGGGTAGTAATTGAGTCTCGGGGTAATTTTGGCCATAGCCGGGCCCACACGGGGTGAGTTGGGCCACTTTAATTAAGCCCATTAGGCTAAAAACGGGATGGAGGGTTTTTAACCTAATTGAGAGATTAAGGAATGGCAGCCAACATAACTCTAAACCTAGGGTTTGAGAGGGGATTTGGGGAAAAATAAATCAAGGGCAAATTGGAGGTTATTGGAGCCAAATTAAGGGACATCAACAACGGATCAGACACTACAAACACTTAGAGGAAAGTGGTTAACTGTTTTGATTCTTAAAGCATGATAATCAATTCATATCATAGTGATGTGTAAACCAAAATTCGTTTTTGGGTGTAAATGAGTACAAAATGGGGTTTTTGTTTTTTGAAACACTTGAATGAGATTCAAAGTAAGATTTAGATGGGTGATTGATATCTGAATATGTATATATGATTTGAACGAGAAATCCAGAACATAAAAGAGTGGAAATCGAATCTATAAATTGGGATTTAAAACAGAAAATTGAATTTTATGGAGAAAGACCCATTTCGAAAATTATGAGATAAGTAGAGAAGTTGATTATCTTAATGGTCTCTATGATGAATAGGATGTGGATTAACCATGTGTAGATGATGGGATGATGTAATTAGAGGTTTAAATTATGTTTTAGAAACCTTGAAGTTCGTTAATGGTGGAAAATAGTGGGGAAGAGGAGCTGTAACGAAGGGGTCGATCGATCGATCGGGGGCATCGATCGATCGATGATGGGAAATTCTGGCCAGTTCGGCCTGTGTGTGATATAAGGGGAAAATTAATTATAAATTAATTTCCATACTGTAAATTGTGATAATAAATTTTGAAACACCTATTCCTAGTAATTATGGGAAAGAGTAATTGGGACTAGGATGAATTTATGTGGGGCATTTAATGGATGAATTTGAGAGATTTTATTCCAAAATAGTGAGATATGGATCAAGTGAGCGAATCCGGGTATATTGGTCAAGCGACCCCAAGGTAGTGAATTAAGTTTGGAGATAAACTAAGTAATTTAGAGTCGGGATATAGACTCGGGAAATATTTAATTTCGGGCCAAGTGGATCGAGTCCGGGTATGTTAATTATTATAGGCAAATATAATTGGGAAAATTAAAGAAATAAAGGTGTGACACATTGTAGGCGAAAATATGGGTATTATATTATGAGATGTAAATTGGACCAAGTGAGCGAGTCCGGGTATGTTGGTTAAGTGACATTAAGGCATTAAATTAATTATTGAGAGAAAGTAATTTGTTTGGAGTCGGAACATGGACTCGGGAAATATTGAGGTACGGGCCAAGTGAGAGAGTCCGGGGATAATGGTTGGGTGACACCAAGTTATTAAATTAATAAATGAGATAATTAATTTAATTAGAGTCGGATTGTAGACTCGAATATGTGTTGATTAATTAATGTGTAAATTAATTAAATAAAAGTCGTATTGTAGACTCGGGTAAGTATTAAATTAATAGGTGTAATAATTAATTTAAGTAGAGTTGGACGATAGACTCGGGGAGATATTAAATTAATATGTGTGTTAGTTAATTTAATTAGAGTTGGACGATAGACCCGGGGAGATATTAAATTAATATGTGTGTTAGTTAATTTAATTAGAGTTGGGTGATAGACTCGGGGAGACGGTAAATTATTAAGTGAGAAAATTAATTACGTTGAGTCGAGCCACAGACTCAGGAAATTTCAGGCAGTATACGGGATCTTTAGTACACAGTAAGGCCAGGGTTATAATATATATATACGGTGTAGTGATAGTATATATATATATATATATATATATATATATATACGTGTCTATTGTGCGTGACATTTAAATTTCAGGCAGTATACAGGATTTTGAGTACACGGTAAAGCCGGAGTTTATATTATATATATACGGTGTAGTGATAGTATATATATACGTGTATATATTGTGTGTGACATTAAATATCAGTGACTAGATATTTATTCAAATTATATACTCTAATGCTATCAAGGGAGGTTGCGCGATGTGGGTGAATCCCCTAGCTTGAGGAGTAGGGTGAGTATATCCCCAGGTCATAGCGTCCGGTACATGGGTGAGGAGATTATCTCACTTTCAGGAAGGAATATGACCGCCTCCAATTCGTTATGTAGTAGACCAGGTTGGTGAGCGAATCCAACTTGGAAAACTAGGTTTTTTTAGCACACCTAGTGAGATGGCATTTTAGAGTGAATCATCCGGTTAGGGTATACTCGGAAGGATGGATACACGTATGATATATGTGTGGATGTTAGTAAAGGTACGTATAATATGGTAGTGAATATTATATGTAGGTGATAATACAGTGTGTGATGTATTTACCTTATATAACTCGGGTTACGGTTATATGCTGTTAATTAATGAGAAATTAATTAAGTTATTCATTTGCTGGAATAATACAGTGTGTGATGTATTTACTTTATATAACTTGTGAGACGGTTATAGGCTATTATTTAAGAGGAATTAATTAAGTTAATTGTGAAATAACTTATAATTCAAGAATCATTATACTCGGGTTAGAGTAATATGGTAAGGGAAGGTTATATCAGGACTAGTTGGACGGGGTATTTCAACTAGGCGGGGTTAAGGTAACCGGTAGGTGTGCACAATAGTGGAGGGGTGAGAATGTCCTCAAGGGAGTGCGACACTAACTTAAATATGAAGCGCATTCATGCATTTTAAATTACTGCAGTTAATTCACTTGCTAAATATTTTCAAAATGTTTTGGGTTCTAACCCTTGCTATAAAACTATTTTCAAAACCTTTAGGTGTCCAGCCACAGGGACGCCAGGATTGATATTCTATTCCAGGGACACGGAGCTGCGGCATATGTGGATGTTAGCAGGAGTTTGGATTAGACGCATCATTCATTCATTCCTAGAGTAGGAATCTTGTATCAGTTTGAGTTTTATTTAGGGCTTGTCGCCCAGACTTCTCGGTACAGTTTTCAGGTGTAATTTATTCAGGTGTTGAATATTTGTATTGGATTATTTATTTGGTGGCCGGTGATTTATTCGGCAAGTTGTGTTATTATTATTCTATTTACTTTCATTCAGTTGTGTGAACGGTTTATATTTTAATTCCGCATGAATTATTTTGTTTAAATTAAAAAGTTAAAATTGGCACCAGTTTTTGGAATATTAGGTGGTTAGTAAGTTTTCAAAAGTTTTCGACAGTGATGCTAAGGATGATCCAACTGGGATTCCTGTTTTAATTTGGTATAGGACTGATCACCCGGTATTTTATTAGGCGGGGTGTCATAGTCAATTTTTTTAATTTAGACGCCTTAACCGCGTTGATACCCTCATGTATTAATTGGATGATATTCCATGCCTCTTTAGATGTGGTGAACGTCATAATACGGCGGAACTCGTCAGGGGTGACGGCTTCAAAAATAGCGCTAAGGCCACAGGATTTATAGGTACTCCATTTATAATCATCCTCAGTCCAGTCAAACACAGGTTTGGGATTTGTGACATTTTCAACAGTTATAGTGGGAGGAGTCCACCCTCTTTCACAAACAAGCCAAACGCCTTAATCTATAGCCTTTAAACACGATCTCATGCGGGCTTTCCAATAGGCATAATTTGTGCCATCAAAGGTGGGCATCCGATTATATAAGTTATCCATCGAAAAAATGCGAATTTCTCAAAATCAGATTTTTTTTTTAAATCGATATCACAAACATTTTGTGGAAAAAGGATCACTCGATAAATTAGAGCAACCGACTATGATACCTATTTGAGAATGCGTGATATCAATTAATTATTTAATTCGCAGATTTTCAATTTAAAACTTATTTAATTAGAGTCAATCTTCAATCCAAATTTTATTAAACCCTAATCATCCATCTATGTGGATAAATTAAACATTCAATCACAAATCAAGCGACAAATAAGATTCATGAAAAAAACCTTTCGGGTAAAGCCTTTTATTTCACTATCTAACGTACATCGCAACTTGCAATTACATAGCAAAATCTGCAATGAATCCCCGTAGAAAATCCACATAGACCGCAGCCTAGCACTATCAGTGAATGTCCCCTCGTATCCCCAACGACCATAGTCGTCAGCAAATAGCCCTATAAGAACTATCAATCCATTATTAGAGAAATATTCTCTACAATAGAAACTTCGACAAGAAGTGTTTTGGGTTCCAAACGATTCACAAGCGTATATGGGATCTTTTGTGTGAATCAAAAATAAAGTTTTGTGCCCTAAAAGTGAAGACTAAAAATCTGCAAATTTGCAATTTTCGTTTGGCAAAAGTCTTAATGAAAAAATCTTCCAAAACAGGTATTTATAGCAAAACAAAACATTTGAGGGGACAGAGGTCGATCGAATGACTTCTCAATGTCGTTTGAACGACATTAGATGTCGTTAGTAACGACCTAAGAAACAACTTATAAAAACACAAAACAGTGCGTGGTCGTTTGAAGCAATAAAGGAACGACCCTTCGCGCGACCTATCAAACGACATGTGGTGTCCTTAGATTGGCTCGTTTGAATGACATGTCAATGTCGTTTGAACGACATTACCTTAACGTTTGAACGACAAAGCGAAAAATTAATATTTTAAAAAGCTCGCCTACAGGTCTTTCAAAAAATATTTTTACTTAGAAATATGCCTCATTTTGATTAAAAAATAGTATCAAAGAATATCCCAATACAATCGTAAATCGAATTCGAAACTTAAACACATTTATTACCAAAATCAATTTCGTAGATGTCCGTTGTTGAAGAAACTTGATATTCAGATCCGTCGTCTTTGACAAATGATCGTGAGCTTTCTTCGACGGTTGTAACGGTATACGACATACTCAATGTAAAATCAGGACTACGAAAATTATGTCCTTACATTGTGAATATATTTGATTAGATAAGAGCTGATGTTTTTTAATAGCGTTCATAGCCAAATCTTCAGATATGTGATCCCCCAAACATTATGTGAGAGTTTGGGTGTCTAAAAATACATTCTTGAAACTTGGATAAACCTCTATCAGTTACACTTTGATTTGAAACCATATCCACTACATGTTGTTGCATCTAACCATATTACAGAAACAAAAGTAATTTTCATAAAAAATTATGACCTCAAAACCAGATTTTTTCATAAAATCTCTTAGTTTTCAGAATATGAAACATCTCAATAAAAATTTGTCCCATTCTGACAAACGTCTTGGGGAATATGCCTTCAACAATGCAGATTTGTAAAGGTATCCCAAGATCTTTCGTGTTATTTCTCCTGAGCCATAACATGTAATTGATGTGTGGGCACCAAATAACACGACAATTCCAATTCATTTTATGTATTTTTCCAATATTCATTGAGGCCATGTACAATTAGTTGACCATGGATGTTATATAGGGTATTACAGGGATCCATTTCGAGAAATTAAAGATTAGCTTCCGGTTGGATTAAAAATTGCACCTAAAATCTATAATTGATTCCATAATTTATAAATTATTATGCATTAACAAAATAAAAATAATTGCATTCTAGTGCACCATCTCAAAATTATAATTTTGATATCCTTGTAATTAAATGTTTAATAAACTCCTCACGTTAAGATACATATACCCATATATTATATTACATTACTATCAGTTATATTTAATCGACCTCTTACAAATGTCTTGAGGCCATTTGCTTAACTTATTTTATATATCGAATAATTAAATCCCTCGATCGAGTTTGACATAATCAAAATTTATAAGTTACATGAAGGATGTATCATCAATCTCTATACTGAGACATTTGTTTCATCCATAATTGATTTTCACCATTACCCAATTTACTAAGGTTGTTGCTTAACAAATGAATCCTGCCTAATAGGTCAAAGTAATGAACAATCAAAGTACGTTTTTTCAATTATATCAAGAGTAAGAGTAACCATGAAAGATAATTATCTCAAAGTGTACTAGAATAATAAGTTGAAATAATATAGTTTCGCGTAGTCAGGACAACCCTACTAGAATATTATGTTAAAATCCTACCGATAGTTTGTCCAACTCAATGTGAGATTGTGAACCAAACTTATATCCCACAAGAACCAATTATATGATCTTCGATGTGTATTAAAAACTCTACACATCAGATAATGTATTATGTAGAATAAAATACATCTTTGTAAAACATTAAATTATAATATAATACAAACATTGTGAAGATTCTAATTTACACAAAAATACTAAAATCTCACTAATGAACAATTACTTTTAGTATAAAACTCCAAAAATTTATCACTTATACTCAATCATGACACCATGCATCTAATATCCATGTTTCACCCATAACGTACGAGGTCTATCTATTGTCACTTGATGTGTACTTATCTAATTAAAATAGGGTCTTTTACTTTTTGGGGTCCAATAGTTACTATTTTCTCATTGGGGTACACTAATTTTCGTACTACGTCTTGGGGTTCATTTTCACCTTTAGCAATGATTTTTTGAAAAAAAATAGTCACTAAAAATCTTATAAATCGTCACTATAGATGACAATGGATCTCAATGAGTAAATATGAAAACTAGTGTACCCAATGAGAAAATATTGAGAACTATTGAACCCTAAACAGTAAAAGATCCATTAAAATATCACATTCTTGTATGATTCCTCATAACAGGTGAATCCTACACTTTTTCGAAATCTTATATCTAAGAGTATTTGTATACTCATGTGTCCTCAAAAATTTAATTGTCATATTCCATTTTACAAAATATACTTGAGTCTCTTGTCCCTAAGGTCATTCCGAAAAGGCTTCACATCAAGTCACATTCACCGAAAAGCTTTATCAAAACTCCACCGAGCATTATAAAGAATCACACTCGATGAAATTCCATTTAGGTTAAGATAATGGACTCAGTAGACTTTAACACACTTTTTTCATACTCAAATTAAGTAATTCATAACTATAAAATAATTTTGTATACGATTTGATATGGATTTGGTATTAGTGATATAAGTATGCAAGGATGCGTTCATGTAAATTATTATCAAAAAGAACATTGTATAAGTATATCGTGTGAGCTTTTTTATTAAGGTTCAAAAATTTACACTATTGTTTTTGCCTTCACAAATATTTTGGTATCTCTCGCAACTTGGTCACAGTTGCAAAAATACTCTGTGTTCAAGAAGACTCTTCGCTGGTCGCGAACTCTTCTACAAAAAAAAATTAGTTTTCCAAGTGCACTACGTGACCTCCCTCCTCGCGGAACACTCGTGTCAGCTAAGACTTTTGTCACGATCACGACAATGCTTCACGGACCACGAACGATGTCTAAAAGAAAGATCTTTTAAAAAATCTTCTACCTTTCTTGGGAATCCGTGCAAGGCTTATTCAACGTATCTTTTTAGATATTAAGTATTTAAATTTTGTGATGAGCTAACTCTACAACTTTGAGATTTCAATATATATGGAATATTTGCCTCATTACAACATCAATCCTCAAGTTGAATATACTTCTCTCATCTTTCAAGATCATATTTTTTAGAGAGTTATTTAAAAGGGTCGAGAGAATTTTTAAGGAGAGTAAGTTTATTAGCTAAAAACTCTAGAGAGAACCATTTTTAGTTTTTCTTCTTCATTCCTCACTTTATATTTTTGAGATACTTGTTTTCAAATTATAATCAAAAGTGCTATAGAAGCTTAAAAACTTCTACCTTTATTCTTGAGCAAGTATATTTATATCCTTGTTCTTGAGAGACTGTTGTGAATATCTCAAGAATGCATTGTGAGGTTTTTAGCAAGCCAAATTATTTTAAACACTTTCAAAACCTTAAGGACAACTCACATCCTAGAAAGTGTCACTCAAGTATTGGTGGCTTATCACTTGTTCCATTAGAACAAACAAAAGTTGTTTTTACTCTAAAGAAATATTTTAGAGGAAAAATATTTGAAGACATTGGTTGCGGATCAAAACCAGCCGCCGTTGATTAGCGTTCTCCAACTTTCGGATCAAAACCAGCCGCCGTTGATTAGCACTCTCCAACTATCAGTTAGCACATTGTGTGATTGTAAATCGTTAGTTTTTAATTGTAAAACTCTATCATAGTACATTTGTCGTTCATTTCAACCCAAGGTTTTTTTTCCCGTTGGTGGATTTTTCATCGTAGATGTTGTGTTATTGTTTTATCTTTCCGCATTTTTATAATCACTTGCCTTGATTAAAAATATGAAATTGTGATTAGAGAGTAGGTTTGTTCAGTTCCACATCTAGTGGACATTTTAATTTGTAAAGCTTGTTGTATCGAACTAATGGTTTTCCAATGCATGTATTGAGGACTGTTGTTTATTTTGAGATTTAGCTTATTATTTTATGTCTAATATTTGTGATGATTGAGAAGCGAGAATAATTATGATGGTAAGGCCTAGGCCTACTTAGAGGCCACAGCCTAGTAAGATTGTCCAAACTAAGATTGCGTAAATAACTACCGTGCGAGTTTTAAGAGAATTAATCTCTCGGGCCAAAAGGGAAAGTCCGTGGCTGTTACAACCGTTATGTCACAAAATGGTTTCTATAACCATATCATTTCCCTAAACTACATTAGACAACCTTGGCTTAAAAAGAACACAAGGAAGGAAGTTGGTGAAAGCTCCATTCAATCTACATAAGCTTAGAAGAATCAACAGGTACCCATGAGATGTAGGGCTCACTTTGACATACCAAAATGGGATGTCTAACAAAGAATACTAGGACAGAGGCTGCAGTACCTATAACAAGGGAACATATGCTTGTATATACATCATCCATTCCATTACAATAACATCATACATTCCATGTTTTCCCATTAACATCAATCAATCCACTTTTTTTAATGTAGGTGAGATCCACGTGTAAGGGCACCTTCAATGCCCAAAGAGCAACACAAAATATGCCATCAACACAAATCACCACCATCCCAGGACCATTGCAGCCCATTGAATTAACTGAAGACACTTCAAGTCCAATGGCATCAATGAGGATGTAGTTCTACTAATGTTTGATGAACAGTGTGGTGCCTTCTTCTGTTTTTTCCTTTTTTTGGTTGGTTAATGTCTTTTTTGTGAAAATGTTGTACCATTATTTGGCTTGCAAACATTGGCTGATCACCCCACTAAAAATACCCACAAACCTGACATGCAGAAAACTTTCTTCCAGGATCGGTCAAAAAAGTTTGAACAACTACACTAGTTCTACATTAATATCCCTCCTCCTCTGTTTATGTGTTCAGAACCACAAATTTTTATTGTCTATTAACAAGAAAAAAAAATTGGAGGCACGGAGAAAAATTTAATTTTAACCCTCAGATGGTCTCACATGAAAGAAATTTGCAAAAAATCCATTCAATTTATTTCCATATTTGTGATTTGGGCTAATTGCACTATTTTTACAAGTTTGAAGCTTAAACTTGTTAAGATTACGGTAAAGTGAGGCATGGGTCCAGTGTCTTAGACCCGACCTGGTGAACCACTGAAATCCACCAAGGCTGATTGGATCGTTTTTTGTAATCAAACTGCAGGTTGGTTCATTAGTCAGATCGTTTATACATGAGAACCGGAGCGACCAGTTTGAGCCAGACGGTTTTATTACAAATCCATTGAACCGAGTCATTCCATGTCAGCAAACGTGTGGTTTCAAGCATGTCAAACGATTGTACCAGAGAGACTAATTTTCTTATTTCTCACTTTTATTATACATACATTCCAGATACCCGCAAGGCGGCACATTGTCAGTAGTACTGGCCTTTATAGTGAGCTATGTTGTAGGATAATTAGAAAAATATTATATTTACAACTTAATTACAACAATATAAACAAAAGATTTTGGAAATGTAATATAAGATATATAATCTTAAGTATATAATATTCTTAAACTCAAAAGCATGTATATTATATGTAAGTATATAGTATATACCATTTATAAACAGCCATTTCTACAAAGCAAAAAATAATCTTCTTTTATGTAATACCCCGTACTTTTGGCTATATTTATTTTTGGGATTAATTAATTAAATGCGCATTAATTGGAAATTAATCCGGGTTATAAATACTAATATGATGCGAATTGGTATTTGATTATGTGCATATATGATTATATATGTACTTGGTATTATAAAATTTGTCGTGGGATTTATATACGGCAACTTGGAAATTTTGTTGAGACGCGTGGGACCGCCGCGTCACGGTATAAAATTTTGATATTAAAAGTGAATTTAAAATCTATAATCCGTATAGTCGTTTTGAGTGCGCCAACGCGTCCGGAAGGGTCGAGATAGTCAGAAAACACTAGCCGGGGGTATAGTTTGGGTCCCGGGGTATTTTTAGGCCATTCCGGCACCATAAAGGGTATTTTAGTAATTTGGTATTTTTGGGTAATTAAAAGTGACGAAAATTGAGAGTTGTAATCTGATAAGGATTGACCCCAACCAACCCTTATTAACCCAACTAGCTACGGAGGTTTATTAAATTAGGTTTTCATAAGTTTCCCCAAGCAAACCCTAGCCACCATAGCTTTTTAGAGAAGAAAGCTTGGAGAAGGAGAGAGAGAGAGAGGAATTCTGCAGAAATTCTACACCAAATCCACACCAAATTCAGAAATCAAACCAAGGCAAGTGACTTTATTTCCATTTAATTACTGAGAAAGTCTTTTCCATGTTAGAAAATTCAGATTTATGGTTGTTCTTGATGAAATATGAAAACCCATGTAGTCTAGATGATAAAACTTGAGGAATTTGAGAAGGATTGCATGTAGAAGGATAGGTAAATGATTAATCTGATGTTAATACATGATTTGGGTGAAAGAAAAACGGATTTTAATTGATAAATTGAAGGTTCCAAATTTTAGGGTTCATGTTCATAAATGAATTGGGGAAAAGTTTATGTAATTGTAAATTGATTGATGATTTGGGTGAGTAAATTCATACAAACGTGATAGGATGTGGTTATACTACGTTTAGAATTGTTTAGAGACTTTAAAACAATCGTTGGGATAAATTTTAGAGGTGATTTGAGGAGTAAAAATGGTGAAAAACGATTTTTGGGAAATTCTGGGCCGAAACTGGCCTCTCGTTAGAAGCAACCCCCAGGTCGTTCGAACGAACTCGTTCGAACGAGCTTCTAACGAGTTGACCAGTCGCTACTAACGAATGGGGATTTCGTTCGATATCTCGTTCGAACGAGATATCGTTAGAAGGGTCAGTTCGTTCGAACGAACTGGGACCTCGTTCGAACAGCCTCGTTCGAACGAGACTTCTAACGACCTGACAGTCCAAACTCGTTCGAAGCCTCGTTCGAACGAGACTTCTAACGAGTTGACAGTTTGGTCCTTTTTGGACTGTTTTGACTTTTGGAGTCCCGGGAACTGGTTCAAGGGTAGAGTTAGTATTCCTTTGATGATATAGTAATTGATTTGGGACTTTTGGGTTATTGAGATGAGTAAATCATATACTAGAGTTATATTCAATGAACCATTTGGGTTGAGACCTGAGTGTCTACTACGATGTGAGGATGAATTATAGCGCGTATAATTACAAACCGGTATACTACGAATTGTGATAATTATAGTTAGTACGAGAATACGATATGTACTACGATTAAAATACGGTATTACTAAGATGTGTGTTTACTTAGTATTGATATATGGATTGTATGTATGACATACCTACCATACTTGCTATCACGGGAGGTTTCGTTCGCTTAGGACCCGCTAATCCTTGTGTGCCTACGGGGGGGATATAGACTGGTACCTTGATGAACATAGGTCATAGAAAGACTTATTGTGACATTAATAAGTCCGCTGACCATGGGAGCGTAGGTATGTGCGTGACCCATGTGATGGTGACTGTGTTCGCCTCCACTATTTGTGATTTGTGTTATCTGAACTATTCCTGAGAGATTCGGAATATGTGATCCTTATGTACGTGATGTACCGGGATGGATAGCAGAGTATGTGTGCACTACAGCTTAGATTGCGGGGTGCTTGTATTGTATATTTATGAGATGAATAATATACATTATATTAATGGGAATCCTCATGTTAATATTGTAAAAATATTACGGTATTGTTTCGAGATATATAATGAGTTAGCTGATAGTTATATCAATGGCATATTTAGTAACTGAGTTTACGTTAAACCTCTATTAAATTACGAGCGTTGTTATGTTAAATTAACCGAGTAAAATGGGTAGAACCTTTGGTAATCTAGCTAGTTACGTTGTCATTTAGCTAGTGGAAAGGGTAATTATAGATGGGTACTTACGTTAGGAGTGCACAGTTAGACGAGAGGTGAGGATATCATGCGAGTGTACGTCCTAACATGTACTTTGCATTTAATGTTTTAAATGTTTTTAAAGCACTTGCAGGTTTTTAAAATATAACTCCACATTCGGGCTCTGGCCCGTTTGCTTTTCAAATCTCTTTTTCTTTGTAAAACCATTTTAGGTGCCCAGCCACAAGGACACCAAGCATAGGTACTCATTCAGGTGACGAGCTGTAGCTGTTTGTGGAAGCTACAGGGATTTGCTCATAGACGCTTCTATCTTTTGGATTCCAGAGTCACGATCTATCTATCAGTTGTAGGGCATGTTGCCCATTCCTATTTAGAGCATTTTTACATTTCAGTTTTCAGACTCTAGCATGTATTGCTCAGTATTCAGTTTTAGTTATTTATTTCAGTTTACTTATCAGTTGTGGGATTGTATTGAGGGGTTTCCTCTAGACTTTATTTACTCTATTTGTGATGGTTATTCATTTTACTTCAGTATGGTGAATGGTGTTATTTATTTCTTCATTACACTTGTTGCATGTTAATCAAACTTAAATTAAAATTTGGCAACTTACTTTTTAAATACTAGGTGGTTAGATATAAAAAAAAAAAATGTTTTCGACAGTGATGCTATTAACTGAGCCAACTTGGCATTTTGAATTAATTTTATAAAGGAGTAGCTACCCGGTATTTAATTAGTCGGGGTGTCACAGGTGGTATCAGAGCATCAGGTTCTAGTGTCCTTTAGGATCTGTACGGCTATTATGTTTCCGCTACGTTTCTTTGATATAGAGCCCTATATTTTAGGACTGTTGTATTCTTTTTGAGTATGCTTCGTTCTTCAGCTATTTCAAGTTTATAAACCGTGAACTTATAAACTTCATTCTTATTTCAGATGCCTCCACGACGTGCACGACGAGTTCCCAGGAATGCAGTGCCCGAACCCCAGCCCGCTCCAGTTCAGGGCATGTTGAACGCCGCTGAGGTTGCAGCTATAGTGGCTCAAGCGGTAAATGCAGCGATTGCCGTTATTCAGCAGGCACCACCACCGGCGCCGGTTGCCGCGCCAGTACAGGTTAATGCATTCCCGTCTGCTTGGGAGCGTGTACGTGACGCTTTTCAGAAAGCGCATCCGCCGGAGTTTGCAGGTAGCTCAGACGTGGTAGTCTCGAGCCAATGGAGGAAGGACATGCAGAGGCATTTGAGGATGCATGAGTGCACTGATGTTCAGAAACAGGTGCTAACTACTTTCAAGCTAGTTGGATCTGCGCTGCAGTGGTGGGAGTCTATTACCACCGCGGAGGAGAGGGATACCCTCACGATTCAGGAGTTCTGGGTGCGGTTCGACCGCAAGTACTTTCCGTCCGCAGTTCATACAGAGATGAGGAGGAAGCTAATGAGTTTGAAGCAAGAGGGCAAGACCGTGGCCGAGTATGAGGCCGAGTTCACTAACCTGTTGAATATCGTTCCAGACGAGATTCCAACAGAGAAGAAGAAGATAGAGAAGTTCACTGATGGGTTGAATTGGAGAATCCGACAGCATCTGCTTGGGAACCTATCGTTGGCCACGTATTCTGATGTGGTTAACGCTGCATTGTTGCACTGCTAGGACCACCGTTTTCATATGGCCGAGGGCAAGCGGTCAGGGGAGTCTAGCCATCAGGGCAGGACTGGAGGACATGGTGCCAGCGGGGCACAGACCGGTCAGGGGCAGAGACAGACTGAGCAGGGTACCCAGCAGGGGGACAATAAGAGGTTCCGGTCAGGGAATTACAGGCAGGGTCAGGGAGGTTTCCGCCAGGGCCATCAGGGTCCAAACGGCCATCAGGGCCAGCAGGGACAGAATGGGCAGCAGTTCCATCAGGGCCAAGGGAGGAATGGTAACGGCCACCAGGGCCGGGGACAGCAGGGGCAGAAGGGAGGGAACTTTCCAGGGAAGTGCTTTACTTGTGGCAAGACTGGCCATAAGAAGCAGGATTGTCCTGATAGGGGCAGGGCCCCCCAGCAGCAGCAGCAGGGTGCTCGCCAGGAACCACAGAGACCTATGTTTCCCGCCGCTCTTCCTGCACCGCCACAGATGGCAGCTTTGCCACCCATTCGAGCAGTCCCAGCTCAGCAGGGGCAGCTACAGTATGGACGTGTCTACAACGTTCACCAGGCTGCAGTTCCACAGGCACCGCCCGCGATCGAGCGTACGTTTCCTATCCATGGCACTATGGGTCGGGTGTTATTTGATACAGGTGCTACACACTGTTTTATTGCTACACACTTCGCGAAAGCTTTAGGATTGTTAGCTACGGCAGAGAGCACAGTGACGTGTGTCGACTCACCATTGGGGAGTGGGTCACTTATTTTCTTTATATGCCGGGGAGTCGGGGTAGAGGTTGGTGGTTTGGTATTGCCTGCGGACATGTTAGTGTTAGATATGCATGTTCACGATGTGATCATCGGTATGGATTGGCTCGTAGCATATAGGGCCATGATTGATTGCTTCAGCGGGAGCATTGTTTTTGCCATTCCGGGGCAAGAGATGTTTATAGTGGCGATGCCTCGCCCAGAGGGAGGATCGACCGCTCATCTGTACTACATAGAGGAGGATACCTCTAAGGAGGTTGTGATTCCTTTGGATTCGATCCCGGTTGTCAGAGAGTATTCAGATGTGTTTCAGGAGATACCAGGCTTACCACCCAGTCGAGAGATAGATTTCGTTATTGATTTGCTACCGGGTACGAGACCTATAGCACGTGCACCGTACCGTATGGCTCCAGCTGAGATGCGAGAGTTACGGGATCATATAGAGCAGCTGTTAGGGCAGGGCTTTATTCGCAGGAGTACCTCACCTTGGGGCGCTCCAGTTTTGTTTGTGAAGAAGAGGGATGGTTCACTGAGATTGTGTGTGGACTACCGAGAGTTGAATAAGGTCACGATACGGAATAAGTATCCGTTGCCTCGAATCGATGACTTATTCGACCAGTTGAGAGGAGCTTCTTTCTTCTCGAAGATTGACTTGAGGTCAGGATACCATCAGTTGCGTATCAGGGAGGAGGATGTCTCAAAGACTGCGTTTTTGTCGAGATATGGTTCTTACGAGTTTCGGGTTATGCCTTTCGGCTTGACCAACGCTCCAGCAGTGTTTATGGACTTGATGAACAGAGTGTTCAGGGATTTCCTAGATCAGTTTGTCATTGTCTTCATTGATGACATTCTGGTTTACTCTCAGACAAAGGAGGAGCACGCCGAACATTTGAAGCAGGTTTTGCAGACACTTCGTCAGAACGAGTTGTATGCAAAATATGAGAAGTGCGGGTTTTGGCTGAAGGAAGTCCAATTCTTGGGTCACATTATTTCCGACCAAGGGATATCTGTTGATCCGGGGAAGGTGTCAGCGGTGAGGGAGTGGGGACAGCCCACGACACCAACAGAGATTCGTAGTTTCTTGGGTCTAGCAGGATACTACAGGAGGTTTATTCGGGGTTTCTCAGAGATAGCAGGTCCTTTGACACATCTTACTCGTAAGGGTGTACCATATATCTGAAGTGATGCCTGTCAGTTGGCATTCGATGAGTTGAAGGACAAATTGACCTCAGCACCTGTGTTAGCGTTGCCGAGACCGGGAGTTGAGTATTTGGTTTACACCGATGCGTCTTTGCAAGGACTGGGAGGTGTGTTGCAGCAGGAGAGACAGGCCATAGCTTATGCTTCCCGTAAGCTTAAGCCTCATGAGAAGAATTACCCCACACATGATTTGGAGTTGGCGGCAGTAGTATTTGCCTTACGGATTTGGAGGCACTATCTTTTGGGGGAGAAGTTTCAGCTGTTCACGGACCACAAGTCACTACAGTACCTGTTCACGCAAAAGGAATTGAATATGCGGCAGCGTAGGTGGCTTGAATTTGTGAAGGACTACCAGTTCGACATCCAGTACCACCCGGGTAAGGCTAACGTGGTAGCAGACGCGTTGAGCCGTAGACCAGCAGATGAGGTGGCAGAGGTGTGGAAAGCTAAGTGGAAGGAATTGGGACACCAGGATGCAGTGGCCCGATCCTTCATGTCTGTGATGACCGTTAACCCGCAGATTGTCACAAAGGTAGTACGGGCACAGGCTAATGACACATTCTGTCAGGAGCAGATAGTTCGGTTGCTAGCAGAGGGAGCCGAGTCCTATACCGTTAGCTCAGACGGGGGATTGCGCTTCAATGGGAGATTGGTAGTTCCGGAAAGGGAAGAATTGCGGCACGATGTGATGGCAGAGTCGCACGGCTCACGGTTTGCGGTACATCCCGGAGGGGACAAAATGTACCAGGACATGAGACGGCAGTATTGGTGGAGCGGTATGAAGAGAGATATCGCTGAGTTTGTCTCGAAATGCGCCACTTGTCAGCTCGTAAAAGTGGATCATCAGAGACCGGCAGGATTGCTACAGCCATTGGAGGTTCCGGTGTGGATGTGGGAGAGCATATCCATGGACTTTATCACGGGGTTGCCTACGTCGCAGAGGGGCCACGACTCCGTTTGGGTAATTGTGGACAGGTTGTCCAAGGTCGCTCACTTTTTACCCGTTAGGACTGATTACACTGCGGGTCAATATGCCCAACTCTTCATTTCAGAGATTGTGAGACTTCACGGTGTGCCCCTGAATATCGTGTCTGACAGAGACAAGATATTTGTTTCGAGGTTTTGGGAGAGTTTCCAGGAGGCCATGGGCACGGAATTGCGGTTGAGTACGGCTTATCATCCGCAGACCGATGGGCAGACAGAGCGCACCAATCAGATGTTGGAGGACATGCTACGCATGTGCATTATTGACTTCGGGGGTGGATGGGAGCAGTACCTTCCACTGGTAGAGTTTGCTTACAACAACTCCTATCAATTCACGATTGGCATGGCTCCGTTTGAGGCATTGTATGGTAGGCCTTGTCGTTCCCCAGCATGTTGGTTGGAAGTGGGGGACAACAAACTACTTGGGCCGGAAGTGATTCAGGATACTTCGGCAAGGATTGAGTTGATTCGGAGTCGCATTCGGGTAGCTCAAGACAGGCAGAAGAGTTATGCTGATGCGAAGAGATTTTTCAGAGAGTTCCAAGTGGGGGACCAGGTTTTGCTCAGGGTTTCTCTGATGAAGGGGATTATGCGATTCGGGAAGAAGGGGAAGTTGGCACCGAGGTATGTGGGGCCGTTTCCTATTATTGAGCGAATCGGACCGGTTGCGTATAGACTCGGGTTACCGGAGCATTTGCATCGGATTCACGACGTGTTCCATATTTCCTCGCTGAGGAAATACCTTAGAGATAATTTGGCTCATTCCCACATTGCTGTGGAGGACATCGATCTCCAGCCGGATAGCTCTTATGAGGAGGGGCCGATTGCTATTTTGGACCGAAGCGAGAGGAAACTGCAGTCAAAGATAGTCCCGTTAGTGCGTGTTCAGTGGCGACATCACAATGTCGAGGAGTCCACATGGGAGCGCGAGGATGAGATGCGCGAACGTTATCCAGAGCTATTTTTAGCAGGTACTTTCTAGTTTCGAATTTCGGGACGAAATTCAGTTATTAGAGGGGAAGTATGTAATACCCCGTACTTTTGGCTATATTTATTTTTGGGATTAATTAATTAAATGCATATTAATTGGAAATTAATCCGGGTTATAAATACTAATATGATGCGAATTGGTATTTGATTATGTGCATATATGATTATATATGTACTTGGTATTATAAAATTTGTCGTGGGATTTATATACGGCAACTTGGAAATTTTGTTGAGACGCGTGGGACCGCCGCGTCACGGTATAAAATTTTGATATTAAAAGTGAATTTAAAATCTATAATCCGTATAGTCGTTTTGAGTGCGCCAACGCGTCCGGAAGGGTCAAGATAGTCAGAAAACACTGGCCGGGGGTATAGTTTGGGTCCCGGGGTATTTTTAGGCCATTCCGGCACCATAAAGGGTATTTTAGTAATTTGGTATTTTTGGGTAATTAAAAGTGACGAAAATTGAGAGTTGTAATCTGATAAGGATTGACCCCAACCAACCCTTATTAACCCAACTAGCTACGGAGGTTTATTAAATTAGGTTTTCATAAGTTTCCCCAAGCAAACCCTAGCCACCATAGCTTTTTAGAGAAGAAAGCTTGGAGAAGGAGAGAGAGAGAGAGGAATTCTGCAGAAATTCTACACCAAATCCACACCAAATTCAGAAATCAAACCAAGGCAAGTGACTTTATTTCCATTTAATTACTGAGAATGTCTTTTCCATGTTAGAAAATTCAGATTTATGGTTGTTCTTGATGAAATATGAAAACCCATGTAGTCTAGATGATAAAACTTGAGGAATTTGAGAAGGATTGCATGTAGAAGGATAGGTAAATGATTAATCTGATGTTAATACATGATTTGGGTGAAAGAAAAACGGATTTTAATTGATGAATTGAAGGTTCCAAATTTTAGGGTTCATGTTCATAAATGAATTGGGGAAAAGTTTATGTAATTGTAAATTGATTGATGATTTGGGTGAGTAAATTCATACAAACGTGATAGGATGTGGTTATACTACGTTTAGAATTGTTTAGAGACTTTAAAACAATCGTTGGGATAAATTTTAGAGGTGATTTGAGGAGTAAAAATGGTGAAAAACGATTTTTGGGAAATTCTGGGCCGAAACTGGCCTCTCGTTAGAAGCAACCCCCAGGTCGTTCGAACGAACTCGTTCGAACGAGCTTCTAACGAGTTGACCAGTCGCTACTAACGAATGGGGATTTCGTTCGATATCTCGTTCGAACGAGATATCGTTAGAAGGGTCAGTTCGTTCGAACGAACTGGGACCTCGTTCGAACAGCCTCGTTCGAACGAGACTTCTAACGACCTGACAGTCCAAACTCGTTCGAAGCCTCGTTCGAACGAGACTTCTAACGAGTTGACAGTTTGGTCCTTTTTGGACTGTTTTGACTTTTGGAGTCCCGGGAACTGGTTCAAGGGTAGAGTTAGTATTCCTTTGATGATATAGTAATTGATTTGGGACTTTTGGGTTATTGAGATGAGTAAATCATATACTAGAGTTATATTCAATGAACCATTTGGGTTGAGACCTGAGTGTCTACTACGATGTGAGGATGAATTATAGCGCGTATAATTACAAACCGGTATACTACGAATTGTGATAATTATAGTTAGTACGAGAATACGATATGTACTACGATTAAAATACGGTATTACTAAGATGTGTGTTTACTTAGTATTGATATATGGATTGTATGTATGACATACCTACCATACTTGCTATCACGGGAGGTTTCGTTCGCTTAGGACCCTCTAATCCTTGTGTGCCTACGGGGGGGATATAGACTGGTAC
The DNA here is from genome assembly GCA_949130495.1 of Sambucus nigra. Taxonomy (NCBI): domain Eukaryota; kingdom Viridiplantae; phylum Streptophyta; class Magnoliopsida; order Dipsacales; family Adoxaceae; genus Sambucus; species Sambucus nigra. The sequence goes on from OX422220.1 coordinate 254,894,020, forward strand.
CTTGATGAACATAGGTCATAGAAAGACTTATTGTGACATTAATAAGTCCGCTGACCATGGGAGCGTAGGTATGTGCGTGACCCATGTGATGGTGACTGTGTTCGCCTCCACTATTTGTGATTTGTGTTATCTGAACTATTCCTGAGAGATTCGGAATATGTGATCCTTATGTACGTGATGTACCGGGATGGATAGCAGAGTATGTGTGCACTACAGCTTAGATTGCGGGGTGCTTGTATTGTATATTTATGAGATGAATAATATACATTATATTAATGGGAATCCTCATGTTAATATTGTAAAAATATTACGGTATTGTTTCGAGATATATAATGAGTTAGCTGATAGTTATATCAATGGCATATTTAGTAACTGAGTTTACGTTAAACCTCTATTAAATTACGAGCGTTGTTATGTTAAATTAACCGAGTAAAATGGGTAGAACCTTTGGTAGTCTAGCTAGTTACGTTGTCATTTAGCTAGTGGAAAGGGTAATTATAGATGGGTACTTACGTTAGGAGTGCACAGTTAGACGAGAGGTGAGGATATCATGCGAGTGTACGTCCTAACATGTACTTTGCATTTAATGTTTTAAATGTTTTTAAAGCACTTGCAGGTTTTTAAAATATAACTCCACATTCGGGCTCTGACCCGTTTGCTTTTCAAATCTCTTTTTCTTTGTAAAACCATTTTAGGTGCCCAGCCACAAGGACACCAAGCATAGGTACTCATTCAGGTGACGAGCTGTAGCTGTTTGTGGAAGCTACAGGGATTTGCTCATAGACGCTTCTATCTTTTGGATTCCAGAGTCACGATCTATCTATCAGTTGTAGGGCATGTTGCCCATTCCTATTTAGAGCATTTTTACATTTCAGTTTTCAGACTCTAGCATGTATTGCTCAGTATTCAGTTTTAGTTATTTATTTCAGTTTACTTATCAGTTGTGGGATTGTATTGAGGGGTTTCCTCTAGACTTTATTTACTCTATTTGTGATGGTTATTCATTTTACTTCAGTATGGTGAATGGTGTTATTTATTTCTTCATTACACTTGTTGCATGTTAATCAGACTTAAATTAAAATTTGGCAACTTGCTTTTTAAATACTAGGTGGTTAGATATAAAAAAAAAAAAAAAATGTTTTCGACAGTGATGCTATTAACTGAGCCAACTTGGCATTTTGAATTAATTTTATAAAGGAGTAGCTACCCGGTATTTAATTAGTCGGGGTGTCACATTTTATTGAAATGTGCATTTAGTTCATCATTATATCTAAAGAATTATATGTACTTTTTGTTCTTCCAGTATTTGGATTACATTATTACTTTTGATATCATTTATAGTTAGTGATTTCGTTTATGGCAGTGACTGTCACTTCACAGGTAGGTGCCAAAACTATTTTTGATATATTTTCTTAGCGATATAGCCTATAGGCATTGGATTCAAGTCATGGATCTCAAGGGTCACTCAAACGCAAAAATACCTCAATATCTCATCAAATAACACCCGAAACTCTTTACCATCAATCCACGAAAACTTCAATTTCTGAAACAAGTTATAAATAACAGCAAAGTAATATTTCTTGGGTCAGGTAATATGTTAAAGAGTTGCATTCCTCACCTTTTTCCCTCCCAATTATTTTCAAATAACTCTTGCTCCAACCCTCAAGCAGCTACCTTACCAGGTTTCCAAACCATTAAAGAAGTGGTCCATAGTCGAAGCTGAGATTTGAATACATGTATTTAATCCTCTACACACTTGGATGACTGAATTTGCAGGAATCTCAAATTTGTACTATAATTTAGTCCTATACATGAAAAATAAAACTTTTAAGTCATTAATAACATCAACAGAATGATTACCTTAGCAGAGCTGTGTTCCAAAAGATCCTACCTCTTCGGCATTTTGCTCCTCCTGTGTTGAATTCTTTCCAGAAAAAAGCATAAGCAGTATATCTCAACATCTCCTGAATAACAAGTTCAAGAAATGGAAATGTATTTATGACTTAACTAATCGCTTTCCCAAACTTCATCCACCTGTTTGGGGGTTTTCATCTTTCTTTCAATCATCTCATCCTTCTCAATTTTATTCATGTGATTGCTACCATAATCAGAAGTTGCTGTTTTTGTCGTTCTCGAGCTTGGTTCTTCCTCACCGTCTGATTCCTGCATTTCAATCTCAGAATCACTAGATAAAGCTTCATCGGGTATTTTATAACCTCCATTATTAATACAGGATGAACCCTTATCTTGTTTCCTCCTTTCTACTCTTAATACTTCAAAACTATTTTGACCTTCATCTTCATCACTGCTGCTCCTGGAATCATAACTGCCCACTTTTAATCCTCTCAAGCCTGTGTCCTTTTCATCATCACTAGCCCACATGGTACCTTCCAAATCACTTAGCATATCATCTGAGCCAAACTCTTCTGGCTCTGCCAACTTTCCTCTTAATTTAGACTCGTTAATTCTCTTAAACCCTTTACTATTATTCACTTTCCCAGTCTTACCCTTCTTCCACATATCCACTTTTGGTCCATTAAAATCACGATGAGCTTTGTCCGAGTCATCAGAAGCATTTGATATATCATCAAAATCAGATCCATCATTATCGTCTTCATCGTCACTATTATCGAACCTCTGTCTGTCACGTGTATCTTTCCACCTCCTTGCCCCTCCTCTACTCTCACCGTCTGAGTCTTCACTTCTAGCCATTTCAGACCTTCTGAACCCACCAGCTAATTCTCCTCTGTTCCAATACCTAATTCTGCTGACTTCTCTCTCTGCTTCTTCCTCAGCTTCCCATTCCTTATCGGCTGCGTCTTCTATCTCAGCTATGAATTTGTCGAGATCCTCCTGGTCACTATCTTCTTCGGCAGGTTCTGGCGGCTGCAAGTTACCAGTGAGACCCCCTGATCTCTGCTTGTCCCCATGAAAGACATAAGGGCTTCCTTCTTTATTGTCGATTGCATTGAAGAATGTGGAGGCTACTCTCTGGATGCTGGCCATGGCAACTGGATCGTCCGGATTCACTCCCATTCGCCGAAGCTGCTGCTCTATTTTCTTTATGTTTAGCTTCTGAGATTCGAGTGCTTGTTCAAATCTGGCTTTGAATAAGGCCTGAGCATTAAAAAAAATGACCACGCTTATTTATCTGACACGTTTTCAAATCTGGCTTTGAATAAGGCCTGAGCATTAAAAAAAATGACCACGCTTATTTATTTGACACGTTAATGCAGCAATGGCTATTCCAAAAACATTAGGATTTTCATCACTATTAATATGCTTTTCTCGGGTAAAAGATCAAATGATCTTTCTAGGCCTCTTAAAAGTTAGCACCCTGCTAATGCACATTACTGTGGTTTGCAATAAATAAATAAAAATAGGTAAATTCCAAGGACCTCCCTTCTTGTTTGTCATAATTACAAATCTCTCATCTCTAGCTTCAAATTTTACAATCGCCTCACATTTTAAATTATTACATACTAATCTACCCTCGTGTTTTGTATTTGGCATCCCGCTACCCCTCTTGTAGGGTAATGAGTGAAAATTTTGAAACAAGAGGGCATGTAAGTGTCATATGCGAAACAGGAAGGGAGATATTATGACAAACAAGAAGGAATTCCACGTAACTTATCCAATATATATATATATATATAAGATGTTGGACAAAAAAAGTGTCCTATTTCCAGAGGTTCCAGCCAACACTGCCTTATGAAGTAGTAGTATAATAATTTTTCTTCTTAAAATTCAGATGAGATAAGGGTGAAACAGAGAAGAACGAAAAAGATTGTGTTTACCAACCTTCCTCTTTGTGAGAGTGTTGATGGGTATCAAATTCTTTGGTTGCCGATAGTTTCTGCCACGGAACATGATAATAGTTTTCACATTATGTATGTTTATCACAATACCTCCACTCAATCGGGCAAGCATGGTTGCCATCTCCTTGATTTTTTCCTTAGGGAAGTTGTCACAACAAACTTGGACAGTTTCATGGAATTTCCAGTGGAGGTGCATATTTTGGACAACTCCCCCAAACACTCCACGGACCCCAACAGGAACATAATTTTTATTTCTGAAGCCAATCTTCTTGAATGCCTGGAGTTGCTCTGGAGTCAAAAGCTCAGGATCATGCCGTGGTGGTGGCAGCTCTGGTAGCTCGTATTTTTTCAGCTTTTGAAGAAGCAACGCCACTTTTTTCTTGGCCTGCACTAGTCAAAATGGAGTGAGACGTAATTATAGTTGATTCAATAACAAACAAATAAATTATGCAATGAGGTGAGAAAATCAAATATACTCAGCCGTATGATTAGAGATCATAAGAACAATGAATCACTGAGATATGGTAAACAATTTACAATTGACCAAATATCCTACTGCTTGTGAAACATGTCTACTAGGTTAGAATGCTATGAGGACCAACGAGACCCTTTCCAATCCAAAGGCCTGTGGTTTACTATTGGGTTGCCTGAGTTTAAATAGCAATAGTCAACAAAATGAATCTTCAATTTCCCCTAAAACAGGTGTCAACCAATGCTTGTGGCATATGCCCTATTCTGCCACCAATAAATTATTTTTCAACACTTTATAGAGAACTGACTCCAATTTGTATGAACATTATTTGTCCCAACACTATCAAAATTGGATAAATTTCAAACATGACATAAAATAGACGTGAAATATGCCTTCTTGGGTGGGACTGGTATTGCTATAGAGATCATCGCACCAATCAGAAAAAGAAAGACAAATATGGTTCTGACACAAGCAACAGCATAAACAGTTGGCCCTAGTCTACATGATTTCTAGGCCTCAATGAAAAACATTAAACTAAATGAGCTTCATAAAACCAAAAAAAATAGGGTCATTTTGACTTGACCCCCAAATTTTAATGCATAATTTGACTTAATCACTTATTTTAATAATGCTTTGACTTCGCCCCCAACAAAGGGGGTTAAGTGTAATTTCACATCATAAACAAGGGGCAAAGTTAAATAAATCCTTAGACTTAGCCCCTTATTTTTATTCAAAATTTTGAGATAACTCCCTCGTTTAGAGAGTACGTCAAAGAGATTAGCAAAGTGGGGGTTAAGTCAAATATCATATTAAAAAGTGGGGGTTAAGTCAATAATAATAATAATAATAATAATAATATTATTATTACCTATTGCCCCTGCAACTTATTAATGTTGGATACTTCCAAAACTAATTGGCTATAGGTGGAATATTATATATCAAGAAACAGGGCTATATTTCTCGATGTGAGATTTTATATTGTCAACAGGTCCTTCATGGCAAACATGTGAAAAAAAAATTATTTCAGTGATAAAGAGTACATGTGATCAATTTGGGCAATGAAATAACCAGATTTTGATAGCATGTTAGGTTATCAGTTGCTCTAATAGCTTAATATGTTAAAGAATTGGCCCAATGATGTATATCATGATTCATGATCTAATGCTAATCTTCAAGTGTCTTCTCTGCTCGCGCATGGAGAATCTCAAACCGATGCACAAGTGCACATACATAACAGTGTGCATCTAATCTAATATATGGTTAATACATAGCACAACATCAAAGTCGGTAGAAAAAGTCCATGTATTAGGGATCCTGTTTCCTTGATTTAGGATCATTGTTTTAAGGATCCTTGTTCTAAGGATTCCTGTTTTAGGGATCTATGTTATTCCTTTTTAGTCTAGTTTGTACACTATAAATATGTACCATTCTTCCTCTATGAAATATGAGAAAAATACAATTCTTTTTCACATGGTATCAGAGCCCTAGTCCTTTCTTTTTTTCTGCCTTCATTGCGATTTATTTCCGTGTTTCCAGTCTTCATTGTTGATTATTCTTCAGCCTTCATTGCTGATTGTTCAGCCTTAATAGCTGAATTTTTTTTTAACCATCGACCTTCATTGCCGGAACAAAATGATGAAGATTGGAGAGACAAACCAATCGGAGGAAGTGGTGTCAAACAAGGGAAAATTGCAGCACATTCAGGCAGCGTATAAGTTGAATGCAAAGAATTACCTAAAATGGTCCCAACTTGTTCGCACCCTTCTAAAGGGAAAGGGCAACGTGAGCCACCTTATCGGAACAGGATCGAAGCCGGAGGACCATCAATTTAATGCCTGGGACGAGGAAGATTCCATGATCATGGCATAGCGTGGTTGTGGAACGCCATGACACCTGAGATCAGTGATACTTGCATGTTTTTTACCTCTGCAAAGGATATTTGGGAGGCTATCCAACAAACGTATTAAAAGGCTAAAGATGCAGTCCAAGTGTACGAGATTAAATTTAAAACGGTGTAGTAAAGCAGGGAAGCAAAACTGTTACACAATATGCTAGCTAAAAAATTTGTGGCAGGAACTGGATCATTATCAATGTATTAACACGAAGTGCCCCGATGATGCTGTAATACTAAAGAACTACATTGAGAAGGACCCAGTATCTGAGTTTCTTGCTAGTCTCAATGTTGAATTCGATCGAGTTAGAATTCAAATACTCGGTAAGGAGGAAGTTTCATCTCTGAATGAGGTCATCTCTATAATCCGAGCTGAGAAAAGCAAGAGAGGAGTCATGCTTGAACCCAAATCTTGATCTTGGAAGGCTCGACTATGGTAGCAGGCAGTAGCAATAATCCAAAAACAGAAGTAGAACAGGAAATCCTCTGAATGGAAGGGCAGATTAGTTAACAGCTTTGAGTCTTGATAGCAAGGACAATTTGTGGTGTATCTACTGTAAGAAGTCAATACACACTTGGAAAAAGTTCTAGAAACTCCATGGCAAACCCTCTACATCCAACAAAGAGTGGGGATACAAAGGGGGGCAGCAAATAAATAATGGGCATGCATACGCAACCACAGTGCAATTAGGGGTAACGAGACCTCATGAGCAAGGAGATTTCAGCCGAGATGAAATTGAAAAGCTGAGAGCATTGCTTGGAACATATAAAAAAACCTCGGGTACTTGCTCATTGGCACATTCAGGTCAGTTTCCTATTTCCATTGGATTAAATGTCTCGGATGAAACCTTTGTCAACTCTTGGGTCATGGACTCAAGAGCCACCGAACACATGAGACACTCATCGAAAAAGTTTAGCACATATACACCTTACCCAAACAGTAGAAAAATTGCCATAGCAAATGGTTCATTAACCATAGTGGAGATACTCAAACTAGTCCTTCACTTGTGCTAAAAAATGTTCTCCATGTTCCAAAGTTGTTGTGACACCCCGCCTAATTAAATACCGGGTGATCAGTCCTTTATTAATTAAATTCAGAACATCCAGTTGGTTCAAATAATGCATCACTGTCGAAAATCATCAATTTTATTTAATTAAAACTAACTACCTAATATTTAAAAAGGTTGATGTCGAAATTTTTATCTTGTTATTAACCATCATCAAGTAAGGAAATAATTAACTAATACTATTCATCCCAAAAACATAAGGAGAGAACTAGCTGAATTAAAATAAAGAAACAATAATCCAAAGCCATGAAATAAAAGTCTACTAACAGAATAAAACATCTAAATCTCTGAATGTAAAATAGGAAGGGACGACATGTCCAACCGAAGTAAATAACTGGTAGATAAAGAAGGATAGACTATGAAGCGTCTACTATCAATGTCCTGCAGCAGCTACAGCTCGTCAAATGAGTGGGATCTCCTAAGCCTGGTGTCCCTGTGGCTGAGCACCTAAAACAAAGGAACAAGAAAAGAGATTTGCAGGAAAACGGGTCAGAGCCCGAGTAGAAAACAGTTTAAATATAGCAAGTGCTTAAATTGGTTAATTAGCACAAATATTATTCATGTTCACTTAGCGTACTCACTTGAGATGCTCACCTCTCATCTAATGTGCACACCTAGCGAATCTAACTACCCATGCTAGTTATAATATCCTGCCTGATTCAACGTAGTATAACTACTATGCCGGATAAAGAATCTAAATAACCCGAAGACAATATATTTCTATTATTTAGGAATAGATTTAAAGATGTTTTAACTCATTCTCCTCACATTCTTAATTCTCAATTGGTGCCCCCAATAAGTATATACTTTAATAAAGTGGCCAACATGAAAAACAGAATAGGAACTCAGTATACATATATATAAAATCTCACTATGTATACATACAAATATAAATCAATACTGCACCCATGGTTAAGAAACCCCTGGTGCTAGGCATACTTGGCTATCTAGTCATATTGCAACGCTCAAGCATGAAGCACAACGAGTTCACTCTCTCAGGAACCAATAAAACATATACACATATTGGAGGCGAATATAGTCCCAAGCCGATGGGCTACGCACCCATACGACCGTCAACACTATCGTTCTCACAGATAGCCCGTACCTAGGTTCCATGCTCTAGTGGTACGACTCAAAATCCCCCGAAGGCACACAAGATATGGTCGTCCACAACGCGCTAAGCTCCGTTCGATAGACAGTAGCTAGGTATGTCATTCACATAATATTCCAAGTAATAAGCATGCACACAGCTTATATAATTTAATAGGCGTTCACGCAACCCAATTCCCATACTACATAGGTAATATTATCATTTCTACTCTCCACGATATCCATTTATATATATCCTCTCTAGGACTCACATTCTCTCCTAGGTTTCCATAAAGTTCAATACCTCGAGAATCATCACACCCTCAATTCCCTAATATTTTGGAATTTAAATCACCCGTTACTCACGTAGGTTAATACACTCACTTGGATAAACTATGAAGCACGGACACGTAATACGTGTTTCGACACGTGATACGCGACACGTGATTGATCCAAAAACTAGGATACGACACGTTATGATACGTATATTATATAATATATATTAATGAAATAAAACAGATTTTCTCCATAAAATATATTATTAGAGCATTCTTAACATGAAATTAAGAACATGGACCATACAAAATAAAACTCAAACACTTTGACCTTAAGAATCATAAATAAAGCACAACCACCATCACTTGAGTTAAAGCTGACTCGTAGCTTCCGGGAGAGTGTTCGTGCTTCATAGGATCCGACACGTTGTCGGACACGACACGTTGGCTTCCTGGAGAGTGTCCGTGCTTCATAGTGGATAAACCTAGGATGGGTTTAACTAAATCGGACCCTAAAATCAGGTTCTGAAATTTCGTTCGAAGTTCCCGGATTCTCGTTCGAACGAGGATCGTTCGAACGAAGTTCTTACTTCGAACGAACTCAACATCTCGTTAGAAGGGTCGTTGATATTCTCGTTGGAAGGCTCATTCGAACGAGGTCGTTCAAACGACCTGGGCAGGTCTTCGAACGAAAATTCCGGACAGGCCCTATTCTTCCCCAGAATCATTTTTCCTAATTTTCTAACTTCTAATTTCAACCCAAAACTCAACCAACTTCCAATGACATGTTTATAAACTATTTCTAATCACAATAGGGCTTTACTAACACGAATTAGAGTACAAATCCTTATATGTATTCAAAGGAAATCCAACAATTTCTTCAATCTCTGAAAATTCTCATATAATGAACCCAGTAAATTTTTATTATTCCAAACCCTTAATTTAATTCGTTTTTAGAACATAAACCTTCAGATTTAACAATCTACAAAAGGGCAACTCCTCTACATGCATACCCATCTCCAATTTCTAAAATTTCTTTTACGATTAACCCTAAACAACCCCAAATTTCATTGTAAATTGTTTATATCATCAAATAAAGTTTAACAAGAACAATATATGCTAAAAGGGATAGCATGATAAACACTTGCCTTGGGATGGATTTCTGATTATCTGATTGAATTTGGTATGTGGTTGATTCTCTCGTCGCGATCTACACTTTGGTGTAACTATTTGTGAGAAATCTCCAACTTTTGGCTTTGTTCTCCAATGGGTCTCTTTCCTCCTTGGTTCTCCCTCTCTCTCTCTTTCTCACGTAGGTTGCAACTGACAGACCACTAACCCTCGATGTTCCTATTTTAATCATATTTTCGTCCATACTCAAAAATCCCAAAAGACTAAAATACCCCTCTGGGGTGTCATTTTGAGCTAAAATGCCCCGAACTCCAATTAAAACACCCGAGTAGTGTTTTCTGACTATTTCGACCCTTCCGGACACACTTGCGCATTCAAAATAGTCATTCGAGTTATATAAAAAATAATTTACCTTTTTAACCCCCAAATATATAATAGTGACGTGACTCATACGTGCTTCCCAAATAATTATATCTTAACTGCCGTGTATCTCATCCCCGGCCATATTATTATTTCCGAAACAATATTACGTTACTCACTACGTAATGTTCAACATAATTATATTTTGACATAATTATTTTTTATGACTACCAACTCTCGTCACGCAAGTAATTATTACCCTTAAAATCGGATTAATTATAAATTAAATTTTCTCCATTTAAATTAATTAATACCAATTTCCAATATTTCATAATAAAATAAATATGCGTAAAAATACGGGGTATTACAGTTGTCCATTAGTCTTGTGTCCATACAAAAACTTACTCAAGATTTGTGTTACCATGTCATGTTTCTACCTACTTACTGTGTTTTCCAGGATCAGAATTCGAGGAGGTGATTGGACATGCTAAGGAACAGAATGAACTCTATTATTCAAAACATCAAACACACCGAGCAAACCACCCTTGTCTTTTCTATCTAAAAGTTATTTATCCAGTAAAAAAAAAAACTTGGCTTTATCACCGCAGACTTGGACATCCATCATTTAGGACTCTCAAGGGTAAGTTTCACCCTCTTTGTAACGGGTTAGACGTTGAAAATGTTCATTGTGATGTATGTGAATTTGCAAACATAAATGTGTACATTTTCCAATAAGCAATAAAAGAAGTTCAGTTCCTTTCTGTTTAATCCACAGTGACATTTATGGTCCCTCCACTATTTTTAATATTTGTAGTACACGATCATTTATATCATTCATTGATGATTGCACTAGGGTCTCTTTGATTTTTCTACTAAAAAACAAATCGGATGCATGTCTTGTTCTCCCTAATTTTCATGCCATGGTACAAAATCAGTTTAGTGTAAAAATCAAACGATTTAGGTCAGACAATGCTAGGGATTATTTCAATCAAGTCTTAACTTCATACTTTCAAAAGGGGTAATTCACGAGTCATCTTATGTAAATACCCCACGACAGAAAGGGGAGTCTCTGGAAAGAAAAATGGCCATCTCCTTGATACAACCCAAACATTTTTATTTCAAAATAATGTTCCCGAGTCTTATTGGGGAGAAGCAGTTCTAACAGTAGCATCTCTCATAAACAGGTAACCATCTAGAGTTTTGAATTTCAAGAGTCCCATATAAATGCTTTCCAAATTCTATCATAATCTACGCACTTTCAACAATCTCATTCCTAAGTTTTTTTTTTTTTTTTTGTGTGTGGGTGGGGGGGGGGGGGGGGGGGGGGGGGGGGGGTCGTGTGTCCATGTTCATAGGCCAAAATTAGATCCAAGAGCAATAAAGTGCGTTTTTGTGAGATATTCTCCAACTTAAAAGGGATATAGATGTTATAATCCACCCACCAAAAGGTTCTACACCTTTGTCAATGTCACATTCCATGAATGGAAATCCTACTTTTCGACTCCTTATCTTCAGGGAGAGAATCCAGTCATGAAAGATAAGGACTTCTTTGTCATTGATCTTTCCTCATCATCAAAACCTGTGTCCTAAGTTAAGTATGTTGAATATACGTCATTGTTGAATCTGTGTCATCTGTTGAGCTTGTCCTTGTTGAACCTGTCTCTCGATCGCCTTGGTGATTTGCCAAAGTGTACTCGAGAGATAAAGCTTCAGTTCCTCAACTTGCAACAGTCCAAATATCTGGCTCGAACCCTAAAAATGAGGTAACACTTCCTACTTCTTCTGTACAAACTGAATCTAAAGGTCATTTGGGTAGCAACCTAGATCAAGGCCTTCCTACCGTCATTAGGAAGGAAACCAGAAAGTGTACCAAACGTCCATTGTACCCACTGTCACATGTTTCATTTGAAAAAAAATTACATCTCATAGGAGTTTCCTTGTAAACCTAATCAGTATTTCCATTCCTACCAAACTATATGAGGCTTTATCTGATGAAAATTGAAAACAAGCTATGAATGCAGAGATGGTGGCATTAGAAAAGAACAAAACATGGGAGTTTGTGAATTTACCTGCATGAAAAAGACCCATGGGGTGCAAATGGGTGTATACCGTGAAATACCGAACAGATGGATCACTGGAAGGTACAAGGCGAGATTAGTAGCTGATGGATCACTGGGGTGCAAAAGGGTATACTCAAACATATGATGTGGATTATCAAGAGAAATTTGCCCCAATTGTTAAGATGAATACTTGACAACTAATTATGACCGAGTCTTGCAACAGCTCGATATCAAAAATGGGTCTCTACATGGAGACCTTAAAGAAGAGATTTATATGGAAATCTCTCCTGGATTTGGAAGCAACCGAGTTACTAATCAGGTATGTAAGCTTAAGAAAGCCTTGTATGGGCTCAAGCAGTCTTCAAGGGCTTAGTTTGGAAGATTGGCTAAGTTGATAATAGATATGGGATACAGGCAAACCAGGGAAACCATACGTTATTCGTCAAACACTCAAATTCAGGGGGAGTCACAGCACTGCGTGTATACGTTGACGATATCATCATGACAGGAAATGATGGAAAGGAGAGACAGGATTTGAAGCAACACTGGGCCAAAGAATTCGAAATCAAGGAATTAGGGAGATTGAAGTACTTCCTAGGAATTGAAGTTGCACACTGCAGGAAGGGAATCTTTATCTCTCAACGGAATTATATCACAAATCTCCTAAAAGAGAGAGGAAAATTGGCATGTAAACAAGCATAGTAGACGGGGAAATGTATCAGCATCTAGTAAACAGACTCATTTACCTCTCTCACACTAGGCCAGATATAGCCTATGTTGTCAGTGTGATCAATCAATTTATGCACAATCCAAGGGATGTTCATCTATAAGTTGTAAATCGAGAATTACAGTATCTTAAAGGAACTCCAGGACGGGAATTATGTTACAGAGAAGCACAAGCCTAGTGCCTAAGGTATATATTGATGCAGATCATGCTAGATCTGTCAACCACACGAGATCGACCTAAGGATATGGTACCTTTCTTGGTAGGAACCTAGTGACATGGAGAAGTAAGAAACAAAGTTTGGTGGCAAGATCAAGTGCTGAAACGGAATTCCGAGCGATGGCTCAAGGTGATTGTGAACTTTTATGGTTGAAATCATACTAGAAGATTTGAAGATCCCGTGGGATGGTCCGATGAGACTTTATTATGATAATAAGCCTGCAATCAAAATTGCATATAATCCTTTGTGCAATATGATCGAACAAAGCATATAAAAGTCGATTGCCGATTCATCAAAGAAAAGCTAGACAATGGTTTGATTTGCACAACCTATGCATCTACTGACCCGCAACTGGCAGTTGTGCTCACTAAAGGACTAAGCAGTGTGAAGTTTCAAACAATTGTGTCTAAGCTGGGAATATAAAATATCTATTCATCAATTTGAGGGGGAGTGTAGAAAAAGTCCAGGTTTTAAGGATCCCTATTTTAAAGATCATGTTTCCTTGATTTAGGGATCATTGTTTTAAGGATCCTAATTTTAAAGATCCCTGTTTTAAGGATCTATATTAATCCTTTTTAGCCTAGTTTGTACACTATAAATATGTTACATTCTTCTTCTGTGAAATATAAGAAAAATACATTCTTTCTCACAAAGTTCACTACCGACATTAACACAATTTCTCTCTAAAAATTCTCTCCTAGGGCAATTCTACAAGCATGGAGATGGAAAAAAGACAAATTCACGGAGCCAAAGCCATCAATCAAGCAAAGAGCTTTCTCTCAAAAATCCAGTGCCTCTTAAAGGAGAACTGAAGGTGATCTTTTTAGAGGACATCAACACCGAGGCAGAGCCGCTAAAATACTCTTTGGTTGGTAAGTTTGAATTTGGGAGGCCATGGCAGAGACTGTTACAAAGGGTTTTTTTAACTTTTGAATTGAAAGTTGCATTTACAATTGATTTGATCGATCAAGTTCACATCCTAATTAGATTAAATTGTGAAGGACTATTTGAGACTGTGGCTGAAGGAACGATGGTTTATTTATCATTAATTCATCCAGAAATTAAGTGTAGTATTGTGCCAATCTCGATATCTTTACCACACTTACCAATTCATTTTTTCGCAAAATCATCTCTTTCTCAATAGCCCAATTAGTAGGTCAACCTTAGAAGATTGATGCTTTGAGAGCTTCTTTGATTAGACCAGATGTGACTAGAGTGAATGCTGCTTTAGATATGGCTATCTCTTTAGTGAAAAGGGTATGGGTTGGTAAACAAGTAGAGCAGGTGTGGAAACCTAAACAAGGATCAGAGGGCTCCGATAAGCAAGGGGAAAAGACAATATAATCGAGGGTTTCATTGCGGAACAAGAGCAACAACAAAAATTAATTTTGCTTAAGAAAAATCAGACAAAAGAGATAACATCACAAATGAAAGCCACAAGTGAGAATAAGACAGTAGCGATTGATGGGGCAGATCAATTATTTTATGCAATTGAGACCAATTCAAAATTACACATGAAGAGTTGATGCTGCTTTTCAAAATGGAAAACATAGAAATCATAGACAATTTAATGTTTTTCCCCAGTATTCCTTCCATCCATAATTCCACTGACAATTTCTTTGCCAAACTCTCAGGACTCTGAAAATGATTGGGAAGATGAACTGGATCCACCTCCAATATCTGATCTATAGGAGTTTGCTAAAAGAGACCATGTGAAGCTAGAAAAGCACAAGAAAGCTAGGGAATCAGCTCTCAAATTGGAAAAGGAAGATAAACAGCAGCAGAAAACTAGGGGTAACTGACCCATTATTCAAAAGAGTGACTAGATCTGGAGCAAAGTCAGGCACAAGCTTCTATTCCTACTCAATGATTAATTTCATATGCTGGAACATTACAGGAATTGGAAACAAGCGCTCTATTAAAAGATTAAAGAAGCTGATTAGGGTTCACAAAGTCCATTTTGTGATTTTGCAGTTGCCTATGATTGATATAGATCAGATAGTATTAAATAAAGCTGAGTTTTGAAGGCACTTTGTCCAACTCGAATGGCAAAATTTGGATCTTTTAGAGGTTTGGAATTGAAGTGACTTTGATTTCAGAGAATGACCAGATTCTTACAATCAAGATGGAGCACCCTATGATAAATTGTTCTGTCATTGCTTATTTTGTGTATGCAAAGTGCCATGGTAATGATAGAATTGCTTTGCGGAACTCTTTGGACGATTTAGCTCATCTATCTCATCAGCCTTGGTTCATATCAGATGATTTCCATATTGTGAAGGATAGTGAAAAATTGGGTAGGAATGATGAGGATGTGTGAGCTATGTATGACTTTTTAAATGCTGTTTCCACTTGTGGTCTGATTGATTTGGGGTATGAGGGAAGCAAATTTACATGGTGCAATAATAGAGATGGTCTTGAAAGAATATGGGCTAGACTAGACAGAGCGTTAGCAAATCTTGCGTGCGTTCAGATGTTTGAGAAGATTGAGGTCAGACATTTGAATAGGACCAACTCAGATCATGCCCCACTATTGGTTTCTTTTTGTTAGCAGATTTTTTACCTAGGCCATTCAAATTTCAAAATATGTGGTGTCAACATGAAGCTTTCCTTAATGTTGTCTCTGGAGCCTGGTCAGAGCATATGCAAGCACCTCCCATGATGAGTTTTGCTCTTAAACTGAAAAGGCTAAGAGGAGTTCTTAGAGACTGGAATGTGAGAACTTTTAAAAATGTTTTCCAACAAAATATAGCAGCTGAAGACCTGACCCTTGAAAAAGAAGTGGCTCTGCAGACCAATTATTCAGAGGGGGCCAGGGCAGAGAGTTAGATCTTGCTATGGTTGATCCAAATTTTAAGCTCAAATGTGAAGAGGAAATTTTGTCTCAAAGGGCAAATATTGAATGGGTGAAAGAGGTGGACAAAAAAAAACAATATTTTCATGCTATAATTGCTAGGAGAAAGATGCTTGCTGTCCCCTCTTTAGTGAATGACTCTGGGAATTATATTCTAGAACAAGAGGATATAGCTTCAGCTTTTGTGGAGTATTTCCAAAATCAACCGTCAACTAATCAAACTAAATATAAAGAGGAGTTTCTAAATTGCATTCCTCAGTTGGCACTAGGACCATAAATAAGAAACTCTGATGTGAAACGCAGCAAAATTGAGACACGCACGAATAAAAATGATAATCAAACCATATTTTCTCTCAAATCTCATTAATAAAATAAATTATCCATAATAATTCTGATTGCAAGAGAGGGCCAAAGGAATTATTTATAGATAATCCTAAACTTGGGAGCAAGTCTCCTAATTGTACAAATAACTAAAAGATAAAAGATAATCTAAAAAATAAATAACTAATTAAAAGATAAATCCTAATAATAATCTAAACAATGTCTACATAACTAAAATAATAATAATATTTAAATTATTAATAAAATCTGGATGCGTAACTCCCCCCTTCTTTGAAAAGCACGACCCGAGCACTGAGGTAATGCAACATAAATGGCACTCAGCCTCTAATCTTCCCACGATGAGAACTAGAACAAGTCACTATCCATGCAAAAGGCGCATACCACACCTTCATTAGAGCACTCATAACAAGCATCCTCGATATTAAGCGTTGGAGCACAAGCATATATTTGGAGTCAAACTCATCCCATATAGGATCCACAAAATCTGAACTTCCCTTGAACAATTTAGTTTCCTCCTCCTTGAAAATATCAAAGAAATCACCCGATTGGTACACTAAACCCTCAATTGTATTGTCACTACACACCTCATTGAACACATGGTAGGCCCGTCATATTTCTTGAAATTATTCACGTCATCAAACACATCCATTGTTATAGGTTGACACACACTTACCGACGAACACACTACTTCCTCAACACAGGGAGTAAAATCAGCCGCAAAGGGGTTCACAGTTCATCCCCAATTAGGGAGGAATGGGTCACAACAGAGATTTCAGAGGTACGAATGCAATTTTCAGATTTTTGGTGATCTTTTAAAATTGAGAGAGGATTTTTTTATATTTTCAAAACTTTGTTTGAAGGAACGAGGGCTTGAAAACAATCTCTAGAAATTACAGAAAGTCGAAATCCATAGGAGGGCTTGAAATAGGTCCAAAGTTTAAGAGTTTATGGCTGCAATTTCCCAAATAATTTTGGTTCACGACAGTTAACTCGTACACAGCTGCATCGTCTCTCAACGTATCTACCGTAGCGGTCTGCTTGGCTCCTGATGACTTCACCAGTCCTTCTCTCGGCTCCACCCAACGCCGGCAAGGGTCGCCGATCGTCGGCGAAGGGGGTGGGCGATCAAATATGGGTGTCGGTGGGGCGGGTGAGGGTTTTGAATGGGCTTGGGGGGGTGCGGGTTGACGTGAAGGTGTGGCTAGGCTTGAGTGTCTCCGACAAGCCTCAACGGAAGTCGGGAAGGTTCATGGATTACCCGAGGAGGCGAAGGGTTTCCAGATCTGTTTATCGACGAACTTGAGTGGTCGAAAGAACAGATTTGGGATTGGTTGCGCTTGGGCTTGTTAAATCATTGGTGGCTTCAAACGATAGCATCTACAACTTGAATCGGCGGTACCTTTCAAGGCATTCAGACCACGGCATAAACAGGGTGTAATCGAGGGGCACCCCCTCCGTCTCCGGCGGCACATGAGCCACCCGCACATCAGGGGTTTGGGGTTTGAATGTGGCCGGGATTTGGGCAGCAAGTGGGGTGGTTGTGGTTGGCCAAATAAATGGCGGTGGTGCGGCTAGACCGCGGGCAGCGCGGGTTAATTTTGGAGGAGCAGCACGCCAGATCCTCTGAGCCTTACCCATAGCTCTTACACACTAATAACAAGAACACACACCAAGAGACACATGGCTGATGGATTTTATTACACACACTTGTGATAATCAGGAGCAAGGACAGCTCTGATACCAATTTGATGTGAAACGCAACAGAATTGATACACACGTGAATAAAAATAATAATCAAACCATATTTTCTCCAAAATCATCTATCTCAAATCTCATTAATAAAAAATATTCTCCATAATAATCCTGATTACAAGAGCGGGCCAGAGGCCTTATTAGTAGATAATCCTATATTTGGGGAGCAAGTCTCCTAATTGGACTAGGAAACTAAAAGATAAAAGACAACCTAATTAAAATAAATAACTAATTAAAAGATAAATCCTAATAATAATCTAAAAAATATCTAAATAACTAAAATAATAATAATATTTAAATATTAATAAAATCCGAATGCATCAAACTCACTAATGTTCCCACTCGAGATGAAATAAAGGTGGTCTTCGAGATGAATGGAAATAGTACCTCGAGGCTTGATAGGTTTGGTGGAAAGTTTTATACTTCTTGTTGGGATATCATTAAAAATACTTATGAGGCTGCGTGTAGTTTCTTTGTGGGCCAAAATTTCCAAAAAGTTAGTTTTTCACTCGCATTGTCTTGATCCCAAAAGTGAATAATGCTTTAAAATTCTCAATTTATAGACCAATTTGCCTCTGCAATTTTTGTTTTAGAGTGGTTTCAAGAATTCTAAATGACAGTTTAGGTTCAGTCTCCCCTAACATCATCTCTCACAATTAGACTGGCTTCATTAAAAACAGATGTATCTTGGATACTGTTATGTTGGCCCAAGAAATTTGCAATCCATCAATAAAAAGGTTCATGGAGTGAATGCAGTCCTTAAACTAGACATGGCAAAGGTATACACAACAGGGTCTCTTGGTTTTTCTTATTACAGACTTTTAAAAAAATTTGGCATTTCAGAGATTTGAAGTTGTATCAACAATTGTTGGTTTTCTGTTCTGGTAAATGGTGGCTACTTCAAATCTTTGGGGGGACTTAAGGCAAGGGGACCCCATATCCCCGAGCCTTTTAGTCATTGCTGCTGCAGAATCTTTAAATAGAGGTTCAGTAATTTAATGAGTCAGGGGGTGGTAAAGCATTTCACTCTTCCTGTAGGCAGCCCTATCATTAGTCACCTTTCTTTTGCAGATGACATTGTTATATTTTATCTTCTCAAATGCATTAAAGAGGTCTCTGGAGAGGTTGATGAAATTTTTGATACACTGTGAAAATATGTTCTGGGCAGCTAGTAAACAAAGAAAAGAGTGGCTATGTTCTGTCCAAAAATTCAAGTCAAGCTAAAATCAACTTGGTAGCTAATATTATTGGGTTTTGTCACAAAAGGCTGTCTGTAAAGTATATGGGCTGCCCTATATATGCTGGAAGGAAAAGAGCATCAATGTTTAAAGAAATGGTCAACAAAGTTAGAGATAAATTCAAGGCTGGCAAGGAAAATATTTGTCCAGTAGTGGTAGATGAATTCTTAACAATCATGTCTTGCAGATCAATGCCCCTGTATCTTATTTCAGCCATTAACCCTACTGTTTCAGCGATTAAGGCGTTGCAAAAAAATTTGCAAAATTCTTTTGGAGAGGGAATGAAATTGAAGGGTGAAGATAACAGTGGACAAAATGGGAAATTTTGTGTTTACCTACTAATGAGGTGGGCTCGCTTTGGGGGTTTTTTTTTGACATCTCAAAGACTAGTTCCATCAAGTTGGGGTGGAAATTTAAGACTGAAGACGCCCTCTGGGTAAGGTTCATGAAAACTAAGTATGCTCGAGTGACTAAGGGGGATATTCTCATTGTTGGAGAAGATTATTAGAGGTACAATCCCTAGTAGAAGACAACACAGGAGTTTGTGATGACAAATAGCATCGAAGAGTGGCAACTTCGAATTTTCATCTGCCTGGGATCTAGCAAGGGGAGAAAGAAAAAAATCGTCTCTTATTGCAAATTTCATTTGGTACAAATATCTGCCTGAAAAGAATTCTATTTTTGGATGGAGATTGATTAATAATTTTCTGCCTCTGGATTCTGAAATTCAGACTGTAGGAGTCAAATTGGTTTTCAAATGCAGGTGTTGTGTGTCATCAAATTGTGAAGACATTGAGCATTTATATCTCAGAAGCCAGCTTGCTATAAAGTTGTGGAATTTCTTCGCATCTTTCTTTGGTCTAAAACTGTACACAGTCTCAATTCATTCAACTCTTGTTTCTTCGCGATTGAGAAAGTCTACGAAGGATGTTATGGCCACTTTGATTCATCTGGTGCCTATGTATATATTGTGGGAAATATAACAGAGTCGAAATAAAGCGTTTTTTTATAATATCACTATGGATGCTAACACAGATTTTCTGATGAGCTGAATTCGATGGATCTTGATATCCAGATATTTTCCCAAATTAAATTCAGTCAACGGCCAAAAGGTTTTTCAAAAAGTATTTTGAAAGAGACAGGCTATTAATTCCGTAAAGATGAACATTGATGGTGCGAGTAAAGGTAATCCAGGCTTTAGTTGACGTAAACATGGCCAATGGTACCCAAAAAGAGAGACAAACAAGCTAAACTTGAAAAGAAGAATATATTGAATGCCTTTACATCATGGGGAAAGGGGGGCTATTTTATGGAGGGAATGGGAAGGATCCAGAATTAATTCATCAACATCTAATAGGGAAAAGGGGATAAGCCCATGTGACCTAGAAGCACTCCCTTTACAACTTTCCTAAAATGCCCCTTTCTAGATAACAACCATTAACCCAATAATAAGAAAAGGAAAATCCAATAAAACAAAAGACGAAAAATATATGTAAACGATTACTAGATGACCAACGAGTCCTATTATTGATTTCCATCACCCTCCCTTCCATGCAAATAGCTCGACCTCGAACTCAAAGAGGCTCTCCATCCATATCCGAGTGAATGACGTAGGTGATGAGTCATTGGTGCTGGGTAGGTGGGTCACCCATGTATCTAGCCAATCAACAAACGCATCTGGGTCCATATGGCCATCAAAAGTGGGGACATCAACACGAATATCTCCATTAAGACCCTTTTCGAGGAGCCTAAGCACTCGGCCCAAATGTCGGGCCCATAAGCCACTTCCCGAGCCCCATACTCCACGTCACCATCATGATCATCCTCCGACGACTCGTCAATGCGCAATGTCTACGCCATCCCAAGTGCTCCGCATGGTTTGGCCTTTCGCCGCCTTCTTCCCAAGTGTGGGACCCTTCCGGGGGCAATCATTCATGAGATGGCCGCCCTTCTCGAAGCAAATGAAGCAATGACATTGAGCTAGAGGGACAAAGGGATTCATTTTCGTGCTAGCATAACCCGTCAGTGAAGAGCCTGAGTGCCCATCATCACGCTCGGGGCATTGGAGGGAAAATTTTATTTGACGCTCATCGGCATGTCCCGAATACAACACCACCCTCTCATCAAAGAGTGTACCGGTAAAATCTCCGAACACTACGGGACCAGTGAGAGGGGAAGACTTTTGAATCCACTGACTTGGTGGACCTTACGACCTCGGTCTCGGTTCCATTCAGAGGGGGTTGAATTTGTGGAGCGTGTGTCAAATGGTCATCGAGGTAATTTGGGCGGGGCGGCTTTCAATGAGCACGATTTCAGGGCCAAGAGGTGCAGGGGTGGTCCGACGGGGCCTACTGTGTGGTGTATATGTGTGATGGGGAGGACCCTTACGCGTGGGGCGTGAACCACTAGCAGGGACTGCTACTAGGGATTTGCCCTTATCGACGGGGAGGGATGGGATTGACTCAGGCCGGTTTGGGCAGTAGTAGGGGTCGGCGGTGCTTAATGGGCTGAACTGGTCCAAAAAAATTATTTCCGGTTGGACCAGCAACTGAAGTGTGGGGCTATGGGCAAACCTAAGGTTTGGTCTTGGGCTTCCCTGGCCACTCTCAGACCACTCTATTGGAGGTGGCTGGATTCATGGGGTGGCCTGGTGTGCTGTCGGCTACTGCTGATAGCGGTGAAGTTGTGGTGAGAGGCTAGTTGTTCATGGCCAAGTTTCTTATCTCGTTCATCATATTCGAGAGTATCTTCAAGGGTGGAAACCCTTCTTTCCATTCCAGCTGCTTGGGGGTTCTATTGGAGAACTATTGCAAGGTGTACGATTTTGTTAGGGTTTTACAACAACACGCAATAAGGGGAGGAGCAAACCTTGCTCTAATACCAATTGACGTAAACATAGCCAATGGTACCCAAAAAGAGACGAAGACAAATAAGCTAAACTTGAAAAGAAGGATATATTGAATGTCATTACATCATGAGGAAAGAGGGATATTTATAGACGAAATGGGAAGGATCTAGAATTAGGTCATCAATATTTAATAGGGAAATGGGCCTAACCCATGTGATGTCATAAGAGGCATTACATGTGACCTAGAAGCACGCCCTTTACAACTGTCATAAAATGCCCTTTTTTAGATAACAACCATTACCCTATAATAAAAAAAGAAAAATATAATAAAACAAAAGGCGAAAAATAATAATAAACAAATACTAAATGACCAATGTGTTCTATACTTGACTTCCATCACCCTCCCCTCCATATAAAGAGTTCAACCTCGAACTCAAAGAAGCTCTCCATCCATATCCGGGTGAATGACGACGGTGATGAGTGCTTGGTGCTCGGTCGCCCATATCTTCGAGCTCCATAGTTTCATCGGTTGCCACCAAGGCCTTCTTTTTATTTGGACACGTGGAAGCTCTATGACCTAATTGGCCACACTCGAAACATTTGATGATGTATGTCCAAAGAGGAGGATCATTAGGCTTGGTTGGTCCTACGGTTGGTTGGGGAGTGAGGGCCTTCTCTTGTCGTTGGTACTCTTCCACACGTGTTGCATACTCAATAGAATACTGAAGCATGGGATGCCTCGAAGCCCGAGCTCATGCTTAATATGGGCTTGCACCCGGTGAATATAGCGGCCTATACTTTGCTCCTCTCTTTTAAGTGTGTCGCACACTTGGATTTTTTGCTTGATGTCATTAATTACTTAAAAGACTTCACACGAGTAATATGCTCACTTAGTTCCATCTCCCATGAAAAGTTTCCACCTCCGCAACTGAATGCACCTTAGTCTATACCTGGTGTAAACGCACAATTCCTACTCAACTTTCATCCATTTGAATGATTACAATGGCGGGCTAAGAGTCTTATTGATAGTAAAATTAACTATAGACCCAAATCTAACAAATATCTAATTGATAAACTTAGATTAACATGGACTCTATCTAAGAGTTTAAACTAAAACTAAGCATCATCTAGAAAAAAGCTAACTGATAAACCAAAATTAAAAAAGGAAGATAATGTGGCAGGGGTGTCCGCCACGGCGCTACACATCACTCACCCCTTGAACTCACCATATGATGCCAATGTCTAGATCGATGTGCTGGAAGGTAGCCCCGGTAATCCACGGTATCCCTCTTATACCCAACGAATCAAGAAGCAAGTGCATGAGCCTATCAATGTCTCTCTATCCAGAACAGACGTGGCAACTCCACCACCATCAGCTAGGGCACACACCAAAAAAGCAAGCACGTGAACTCATTTCAACTTTTTTCAATTTAGGTTTTTATCTATTAATTTTAGTTTTATTTTTAGTTGTCTAGTGGATCCTTTTTTCTAATTTCTATCTTGGATTTTTTTTGTTTTTTTTGTTTTTTTTTGTGTGTGTGTGTGTGTGTGGGGGGGGGGGGGGGGGGGGCTGATTCATTTTCAAACTAGTTCACTCAAATCTTTCTCTTCTCTTCACTCAAATATCTTCACCACACAGCACTTCCATCAGTAAAAGCTAGGGCTCACACAAGGAAACCCAAACTCACAAAATTAGTGTGTCTCCTTCAAGTAAATTTCTTCTCTCATATATGTTATGTTCCTTGTGAAACTCATTTCCTTTCCACATTTTCCCAGATTCTTAATTAGTTCCGAATTAATTGGCAAATTTCAACTTTAAATTGATTGCATTGTAACTTGTTCTTGAATCCTCGATAAACTATTTGCGTTTCAGAAGTCTTTATTTAAATAGGAAAAACTATCACTGTGGTATAATGGATTTGTATTTTTCTGGATTACATTATAGAGCACTTAAGTTTAGGTTGTCTGAATTTTCTTTATTTGTGGTTTTTTATTAATTTCTAACTTTTGTTTATTTTATATGTATTTGATGATGTTAAAAACATTTAGATTGAATGTCATGTTCACGTTATGTATACGTGAGAATGAAATATAGATAATTATGGATGTGAAGAGTCTAGTGATGGACTAAAGAAAACTTTTGTGAAGTATCAGTTTTGCACCTTTGTTACATATTTTAGGATGAAATTTTTTGGCATAACTTCATTTGTTTTTGGAGCTGGATTTGATGAACAAGAGGTTACAGATAAATTTTTGGGACCGCTTTTGTGAGATAGAATATTTTGAAAAAAAAATATCAAAATTATCATATGGTGAGAACAAGTGAAATTAAGATCGTATTTATTGAGCAAAAATTAGTCATTAGTATAACACACTGCACCCACTAGAGAAAACTTATAGGCTTGCTACCAAGTAACGATGTGTAAATAGAATGATTTCATAGAAACAAAAGAACTTTTTTTTATCAAATTATTAGAGAAACAATCCGGGACCAACAGTCCACCTTCACACGATATGGGAGAAACATATCAAAAGAACACAAAAAAAAAAGAAGGAAAGGATAAATAAACAGTTACAGACAGCAAAACGAACATTATTCCTCTACAATAAAACTTTTCTCTAGTTATTAGTAACGGAAGAGGCATCCAAGAGAGAAAAGTCTTTGGAATTAAAATTTTACAATGAAATGGGAGGAACCAACTCACCCAATATACCATACAAAAACTTCTTACGCCTGTTTTGGAGAGCCGAAGGGTTTCTTTCAGCTATGGGATGACTTCAGTGATTAGGAGGAATGGCACCCTGAAAGAAAAGTGATAGGGAAATATATACATAATATATATATATATATATATTTATATATATATATATATATATATATATAGAGAGAGAGAGAGAGAGAGAGAGAGGCGCTTATATACAAAAGCGGTGTCTCTGATAAATTCAGACAGACTTGGCTCAAGGGTGTCAAAAAAGACTAATTGTAAGCTGATTACATCACCGATTCATGCACTAAAGGGGAAGCTGATGTTGACTATTTCAAGGAGGTTTATTATTTTTTTCCCAATATCTTGGGGTATCCGTACACCTGACTATACCCTCCGATCAGGACACACTATGGGAGGTAGTCCCAAGAGAAATTAGATTCTTGACCTCCAGGCTGTGAGTAAGAGCCCATGCCGCTAGGCTATCCCCTTTGGATTGTTTCAAAGACGTTTTTCTCAGCTGTTACTCCCGATATCTCTGAAGAATTTTTTAACCATGTTACTCAACTCATCACTACAGAAAAACAATGATCTTTGTTCCTTTCCGAATACTGACTGTGCCGGTAGGCCAGATGGGTTCACTGGCAACTTTTTTAAAACATGTATAAATTCTATTGAAAGTAGTTTGGTCAGAGCTGTGCAGAGCTTTTTCAATGGACATATGTTGCCTAGGTTTTATGCTTGTACTCATCGGGTTCTCATTCCCAAAATCACAAGCCCAACTTCCCTTTCAGGTCCAAGACCAATAAGTCAATGTAATTTTTCCCTACAATATCCTCTCTAAAGATTCTTAATGATAGAGTTCGCCAATATTCTTCCCTTCATAATTTCAAAATAACAGTTTGGCTTTGTCAAGGATAGGGGAATTCGTGGCAAGTGAACTCACTGCAGATACACAGATAAGAAGTGGTTTGGAGGTAACATTATGCTGAATGTTGGCATGTCTAGTGCCTATGACAGTCTTGAACAAGAATTCCTCCGAACAGTTATGATAAGGTTTGGTTTTTCTGCCCAATAGTGTGATCTAATTGATTCCTGCCTCAAATTTGCTGGTACTCTCCGTGCTGCAAGGAAACATATATGGTTATTTCAAATCTGGGATGGGATTTATGTAAGGGGACCCCCTCTCCCCCTATTTTTTCGTAAAAGCTCAAGAAGATTTTTCAATGAAATCTCAAAGCAGCTGTCAACAGAGGGATTATCAAGACTTTTACTACCCCTCATATTCATATCATATAAGAGGACATGCTCTTCTTTCAAAATTCTTTAGGACAAAAGCTTTTAAAATTCAGATATATATTGGCTATATAAAAGAAGCTCTTGCCTACAAATCAATGTTGAGAAGAGTTTCTTTGTAACTGGCTCAAAATGCTCAAGTGCTAGAGGTACCCTTACTTCTAGCTGGATTGGATTTCCCAAAGATCGCTTTATTAAATATTTAGGGGCTCCTCTTTTTAAGGGAGAAAACTTATTAAATAATTCCAAGGCCTGATAGAGCGGGGAATGAAGGGTGGAAGGCCAGGTTACTCACATAAAAACAGTACTCTGAGCCATCTAGCCATCCTGTAATACCCCATGATTTTAATTGATGAATTTAATTAATTAAATTGCAAGTGACAATATAATTTAAGATGATTTATGATGGGAGAAATTAAACTACATGAGTAAATTTAATTAATATGAATTTTGTGCTAATTAAATGAATTAAATGGACTTTTATTTAATTTGGGACGATTTGGGGGTTTAGGTGGAAACCCTGAGAGGTCTTTTGGTTCATTTTGGGCACCAAGTTAGGTTAGGAGGAGTGTTGATTTCGTGTAGAGTGATGTATGCGATTAAGTTGTGAAAAGGAGAGAGAGAGAGACAACCGGATTCGGTGGAGGCCCGCAATAGTGGGTGAACCCAGGCGCGACCACGGCCTGATGCCTGCGACTGCGGAGGTAAAGGGCATGACCTCGGCCAGCAAGGCTCGCGGCCCAACCGTGGGGCAGTCTGCACTGTTCTATATATAGGGTCTTTTGCTCGGAATTTCATTTGTTTGGCACACACTCTCAAATTAAACTTACAACACACATAAACTTCATCTCTAACCTTATAAACCCTAAACCTCCATTAATACAACATTGCACTTACAATTGGATTTTGAAGAAACACTACGAGGATGGATTTTTAGATATTGGGAAGGAGAACCAAAATTCAAATCCAAATTTCAGAATTTCATACCAAGGCAAGAATATCCTCTAAATTTCCCCTTAAGTGCTTTATGAAGTAGATGTCGCCTAAACCATGTTTAAAATTTTATTAATATTGATTAGAGGCTTAATTTAAGGAAGAGAAACTGAATTATTTTTCGTTATTCTTAGATGTTGATAGAATTTATTCAACTCTCGTATTGTTGCATGATCTTGAGAATTGGATTATGTGGTTGGGTTATGTTTAAGTTGTTGGAATTCAGAATTTAATATGTTAATTGGGTGATGAACACCTAGTATGCAATAATGTTATGAAAATTTCAATGAGATTAATTATGAGTAGAGAACTTAACCTTTCCCTTAAGTCTTTATTCATATGCTTATATTCAAATATGCTTGAATTAATGAAACCTCGTGTGAATATTAATTAGTAACTTGTATAAATTAAAGCATTATGATGTACGGACTAATGAAAAAGATTATGAACTTGTGAAAGAGATTATGGAACTTATGTAACCCACATGTGATTGGAAATAATGAATGTATAAAATCAGAAGAGGATAACCTTGGTGTAACAAGTTAAACATTGTTGTCATTGGGATTTATGTTGTTGGGTTACGCGTGTTGGGGTTGGAATACGTAAATTGAGGTTGGGCTACGTATGTTATCGTTGAGAGTTGACATGAGACTTTAATGTGATAAGTAATATGCTAAAAGATTATTAAAAGAAGGGATGTCAAGATACGATAAGAGCCTGTGGCAAATATTGAACTTACGAGTAAACATGATGTTTGATAAAAATAATTAAATACTTGAAATGTTGTATGATCTTCGGGATTCGGGTTCTATAGTTCAATTATATTAATGGGGACTGTAAGTTGAAATTGAAGATTCGGTATGAACAATTAATAGGAATTAATCCAATATGATGTTTGGGACTTATGAATTGGATTATGAAATTTAGGTAATCTACGTGCAATTGGTTATAAATGAAAATGAAATAAAGGAAGTGGATATTAATGAGAGAAATTTAATGTTGTTGTCATTAGACCTGTCTATTGTCGGGTTTGGCCTTTTGGCTTTTGGGCTATCTATTGTTGAATTGTATACGCGATTGTTGGCTTATGTAGCTTGTGAGTTGACCACATATGTGTTGGTGGGACTTATGTATTAGTCTCAAGAGATTAATGTAAACCTATTGAGTATTAACATGTAGAAATTGGTAAGAGTGTTACGGTTAGACTCTTTAGGGTGTAAAAAAAATTAATAAAGAAGTACTACCGTTAGCCGAGATACATAGGAATGTGAACCAATTGAGTATTAATATGTAGAAATTGGTTAGAGTGTTAGGGTTAGACTCTTTAGGGTGTAAAATGATGGACTAGTTAGTATTAATCCCTTCAGAAGTGAGTAGTGGGTTGGGGAAGTTATTAAGGTGATTGAGGGTGAGGTTTGGTAATTGTTAGCTCTCGACAACTGATTGATTTAGACAGAAGTGTTTGTTTGGATTTCAATTATGAGACAACCCACGTATGGAATCTAGTGAAGGTTTGGAGTAGGGAGATAAAGTGATGTGGAGTTGTATAGATATTCTAGTTTTGGGATTAGAGGATATTGTATTGTCGGTTGGGCATTTCCTATGTACGGAACTAGAGGTGGTTTTCATGATATACATGTGTTATTTTGGTGATCTCTAGGTATGGGACTGGAGGTGTTTTATGTGATATCCATACATGTTATTTGGTGATCTCTAGGTATGGGACTAGAGGCGGTTTATGTGATATGCATACGTATTGTTTTGTGATCTCTAGATATGGGACTAGAGGTGGCTATGTAATTATACGTGATGTTTTGTGATGTCTGGATATGGTACATATGTTATACTTTGGGCTAAAAGGGGCAAAAAAATTAATGAATATTAATAATTGTATATGATGATGTGATTGTTTCGAGAGTAGTACCTCGAAGATAATGGGTACTGCAATTTATATTAATATTGTTTAACTTGATGTTTTTATGCTAGTGCCTGGGAGATGATAAATACTAGAGCTTAGTGATTATGTGGATGTCATTATATGTGTGGGATGTAGTGTTCGCTGGCTATGGTGATTCGTATGTGTGGGACCTATATCGTCTGGCTACCTTAACGGGATTTTTTTTATGAGCAATGTTGTATGTGTGGGTCTAGTGTTGTCTAGCAATGGGGAGTCTGTATGTGCAAGACCTAGGTTGTCAGGCTATATTGTGGGGATTTGTATGTGCAATGTTGTATGTGCGAGTCTAGTGTTAGCTGACTACACTAAGCTTGTGCGGAACACAAGCTGTCAAGTTATATTAACAGGAATTTATGTGTGCGCCAATGTATGTGTGGGTCTAATGTTAGCTGGCTATAGTGAGTCTAGTGAGTCTGTATGTGCGGGACATAGGTTGTCCGGCTATAGTGATGAAGAAAGCGTTTTGAGGTATAGGTCGGCTAGCTATAGTGGTGCAAGTTATGTGGTTGGTACAATTATGTACGTTAGGACGCATCACTGTATGTGCAGGGTTACAAGATAGACTAGATGGCTATAGTGTTATGGTTGTTTATATTCATATGTTGATACGTGAGGAACAACATGATATGTGAGGGTCGTATGGGAGATCAGTTAGCTATAAAGGTGTGATTACAAGAAAGATGCCATTAATGAGGTTATGAAAATAGAAAACGTTAATATTCTACAATTAAATGGAAAGTTGATATTATGCTATGATTAAATGTTTAATGTTAATTAAAAGTTTCTATTATAATATTTACTTCATTTAGTATTTCTGTCTTGATTCATATTACCCTATTTGGGATCACGCAGCTAGTACTCTTGCTGCGGGCCTGACTCATCGTTATCGTGTATTAACATTTCAAGTTTGGAGTGCGCTTGTAAGAAATCTGGGAGAGTTTTATTTCATATATAGATAATTTTCCTTCCCGTCATTTACCTTATATGAGACAATTATATCGATTGTTGTGTCGCTTATAATGCCGGAGTAGTTTTAAGACACTAATAATGATGATCATGGCTTGTATTGGAGATTTTGATATTGTTGGATATTATAGTTGATGGTTATTCATGTTGTCATTTTTGCATCTCATATTACTGTTGGAAAAATTTAAATTGTCTCATATTTCTGTCACATGCAATTTGGATATCCTAATATTTGGACTTAATCAACCTAAAATATTAGAATATGCGGGTTGTTACACATCCCATTGCACATTCTTTCAGTTCATAAAGTCATTATCCAAGCTATCAATGGACCTCGATAAGAATCATCATCAATGGATTAGCTGAGAGAAAGTGTGTCAGCCTCAAGTTGAAGGGAGTCTTGGAATCAAACCCCTAGAGAGTTTTTATGCCAAAGTTATCATGGTCAGTTATTCGGGGTTTATTCAGGGTTCATCTCTGAAGACTGAGCTGGCGATTTGAGTCATATACAACATTGATGTTCTCATAATTGAAGTTGATTCCAAATATCTTATCCAAAGCATGAGAGCTCCATTGAGTGCCATTAAAACTTATTCACGTCATCAGAAAAGCTAAGAAACTTCTTCCAATCTTTACAATTAATCCATGCAGCGAGTGAAACAAACTTTGTAGTAGACTTGTTATCTAAATGGGATTATATCCTTTAAAGTTTTTTGGTATTCCCACGATCTTCCCGAGATACCTCTACCCATATTAGCATGGATGCTCTTGGCCTAAGGCGTATTAGGCCTCGTTGACTTTTTCCTTCAAACTTTGTATATTGTTTAATAGCTTAGGTTGTTTAGTTTGTTTGTATGGCCTAAGCTTCTTGTTTAGTTTTCATTGTAAAGATGAGGGAAAGGGTATATCCTCCTCTTTCTTTGCAATGCAAAACAAAAAAATTTAGGGAAAGGGTTCTCTTTCTTCACAATGCCACCAAGATGAGGTTTTTTCTCCTAACATGATCTAATAATATCTGTGGGTTTCCATCCATGTAGCATGTTAAATAATAGCAGAAATGGAGTACCGGATATGAATACGACCCCGATACGGCTTTGTATGTATCCAATACTTGAAATCCATATCAATTAACCAAATTGAGAATTTTGATTTTGGATACGTTAGGGATACGTCGGTGATACGGCGGATGTCATATCGTAATTCTTTTTTGAATGTGACTGTAATTTTGAAAAAGATAAAACCATTAAACCGTTTAAATGTAAACGTGTGAAAACCCATTCGGTAACTTAATGATTGGACAAAGTAAAAAAAATGTAACCAAAACAGAATGGTTTCGCCTACTCAAAACTAAGAGGGCGATCTCCACTAATACCCAAGAAAAGCCACAAACTAGGGTTTGTAAAGACCTTCATGTGCTGAATCTTCTTGATCGCACGGGTATTTCATCTCTCTCTCTCTCTCTCTCTCTCTCTATATATATATATATATATATATATATATATATTCCTTTTTTGTAACACTTATTGCAAGTTAAAATTTAGTGTTTTTTATTCTAATCATTTCTAGAGAATGAATGTAAAGTTAGTAGTCCTTCCTTCGTGGATCATAATTAACAACTTAATTATAAATGATATTCTGTAATCACTATATATTGTTGTTGTTTGTTAGTGAACTAATTGTGTTTGTCCATGTTGTATAAGAACTCTCTTTTCTCAAATTTTTCGTATCGTCGTATCCGAACGTATTAGTGCAATATGGGTTTCCATCCCTCTTCCCAAATAAAAAGTAGCACCTTACAAAATGGTCCTGGAGCAAGGAAAGAATCGTGAATAGAAGAATATGGAGAAGAAAGAAAGAGGGTGGACCTAGGTTCACTCTAAAAAAAAATGAAAGCTTTTATTCACCTGAAAGTACTACATTGATATTTAAAATTGGGGTTTGCGTTCCATGGTTAAAAAAACTCATCTCTAGGTTGGCCGTTGGATGAGAAATTAAGGATGAGGGATGCTAGATGAAAACTTTTATTTAGTGTGAAAAAAGGGCCATTATGGAGATTAAGGTTGCTAACTCTAGCAATCCCCTAAATGTCTAAGGATGTGTTTGATTACTCTACAATCTTCTACTTCGTAGCGCTTGATTGCAAATACATTCGATAGGAAGACATGCTCATATCTTTCTCTCATTTTCCATGATAAACATTTCTTACCCAAAATTAGAATCCATGGAAAATTAAAAAGGTAAAATAGCATCTCACCAAACCACACAACCCTCTTTCCACTCTTTTTTCATGTCCTTAAATCAACATAAAATGAATGTCACAAATTCAATTATGTGAATTTGCTCATACCACAGGATATACTAAAACAATCACTTTAAAAATAGAAGGGATATCGTCGTTGCCGTGATGGGTAGGAAAAAAATTGTGCTTTTTATTCGCACCCTTCAACATAATTCTTTACTCCACCACAGATTAGATATACTATGATTCGTGATAATCCACAGAGGTACACTACATATATATATATATATATATATATATATAGAGAGAGAGAGAGAGAGAGAGGGGGGGGGGGGGGGGAGGATAAAACATAAACATACTCTTCTGAGGTTATAAATGAGGCGTTCCTCATCAGTCATCAATTTCTTCCTCAACTTCTTAGCCCTCCTTATCTCCCTTAGTGTTTTTCCAGCCTCTTTTTTCATCCTACTCTCCACCTTGCTCCTCATGCTCCGCCCCTTTGACGTTGACATCCACCTACACCCATCAACCCTATTCATTGACCCAAAACACTCATCTCTCTTACCCATCACTTTGCTCCCTGTCAATTTCAGCGACCCATCTCCTTTATACATCACATTCCTGAAAATTATCAACGGAAACCAAAATCAAAACCCAGAAAAAAAAATATTTAAAAGTGAGTAAGAATAATACATACACATATCTATATGTGAGGGAGGGAGTATGGTTGGTGGGATTGTTGAGGATAAGGGAAGTGAGGGTTTTGAGACAACGGTTTTGAAGTTTTCTTGCGGTAAACATTGGAGAAATGGAAGAACACGAAAATCAGAAACGGATAGGCTTTAAGGGTAGTGATATATCAGGGATTGGGACATTTTTTGCTTCCATGCTTATTCTTCCAAGCATTGAACACAATATTTTGTTTGTTCAAGTCCTCAGGGTTTCATATCGTCAAGGTTTTACACCACTTTTCCCCCACTCCTATTTCTCGTTATATGCTCACGATATTTGCTAGAGGTGGCCGTTCGAATTAGTCGTGACATTTTCGAGTTGCATTGATTTTTATTTGAGTATAAGTTTTGGATACTCCTAAATTTATACAAGTGAATCGTGTCAAGTTCGGATCATTTCGGATTATTACCATAAACGGATTATCGTGTCAAAAATTGTCAGCTCTAATATTTTCCTTTTTATCCCTTCATAATAGAATGTGTTGTCAAATAAAGAGACAAATCGAAAATTTAGAATAAGGGATAATATTTTATTTCTCAAAGGTTCCTCATAAATACATTAAAAAATTTACTCTAAAATACTCTTTTATACAAAACACCATATAAGTACATAATATTTATACAAATCACCAAAAAAATACACCACTACATGTACCTTCACCCATATAAAAACCCAAAAATTCAAACCTCATTTTTTTCTTTTTCCCTCTCTCTCAACCCATCATCCTCTTATATCATACAAACTAGAACACCAAAAATACACAACACCACATTACCATGAAGCTTCATTTCTGGTATATTACACCATCAAACCTTACTCACATTACTGACATGCTCTCATTTTGTGTATTAAACCCTAGCATGCAAATTACATATAAGAAATCAATTATAAACTCATTAAAATGTAACCCTAATTAATCTAACTGCAAATATATTCCATTTGCGCGAACAAACCTATAGTTTAACATGGTTTGAAAAACTTAGGGTTTAACAATTTGAAAAAAGGAAAAAAAAATGGTCTGCACATACGGTTTCCCATCACCAAAGGTGCCAACAATATTCGGTCATATTCAACCGTGATTCACCATATACGGTCAATTCTCATCGTGGTTATAGGTTTCAAGGCCAAATCCAACCGTGTGTAAATATTTCACGGCCATATACAACCGTGGTTTCCTTTTCATATATATGAGTATATTTTTAGTAATTATTGTTTCTAATTTTATTTGCAATCTCTTAAAATACCAATTTATTTCCTATTTCATATATATGGGTATATTTTTAGTAATTATCGTTTCTAATTTAATTATAATCTCTTAAAGTATCAATTTATTTCTTATTTCATATATTCATGTTGGTACAAATGTCCATTTGCTAATATAATTTTTTAATTTCTTATGAAGGTCATATAAATGGTGAGAAGCAAAAATTCTCCTACCGCATCCAAGCGAAAGAGGAGGTTGGAGGCGGCTAAGGAAATACAACCACCCGTATCTTCCTCTAGTAGTAATAGTGCCAGTGAGGCCACTAATTCAAGCAAATGATATTCTCCGACGACTTGTTAGATAAAGTGGTAGGAGATTTACTAAATGTTGAGGTGGGTGCTACTTCGAAGTCAATTGAGCAAGTAGTTAATGTGGTTGTAGGTGATTTGATTGGGGTTAGTGAAGGGGGTGAGGTAGGAGTGGGAGATAAAGAGGGGAGAAAAAAGAAGAAGGTAAACCACGAGAGAAAGAGATAGATAAAGAAAGTGATGAAGAGAGAGAGGAGTAAAGTGAAGAAGAAAGAGAGGTGGAGAGAGATGAAGAGAGAGAGGCAAGGAGAGAGGAGGAGAGGGAGATAGAGAGGAGGATAGAGAGGAAGAATGAGAGAGAGGATGAGAGGAAGAAAGGGAGGAAGAATGAGAGAGGGTAGGAGAGGACGAGTCTTCTTCCTCGAAAGATAAAATCCAACCATCCACATCGAAAGGGCCGAAGAAGAATGCCCATAAAAAATAAGCCACTCTGATTCCCAACCGCTCGAGGGGTGCACACCAAATAACCCTGAACTCCTGAAAAATTATCATAAGCATATCGATTATTCTATTTGGAATATAGATGAGGAGAGGGGAATAAAGAAGTGCATGTACCACTATAAGAAATTTGCTGAGTGGGACATAGCCAAAGAGGATGAGCGGGTAATAGAGCTGGTGAGGAACTCGAGTTTGTACGATATGATTAAACACTCTTATCGGTACATAGACTATGCATCGGTATTGGCATTCATCGAACGGTGGCAGCCGGAGCCAAATTCATTCATATGTCATTCGGCGAGATGACCATCACCCTAAATGATGTGTACCATCTCCTCCAAATCCCGGTAGTAGGTAAACAAGTGCACGGTACTATTTCGAAGAAATCTGAGGAGAAGACGACCCAAATCCAATGGCTAACTAAATATTTGGGTTGTACCGAGAAGGAGGCCAAGGAGGAATGTAAGTCTGTATACGTTGTTCGTTTTGACTGGTTAATGAATTTGTGTAAGGGGAGGGTTAAGAATATCAGGGAAAGTGCTTCAAATAAGAGGATTGAGCAGACTGCTAGGGGGTACTTGCTTTTCATGGTCGGTTGCTTGTTGTTCCTGGATAAATTGAGCAACCGAGTACCAGTGTACTACCTGCAATCTTTTCAAAAGGTTGGCAAATGCAAGGAATATGCTCGAGGGATGGGTGTATTGGCCCATTTATATTGGCAATTGGGGATTGCCTCTCGAGTAGACGTTCGATAGGTGATCGAATATCTTCCCCTTCTCGTGGTACGTATTTTAAATATAACACGTGCTTCTAATTTTGTTTTATTTTGTAATATAACAATTTCCAAATTAATATGTCTATATTGAAATTTTATTTTGTTTTGACTGCAGGTGTGGATATACGATCACTTTAATTTGGCCAGGGGGGTTAGAAATCTCTATTTTGATCATAGCGAGCCGCGTCAATGCAAATGGAGGGCGCAAACGGTGTCAGGGGATGCCTTTGCACAGTTACTGGGGCTAAAGAAAACCTTATATGATTTAAAAGCTTCAGAAGTAAGTAGTAGTTATTTCAAGTTCATTATTTATTTTCTTTATTTATGTACGTACTAACGTTTGGAATTTTGTTTAGGTTGTATGGGATCCCTACTCCGAAAAAAGTGAGGCCTACCCATTTCAGGAGGTCTCATAGTACAACGACCTCCGTATCTGCTATGATGTCGAGGAACCCTACTACCCGGAGAGGGTCCTACACCAAGCTGGATGTGTTCAAACAATTCCTAGGCCGCCAATGCGCCCTTTGTTAGAGGAGAGGAGGAAGACCCAGGCCCAATACAAATTAAAGTTTAATTTTGAGAAATGGTATCAACTTAACTGGGTCGACCATGTTTTGTCCGATGCCAGACGTTCGACTCTGGTGAGGTTCGTGCCATGGGAATGTGGGGATGGGTACATGTATTGTTACATAGAAAGATCTCATCCATACATTCAAAATTTCGAGAATAGAATATGCAAGCCATAGCTAAAGCACTCGGATAAAATGGTAAATATTTTAAAATTTATCTATAAAATGATTTCCTTTGTTCAAGAATTGTCTAACACGGTTGATGATAATTTATATATAGGCAAAGAGAATAGACGTAGCCATTAGCTTGCTTAAGGAAGTTATTGACGAAGGCTCGGACCAAGAGGTTACAGATGTCCTTGAACTATTACGTGTAGCACTTAACGCCCTGCTTCAGGCAAAGGAATATATGCACATACAGAAAAGGGAAAGGCCCAGTGTGTGAAGAAACTCGAACCAAGGCACGACACGATCCAGCCCCCAAGTAAAAACCACCTCGATGAAGCGTTTAAAGAGAAAATAGACAAAATTTGTTGGAACAATTTGAATGTAACTGTATTTAAAAAAAATTATTTGTAAAGTATCGCCAATTTTGTTATGTGTTATGTGTTGGAACAGGTTCGAAACAATTATGTTGGAACAACTTTGTTGGAAAAACTTTGAAATAATTATGTTATGTGTTTTGTGTTTGATTGCTAACAAAATTGTGTTCTGTGTTATGTGTTTGAATGTTATGTACTTGAATGTTATCACATGCTTGAATGTTAACAATACGGTGGGTTCTCACCGTGCATTATTTTTATACGGCGTGGTGTCACCGTGATACTAATACCCACGGTGTGGTGACACCGCCGAATAAATAATCACAGTTTCATTAAACCGTGTAAGTTGGGGTGAAAAAATAGCCAAAGTCTCTGTATAAACCACACGGTGAGAACAAAACGTGTAATAGTTACATATAGTGACTTCTCACCGTCTAAAGATATGTTACGATTTCATTAGACCATGTAAGTCGGGGTGAAAATGGGCCAAGTCTCTGCATATATTTTACGGTGAGATCCAATCGTGGAATATATACTTACGGCTACCACCAACCGCAGGGAGACTTTCCACGGTTTCATTGAACCGTGTAAGTTAGTGTGAAAAAATAGCTAAAGTCTTTTTATAAACCACACAGTGAGCACAAATCGTGTAATAGTCACATACAGCGACTTCTCACTGTCATAAGACATGTCACGATTTCATTAGACCATGTAAGTTGGGGTGAAAATGGGCCAAGTCTCTGCATATATTTTACGGTGAGATCCAATCGTGGAATATATACTTACAGCTACCACCAACCGTAGGGAGACTTTCCACGGTTTTATTAGACCGTGCAAGTTGGGGTGAAGAAATAGCCAAAGTCTCTGTATAAACCACACGGTGAGAACAAATCGTGTAATAGTTACATATGGCGACTTCTCACCGTGTAAGCTGGGTTGAAAATGGGTCAAGTCTCTACATATATTTTACAGTGAGATCCAACCGTGGAATATATACTTACGGCAACCACCAACCGCAGGGAGACTTTCCACGATTTCATTAGACTGTGTAAGTTGGTGTGAAAAAATAGCCAAAGTCTCTGTATAAGCCACACAGTGAGCACAAACCGTGTAATAGTCACATACGGAGGCTTCTCACCGTCACAAGACATGTCACGGTTTCATTAGACCGTGTAAGTTGGGGTAAAAAATGGGCCAGATCTCTGCATATATTTCACGATTACAGTAGACCGTGGATGCTTTATTCACGGTGTGGTGTCACCGTAGGCTCCTATGTAACACCCCGCTTAATTAAATATCGGGTGACCAGTCCCATACCAAATTAAAACAGAATATACAGTTGGCTCATTCTCAGCATCACTGTCGAAAACATTTACAACTCACCCAATACCCAATTAAGCTGGTGTTAAAAACTTTCTAAATTTTAATTCTACAAAAATCATTTTTATGTGACACCCCGACTAATTAAATACCGGGTAGCTACTCCTTTATTAAATTAATACAAAATGCCAAGTTGGTTCAGTTCATAGCATCACTGTCGAAAACATTTTAATAAGTACTAACCACGTAGTATTTAAAAAGTGAGTTGTCCATTTTAATTAAATCCGATTAACATGCAATAAATGAATTATGAAAAATTAACATAACCAACACAATATAGTCACAATAGAATAACCATCCAATAATAATGAGTCTGGAGGAAAACTCCTCACAACAAACTGAATTCCGAAATAAATAAATACAAAGTCTGCATCACTAAAATTAATTACAACCCAAAGTCTGAAATAACTGAATAGATAAGATGTCTCTAAAAGGAATGGGCGACATTCCCAACAAATGATAAAAACTGATAATAGAGTCAAGATCGAAGATGGAGGCGTCTACTGTCAAGGTCCTGTAACTTCCACAGCAGCTACAGCACGTCACCTGAATAAAACTCCTATGCATGGTGTCCTTGTTGCTGGGCACCTAAAAGGTTTTTACAAAAATAGATTTGAAAGCAAACGGGTGAGAGCCCGATTGTGAAAATAATTTAAAAATATGCAAGTGTTTAATATCATTACACAGTGAATATAAAGTACATGATAGTGTGTGCACTCACATGAGTTCCTCACCTCTCAACTAATTGTGCACTCCTATCGTACCCGTACCCATTCTAGTTGTTCCCATATCTAACTAATCTCATACTAAAATCTAACATTTCTATATGATATCTAATTCAATTCCCAACAACTTTTATTTAACATAGTGTTATGACTTGCAACACAGTTTTCCCATGTTAGTTCCACTAATTACTAGAGATCTTCCATTTTCACTTTACAAACTGTTACTATTGTTTATCCTCACATTTATACACGACAATTCATTTCAATTAACAGTATATTATTCTCATAAAAAATATACAATACTAGCACCCCGAGACTAAGTTGCGGTGCCCACATACTCTGCTATCAAACCCCGGTACATCACGTACACGAGGACCACGCATTCCGAATCTCTCAGGAAACGTTTCATTAACAACAATCACAAACAATGGAGGCGAACATAGTTCACATCACATGGGTCACGCACATACCTACGCTCCCATGATCAGCAAACTTATTAAGTTCTCAATAAGCCCTTCTCTAACCTATGTCCTCGAGGTACCAATCTAGATCCCCCCCGTAGGCACACAAAGATTAGATGGCCCTAAACGAACGCCAACCTCCCATGATAGCAAGTACGGTAGGTATGTTATACACAGATAATTACATATACTAAGCATTCACACATCTTAGATATCACAATATTTCATTAGTGGTATGCTTCTCGTTCTTATACCAACACTTAGTGTTATACAAATCACTTGTCCCCGGTTTATATGTATTTAAATTATCAATTATTCTCACTTCGTGATTAGTTACTCGCTTCCCAATCCACAAATGACGTCCGGTTTAAGACACTATTCTAAGTTTTACTCCTTAATGTACCCCAATCTCCCAACTATACCCACTAGTTAATAAGGGAAGGTTATCTCACCATTTAGATAAGTCTACGGGATACTAAAAATCAAATCAGGCCAAAAAGGCCATTCTGTCAACTCGTTAGAAGCCTCGTTCGAACGAAGTCGTTCGAACGAAGGGCTTTGAACGAAATACCAACTCGTTAGAAGTCATACTATCATCTCGTTAGAAGTTCGTTCGAACGAGGTCGTTCGAACGACCTGGGCAGGTCTTCTAACGAGATGGCAGTTTCAGCCCAGAAAATCCCAATTCCGTTTTTCTCAATTCTTCTCCCCTACAAATCCACCCTAAGACCATCCAAATTATGTTTTAACGTATATAAACCATTTCTAATCACCCTAGATCATTCCTTAACATATTTAAGGGGTTAAATCTTTACAAAATCATCGTGGAATTAATATGAATCTCCAAATATTTCCCAAAACCCTATGAACATGAACTCCTAATTTTCTTATGCCCAATTACTCATCAAAATCCATTTTTTAGTCATCATATGTAACTATTCAAGTATTAAATCAGTCCATTATCATACTACATGCAAATCCTAACCCAAAATCAAAGTTTCTCCAACAAATTTCATGGGTTTTCTTCAAAAAGATCAATATAAGATAATTCCTACACTAAGCATGGAAGACATATTCAAGATATTAGAAATACTAAATCACTTGCCTTAGATTGTTCTTCAGAATTTGATGTTGAAGGTTGAAGGTTGATCTCTCCTTTCTCTACAGATTTTCTCCCAAGGTTGAAGATGGTGGTTATGGGTTTTCTTTTGGGAACCTCTTCCAACTCTTCCTATAACTCCCGTAACCCTCTAACTTGTCAAATGCTGGTAATGGGCTTAGTGGGTTACTAAATAATGTATAATTAACTCTTAAAATTCGTAGGCTTTAATTTTCAAAATTTTAAAATTACCAAAATACCCTTTTAAGTTGCCAGTATGGCCCAAAAATGCCCCGGGACCCAAACTAAACCCCCGGCTAGTGTTTTCTAACTATTTCGACCCTTCCGGACTCGTTGGCGCACTCAAAATGACCATTCGGTTGATAAAAATAAAATTCACTTTTTAATTCAAATAATTTCATTTCTGACGCGACTGACACGCCCGTCCCAACTAAATTTCCCAAATTGTCGTATTTTAGTCTCGCGACAATTTTAATATTTTCAATATTCATATATTGCCATATATACACAACATAATCAAATACCAACTCACATCTCGTTAATATTTATATCCGAATTAATTCTCAATTAATTCACATTTAATTTAATTAATCCCTTTAATAAATATCAATAAAAATACGGGGTATTACATACTTCCCCCCTAATAACAGAATTTCGTCCTGAAATTCGGAACTAAAAGTACCTGGTAAAAACAACTCTGGATAACGTTCGCGCATTTCATCCTCGCGCTCCCATGTGGACTCCTCGGTATTATGATACCGCCACTGAACACGTACCAACGGTACTATCTTTGACCGTAATTTTTGCTCGCTTCGGTCCAAAATAGCAATCGGCCCCTCCTCGTAGGAACTATCGGGCTGGAGATCGATGTCCTCCAAAGCAATGTGAGTATGGGCCAAATCATCCCTAAGATATTTCCTTAGCGAGGAAATATGGAACACATCATGAATCCTATGCAAGTGCTCCGGTAACCCAACTCTATACGCAACTGGCCCAATCCTCTCGATGATAGGAAATGGCCCCACATATCTCGGTGCTAATTTCCCTTTCTTCCCAAAATGCATAATCGCCTTCATAGGAGATACTCTGAGTAAAACCTGGTCCCCCACTTTGAATTCTCTGAAGAACCTTTTCGCATCAGCGTAGCTCTTCTGCCGATCCTGAGCTACCCGAATGCGACTCCGTATCAATTCTATCCTTGCCGAAGTATCATGTATCACCTCCGGCCCAAGTAATTTGTTGTCCCCCACTTCTAACCAACATGTTGGGGAACGACAAGGTCTACCATACAACGCCTCAAATGGAGCCATGCCAATGGTGAACTGGTAGGAGTTATTATAAGCAAACTCCACCAGTGGAAGGTACTGCTCCCATCCACCCCCAAAATATATGATGCACATACGCAACATGTCCTCCAACATCTGATTTGTACGCGCGGTCTGCCCATCAGTCTGTGGGTGATAAGCCGTACTCAACCGCAATTCAGTGCCCATGGCCTCCTGGAAACTCTCCCCAAACTGTGAAACAAATATCTTATCTCGGTCAGACACGATATTTAGAGGCACACCGTGAAGTCTCACTATTTCCAAAATAAAAATCTGGGCATACTGTCCCGTAGTGTAGTCTGTCCTTACGGGTAGAAAATGAGCAACTTTGATCAAACGGTCCACAATTACCCAAATGGAGTCGTGATCCCTTTGTGACGTAGGTAACCCCGTGATAAAGTCCATGGATATGCTCTCCCATATCCAAGTCGGAACCTCTAACGGCTCTAGAAGTCCTGCCGGTCTCTGATGATCCACTTTTACCAACTGACAAGTGGCGCATTTAGAAACAAACACGACAATATCTCTCTTCATCCCGTTCCACCAATACTGACGTCTCATGTCTTGGTACATCTTATCCCCACCAGGGTGTACCGCGAACCGTGAGCCGTGCGACTCTGTCATCACCTCGTGTCGCAAGTCTTCCCCTTCCGGAACGACTAGTCTCCCATCGAAGCGTAATCCCCCGTCTGAGCTAACGGTATAGGACTCGGCTCCCTCTGCTAGTAATCGAACTATCTGCTCTTGACAGAACGAGTCATTTGCCTGAGCCTTTACCACTCTTGTAACAATCTGCGGTGTAACAGTCATCACAGACATGAACGATCGGGCCACTGCGTTATGGTGTCCCAACTCCTTCCACTTTGCTTTCCAGACCTCAGCCACCTCATTTACTGGCCTACGGCTCAACGCGTCTGCTACCACGTTAGCCTTCCCCGGGTGATATTGGATATCAAAATGATAGTCCTTCACAAACTCAAGCCACCGTTTTTGACGCATATTCAACTCCTTCTGCGTGAAGAGGTACTGTAGAGACTTGTGGTCCGTGAATAACCGAAACTTCTCCCCCAGGAAATAATGTCTCCAAATTCGAAGGGAAAATACAACTGCCGCTAACTCCAAGTCATGGGTGGGGTAATTCCTCTCGTGAGCCTTAAGCTTACGGGAAGCATAGGCTATGGCCTGACTCTCCTGCTGTAGTACAACTCCGAGTCCTTGTAAGGACGCATCGGTGTAGACTAGATACTCAACTCCTGGTCTGGGCAACGCTAACACAGGTGTTGAGGTCAACTTATCCTTCAACTCATCGAATGTCAACTGACAGGCTTCGCTCCAGATAAACGGCACACCTTTGCGAGTCAGATGTGTCAAAGGACCCGCTATCTTTGAGAAACCCTGAATAAACCTCCTGTAGTATCCTGCTAGGCCCAAGAAACTACGGATTTCAGTCGATGTCGTGGGCTGTCCCCACTCCCTCACCGCGGATACCTTCCCCGGATCTACCGATATCCCCCGGTCTGAAATGATATGCCCCAAAAACTGTACCTCCTTCAGCCAAAACCCACACTTCTCATACTTTGCATACAGCTCGTTCTGACGTAGCGTCTGCAAAACCTGTCTCAAATGCTCGGCGTGCTCCTCTTCTGTCTGGGAGTAAACCAGAATGTCATCAATAAAGATAATGATGAACTGGTCTAAGAACTCTCTGAACACCCTATTCATCAAGTCCATAATTAAGGCTGGAGCGTTGGTCAAGCCAAAAGGCATAACCCTAAACTCGTAGGAACCATATCTCGTTAAGAAAGCAGTCTTTGAGACGTCCGATTCCCTGATACGCAACTGATGGTATCCTGATCGCAAATCAATCTTTGAGAAGAAAGAAGCTCCTCTCAGCTGGTCGAATAAGTCATCGATTCTAGGCAACGGATACTTATTTCGTATCGTGACCTTATTCA
Organism: Sambucus nigra; assembly: GCA_949130495.1. NCBI lineage: Eukaryota > Viridiplantae > Streptophyta > Magnoliopsida > Dipsacales > Adoxaceae > Sambucus > Sambucus nigra. The sequence goes on from OX422220.1 coordinate 254,937,911, forward strand.
ACTCTCGATAATCTATACACAACCTCAACGATCCATCCCTCTTCTTTACGAACAACACAGGGGCACCCCACGGCGAAGTACTCCTCCGAATAAACCCCTGACCCAACAACTGCTCGATCTGATCTCTGAACTCTCTCATCTCTGCTGGAGCCATACGGTAAGGTGCGCAGGCAATAGGCCGAGTGCCCGACGTCAAATCGATCACAAAATCTATCTCTCTACTCGAAGGTAGTCCAGGTATATCCTGAAATACATCAGCAAACTCCCTCGCAACTGGAATCGCATCAAGTGGTATCACCACTTCCTTAGAGGTCTCCTCCTCTATATAGTTCAAGTGAGTGGACGATCCTCCCTCAGGGCGAGGCATCGCCACTAAAAACATCTCCTGCCCGGGAATGGCAAAGATAATACTCCTACTAAAATAATCAATCATGGCTCGGTACGCAACTAGCCAATCCATACCAATAATGGAATCATACTCAGTCATCTCTAACACTAACATATCCGCGGGTAAAGTAAACCTCCCGATCTCTATACCCACACCTCTATAAATAAGCGAAATCACGGAACCTCTACTCGACGGTGAATGTACACAAGTAACCGTGCTCTCGGCGGTGTCTAACAACCCAATAGTGCGTGCAAATCTCATGGCAATGAAACAATGTGTGGCCCCCGTGTCAAATAAAATACGTCCCATAGTCCCCTGAATAGTGAACATACCCTCAATGGTCGGTGGATCCTGTGGGGCTGCGGCATGCTGGAGCTGATACACTCTCCCATACTGAAGCTATCCCTGATGGACTGGGACCGCTGGAATGGGTGGTAATGCTACCATCTGTGGTGGTGCTGGGAGGGTGGCGGGAAACATAGGCCTCTGTGGCTCGTGTCGGGTACCCTACTGCTGCTGCTGTGGGGCCCTGCTCCTGTCAGGACAATCCTGACGTTTGTGGCCAGTCTTGCCACAAACAAAACACTTCCTCGGGAAGTTTCCCCCTCGCTGTCCCTGCTGTCCTCGGCCTTGGTGGCCGTTACCATTTCTCCCCTGGCCATGCTGACCTTGCTGAAACTGTTGCTGCTGAGCATTCTGACCCTGCTGGCCCTGATGGCCGTTCTGACCCTGATGGCCCTGTCTGAAACCTCCTTTTCCACTTCTGAAACCCCCAGATCTGAATCTCTTAGAATCCCCTTGTTGGGAACCCTGGTCACCCCGCCTGTGCTGTCCCTGGGCAGATTGTGCCCCGCTGGCACCATTTCCCTCGGTCCTGCCCTGTTGGCTGGACTCCCCTGATCTCTTCCTCTCATACATGTGGAAGCGATGATCCTGGCAGTGAAGTAATGCAGCATTAACCACATCAGAATAAGTGGCCAACGAGAGATTCCCTAACAAGTGTTGACGGATCCTCCAAGTCAATCCATTCATAAACTTCTAAATCTTCTTCTCCTCAGTCAGTATCTCATCGGGAACAATGTTTAAGAGATTAGTGAATTCGGCATCATACTCGTCCACAGTCCTCCCTTCCTGCTTGAGGTTCATCAATTTCCTTCTCATCTCCGTGTGAACAGCTAACGAAAATATGTACGGTCGAACCGCACCCAGAACTCCTGTATAGTGAGGGTGTCCCTCTCCTCTGCGGTGGTAATGGACTCCCACCACTGCAATGCAGATCCTACTAGCTTGAAAGTAGCCAGTATCTGGTTCTGAATATCCGTGCACTCGTACATCCTTAAGTGCCTCTGAATATCCTTTCTCCACTGACTGGATACCACAACATCGGAGCTACCTGTAAACTCCGGAGGGTGTGCTTTCTGAAAAGCATCACGAACGCGTTCCCAAGCAAACGGGAATGCATGAGCCTGAACTGGAGCAACTACCGGCGCCTGGGGTGGTGCTTGCTGTACAACGACTAGGGAGGCATTTACCGCTTGGGCTACAATAGCTGCCACCTCTGCGGCAGTCATAGTGCCCTGAACTAGTGCGGGCTGTGGCTCTGGCAGTGCATCCCTAGGAACTCGCTGCGCACGTCATGGAGGCATCTAAAATGGGAGTAAAGTCTTATAAGTTCGTAGTTATTATCTCAAAATAGTTTAAGAGCGAAGCATACACAAAAGAGTACAACAGTCCTAAAATATAGGGGTCTATATCAAAGAAAGCTCAGCGGAAACATAACAAGCCGTACTGATCCTAAGGACACTAGAACCTGATGCTCTGATACCACCTGTGACGCCCCGACTAATTAAATACCGGGTAGCTACTCCTTTATTAAATTAATACAAAATGCCAAGTTGGTTCAGTTCATAGCATCACTATCGAAAACATTTTAATAATTACTAACCACCTAGTAATTAAAAAGTGAGTTGTCCATTTTAATTAAATCCGATTAACATGCAATAAATGAATTATGAAAAATTAACATAACCAACACAATATAGTCACAATAGAATAACCATCCAATAATAATGAGTCTGGAGGAAAACTCCTCACAGCAAACTGAATTCCGAAATAAATAAATACAAAGTCTGCATCACTAAAATTAATTACAACCCAAAGTCTGAAATAACTGAATAGATAAGATGTCTCTAAAAGGAATGGGCGACATGCCCAACAAATGATAAAAACTAATAATAGAGTCAAGATCGAAGATGGAGGCGTCTACTGTCAAGGTCCTGTAACTTTCACAGCAGCTACAGCACGTCACCTAAATAGAACTCCTATGCATGGTATCCTTATGGCTGGGCACCTAAAAGGTTTTTACAAAAATAGATTTGAAAGCAAACGGGTCAGAGCCCGATTGTGAAAATAATTTAAAAATATGCAAGTGTTTAATATCATTAAATAGTGAATATAAAGTACATGATAGTGCTGGTCCTAAAATAAAGTAATGATTCCAGAGTCTCACTCAATACTCAAGGTTTAAATAGGTTTTTCTATATTATATTTATTCAGTAAGAAATCATTAATATCCTACTGGTCCATATCATCTTATCTCCCGAATTACTACAAATTAAACCCTTCTTTAATTAGGGTTATAACCGATAGTTTCAAATCTCTTATCAACACATCTTCTTTCACCTAGGATTGAACCTTCTTGTAAACCTAAGGCTGCCTAGGTGATATATAATTTTCCCCTACTGGACCTATACTTAATCCTCATGCATACAAATTAGAATCCAACACATGAATCTAGCAACCGAAATTTCTTTCAATTTAATTATCATGATTCTAATCAATTAAATCCCAATCACATTAATTCGATTCTTATCTAGGGCTTACTGATCTTCCCTAAGTCCCATTATATCCAATTAATAATCACCAAAGATTTACAAAAGGTTTGGGATAAGAATAAGCATTAAAAATAAATAACTTCATGGATTCTGGGGAGGCCGATCGATCGAAGGTAGGGGGTCGATCGATCGATCGCCAAGATATTAGCCCAAATTTCTGCAATTTTTATACTACGGGTTTCATAACTTTTGATCATTAAAACCTTCATATTAACAATCCAAACTCCTTATAATCCTTACTAAATGATATAGCAACGTATGTAAATGATTTCTAATGCTCTAAACATCCTATAATCATCAAGAGTTTGAATTAAAAGCATATATTCATCCTATTTTTCCAGAAAATTTTCTACATAATATCTTCAAGAACAAACCAATGATTCTCATAATTTCTTCAACAAAGTGATGATTATTTCGTGGATTACTATCTACCTACAACATGAGTTTGATTCCTATATATTTCCATTTTCTAGAAATTAATCAATAACTCTATCTTTATCTTCCAAACATGAAAAATCTCATATTTTCAATAACTATCTTAACATGGACAATATACTAACTAGATTGCAATTATCAAATACTTGCCTCTAATGAAGATCTGATCCTTTGGAGTTGTATAACACAGGTGGTTCTCCCCTTCTCCGATCACTTTCGATGGTGGTTGGTGGTGGTGACCTTTGGTCCTTGGTTCTCCTCCTTTCCAAGCAAGCTTCTCTTCTCCCAAGCTACCTTTCACTCTCTCTTAAAAGGTGACCTCTCAATTTTGTGTAGAAGAGATGAATGAACCCACGTACAACTAATCTCCAAATATTTATAATAAGATAAAATCCGAAATCACTATTCACCCTCCTGTAAAAATGACCAAAATGCCCTTTTTGATTGTCTTTTTATTTCCAAATGACCCGAGACCCAAAACCAACATCCAAATAGACATTTCTGACTATTTCAACCCTTCCGGATGCAACGACGCACTCAAAATGACTATAAGGTTGATGTAAAAATAAGTTTCTTTTTTAATCTAACAAATTAGTCCCGACACGTCCCATACCGCGTCTGACTAAAAATTTAAATTACTGAATTAATATCACACAAGCACATTAGTAACATCACATTCATATATTACCTAAATATCTTTAAGTAATATACAGAATCATTCATTTTAATATCCACAATTTGTATAAAACCCAAATGAATTAATTTATAATAATATCCAATTAATCCATTAATTTAAAATATAACCCATTTTAAAAGTCATTAAAATTACGGGGTATTACATACTTCCCCCCTTATAACAGAATTTCGTCCCGAAATTCGAAAAGATAAGTCATACTGGTAAGGTCAACTCTGAGTATAAATCTCACATCGCAAATAATCTATGTCATACCGGTCATACAGTACATTATCAAAAATCCCCATTGATGTTACACCAAGTCTCACCATATAGTCTCAACTGAATCCAATTTAAACTTTAAGTAATCTTCCCTATACTATACTCATGACAAAGTTTAGGAAAGAGTGATCCTTAATCATTAAGTAACTAAATCCTGAAGTCATAATTGCTTACCGTTTCACAATTATGAAAAATACTACAATTCAACCATCCAGGGCGCCTATACACCCTATCGTGTATCTTTCATTATAAAACGGATAAGATTACCCGCATAATACTCTGATTTATCGCAAAGGTTATAAACTCATATTCTAAAGACCTAACTTATTTCCACTCTCAACATTTGTTAGTTTCATGTGTGGGGTGTCTCGCAAGCGAAATCCAAATAAGGAACCCCCCGATACACTACTACCTAAAGTAGTCGATAATCGAAACTCCTCAAGTAGACCTGTCAACGGGTCGGTTTAGGTCGTGTACGGGTTACGGGTTACGGGTTACGGGTTACGGGTTACGGGTTACGGGTCAAAACACCCTAACCCATACACGACCCGTTAAGCCTAACGGGTCTAATAACAATACCCAAACACGACCCGTTAATATTAACGGGTACACGACCCAAATCGTTAACACCCGTTAATATTAACGAATCATATTGGGTCGAAATGGGTAACGGGTTGGGTGACCCTATAATACCCGTTAGTTTTGAATACTTTAAAAATAATGGGTTTTAATTGTAATTTTTTTTGGGTATAGATTGGGTGACCCTATAGCACACGTTAGTCTTTAAAAATTTAAAAATAATGGGTTTTAATGGTTATTGTTATTGGGTACGGGTTGGGTGACCCTATAGTACCCGTTAGTGTTAACGGGTGTTAACGGGTAGAAACGGGTACAGGTAAATTTCCAAACCCGAACCGTTAGTGTTAACGGGTCTACCGTGTCAACCCGTTAATGACCCAAACCCAATAAGGGTAAACCCATTAACTTATAATTTCGTGTCGGGTCGTGTCGTGTTAACGGGTTATCGTGTATTTTGACAGGTCTATCCTCAAGTCCTTAGTCAATAGTATATAACCTCTCTACAGGTTTTATCGAATTCAAATAAAGTCTACTCATCTATCCTCTTATTAAAGACAAGATGCTGGCTATAGTAGTACATACGCTCTCATATACCACAAGTCAATCCACGTCACTAGTCACATTATGTTCGAGCATGCCTAATGTAAGTAATTCCGTGATAAAAATCAAACCCACGTGATGACATATAAAATATAGGCGTCCCACAACCCCTCGGTGAGTCTACGTAAATAATAGTGCCATAGACTAAGTTTACTAACCCTTTTTGCCCATACAATATTAATTGTTATACAAATCAGTATGCGCCTCATAACTCCTTAGATAGAAAACATACCCTCATTCGCGAGTGGTGGTTGTTGAATCGCTGCCTGATGGACGTTATATACATACCCATACTGACCATGTTGCACAGGAGCTGCTGGAATGGGAGGTAGTGCTAGCACCAGAGCTGGAGCTGGAAGAGCAGCTGGTAGAAACACTGGTATCTATGGCTCCTGTCGAGCATTTTATTGATGAGAGAGTTTGTCTTTATCAGGACAATCTTGTCGTTTATGGCCATAATTGCTGCACACGAAACATTTTTCAGCAAACTTCCCACCATTTTGTCCATGTTGACCCTGACCCTACTGGTCATTACCTCATTTCCCTTGGCCCTGATGAGCCTGCCTTTGGCCCTGATGGCCCTGCTATCCTTGCCCATTACCTCAATCCTCAAATCTAGAATCTCCAGATCGTAAACGCTTCATATAATCCCCTGTAGGGGAACCCTAATCATTCTGACGCTGATGACTCTGTCCTAGCTGAGTCCCACTTGAACTGCCCCCATTAGTCTTGCCTTGCAGGCTTGACCCAAACCCCCGCTTGACACCCTGAGCATGTAAGCGGTTATCCTGGCAGTGAAGCATTGCAGTATTAAGAATATCTGCATAAGTTCGTAGTGAAAGATTTCCCAGTAAATTCTGGCGAATCTTATAGTTCAACCCATTAGTGAACATTAAAATTCTCCTCTCCTCAGTGGGTACCTCTACTGATACCAAATTAGTTAGTAGCGTAAATTCTTCCTCGTATTCTGCCACCGTTTTCTCCCCCTATTTCAAATCAAGTAATTTCTACCTCATCTCTGTCTAGATGGCGAAAGGAAAGTACTTCCGATCAAACCGTATCCAAAAATCTTGGATAGTCACTGTGTCTCTCTCCTCGATAGTGGTCGTAGCCTCCCACCATTGCAAAGCTTCCCCTACTAACTTGAATGTGGATAGTATTTGCATTGAACCTCAGTAAATTCGAGCATTCTCAAGTGCCTTTAGATATCTCTCTTCCATTGGCTAGCAGTCACGACATCTGATCCTCTCTGAAACTCAGGTGGGTGTGCCTTCTGAAAAGCATCCCTCGCTCGTTCCCATACTGTAGGAAACACTTGCCCTTGCGCGGGTGGCACAACTGGTGCCTGTGCCGGAGCTTATTGAACAACAGCTAGAGCTGCATTGACTGCCCGAGTGACAATTGCAACAACTTCGGTCGCAGTCATTATACCCTGAGCTGGGGCGGGCTGAGGTGCATGTCGAGGAGGCATCTGAAACGAGAGTATACAATCAGTATTTTATATAACAGAAATAGCTGAAGAACGTAGGCGTAAATAAAAAGGCAATAATCCTACTCATAGGGCTTTACATCAAAGAACGCTAAGCTGAAAACACAATAAGCCGTCAGACCCTAAAGGACACTAGAACCTGATGCTCTGATACCACCTGTAACACCCCACCTAATTAAATACTGGGTGGCCAATCCCATACCAAATTAAAACAGAATATACAGTTGGCTCATTCTCAGCATCACTGTCGAAAACATTTACAACTCACCCAATACCCAATTAAGTTGGTGTTAAAAACTTTCCAAATTTTAATTCTACAAAAATCATTTTTAGTTTATGAATAACACTACACATATTATACTATCATAATAATAACTGAATAGATAACTCAAACGAATTTAAATGTAACTGGAATAAACATTCCCACATAATAATCCAATACAGTAATCCCAACAACAATAAATGTATTAAAATGACACGAATACAAGAGTATATGACTTAGATAGAAAAGAGATAATTGAGTTCCTTTGGGCGATATGCCCTAAACAAAAGAATACTATGAATCAAATGAAGGTAGGCATCTAAGCAATACTCCATAGCTCCATATCTCGTCATAATCCTCTAAGGTTGGCATCCCTGCGGCTGGACACCTGATATAGAAGGTACAATAGAAAAGAGAATATGCAAGAAACGGGTTAGATCCCGATTTGAAAATAGTTTTGAAAACAACAAGTATTTAACAAGTGAAGTAAAGCATTTATTATGTACATGTTAGTATCCAGACTCTCACTTGATATTCTCACCTCTCATCTAAAGTGCACGCTTATCGTTTTCTATTAACCTCCTAGTTAATGGTTCCTCCTAACTAGTTTCCATAATATTATTCTATCCTAGATCATAACCCCATATGTCGCATACCATACGTAATATAATCGTTCATATACATTTAATATGAATTAAGATTTTACAATAAATATTCATTAACTTAATTCAAATTCTTTTTCTCTATTCCCCGTTATCTACAATTATCACACGGTGGATTGATCTAACCACTATATATACATTCATTTAATTCATTATATATATATATATATATATATATATATATATATACACACACATATATAATACGGCACCCCGAGACACAGCTGTGGTGCATGCATTACTCTACTATCATGTCCCAAAATCGCTGGTCGTCGAATAGGGGACTAAAGGTTCGGTAAGGATTCCTCGAACCACAAACAACAACAGAAAAATTGGAGACGAACATAGTTCTCATACCCACGGGTCATGCACATACCTACATTCCCATAGTCAGCAGACTTATAAACTCCCCGATAAGTCTTTCATAGACCTATGTTCTTGAGCGACAAATTAAAAATCCCATGGATTCATCAGGATATGAGTGCCCTCACGTGCAAACCTCCCATCGATAGCAAGTAGTCTAGGTATGTCATACACATAAATCATCAATCAATCAAATAGACATTATCATCTACCTATATAAATATAATATCAACAAGGTACTCACACTACCCTAAGATAGTTCCCATACGTAGCATTATATCTCTTAAATCCTACGTATTAAAATATTATGACTTTACTTCCTTAATTTAATGATTCCAGAGTCTCACTCATTACTCAAGGTTTAAATAGGTTTTTCTTCATTATATTTATTCAGTAAGAAATCACTAATATCCTGCTGGTCTATATCATCTTATCTCCCTAATTACTACAAATTAAAACCTCATTTAATTAGGGTTATAACCGATAGTTTCAAATCTCTTATTAACACATCTTCTTTCACCTAGGATTGAACCTTCTTGTAAACCTAAGGCTGCCCAGGTGATATATTATTTTCCCCTACTAGACCTATCCTTAATCCTCATGCATACAAATTAGAATCCAACACATGAATCTAGCAACCGAAATTTCTTTCAATTTAATTATCATGATTCTAATCAATTAAATCCCAATCACATTAATTCGATTCTTATCTAGGGCTTACTGATCTTACCTAAGTCCCATTATATCCAATTAATAATCACCAAAGATTTACAAAAGGTTTGGGATAAGAATAAGCATTAAAAAGAAAAAACTTCATGGATTCTGGGGAGGTCGATCGATCGAAGGTAGGGGGTCGATCGATCGATTGCCCAGATATCAGCCCAGATTTCTGCAATTTTTATACTACGGGTTTCATAACTTTTGATCATTGAAACCTTAATATTAACAATCCAAACTCCTTGTAATCCTTACTACATGATATAGCAACATATGTAAATGATTTCTAATGCTCTAAACATCCTAGAATCATCAAGAGTTTGAATTAAAAGCATATATTCATCCTATTTTTTCAGAAATTTTTCTACATGATATCTTCAAGAACAAACCAATGATTCTCAGAATTTCTTCAACAAAGTGATGATTATTTCGTGGATTACTATCTACCTATAATATGAGTTTGATTTCTATATATTTCCATTTTCCAAAAATTAATCAATGACTCTATCTTTATCTTCCAAACATGAAAAATCTCATCTTTTCAATAACTATCCTAACATGACAATATACTAACTAGATTGCAACTATCAAATACTTGCCTCTAATGAAGATCTGATCCTTTGGAGTTGTATAACACATGTGGTTCTCCCCTTCTCCGGTCACTTCCGGTGGTGGTTGGTGGTGGTGACCTTTGGTCCTTAGTTCTCCTCCTTTCCAAGCAAGCTTCTCTTCTCCCAAGCAACCTTTCACTCTCTCTAAAACGGTGACCTTTCAATTTTGTGTAGAAGAGATGAATGAACCCACGTACAACTAATCTCCAAATATTTATAATAAGACAAAATCTTAAATTACTATTCACCCCCTGTAAAAATGACCAAAATGCCCTTTTTGGTTGTCTTTTTATTTCCAAATGACCGAGACCCAAAACCAACATCCAAATAGACATTTCTGACTATTTCAACCCTTCCGGATGCAACGATGCACTCAAAATGACTATAAGGTTGATGTAAAAATAAGTTTCTTTTTTAATCTAACAAATTAGTCCCGACACGTCCCATACCGCGTCTGACTAAAAATTTAAATTACTGAATCAATATCACACAGCCACATTAGTAACATAACATTCATATATTACCTAAATATCTTTAAGTAATATACAGAATCATTCATTTTAATAACCACAATTCGGATAAAATCCAAATGAATTAATTTATAATAACATCCAATTAATCCATCAATTTAAAATATAACCCATTTTAAAAGTCATTAAAATTACGGGGTATTACATCCTAATTATGGTGTGGTGTCACCGTGTAAACTTATGTGCGGTGTCAAGGGATCGTAAGTTACTTACAATACCCCAAGATTGCCAATTTATCACATATAACCAATTTATCACATACATAACCAATTTATATTATTGTAATGATTGCAAAAGGATAAAAAAAATTCCAATCAATAATTGTTAATACAAAAAGTTACAATCCATTTACATAGAATCAATGATTGCAAAAAGTTACAATTATTAGCCCTAGACTTTCTCCAACAACCAATTTACATATAACCAATTTTGATAATTACAAAAAGTTTCCAACCTTGATAATTACAAAAAGTTACAACAAACCCTAGGAATTTCACCACTGAATTTAAGCCGCAGTCAAGTCCTCGTCCTCATTCGACGATATCAAGCACGGTTCATCTCTCGTCGCAATGTCTTTGGGACATAGGTTCTAAAATGATTGAAAGCGGGACTTAAACAGTGTAGGCCACCGAAGGGCATCTTGACTGGACCTTGATTCCCAGTTAGAGGCAATTGGTGGTATGGGAAAATTTTTATGCATTTCAAACTCACCCAATGAATATATGACGAGTTTGGGAAATATATGATGCGATTGTCTTCCATCCTAGGTTTTGGCCCAACATCGAATGGAACAAAAGTTAAGCATTGATTGCATATAACCAATTTATCACATATATAACCAATTTATATTATAGCAATGATTGCAAAAAGATATAAAAAGTTCCAATTAATACTTATTAATATAAAAGGTTGCAATCCATTTACATACAATCAATGATTGCAAAAAGTAATGAAAAGTTACAATCATTAGCCCCAGACTTTCTCCAACAACCAATTTACATATAACCAATCCTGATAATTACAAAAAGTTTCCAATCCTGATAATTATAAAAAGTTACAATCAACCCTAGGAATTTCACCACTGAATTTAAGCCGCCGTCAAGTCCTCGTCCTCATCCGATGATATCAAGCATGGTTCATCTCTCATTGAAATGTCTTTGGGACATAGATTCTGAAATGATTGAAAGCGGGGCTTAAACAAATTAGGCCACTACAGGGCATTTTGACTGGCCCTTGATTTCCAGTTAGAGGAAATTGGTGGCAGGGGAAAAATCTTATGCATTTCAAACTCACCCAATGAATATTTGACGAGTTCAGGATATAGATGATGCGATTGTCTTCCGTCCTAGGTTTGGGCCTAACATCGAATGGAACAAAAGTTAAGCATTTAAATTTGGATATCAACATAACCATTAACTTAAATGCATTCGTCGTAAGGTAGCCAAGCTCTGGTATTATAAACCATCGCTCGCTTGTGCATGAGTGTCTAAAATAGTCTAATCTCCTCTCATACTCATGAATATCGTAGGAAGTCATCACCATAGCCCAAAATGGCTTATCCCTACGTAGCTCAAACAACAAAGCACAACGAATAGCATGAGAATGTTTAAGTCCATTCCCAATACCCGCCCCTTTGGAAATAGCCATATATCCACAATTCTCATTAGATTTTACATCATATATATCCTCCATAAATGATCGGAAGAACTTGGGAACGTCTTTCATATATATCTTCTTCTCCCGAGACCACATCTTTGGATTCACGCCCGTCAACGGCGCAATATTTGTGAAGACTTTGTTAAGTTCCCTTGTGGACGGTACATGTTTCTCTCAAGCACAAGGGGTTCTTTTTGTAGATATGTCGGCATAATTTTTCCTTTAGGTGGCCTACCCTTTTGACGAATTTATACGGGCTTCATCAAGGGTGTGATAGAGGGTTCAACAATATCCATTAAATTGCTTAGCATTGTATTTCTAACGGCTTCACCTGCCTCATTCCACACTTTCTTAAACAATATCATCTCGGGTGTATAGTCAAGGTCACAATACCGAGGGATGTCCGGGATAATGACAAGTTTCCACCAATGATCGTCTTGTTCCCATAGTGGAATTTCTTAGCCTAGCTTCTCCCAATGGGCCAACTTGTGGACACATGGTAATCCGTATATGGTGCAAAGTACGCGAGAGCGTCGTATCTCCATATATTAGGTGTTAGCACCTAATACGCGCAATACCGATTGCATGGAATCTATCTCAATAATAATTAGATCCAATGCAAAGTGTGATGCCCTACCATGAATCTCGCGCAACAATGCATCACTGTGTCCATGCTTGGTGGATTGAAGTGATTTCTGAAACTCAGTTTGAATTTGATTTACTTGGCGGCTAAGTAATGAGTCCATACACTTTCACATCGTCGCAGAAGTATTTCATCTCAAATAATGGCATATTGTAACGATTATTCTTGTAAGTGAAATCGATTACGAACACTCTCGAGAAGTATTTCACCAATAAGCAAGAGGTGGGATGTAATGTTATATATTGTTCGTATTGATGAACAATTGTACTCCGACCTCTTTTTCAATGTATGAAGTACTTCCTTCGGGCTAACCCCATTATTTATCATCTCATTTGCAATGTTCCACTCTTCTTAGGAGAGTCGACCGGCATATGAGTGCCCAATAAGTGATTTTTACACCATGTGGTGGTGTACCCCATAGAGAACTTCAACCCCCAACGGCTATTATCGTGTGGAACCCCTTTCAATCTAATGGGCAATCATATTTTCGCGTTCCAGAAGAACACTTCCTCCTCTTTTCCAACACCTCGTCTTTTTTGGGTCTATAAAGCTCGCTTCGCTCACAACCAAGTACGACCCTACCCTTGCAGACTATACCGGCCTTATTGGATTTCAGAATTGAAGCTTGAGACCAACTTATTGACACCAATCAATCATCTTATCCCGGCCATCAAAAATTTGCACAGGATGAACATTATTAAATGAAAGGACATTTTAAATGGAGATTTTGAGTATAATTTTAAAATCATGTTAAGTACAATATCAATAAACAAAACATACCTGCTCAGTTGTGAATTCGATTGTATGGTCTTGATTAATCGCATTAATATACAATCCTTCTTCTATTCCCGCATCCTAACAATGCACACAATCAAATTATGTCATACAATAATGTCATCCATTAAATATTTCAAAGTGTTGAAAATTAACTAAGTGCTATGGTTTTTTTCCATAGACAATGTGAAATCTGAAAACAAATCACGCAAATATTTGGGCGAGCTTGATGTCGTTGCTTGTTCGATCATTCTCAGTTCATGCATATTTTCTTTCTCGGTGGAAGCACATTTAGTAGGTACACTCGGTATAATGAGATTGTCTATATCTTGCCAAAATGTATCATCTATAACTGAGTCATCTAACTGAAACGACAATACAATAATCAATACATGAACGAATGACAATATAATAATCGTTACATAAATTATATCTATAATGAAATTTTATATCCATATTGAATATTTATATCTACATGCAAATTTTATATCTATATTGAATTTTTATGTATAAAAACAATACCACGATCAACTATAACCGTGGATATAAAAGAATAGCCAATAGAGACCGTGGGGTACTTGTCACGGCCAAATTACAACCGTGGGTATAATACCACGACCACATAAGACCATGGTGAACTTATCATGGCCAACTGAAACTGTGTATATACAACCACGGCCAAATGAAATCGTGAAAATAAAACCCCGGCCAAATGTAACTGTGTAATGTTAGTCTATGGCCAAGTGTAACCGTGTGATGTTAGTCTACGGTCAAATGTTATCGCAATGTGTTATTACACAACATCTTGGTATCGAAACTCATTGTCATTTTCGCTGACAAGAAATCGTAAGTGCAATCAGTTCAGTTTTTTTTCCTTCTTTTTATCATTTTAAATGTTGTTTTACAAATTATATAATGTGTAAAGGTGTTTTAATACCTCAAAATCATCAAACTAGCATTGGATATTCCGAGTTTGGAAAGCTTGGTCATCAACTTTCTTTTCATCACCCATTGCAATGTAGCCCCTTGATCCTTGGTTTCTTTATATAAACAACACAACAAAGACCACAATAATACAACAAACACGCGAAAATGGAGATTTGGGAAGAAATGGTGAAGATGATTTTTGCTAGGTTTAACCGTGGGTTTGAGGTTTTCGGTGGGAAGAGGAACTAGTTTGAAAATGTGTCTTTTGGTTAATTGTGGTGTTTTAGATAATGTGATGTTAGTTTGTGTTTAATTTTTTTTTAGTTTGGGGTTTATTAGACATTTTACAAGAAAAAAGGTACAAAACTTTTGGGTGTTTTGGAGTACAGTTTGAATTTAATTTTTAAGTGGTGTTTTTGAGATATTTTTTAGGTGTATATATCAGGACCATTTCTCAAATAAGAGCAATGATTATATGTGATGTGAGATATTTTAAAAGAAATATAAAGAAAATATGTGTAGATATTCATGCCAAAAGATATATTATTTAACACTTCATCTTGAATATACACCATATTCACCATTTAATAATTGTTGTCTCATTAAAATCTTAATAAAGAAAAACTCCGTGAGAAAAAACTAAAGTGGAGAAAAAATAGTACAACTTTTATGATCATTGAATCGGTATTGGGACGTTTGATGTTGCTTCGTTAAAACCTTTAGCTGAAAAACCCATTGGAAATAAATTAATTAAATGAAAAAGAGTACAACGAGTATATGTCCAAAATATTTTGTTATTCGATTCTCCTTCTGATTAGATACCCTCCCCTTCCCCCCCCCCCCCCCCCCCCCCAAAAAAAAAAACATGCCATGTATCTGATATTAAGTGGATGCACTTCTATCTCATACATAACCTTCTGAAATATCACTTTGACTTGTTGAATAGATTTGATAGGTTGTTATTTCAATTTTATTTTTCTTCAGAAGCTCCTTAAGATTTTGGTGAATATAGATAAACATGTCACTTTATCAAGATCTCCTTGACTATAATAGCATAACTGTTTTGGATTTTATATATGGCATAACTCTTTTTGAGTTCATTTATGTAAAAGTACTGGAATGTGTTGGTCAAATCTGCTTTGATGTAGCCTTTTGAGTTTGAGTTATACAGGCACCATTGTCTTCATAAGTAGTAGTGGGGACATATGTTATTTGAGGTGAGTCATAAGTTCTTTGATTGTCCCTTGTGATGATCCCAGAGATAAACTACATTCATATAACTATCTAGACACATATGGTTAGATATAAAAATATCACATAATATGATTGACAGTAGTCCCATGCTTTGGAAGTCAATAGTAATTATTTCTTGCCAAAATATTGACTGTAAATATTATGTCTGGTATCATGCATTGAGTTATGTATAAAAATAAAAATATACTAATAACGTATAAGTATGGTACTTTTGGACCATTTAAATAATGTAATAATAACATGCAAATATGGTACTTCTAGACCAAATTTATATTTGTCATCCTCTTTCGGATGACATGGATATTTTAATATCCAAATACTAGAAACCATGGGTATACTAAAATTGTGTGCTTAATATATGTTAAAGCATTGCATAACTTTTCAATTAATTTGATTAATGGATTGGTGTTTAACCAAAATTATTCTCGATCTTCAGGCCTCGACAATAACTAATTACCCTAAGGTCTTTCATTTTTTAATTCCTTATTTGGGTATCTTAAATTTCAATTGAGCTTTTCAGGAGCACAATATTTTAAGGATATTTATATAATGGCACATTGGCTTATATAATTATTTACGTACTTTTTTTAGACAAGTATTTGCTAAGACAATTGTATCTATATCCATCCGGATTGCCTGTTGTGTAGTGAACGTCTTAGTGTATTTTAGTACGTACTCCTTATCTTTGATTCATGCAAAGAAAATCATTGGTCCCATGGGAGGTATTGGTGCGCGGTCAGTTCTATGAGTTATATTGGTCCCGTGGGAGGTATTGGTGCCACCCACGGGACCGTTCGGGGGCTGTTTCGGGTTGTCACCCTCTAACGCCATGTTTTTAAGCCCAAGTCCAGAAATATACAAATTATCGTCGTATTCTCAAACCGAGAATTCCGCGGCTGCGGGGTCAGTTCCTACGAGTTACATTGGTCTCGTGGGAGGTGTTGGTGCCACCCACGGGGCCGTTCGGGGGCTACTTCGGGTTTTCACCCTCTAACGCCATGTTTTTAAGCCTAAGTCTAAAAATATGTAAATTATCATCGTATTCTCAAATTGGGAGTCCCGCGGCTGCGACGTCAGTTCCTACGAGTTACAGTGGTCCCGTGGGAGGTGTTGTTGCCACCCACGGGGCCGTTCGAGGGCTGGTTCGGATTTTCCCCCACTAACGCCATGTTTTGCCTTAGTCTAGAAATATGCAAATTACCATCGTATTCTCAAACCGAAACTCCCGCGGCTGCGCAGTTAGTTCTTACGAGTTACATTGGTCCCGTGGGAGGTGTTGGTGCCACCCACGGGACCGTTCGGGGGCTGTTTCGGGTTTTCACCCTCTAACGCCATGTTTTTTAGCCTAAGTCCAAAAATATGCAAATTATCGTCGTATTCTCAAATTGGGAATCCCCGGCTGCGGGGTCAGTTTCTATGAGTTACATTGGTCCCGTGGGAGGTGTCGGTGCCACCCACGGGACCGTTCGGGGGCTGTTTCGGGTTTTCACCCTCTAACGCCATGTTTTTAAGCCTAAGTCTAGAAATATGTAAATTATCATATTATTCTGAAACCGGGAGTTCCGTGACTGCGGGGTCAGTTTTTAAGAGTTACATTGGTCCCGTGGGAGGTGTTGGTGCCACTCACGGGCCCGTTCGGGGGCTGCTTCGGGTTTGTACCCTCTAACGCCATGTTTTTAAGCCTAAGTCTAGAAATATGCAAATTATCGTTGTATTCTCAAACCAGGAGTCCCGCGGCTGTGCGGACAGTTTCTACGAGTTACATTGGTCCCGTGGGAGGTGATGGCGCCTCCCACGGGGCCGTTCTGGGACTGTTTCAGATTTTCCCCCACTAACGCCCTCCTTTTATATGCCTAATTCTAGAAATATGCAAATTATCATCGTATTCTCAAATCGGCAGTCCCGTGATCACGCGATCAGTTCATACGAGTTACATTGGTCCCGTGCTAGGTGTTGGTGCCACTCACGGGGCCGTTTGGGGGCTGTTTCGAGTTTTCCCGCACTAACGACTTGTTTTTATGCTTAAGTGTAGAAATATGCTGTAACACCCCGCCCGCCCGGGGAGAGCGAACGGAGCGCTACTATCGATAAAACAAAACTAATCCACAAATAACAAGGTATAGAGCATGTAAATCCCACAATAAAACAAGAAACCACTATTCTCATCTTCAAATTAATACAACAAATCTCTCGAAATAATTACAACAATCTAACTATCTCGAAAATAAAATAAATCTCCAAATGCTCTATACATCAAAATAAATACAAGTCTTCTCATCTCTTGTATTAAAAATTCTTCCCAAATAATCCTCGCTAAAATCATCCCAATTGGTCCATAGCACTCAAATCCGTGCTCACCTGCCAACTAAGAAAAAGATGGGGAAGTACACAATACGACAGGAATATGCTCAACAAAGATGTTAGCGATGAACAAAGCGCAACAATACGACTACGAATACTCAAATCAAATAATGCAAATCTCAATAGCATTTTATCAATAAATTTCTCAACAACACATTAACCGGAGTCATCAGGCCTCACCATACCGCGCCATACTTTATCAAGTAGCCGGAAAAGGAGTCTTGGCGGGTGCCCAACATCAGTGCCATATTAAAATCTCATGATAGCGTGCTCAAAACAACATGAATAATACCTCATGAATGAAAATAATTCCAACAATTATTTTTCCAGATTTCCAAGAATTTAACAATTCAAAATATGAGTTCAATTAACAAGAATTCAACGGAATAAACACTCGCGAGATTTCAGGAGCATATTGTGTAAAACCCCATATCTTAAAATCATCATATAATTTCAGCCTCAAAATCTAATCACACCATCACGTTCTTCTCGCGAAAATAATCAAATCTTGTTCTAGCCCAAACTCGAGAAAACACCAAATAAGCCTTATAATCTAAGGTTGAAATCTTGAATAAGTTTGGGGCTATGGTTTGTATATGAAAGGGAGTAATTTTGGAGAGGTCTTGTGGTTAAAAAGCTTGAGAAAAAGTGATTTGAAAAGCCAAGCCACGAATTTGTTGATATATAAAGGATAAAGTGTTTGATTAAGAAAAGAGTTCTAATCAGATACAAACACTAAAATTTTTATTCTGGACGATCAGACCGTTGGAATCACTTGAAAATCTAATATGTTGTAGCGAACGGCGAGACAGGACTTCTGGCAAAAATTCAGCTTGATTGGACGGCCGGTTTTCTAAAAATATTATTTTTACTAGAGAGTTTTATGTTCCGAGGACTCTTAGAGAGTTTTATATTTTGAGGACTCTTCTATATAATAAAAATGCAATTAAAACTCCATTTTAATTCCGATTTCGAAACCGTTTGAAATTATCATCTTTAAAAATAAAATCTAACATATTTGAGCAATAAAAATAATTTTATCTCAAAATTTATTTTTCCTCTTTATTTCGAAAATACCCCAAAAATTACGCGGGTTGTTACATATGCAAATTATCGTCGTATTCTCAAATCGGCAGTCCCGTGATCGCGCGGTCAGTTCGTACGAGTTACATTGGTCCTGTGCGAGGTGTTGGTGCCTCTCAAGGGGCCGTTCGGGTGTTGTTTTTGGTTTTGGCCATCTAATGCCATTTTTTAGGTCTAAGTCTATATTTTCAAATTAGCGTCGTGTTCTCAAATAGGGATATTGTTTGTTAAGAGGTTTTGGCCGTTCTGGTGTGTGTTTGTTTAGAGGCTCAACTCACACGAGTGATATAGTTCCGGGGTTATGCATGTACTTAATAAATCAAATGATGATAAACCTTACATACTTATTGATTTAGAGGGTACAAGAATAATTAAAAGAAAGCCTATAAGTACTAGTATGGAATTACATACCAAAATCACTGAATTTCCTTCGAGGCGTATGACCAAATTCAGCGTAATCTTGGTTCCCTTCATATATCTTTTGAAATTTCAAAACGAAAGGTCTCCTTGTGACAATCCTTGTGTTAACCCCAAATTTTATTAAAGAAAAGTTGACAAGTTCTAAAGTTTCGTGAGAGACTTTCAGACTATGGAAGTACGAACACACAATGCGACTCGACATAATCACACATGTTTAAACTTTAGCACGATACATATGGACTACAACGGACTCCTAATTTTAAGTAATGCCACAAGGAGCAAGCATTAATCGAAGAAAGCCGCAAACTTGTTGTTATATAACTGTTATATAACAGTTATATAACTGTTATATAACAACAGTTATATAACTGTTATATTAACAGTTATATAATCGTTGTTATATAACTGTTAATAACAGTTATATAACAACGGTTATATAACTGTTATTAACAGTTATATAACAATGGTTATACAACGATTATATAACAGTTATTAACAGTTATATGACTGTTATTAACAGTTATATAACAACGGTTATATAACGGTTAATATAACAGTTGTTATATAACAGTTATCTAACTGTTCAAGTCCAAATTGGTAATGCCCCACAAGAAGAAACATGTGAAGTTATCAATGGTGAGGAATCAATTGAAAAGGTCAACCGTCCATCACATAATTACACAAACATTGTAGAAGAGGAACAAGAACCTGTTGTAGAGGAAAATATAGAGGGGAATGAAAAGGAGGAAATAGGAGATGAAGAGAAAAATGATGACGTGACTGATATTTTGCATTTATCTCTAAGAAAAATTCCTATTGATGAGGGGGATCAACCTAAACAAGCTATAGAGGGATGGACTCAAGTGACTAACAAAAAGAAGAAGAATTTATTGCCAAAAAATACTGTAACTACAGAGAAATTTTTGTTAAGGTTTTCATCAAAGAATCTCATAAAACCTATCTTTAAATGATTAAGTTGATGATTTGGAATGTGAGAGGCATTGGAAAGAAAATAGTTCGTAGAGTAATTAACAAATTTGTAAAGATACACAAACAATTGATGTTTGTCTGCTTAGAAGCTAAAGTAAACCAAGCTAGACTTGAAGAATTTCGAATCAAGTTTGGTTTCATTAAAGTATTGCTAATGAAGTCAACACTATTTGGAGTTTTTTCTCTTTTGATATCTCTGTGTCGATAGAATCTCAAGTTCCTCAATGATTAACTCTAAAGGTCTCTAATTGACTGCGCGGAAAAAGTGTGTTCGTATGAGGACACAATCGTCGTGTGTTTCGCCGCCGCGATACAAGGAATAAAACCTAAGCTACTACTACACTTGACAAGCAAGTACAACGGTAAGTCGGGTATCGTAAGAAATTCACAGGGAGTTATTGAATTTTAGATTTTAATTGTTTAATTACTTCAGGAATAAAAGTGTAAAAGATGATAGGTTGGAAATGGTGACAAAAGAAAAGAATAAGTTAACGCTAAATTAAAGGAAAGCGAGGATCGGGATTGCATTCCACCACACGGATCGAAACAACTACTAACTAGAGTTAAGGCTCGAAAGCAATTTAATCGAGCATATCCAATTAAGCATAAACATCACACAATAAGGAATTTAAGCCAAAGTTACGAGAGTAAACATTTAATGGAAAATGGTCGCACGCGGATTAAATTCGGATTGCCGCTATAAGCACTAAAGTTACGTGACAAATAAAGTTAAACGCATAACAATCCAACTTTAATACACGCGGTTTCAATTAAACGCGATTTTGCACGAAACCTAGTTTTCGGAGCTCGGGGCCCGAAAATGGCGGAAATGAAATCCCGACCCTATTTATCTAAGGGTGAATGGTGAGTTAAACTAAATTATGTTAATTAAACTAGGAAAGAAAGAATTAAAGCAAGTAAACTAGTTAGAAAGCATGGAAACTAAATTACAAGGCAAGGAAAGAAGAAGAACAAACTATATTAATGGAGAGGAAGTGAATAGTTCAATCTTACAAAACCACATGGGTTGTCAATCCAAGAAGAAGAGAAAATGAACTCTCCAAACCAAACCCTAACTAAAACTATCTAAATCAGAATATATGAGTGTCTCTATATCTCTCTTATTACAACAAAAACTAGCTTATATAGTAAGTTGGAATAAAAGAAAAGAAGAAAGAAAAGAAAGAAAATATCTGCAGGAGAAAAACAGGGGATCGATCGATCGACCCCTGTGGTCGATCGATCGACAATGTAAATCGTGGCAAAAATAAGAAGGCTCGATCGATCGACCCTCAGGCTCGATCGATCGATCAAGCAGTGGCAGCCTGCAATTTCCCCTGCATTGGCATACAATCCATCGTCGCACAAATCACCGTAACTTGGTCATACGGACTCGGAATCACGCACCGTTAGCGGTCACGCGAAGATAGCGAGGAGAGATACAACTTCCGTGTGGATGTCGGGCCAAGTGCCCAAACTGTGAAATGACCGGATTGCCCTTGAACGTGCGGTTGCGTACGAAAATTGTGCGGAATGCGTCCGGATCCCATACTTGGTACCTAAATACCTACAAAAGCCCAATTATACCTCATATAGCAAGTTAACAGTATAAACCGAGGTTGTCTGGTTAACGAGCTTAAATATAGCAATTAAGGCACCCGAGGGGGCTAAAATGCGTATGTTCGACGGATGAAAAATGCAATATTTGCGTCGTATCACACCCCCTAACTTACACATTGCTAGTCCCTAGCAATGAAATAGGATGCAACAAGAAGAACAAGTAAACCAACACAGGAGAGAGTACAAAAGTATGGTATAAAAGCAATAAAAAAATAAGGCCACTTTCGCGGGCGATTCGATTGCATTTAACGTATGCAATAAGCCGTTAAACCCCTAGGTTACCCTAGTGGACGAGTGTCGTCTCATGAGGGTTTTCGGGGATGAAACCCACAAACATCATATGGTTTCCTCAAAATATGCCCAACACAACATGCGACAAACTCAACAACAACGAAAAAGATTTCAAACATGTTATTAGCATATTGAACGAATTCAAGCTAAAGTCCGTTGTTATTAACAAGTTGAATACACCTCATAGAATTGAAACTTTAAAAGTGGGAGGGGGGAGAGAACATGCATAGTGTGATTTGGCGAAAAACTTGTATAAATCGGATACTAATCAAAGCAAGCATACATTCAATCCTCACGGCCATTACGCTCAGCAAATGAATTCACTCGAAACAGGGACGTAACACACGGGACATGCGGGCTAAAGAGTAAATGTAAATGGAAACTAGGCCGCACACATGTCATAGATGAAGAACGCTATATATAAACTAAAAAACTGTAATCTCAATGAAAGGATACCACTCACTAAAAGAGGCGAAATGCATTTTAACAGATTATCACAACTATTATGACTTTTAAATTACATCAACCTAAGATCACATAGGACTTTAATAGGGTTGTAATGTAGGCTAGGTTAGGGTACGAAAGGAAAGGGATGTATATACGGATTCAAAGTGTTTGGGGATGAAACTCGGAATAATGGAAAAAGTGGGCAATTTCAAAAATTGGACAAAGATGTCCAAACGAGCATTAGATATAACAATCGAGAGAGTAATCAAAGCTTATTGAAACACTACAAACAATATAAACAACTTTCTCTTTCTTTTTCTTTTCTTCCTTTTTCTCACGTTTTCTCTTTTGTTTTCTTTTGTTTTCTTGCTTTCTCTTTTTCACTCTTTTCCTTTCTTTTTCTTTCACTTCTTACTCTTTTCATACTCAAATTGCAACCACACAACAATAATAACATTCAATTCCAAGCAATAATCCAAACAAGGGTATGTAAGGTAATATATATGGTATAAAACTCCAATTTGGAGTTGGATATGGGATTTTGGGTAGTGAAAAGAAAGGCTAGTATTTAGGCTCAAGTGGGTTGACTAGGGAACATATAAAAGGTGAGGTCAAGGTCATATGGGCGATAAAACAAAGATGGCCTATGATCATTTCACAAAGTATACGCAATTCTCGAGTCAAAACAATATATGAAAATCATGCTCAAGTAACACATTTCAAGGATGAACTCAATTAATGAACGGTCAATGAAAGAATAAAGAGATTACCAACGACTGTAACGTTTTCAAAGAGGAAAGAATAGGGTATACACTCACAAATGAAGATAAGTCTCTAATCTCATTCTGTGTAAGTATATACAATGCAAGAAAAGCATACCGAGTTATAAAAATCTTAAACCAAATCAATATAACAAGAATGGTGCATGTGCTCACGGAATAAAGTTTAATTCATGAAGTTATTCATAATATCAATGATTTAGGGACTAAAATCTAATAACTTCTAAAATCGAGAACATGCATCGTTGAATTGTCTATTTGATCGGGCAATTATTAAAATTTATCATCGGAAACAAGGGCAAAATGCCCAATAAAGGAGAAAAAAGAAAGAAAATATTTTTGAAAATTTTCAAATTTTTAACAAAAACATGCTTTGTAACTAAATTGTAATCAAATCCAAGGAATAAACAGCAAAATGGATAGAATATCCTACACCCCCTAACTTGAATGTTGCATTGTCCCCAATGCGTCCATTAAAGAACACAACACAAAGCTAGGAAAAGAATGATATTACCCACATGTGGAGCGATCTCCATAAGTACAAGTCCAAATGAAGCTGCAAAACAAGTTAGTACAAAGCATATGAAGAATATGTACCGATGTATTAAGTTAAGAAAATCTATGTCACAAGTCACAATAATATAGAGGGGCTGAAGTGCAAATACTAGATAAATTGATGGTGAACTTTTTGATTTTATAAAATGGAAGGTCACACACATCAAAATTCAATAAACAACCACAAACTACATTTTCATTTCTCATTTCATAAGTTCAATACAAAATCACTTAATACATTACAACTAGAGAAATAAAAGAAATACAAATACAAATAAAAATAAAAATAAAAATAAAAAGTACAATATACTATCCGATCCCAGAATACAAAAATAACCCAGTACAGCAACAGCCTAGTGGCTGGAACCACTAGGATCAGAGGGGTCCTGAAAATGAGGAGGCAACGGTGTGTCGGAATCACTGCGCTGTAGATAAAGATCTCTCATCATCCCCTGCATCATCCGGTAATCCTGTCTATGTTGTGCCCTCGCCTGCCTCTGCACGGCCCACTCCTGCCGCTGCTCGGTATAAAACTACTCCTGCTGAGCCTGCTGCTGATCCAGGCGGGACTCCCAAGTCGCCCACCTGAGCTGGGTCTCTTCCCAGCGCTGGTCCTGCACGGCCTGAAATGCCGCAAAGCGGGCATCATCATCAGTGTGTGGCGCGTGAGAACCCTCACCCATCTCCATTCCACGTATCTCATCCTCCTCATCGTCAGGCAAGTCAGCCATCTCTGCCCTCTGTCTCTTACCCGTCGGTTGCCCCCACTCGTGCTTTAGCATTTTCGAGATGTTGTCCTTAGAGAGAAGCCCGAGTGGGTCATGCCTACGGTCAGCGTCCAACTCCGGGCAACCGTGTGAAATACAAACCCTCGTGATGAGGGCAGGAAAGGAAGGGAATATCTCCAGGCGATCTCCTTCGCAGTAGCGCACATCATGTCTAGAAAAATACTGGGCAAGCTGATACTGCCCAATCCATTAATCATCGTGTAGATCAATGCAGCATGTTTGTGACGAACCTCAGACCGGTTGTTCGTCACCATGAAGGAATGGACATTGATGTAGTGCAATAATTGAGGCAAGTCCTCCATCGCAGCCGAGCGGAAAGCACCCTTCTTCCACGCCTCGCCCAGTGCAAGGGCCTCTATCAATGTCCCTCGGCCGAAAATAGTCCCATCAAGAAAACTGACTGAATCCGCGGGGAGAGGAACATCCATAAAATCTGCCAAATCTGCTATGCTGAAGGGAATCCTCACCCCACGAACCATGGCCTCATATGTAGTAGGCCCACTGTTGCTCTTTACCTCTACTAACGTCGCGTAGAATATACGGACCAATTCCTCGTTGACACGCCCGTTAGTAGCAAGAAAGGGCTCCCACCCCTGACGGCGCAACAAAACACGCGCCTCTCTCGGTATCTCCTCAAGGACCCACGCAAAGTGAAAACCAAGCGGTCGCTCGGATGTATGAAAGTGCGCATGGAACCAATCCCGCTCTTGCTTGGAGCGGAAACCATCAACGCCCCCGGCGGGCACACACCTAGTAGACGAGTATTTTTTTGGTGCCATTTCAACCTACAAAACAAGAATTACACAATACAAAGCAAAGTGTAAGCACAATTTATGGTTAGTAGTGTAAAAGTTGAAATGGTGGTGCAAGTGCGCAAAACCGAGGTGAAAATATGCAACATTGCGATGAAAAATGTCGGAATGCGACAAGGCATGAAAATCACCCAAATGTGCGTCAAAAATTGGATTGAAATCTGTTTTAGGCATTTTGACGAACACTTGGCGTGCGCAATGTGCGTCAAGGTTTGAAAATACCAATTTGAACCAACGAAATCACCCCACTCATGAACAAAACAACAATGCAACAATTTATACTTGTTCATGAGTGGATTTACAACAAGAAACATGAGAAAAAACAGTTGGAACAATACAAAATCAGGGGGGTAAACACCAACATTCAAACATATGTCACGAAATGGTAAAAACATGTAATTAGTGACACAAATCTAACAAAAGCTACAAATCCATGTAAGAGTAATGAAGATTATACCTTGGATGTGTAGTAATTGGAAGAAAAAGAGAGAATGTGGTGTGGGAAGAAATTAGGGCAAAATCGTGTATGAGAGGAGAGGAGAGAATAAGAGAAAAGAGGGGAAAAAAGAAGCAGCCCTCGGCTTTAACCTGCTCGATCGATCGATCGATCGAGCCTGGCCTTCGATCGATCGATCAAGCAGGGCCAGACACACTGCATTCCTTTTTTAAAATGGGGGGGGGGGGGGAAATTGCAATTCAGGGATACATATGGGGTCTAAATATAAAATAACGATATATATAGTATATATAAGTATATATATATAAAATATGAAATAAAAAAAAATAAAATAAAAAATAAAATAAAAATTAATTACACATAGGCATACATATACACACAAAAAGGCCTATGCAAAAAAAAAATATATATATACAATGAGCAACACACACGCATGGTCACGACAAAATGAAAAATAAAAGAAAATAAAAAAGAAAAACAAATGCAAATGCGTGAGAATGCGCGTGTGAAAAACAAAGGAAAAAAATGTTTTTGTGATTTTTTTGATTGTTTTCTTAAGAAATGTGTGCCGGGATGCATAGTCTCTGCAAATTCAAGTCCGTTGAACCTACAAAAGAGTTAGAACCAAGCATAGAAAAAGAAATAAAAAGAGATTAACTAATTACACTAGGCTAAAATTAAGAAAAAATAAAAATGAAGAAGTTAGTATATACAACCTACACTTAGGATGTGCAATTAACTATATACCAAAAGTTTAAACTTTTGAGGGTCCATCCGAAACACAATTTGAATTTGGCGGATCAACGGTGGACCCTCCCGAACATGCATGCCTCCCGGAAAATAGGAATTCCGTTTGAACAATGGAAGGCATGTGGGCTGTGAAAGAAATGAACCATCGCCAATTTGAAATTCTGGGCGGACGATGGGGGATTATAATAACAAGGGGGAAAGGTACACCTGAGGTCCAAGAAAAGTTAACTCATCTCCCAAAGATTTTTCAAACGGAATGGGAGATGGTGCACACGTCGGGATACCATCCATCGAAAACAAGTCCGGTAAAGAGTCCCTATCGACAAAAAGTGTAGTTTTAAAAGTTTCTACCGACTCATAGGAATCAACCGGTAATTCTAATGGTTCGATCACGGAAAACGAATATGGTGATGAAACAAATTCAATCTCAATCGACTCATCGTCGGAAGGAGATAGAATTTCGGGGGAGAAAGATTCACATTCGATGAGAAATTCTTTGAAAAATTGAGGTGAAACACAAGTTTCCACCTCCTCGTTGTTTTGTGCATAAGAATTCATCTCATCGCAAAGTGCACCAAGTCTCATTCCAGCATCATTAAGGATTTCCAAACCTTGGGAGTAAAGAAGCAAAGTTTCTTCCAAAGTAGGCTTCCTCGGCTCAAGAGCCTCGGACTCCTCATTTGGTTGAAACTCGTCTTCGAAAGTAATGAAATGAAAATCGTCATTGGATTCGAATAATGAATCCAACTCAAGCTCCCAATAACGATTTTCATTGCGATAAATGTTTTCAAGTCTTTCATTTTTAAGAAAATCTTGAAAATGAAAAACTTGAAAACTATCCCCAAAGTATGAATCATTAGAATAACCGTAATAACTATAAAAACAGGACATTATTACCTCGTTGTTTGCAGATGGAGAATCCGAGCAAGAAAGTGAGCAACCGCGAATCAAAATTTCTTAGCGCTCAAATATGCTATCCTGCAAAAAAGGTTAAAACAAAGAATACAAATACAAAAGAAAAAATACTACGAAATAATAAAACAATTACTATCTAAAACAAACTCCCCGACAACGGCGCCATTTTGTGACCGCGCGGAAAAAGTGTGTTCGTGTGAGGACACAATCGTCGTGTGTTTCGCCGCAGCGATACAAAGAATAAAACCTAAGCTACTACTACACTTGACAAGCAAGTACAGCGGTAAGTCGGGTATCGTAAGAAATCCACAGGGAGTTATTGAATTTTAGATTTTAATTGTTTAATTACTTCAGGAATAAAAGTGTAAAAGATGATAGGTTGGAAATGGTGACAAAAGAAAAGAATAAGTTAACGCTAAATTAAAGGAAAGCGAGGACCGGGATCGCATTCCACCACATGGATCGAAACAACTACTAACTAGAGTTAAGGCTCGAAAGCAATTTAATCGAGCATATCCAATTAAGCATAAACATCACACAATAAGGAATTTAAGCCAAAGTTGCGAGATTAAACATTTAATGGAAAATGGTCGCACGCGGATTAAATTCGGATTGTCGCTATAAACACTAAAGTTGCGTGACAAATAAAGTTAAACGCATAACAATCCAACTTTAATACACGCGATTTCAATTAAACGCGATTTTGCACGAAACCTAGTTTTCGGAGCTCGGGGACCGAAAATGGCGGAAATGAAATCCCGACCCTATTTATCTAAGGGTGCATGGTGAGTTAAACTAAATTATGTTAATTAAACTAGGAAAGCAAGAATTAAAGCAAGTAAACTAGTTAGAAAGCATGGAAACTAAATTACAAGGCAAGGAAAGAAGAATAACAAACTATATTAATGGAGAGGAAGTGAATAGTTCAATCTTACAAAACCACATGGGTTGTCAATCCAAGAAGAAGAGAAAATGAACTCTCCAAACCAAACCCTAACTAAAACTATCTAAATCAGAATATATGAGTGTCTCTATATCTCTCTTATTACAACAAAAACTAGCTTATATAGTAAGTTGGAATAAAAGAAAAGAAGAAAGAAAAGAAAGAAAATATCTGCAGGAGAAAAACAGGGGATCGATCGATTGACCCCTGTGGTCGATCGATCGACAGTGTAAATCGTGGCAAAAATAAGAAGGCTCGATCGATCGATCAAGCAGTGGCAGCCTGCAATTTCCCCTGCATTGGCATACAATCCATCGTCGCACAAATCGCCGTAACTTGGTCATACGGACTCGGAATCACGCACCGTTCACGGTCACGCGAAACTAGCGAGGAGAGATACAACTTCCGTGTGGATGTCGGGCCAGGTACCCAAACTGTGAAATGACCGGATTGCCCTTGAACGTGCGGTTGCGTACGGAAATTGTGCGGAATGCGTCCGGATCCCATACTTGGTACCTAAATACCTACAAAAGCCCATTTATACCTCATATAGCAAGTTAACAGTATAAACCGAGGTTGTCTGGTTAACGAGCATAAATATAGCAATTAAGGCACCCGAGGGGGCTAAAATGCGTAGGTTCGACGGATGAGAAACGCAATATTTGCGTCGTATCACTCATCCTGTTCTGTCTTCTGTTATTCAAGTTTCCTTGGTTTATGCTAAATGCAATAGAAGAGATAGAATAGTTTTATAGGTGTATATAAATTCCATTCATACATTGAATCCATGGTTTGTAGGAGGTCACTTCAATACAGTGTCTGCTTCTACAGATAGGGTAGGAGGTTTACTTTATGACTTTAATACTGCAGAAGATTTCATCCAATCTATGGAGTCTAATGGCCTCATTGATTTGGGGTATTTGGGCTCCAGGTTCACTTGGTGGAATAAAAGACAATCTAGTGCTAGTATTTGGGAAATAATAGATAAAATTTTGATGAATTTGAGTAGCAAGCAGTTATTTTCTAAAGTGGTTGTTGAACACTTGAGTAAATTAACTTCTGATCATTCTCATATGCTTCTAAGCTTATCTAGTGATTGTGATAAACTCCCAAATAGATTTGTGTTTAAAAAATTTTGGGTTGCTCATTCCTCATATAAAGTTGTTATTCAGGCCAATTGGAAATCTTACAATGGAGGAAATCCAATCTAAAGATTCTTAGAGCATGTCCAAAAAATTAGAATAAAGTTCAATTTGGTAACATTTTTCAAAAGACTGTCTCAGCTGAAGATGATTCTCTTAGAAGTGAAATCAATTTTGAAAATGATCCCTCATACTATAATAGAGAAAATATGATTAGATGCTTGACGAGAAGATCCTATTGTCGGTGTAGTAAACGAAGACGAAGCAGGATCTTATTTCTTTTATACTTCCTTCAACTTTCGACCTTCCCTAGGTAGATCTCCATGAAGTAACTTTTTCAACTTAAGTGAATAGATCCGTTATTTCATATTGTAGTGGTTTCCTAGTTATCCATGTAATTTTTAAATTATATTCCTATTCTCAAACCAGGAGTCCCGTGATTGCGCGGTTAGTTCCTATGTGTTACATTGGTCCTGTGAGAGGTGTTGGTGCCTCTCACGGGATCGTACGGGGGCTATTTCATGTTTTCACCGTCTAACGCGTTGTTTTTAAGCTTAAGTCCTCATATTTTCAAATTATGATCGTATTCTCAAATCGGGAGTCCCGTGATCTCGCGGTCAGTTCCTACGAATTACATTGGTCCCGTGTGAGGTGTTGGTGCCTCTCACGGGGCCTCTCGAGGGATATTTCGAGTTTTTACCTTATAACGCCTTGTTTTTAAGCTTAAGTCCTCATATTTTCAAATTATAGTCGTATTCTTAAAACGAGAGTCCCGTGACTGTACAAGCAGTTTCTACTAGCTATATTGATCCCGTATGAGGTGTTGGTGCCTCTTACGAGGCTGTACGGGGGATGTTTCATATTTTCACCCTCTAATGCCTTGTTTTTAAGCTCAAGTCCTCATATTTTCAAATTATCATCGTATTCTCAAATCGGGAGTCCCGTGATTGCGCGATCAGTTCCTACGTGTTACATTGGTACCTTGAGAGGTGTTGGTGCCTCGCACGGGATCGTCCGGGTGCTCCTTCGTGTTTTTACCCTCTAACGCCTTGTTTTTTAGCTTAAGTCCTCATATTTTCAAATTATCATCGTATTCTCAAATTAGGAGTCCTATGATCGCGCGATCTGTTGCTACGAGTTACATTGGTCCCGTGTGAGGTGTCGGTGCCTCTCACTGGGCCGTTCGGGGGCTTTTTCGAGTTTTTACCTTCAAATGCCTTGTTTTTAAGCTTAAATCCTCATATTTTCAAATTATAGTCGTATTCTGAAACCGGGAGTCCCGTGACTTCACGGTCAGTTCTTACGATTTACATTGGTCCCGTGTGAGGTGTGGGTGCCGCTCATAGAGCCGTACGGGGGTTGTTTCATGTTTTCACCCTCTAACGCCTTGTATTTAAGCTCAAGTCCTCATATTTTTAAATTATCGTCGTATACTCAAACCGAAAGTCCTGTGACTGTGCGGTGAGTTCCTACGTGTTACATTGGTCCTGTGAGAGGTGTCGGTGCCTCTCACGGGATTGTACTGGAGCTATTTCGTGTTTTCACCCTCTAACGCCTTTATTTTAAGCTTTAGTCCTCATATTTTCAAATTATCGTCGTATTCTCAAAGCGGGAGTCCCGGGAATGGGCGGTCAGTTCCTACGAGTTACATTAGTCCCGTGCGAGGTGTTAGTGCCACTCACGGGGCCGTTCGGGGGCTGTTTCCGGTTTTCTCCCACTAACGCCATGTTTTTAAGCCTAAGTCGAGAAATATGCAAATTATCGTTGTACTCTCAAATCGGGAGTCCCATGATCTTGCGGTCGGTTCATACGAGTTACATTAGTGCCGTGAGAGGTGTTGGTGCCACTCACGGGAGTCTAAAATATTTTTAACATATTATCCAATAATCAAACCAATAATTATCCCGTACTCCTTCTAATTATCCCGTACTTTCTAGCATACTATCCGACAACAAGCCAACAACCAAAAATTATCCAACAGCCAAACCAAACAAAACCAATAATTATCTCGTACTCCTTCTATCATCTAAAAGATTTAATAGATAATGCATATCAATTATATAACTACTTTAGTTAAAGTAAAGAGTACCTAGTGTGTAATGAAGAACTGGCATGTAATGAAGAACTAATATCCAATTGGCCGCGATTTGCAATACGTAAACAATGTGTTATGAAGAACGGGTATGTAAAATTAAAGAAAGTACCTCACAATACCACTGAAGAATTAGATCTGCTGCCTATAATATGTCGTAGATTTACATATGACGCAGATTTATTCCCCCATTTTAACATCGCAATTTGAACGAACATGAGCAACCTGCTACCTATAATATGTAAAGAAAAGTACACGAAGGCAAAGGAGAACAAAAATGTATAATATCAACCCGGTGCTTATAATATCAATGTAGTTGTGATTATTACGCCGCCATTTTAAGGCTTTAAATACATATCCAATCAAGTTGATCACAACAAATCTCAAACTAAAACAGAACTGTATGAAATCAACAGAATTATGGCATACATGTCAAGATAAAATATGAATGAACGGAATCAAGTTGCCTTTGTTCCATGTCAAGTTGTAGCGTCCTAACATCTTGACATAAACGTCAAAAAATGCACATTAATCACAACATAAGTGATATACTTTTTCATAGACAAATCAAGAACACACCTAACAAATTTAATAACATGTACACTTATCGACACTAGTATCAAGTCAATAAATCCAACATAGTATCCAATAACCAAGCCAACAATATCTCACTATAATAATGTGCCCACGTGTTTGCAACTAGTATGTCAAAAAAATTCATTTAATTATATTTTGTCAAAAAAAATCACGACAAGCATATTACCCCTAATATAATATGATTACATGCATATAACCCACAATAAGGTGGATGTAATTTTTTTACATGTTAAAAATCCATTTAATTATATTTTTTAAAAAAAAATATAATGTCTAGGGTTTTGAATAATATTTTGTCAAAAAAATATACACACATACAATCTAGGGTTTATTGACATAATTTATACATACACGCACATACAATCTACGGTTTATTGACATAATCTATACATACACACACATACTATTTAGGATTTACTAAACCTAATATTTTTTTTGCCATAAATCTATACATACACACACATCCAATATAGGGTTTATTGATAAAAAAATTATTTATTTGTTCATAGTTACACACATAAACATACATATACACATAAATCTATACATACACACATATAAACATAAATCTATGCATACACACACATACACAAATACAAACATAAATCTACACATACATACACAGAAATTAGGGCAAATCACGAAATCCAAATGAAATCAAAATGAATCAATACATACCAAGGGTTAATCCAAATAAAAACCAACTGAAATCGAACAAATCCAACTTAAATCCACACGAAATCGCAAGAGCCCTTGCAAATCGAAATTAAATCCCCACGAAGTTGCACGAGACAGCATCAAAAATTTCAGCAACGAAATAACAAAGTAGCGTTTTTTTTAATACCTGACTCTGGTCACGGCCTAAAGCCATGACCCCCATGCGCGCGACCAATAAATGAGAAGAGGTGGTTTGGCTTGCACCTGGTCACGGCCAAGATCCGTGATCCACCATGCGCGACCCTCCCTGCTGCTTGAATAAGGTATGGTCACGGCCCATAGCCGTGACCCACACTAAGAAATGATCACGACCCTCAACCGTGACCCTCAATGTGTGTGTTTTCTGTTTCGTCATGTCTTTGGTCACGGCCCAAGTCCGTGACCCATCCGAGACCAGTTTGGAGGGAATTTTGGCGCAAAATTTAGCGCCAAGCTGGTCACGCCCAGGTCACGGTCTAAGTTCGTGACCCACTGTGGTCAGGGATTTAGTCCATGACCACTTCCAGAGCATGCATAATTTAGTGTGGTAATAAATATGATCACGCCAAATATTGAGTGGGTCACGGCCCAAGTCCGCGACCAGCTAGTCACGGCCCAAGTCCGTGACCCACTGGGCGTGACCATTCGCTGGATTTGGTGTAGTGAGGTCACGTGCCATTGTAATTTTGGTCCCCATGATTGCCCCAAAAGCTCAGTATTGCTTTAAGGTCGTTGGGCTTTGTTATGCCTAGATTGGATATTGACTCTGTAATTCCTCGAGCTAGAGTATTTGTTGATTGATCGAATGTCAGTTTTATAAATATCCTTAAAATTAAAGGATCTTTTGATCGTTGAGTGCCCCATGGGCATGCACATAAATATTACCTTTTTTCTTTGTAGTGAACCGTCGTTTCGACAACCGTCATACGCGCGTGTAATCATCATATTTTTTGGGGGAATTATGGGGGAACTTCTTTCTAAAAGACTATAGTTCCCACCCTTTTCCCATTTTCCAGTTCATTTGAAAAATATGCAATCTTTCAAAGGAGGATTTTTATTGTCGTCAGTCCACCTATAAGAACTTCTTTGAAACTCTTTCTCCATTTCAATTTTCTTCACTTTATCTTTTTAATTGTTTCACTGAGCGTGTCATCTTTAACCATGGTGTGCGTTATTAATAAAAACACCGTGGAAGAATTTAAACTTGATCATTAAATCCCCCTTGGGTATCAATAGAGTTAGTTGATTGTCCTTGTGACCCTTGCGCCCTTTTTGAAGGTCATTGGTTGCCTTCAATATTTGTTACTAGGCATGGGGTCACATTTCCCCCAAATTGCTTATTTTTGGAGTTTTGCTAATATTTTGATGTGGTCCCAGCCCAAGTTGCCCCAAACACATGGAGGATCAGTAATGGGATGAATCGTACTAATTATTTATATGGAACCCATCTCGACATTACTAAAATCATTTATTATTGCCAATGGGTGACTAGTATTGAGAACATTAACTTTATGAGATAATAGAGCCCTAGTTGTAAATATCCTTGATTCCAATAAAGATTATTGGGATCATGGACTAATGGTAAAGAACTAGCAACACTATCTACTTCTTTACGGTGTGGCATATAAAGGGTCTAGATGCCCTTAGGAAGGGCAAGGAATAGGTTAGAAAGCCATTTTGTTAGCTTTGTGATCCTCTTTTGGTTGAGGCTAATGTTTTGTTATTTTTCTATTTATTTTTATAGGAAAAATCAAGAAGAAGATTCCTCGTTATAGCAATGTTAACTTTGTTGACCTTTGAACGATTTGGTACATTCAACAAAGAGTTGGCGCTATTGAGCACCCAAGGCCGACGATGTTTTTTCTCAACTATAAGAGTTCCTCCATTTATTTTGTTACAAGGTCGACAAAAAGAAGGTCAGTCATCCCCATTACTTTAGATGACCCAGAGGCCTCCATTTCCCTAGACTCAGAGAGGGACAAGTCATATGAAGAAAACATGTTTTTCCATGACTCAAAGATGTATGGATCTTCTGAGAAAAGCACGACGTCTTCCTTTGAGCCTCTTGACATTTCTTTAGTCCCTTCTATCATTTCCCTCAGTGCCATATCGAAAATAAGGTTACTAATTTGATCATTGCAAATGTTGGTGTTACACATGCTGGTACCAGGTCCCTTCCCCTTGCCTATTTGTTTGGCAAAGAGAAAGATATTTCTCAATTAGCGAGTAAGAAAAGTGAAGTTGGGGGTTCCACTTACCCTATGAACCGTGATGATTCCATTTCTAAAGACCACGAGCCTCTTTTAAAAAGGTAAAATAAAGATCATCTTCCCGCTCCCCAATTAGACATTGTGGGGAAGAAAATTGTTGATAAGGGAAAGGGTGTTGCCTAGTCCGTTGTTACTCGTCTCAATCTATCTAAGGGATTAATTAGGTCTGAGGTTTTCCCTAGGGATAGAGCAAATGCCTCTGCCTTAACCAATTCGAGATTATTAGAGCATTCCAATCATAACCTTTCACTTTTAAGTTGATCACCTTCATATTGTTCTTTTATGTTTGTTTCTTATATTTTTCTCATATTTGTCTATCCTTTTATTTTGTGGTTCTTAATTGATTACGATGAATTACTGGAGAGGAATGACTGAATGAAGGCATCATCTGTTGATGCAGAGATTACATTTTAAGAGTTGTGTAAATCTCTGTTGGTTGCTCGACGATTGAATAATATTCAGGCGAACGAGAAAAAGAAGCTCGGCGAGAAGGTTAAGATCTTGTAGGCTGATAAGGTTAATCTTCAGAAGAAGATTGATGATTTTGCTACTCTTGTGATTGCTATTCAGTAGGTAAAAAAGGATGCCAAATATGATAAGGCTGAGACCGACCTTGCCAAGACACAGGTAACTAAAGCTAAGGTCAAAGTTGAGGAGGCCTTGGCTAGTGTGGTGAAGATTAAGGACATTGCCTTTACCTACCGTTGTAACAAAGTATTTGCCAATTCTGAAATGCAGACTGACTACCTTAAAAGGGTATTTTTCAAGGATAAGGCTCTGATTAAGGTTGGCAAAAGCAAAGGGTCGGAACTCTTTAGTGAACATCATACAGGTTCCGCCTCAATTGGAGGAAGAGGTTGAGGATGAGGATAATGAGGCGATTAAAGAGAAAGAAAAAGTTACCGATCAAAACTAGATAACTGTTGAGCAGGCTACCAAAAGGAGAAGGTCGACAAAGCAACTTCTTAGGTATTCTATTTAGATGATGTTATATTTTCTTTTTTATTTCCAACTGATGTAGGGCATGCTCGAGTTGTAATTCTTTTTTAGTGGAATTGATGGTCTGATTCTACTATTGCCATTTCGTCTAATTTTTGAAAATCTTCTCTTTTGTTTGACAAACTTATATATTTGACCACTTGTTCATCCAGTTTAACATAAAACTTATAGCATTGGTCATTGCTAGTAACGAATTTCAAGAAAGACATGGGAGACTATTCTCTGATGATCACGATGAAGATGATGAGGGCGATGAGCTTGACAAGCACATAGCTCCTGATGTTTCACTCAATCGAAAGAAGCATACTTGAATCTTTGTCGTCTCTTTTATCAGGCAATCACGGACAATGTCGCTTTTCATAACATGATTTCTATTACTCAACGCAGTCACAAGGAGTCATTATCCAATTTGAAGGTCGATTTTGAATGAAAGCTTGTCGATCTGACCAAAAAGAGTGGATTTGATAAGAGTTTGATCGCCATTGAATCCGTTCATTCAATGAAAGATTTTATTTTTCATGTCTATCTAGTGGGCACTTGAGAGGTCGCCATTATCCTTGAGAAGGAGAACAATGATATGAGGGCTGATCTTGACAGACTCAATAACTTCAGACCAAGCAAATAGGTTAGGGAGGGCACTTCCTTTTTGGGAAAAGAGAATGTCCAACTAAGGGAGGATATAGATAAGACTCAAAAGGCCTTAAATGACAAAGTTATAGATGATAAAAGATAATCATTCTCTCAAGTAAAAAAAGGTCATCTAGCATAAAAGCTAGAGAAGACTTTTCTCAATAAAGTATCAACCATTAAAAGTCTTACCGAGAAGATTGGCCGTCTCATATTCCAGTTCCATAAATAACCTCGTCAGGTCTAGATGAATGGTTGTGATAAGGCTCTTCTCAATATGTATCATGCCCTAAGCGATGCCCATAATATTAATTATAAACACAGTTGGCTTAATGCCGTCACAGTGGCAAAGGTTCCACAGGATTCTGAATTGTGGTATTGGTGTGACCAAGGTTGATTAGATCATCAATATTATCCTTAAAAGCTTGACGTTTCATGGATCCTAAGGGACACCAGTCCGGTTAGCCTTATAAGTAAATACCTTGGTGACTTTGACCTTGATGGATACGATGAACTCTACTGACCTCAACACTTGGTTGACATTGAGAGTTTTAGTGGGCCATCAAGGATCAGAGATATGACTGTGACTGTTACTCCTTACGCATTGGATGTTCCACCTACTGGAGTTGGGAGTTTAATGAATGATCCATGCCGATCGCGCAATTGATCCATCTATATTCACCAGTTTGTTGTAAATTGTTTATTTTTTCAATTTCCTTGTAATAACTTAAAGTGTTAATGGCAATTTTTGCATTTTTGCTTCCTTATATGATGTGTGGTCTTATGATATTACCTTTTAGGTGATGCCTTCAGATTTAACCCTAGGCCTATAACTAAAAAATAAAAAATGTACCAATTTGTGGGGTCGTTCCCCATCGAAATTTTTTATGACCCATCTAGTAGTAGGTGCCTAAGGTTTCCCAATAGGCCTTTCACCGGCTCTAAGCCATTGTTCATGTTTTGTTATTCACCAAAAAAATTATGTTGACCTATTGATATTCAGAGTTAGTTTATGGTCGCTCAACTAGTTAGTCTTAAAAGAATTATCACAGTGAAAAGTAATATATTGAAGACTATTTACTTAACTAATTGGTATTTTTTATTAAGTACTCATTTGCTTGCCACTTAGAACAAAGCATATAGATAGGTGCGAGAAGTTTGAAAAAACATCTTGAAGAAACTATAAAACTGAAATAAACAAGCTTAGTCATAAACTAAAAATCTAAAAGTAAAACTTCTTTAAGTTGGTTACGTTCTAAGCTTGGGTAACCTCTCTTCCCTCCAATGTTTCTAAGTGGTAGGCTTACATTAAGTCACCATGAATGACTTTGAATAGGCCTTCCTCATTGGTCCCAGTTTCCCGTCTGAGGGTATTCTGGCATTGCCCATAATATTTTTGAGCACGTAGTCTCTAATCTTGAATCATCTTTCTTTGACCCACCCTTTGTATTGCTGGTTGTAGGAGGTAAGTTTTACAAAAGTTAATTCTCTTTCTTCATCGGCTAAGTGAAGATCTCATCTAATTGCTTCATTGTTGAGATCTTAATCGACTAAGGTGGATTTCATGGTTAGTAAACATGCTTCAAGTGGGACCACCACCTCCGTTCCCTAGGCCAAGGCAAAGAATGTTTCCCTCGCTGGCAACCTGGGTGTTGTTCAGAATGCCCAGAGAACGTAGGGGAGTTGGTAGACCCAAGCACCCTTTGCTTTTTCCAACCACTTTTTGATTTCGTTGAGGACTCTCTTATTGGAAGCTTCTGCATGCCCGTTGCTTTGGGGGCAGGACACTGAACTGTAGTAGTGCCTAATATTGTGCTCGTTACAGAAGCCTTGAAAAGGCTGCTTTTGAAACAAGTTTCATTATCTGTTATGATACACATAAGCAAAATTAAGATAAGTATTCAAGGGTGAAGATCAAGATCACATAACACAAGAATATACGTGGTTCGACGACATGCCTACATTCATGGGATTTGGGGTTCACTTTTTCATTAATTCAAAGAACCGGTCGACAAAGTTGTAGTACTGCTTGACATTATAATATTACAATCCCCTCTCAAATAGGGGCGGGTTTAGATTTATAGAGTAACTTAAGAGAGTCCTAGCTTTGTTAATAACTATCCCTAGAAGTTCAGACCAATCTCTTATCAGTTTGAGTCATTATAAGGGATAAATATTAGGGAGTCCTTTATGACTTTGACTCTTAATTAACTTAATGCGCAAGAAACCTGTGGGCCCATGCCGAACATTTTCAGGTTATGTGCTATCGTAACCTTGATACCCACACTTATAAACTCCCATTTGTAATCGTCGGGTTTAACATCTTATGGAGTTTATACTATAGGTCTGAATACACCACGTTTATTTAGAGACTTGAATTATGCCATCATGGCATTTTTTCATTTTGACCGATCTATTCTTTGTCGAAATTCATTTATAGTATGTGGATTTGTATCATTGACCTTTGATTTTTATGTAACTACAACATATATAATTTTGTCATCGATGATCATCTTTGACGATCCCATATTTCTCTTGTATATGTATAAAACATTGAGATCTCATTTAATATTAGGTACATTTGCCTACTTCAGGGTCTTTCTAGTTACTTTAGGGACTTGTGTCTTTTATAGACAATAACCTCTTCTGGAATTTTAGAGAAAGTGGATCTTTTTTTCATAACCACTCCTTGAGCATTATTTATAACCTCTTTTGGGCCATTATCTGGTCATGATTTTATTTAACCTCCACTATTGGAGAGTCAAGTTATTTGGACCTATAAATTTACCAACTTTTGACGTGCAATAAATTTATACGATGTTGAATTTATTTTTTTATACTAAGACGATGATTTTGGCAAGCACATTTGCAACTAGACCATGTAACCACATCTAACATATTAAGTTTCGTAGTCATTTGATGTTGCAATATCATTTTCACTTCTTTTTTGCATTGAGCGATACGGGGGATTAGATGAGACATAGTGAATGTATTAGAATAATTTTTACTTCAGGTAGCTTCTATCCTCCCCTAATGGCGGGAAGAGTTTCTCGTCGGAAATAAAATTGCACATACAATAAACATTACAATTTTCAACGGTTCAATAATTATGGAGCTTCAAGCTTATGAAAAAGTGCAGTTCTTATAATAATGAATGTTGTATAGTATAACCCCGTAAATAATGAAATGAGGGTTTTCTAGTGTAAGCTTTTGCCTTTAGCACTATAAGTAATGCAAACTTACTTTTCATTGTTTATTAATATCGTACCCATGTATTTTGATGTCCATAAAGATAAAGTAAAATTCTTTAGGAATTTCTTTCATATAACACATCACATATGAATGGGAGGGTACCACATAACAACATCACATAGGCTCTTCTGGAGCCTTAGGCTCAACTATGGTTAAAACTTATACTGTATTAAATACCAAGTCTGAAAAAAACTTTTGGTTTTTCAAAATAATATGAGTTGTCATTGTATGCTTGACAAATATCATGATATAATAACAGTTCATAATTGTCAATTACAATATTCAATATAGATTGTGAAGTTCATGTGATTCCAAATATGTATATGGACAACAATAATTTATTTTGTGACTAAGCGTTTAGTGACCAAACTTAAACAAATAAAAGTATTTAAAAAATACTCGTGTTAAATAATTATCAGATGTTCATAGAATGAGGTGGATAGCAAAAACTTTAAGTTTTTTAACAATGAATCTTAGAATACTTAATAATCTCAAAAGAATTTATATTTGAGGATATTGATTAATTATGAGAAATAACTCGAAGCAATGTATGTCTAAAATTTATGCATTTTGATGACTTTGGATCATTAGAAATCATAATTTAATCATTATGCTTTAAGCATAAAAAATCTTGAATATATGGATATCAAATGAGGATTTATATTTAAAGGAGGAAAAATTTACCGATTAAAGTTTAGAGTTTGGGTTTCATATTAACTATAGAATTAAAGCCGACGACTACAGGTACTCATTAAAATAATTCACAAAGCGCTTCGCGCAAATTACGTGAAATATAAAACTTCATGTTTCATCATTTGTGTGCGAGAACTTCTGATTCTACAAAAGTAACTGAACATCATATTCAATATTATTAATGCAAAGGACATTAAAGTCTCTACCCTTTTTATATCAAACTTTAGGTTTTATTATGGTAACAATGTTAGAGAGTCTTCCAAACAAGTGTCATACATATTTATCAACTTTAACCTAGGATAATACACTATACCTTTTTAAAACGAGGTGCTTATTTATTTATTTATTTTAGGTCTCAAA
Organism: Sambucus nigra; assembly: GCA_949130495.1. Taxonomy (NCBI): domain Eukaryota; kingdom Viridiplantae; phylum Streptophyta; class Magnoliopsida; order Dipsacales; family Adoxaceae; genus Sambucus; species Sambucus nigra. Next base: position 254,979,589 of record OX422220.1, read on the forward strand.
TTTTATTAGTAATTGAGAACTTCGAGCCTCGTATTTAATATAGATCTATAATAAATTCAGTTCCCAATTTTAAAAGATCCAAATTTAATTACAAATGGAACTTCGGGTTCAACCGTTGAATGATAATTAGGAATTTTGGATCCTAATAAAAAAAATAGAAAACTTGTGATTCCATAATTAATAATTGAAAATATTGGGTTCCAATTATATTTTTGAGAATGTCGAATCATAATATTTAGTTTTTCATAATTTATATTTAAACATGAATGGTAAAATATCATGTCACAAAGTTTATAAGGTGACAAAAAATACAACGTTTTAAGATAAAATTACAAGGTCATCAAAAATAATTAAAAGTGTAAGAGATAAACTATATGTACCCAAAATATGAAATCAATTTATAAATATAACCCCTGTAGTCATTTTGTAGGTAAAATAAGCTTTAGGATTGTGACAAAATTAAAGTAAATATTTTTTTAATTTAAAAATCAATGCATATATTTATATGGTATTTAGTTATACAACCAAATTCTTAGTATTCTCTTTATTAAAATTGGACATTGTCGTGATCTTTAAATTTTAGGAGTTAAATAAAATATAATGAAAAGATGCCATTCTCCTCCCTTATCACCGTACTAAAAATACTGTTAATCGGAGTAGTATTGATGCATTTAGAAAAGACTATCGAAAACGGATATAAATCAATTTCAATTGACACGCTAGAATTATCCTAACATTAAACATCTACATGTGAAGAAAATGGTTCCGTAATACCTTTCATGTTGAATGCCTTAGTGTGAATGATTTTGATAGCTAATTACTCTTATATTCTAATGTTAGTTTGTAAATAAACAATATAAAATGACATATGACATCATCAATAGTTAAATGATGTTAAAGAAGTCTTCGAAATTCTACACGTGTTTGACAATTGCATGCGGTTTAAATCTATATGAGAGGTTATGATAAAAGAGATGTACCTTTATCTTTTTTCAGTGAAACCTTTTAGATCTCGAAAAAGAGTACCATTTTGATATAATGATTTTCCCTTTTTGCTTCACTTTCACAGGATGTCGGGAAAGTCTTTTGGACTGTAAAATTCAACGGGTTCTTGAATCACAAATTAAAAAAAATAGATATCGTGTTGATAACGTGTTGTATAATAAAGGGACACGGAGAATTTAGAATTAGAAATAATATGTTATTTCTCAAATGTGTATAAATTCAATGATTATAATCACATTTATAGGATAATGTGAGATATTCCAAAAGACATAAAGAGAATATGTGTGAATATCCACACCAAAAGATATATTATTTAACAGATTATACATTTTTAAGACTTATAATAATGTTGATTATTGATACATGGCAAACATAATTTTTTTTACCATTATGATCCCTACTTTTAGTTTTGAAATGTTGCATATTATTTTTGTAAAATTAGTCCCTAATTTTAATTACGGGCGATTTTATTGATCTTATTATATTATTATTATTATTATTATTATTATTATTATTATTATTATTATTATTATTATTATTATTATTATTATTATTATTATTATTATTATTATTATTATTATTATTATTATTATTATTATTATTATTATTATTATTATTATTATTTCTACTGCATTACCCTTATCCAAACAGAGTTAATTTTTGTACGTAAAGAGAATTTGCCCATTTACTGGTCTTATTTGGTTTTTGATTTTTAAGCTAGTTTTTTTTTCTTATGCTAGGGGTTTTCTCTTATTTGGTTTTACGCTAGGGTTTTTCTCTTATTCAGTTTTAGTTGATTCACAATCATATTATATGTAAATGGTGAATTTGTTATATTATTAGTATCCGCAGGTATGATAAAGACGTAAATGAGTGAATATATAACATTATTTGATTAATTTGTAATTTTTTAACCTATATTACCATTCGTACTTTTTTTTTTGTAGAGATTGGATTGTTGATCCGTCGATTGTTGATTGTTAAATGTTATTTGAGTAGAATTGATTCTGATATGATTGTGAGGTGAAATATTTTTATATCTGGGCAATATATGTATATATTGTTAAGTGAACGATAGTTTTTGTTGGTTTTGTTTTTTCTTTAATTCGATTTTCCTATTTTTGTTTGTAGGACATCATAATTGACTTGTGATGTCTATCATACATTAGTATTTTTTATTTTAATGTGTAAATATTATTTTGTTGTTTTTTTGTTTCATTACGTGATAGTCAATTTTTTTATTTTGGTGTGCAAGATATAGTTTGCTAGTTTTTCAGTTGCATGACATGATAATTATTTGTCATTTTTTTAAATTTCCATGTGCAAAATTTATTTTGATTGTTATTTAGGTATTTATTTTAATTTTTTTTAGTTTATTTTTCAATATGTTTTGTATTGAGTTGATTTTATTTAATTTAAAATTATTCGTTCCAACTAGTTATTTGTTCGCATATGATTATTATTGGTGCATAAATGGTTTGTTATAACATACAATAAACTAGTGGTATCATACAATGTTTAAGTTGAAGTCGATTAAAATCTTTAGGTGAAGTGCAGTTTTTTTGGTAGGGAATGGTTTTTAGTTGTATTATTATATATAAGTTAATTTGCATTTTCAATTATTCTTTATATGAGTTTTTTGATTATATACTTTAATATATGTTGATTATTTTTTTAATTTTAATTTTAATTTTTGCTATTGTATTGTTTTATGTTATATATTATTTTTATGTGTTTTAGTTTTTGTTATATTACGTTTAGGTAGTCAATCAGTTCATTATAATGAAAATGAGATTTTTTTTCTCGTGGTGTTTTTGTAGAGTTCTCTGCATTATATTCTATTATGGGAGATCAACATCATTTTGAATTACTAAAGTGCATATTGTTCTTAATTTTATAGCACAATATGTGAGATTTGGGATGGTTTTAGGAACTTACCATTGGAGATTTTTTATTTTCAAGATAGGAAACGTTGTATTACAGACTGTTATGACGAGCCACAATGTTTCGTGTGCCTTACTATATAGCAAGGGGAGAATGTTGTTGAGATATATATTAGTGTGCTGAATGGTTATAGTTAGGTAGCATATTATGGTGATTATGGCAGTATTTATTCAATGTCGGGAGAGAATTTTAACAACGAAATTTAGGTTCAGCAGCTAGTGAAGTTGAACGTGTGGGCAAATGCAATTATAGGTGTGGGGCAAAGATTCCCTGGTAGTGCTAGGGAGTTCCGTGTGAAACTGAAACAATATTGCTTAGAGACTGGGTTCAAGGTTAAATATGTAAAGAATGACTCGAGCAGGATTCATTGTTTACAGTAAGAAAGAGGAAATTGGTTATTTATGGAGAGCATGTGCATATGAAAAGTTGAATCAACTAAAACATTTCATTATAAAAAGTATGATACCAGAATACGCACGTGGGATAAGATTAAATGATATGAATAAACCTCTTGATGGCAGTAAATTGCTCAAAGATATGATATTGATCTTAGTTCGTGATAGGCCTAATATAAAATGGAGTGAGATAATAAATATTTTTAGAAGGGAACGTGGTGTGAATGTAGGATACTATTATGCGTATATGGGTAAAGAAATGGCTATAAAGCATATCCACAGAAATGACGTTGCATTGTATCGTGAACTTAGTTGTTATATGAAACCACTGATATCATTGAATCCTGGCAGTCTCGTTGTTCTTGAGATCAATGGTGAGAGGATGAGATTTGAAAGTTTTTTTTTGAATTTAAAGCGTTTATATATGGGCATTGTCGATCTATGTTATAACTTGATAGGACATGTCTGAAAGAAAAATACAAGGGTCGTATCAATATTGGCACTGAGGCCACAAAAGTATCAATACAGTGTTACTGCCTGGGCCTCAAACAGGCCACGACATCCATCTCCGTTTAGCACCTTAAGGGGTCCCAGTCTTATCTCTAATAGTTCGCGACCTCCTACTTCACCAGCAGTGCATACCCTGTCGCAGACTTAGCCATGTAATCATGCCACTTACCAGTTGTCCACCTTCTCGAAAGATTCCATCTTAGCACCACTTATCCATTTGTCACATGATCTATACACATTACCCTTCTCTTGACTTCTATAAATAGAAGTGCTCACATCCTCATTTAGCATGGCATGTTTGGCAGCGAAGCTCTGCCAAACTCTCCACTCACTTTCTCTCTCTTAATTTGAGAGCTTATTACTCAGGTCAACTCCGATCACCTGAACTGCTAGTGTCCATGACCTCCTCTACAGTATTGGTTAACAGGTTGCATCCTGCTCAACACAGAGCCCGTATATACTTGCATTTAACCCTCTTTTTCTCTCTTGTACGCCTCTAAAGGCAATCACCTCTTATAATAATGCTTGTAAATAATGAGAACAACGCATCAAAGTGGACGTAGACTCATTTGATAGCCTAACCAATCTATATCTTATGTTTTATCACTCTTTTCTTACTTTATTATGTTTTTTACACTTTATGATGGTTGAGAATGGCTTTAATGGCACGATTTATTCTTACCGACACAATTTTCAAAATCATCATTTTGGCCTTGCCTGTTTGAAATGAGGTGTTCTACCAAGTTTCCTCATAAATTGGGTCTGTAATACCTTATTCTATCCATCGGGACCTCCGAGTCATGGTCCTATGGGTGAGATTTTGGTTATTTGACCCATATTTTGCATATGAACTCCCTATGGGGATTTTTCTTTCTAGATATGACTTTTAAGCCTATTATATGGCTTTTGTTCACATTCACTCACTCCAATGATGTTACCGTACCTAGCTTATCTTGAAAAACTCAATAGGTCATGGCCTCACAAAGGTGGGTAACTAGGGATGCATCCCTATTCTTCTTTCTATGCACTTCTAGGCATCTTATGTCACTTTATTTCCCATGTGGAAGGGTTTTTACTATCAAACTCATGTTATTTTTCATATAAGGACTTTTTGTGTTATAAATTAACTGTCGGAAGACCTTTTTTGTCTTGTTCTTTGGGTCAAAATCTAAACGTTGGACAAATTTTTAGGTAAACCACCTCGTTGACGTCTAAAAATGGATTAACTCCAAATCTATAATCATAAATAAAAATAAGATGAGTAATTCAAACCACACACATAAAAGATAAGATTTTTATAGTGGTTCAGCTGTAAAATAACCTATGTCCACTGTTGGTTTTTATTTAATTAGGTTTACAATAGCTCAGTATGGTGTGCATATGAGTGAATTGAGTTATCCCTTGAGCTAAGGGAATGGTTTGTATATATAGGGGTATAAAATCGTAGAGATGGAGCGCCTTTATATTGGCAAGCGTTTACATCTATATATAATAAATTAAATTCTTGGAATTCAGTGCTGGTGGGCATCCCATCCGAGTAAATATTGGCATTCCTTTTGGTTGTCCTTCTGGAGTTGGTCGGCCTTCTAGCAGACTAAGTATCTCTGAAGCCGATCAAGTAGGTTGGCTAACCACGTAAGAGGACATATGTATATTATCTATTGGTCCACGTAGGAGAGTAATTTTTACATATAACAAAATCCCCCAATGTTCCATGCTTGATACTTGATTAAAAGTATGGATTATTTAGCCTACGAAGTTGCTCGGCGTACTGTTTTGAGTGTTTGGTCAGCAGCTGACCTCTCATACTTGTAAAAATTTCCACTAACACTGTTTGATGATGGCATTTTCATAAATAATTCAAACTTTTTTAAATCGTCAAAGGACACAGTCGTATTTTGACACTTTGGAAAACGTTCAACGAACGGTAGATATATGGTTCATTCAGTTAATCATTTCTTTCTCATTTATCGAGGCAACCTATAAATAGGTACGAAATTTCCCTCCTTACTTCTTACTCAAACTTTATGAACTTTAACACTTTTTTTGCCATTAAACTCTTTTGTGTGCGATCATTTGCTGCCATTTTCTCTTCAGTTTTTACAATCGTCTTTGATTTCTGTAAGCCTTCTTTTTCCCTTTTATATGGTTTATCAACTTTTTCTCTTTTTCCACTATGGTTCACATCGAAGATGAGAGTTCGTTCAATGAGTTTAGAGAGAAAAAGAAAAATATCATCTTTGGTAGAGTTAGAGATACCCCGGGGTCCCATAGATGTTTATTCCCTTTCTAAGGGACACTGAATCCCAACTTTGTTTATAGATGAGTGTCGCATCACCTTTCCACCAAACCCCATTTTTCTCTTATTTTACCAATATTTTAATGTAGTCCTTACCAATGTAGCACACAACACTTGGAGGGTTGTGAATGGGGTACATAGGTTGAATGAACTTTATGGGACCCATATTGGGGTTTTGGAGTTGATATTCTGTTATAAGTGGGTCACTGTTGGAGAAAGTACCTAATGAAAGCTAGGCAAGCCAATAGGGCTTTAGTAGTGAATCTACGAGACTCCAATAAAGATTATTGGGAATATGGTTTTATTGTCAAGGATATGAAATATGTTCTCCTCCATACTAGAGTGGATTATACTGGTCCCAGATGTCCTCAATCAGGAAATGACATAGGTTGTAACTTTATTAATGGTTTTTTACTCTTTTGTTATGCATTTCCGAAGCTTGCCGACTAACTTTGATGTTTCTTTTTATGCAGAGGAAAGTAAAAATAGGTACCCCAAGGAAGGGGAAATCAAAATTAACGATCTTAAGTTCCCGGGGGGGGGGGGGGGGTAAATTAGAAGATTGGAGAGGAAACATCCCAGGTATGCTTCGTTGCTGTTGGAATATAAAAGTTCAATCACTTCTTTTATTGCCCGACCTACACTTGTTTTGCCCCAAGTTACTTTTAACCTTGAGGAGGATCCTATACCAACGTCTTCAGCCACTGAGTCTGTTGGTGTTGAATTCATTTAGGGAGTAATTTCTTCCTCCTTTGAGTCCTTAGACCTTTTCGATATTCCCTTTTTTCCTTACACATACATGACTAAGAGGAAGATGCCCAACTTGATGGGTGGTCCCTTATCTCCTACCCCCAAGAAACCTGCTGATACTGGGAAGAAACCAGTTGAAAAGAAGTCTCAGGCTAGTAACAAGAGGCCCATTAGTGCTAATGAGACTCAGACTATTGAGCCTCACTTAAAGCGGTTGAGGAGAGGTTTGCCTGATCCTTCAAAATAGGTCCAAAAAATTTAGTTGAGCAGTAGGCATTGGCTACAAAGAAGACCACTGACCAACAAGAGTTGGTAAGAAAAATTCAGTCTGACCTTGACATTAGGTCAACCTCTGTTGATGTTAACCCTGGTCTGGCCAGGGGTTTGATTAAATATGGGACACTTCCTGCTGAAAGAGTTGCGTCAGCCCCCATACCTAGGTCTGGGTTGACTGAAAGGGCTTGCCATAACTTGGCACTAGTAATTTTCTTACTTGTCTACTATTTTTTCCATGATGATGAACTCTTTCTGATATCTGATATTTTTCCCTTCTTACAGTTCCTAGTTGATTTTAACCAGATAATGGAGAGGGACGATCAACTATGTTCTTCTCAGGGAAAAGTTGAAGAGGCTTTTAAAGGTCTAAAATATTCTTTAGCAGAGTCATGACGAGCCTTGGAGGCAAAATAGGAGTTCGGGAAAGCGGATTTGAAGAAAGATAATGATAGGGCTAATGCAACTGAAGGCAAGATAAAGGCTATCGAGGAAAGAGCTAAAGCTACCGAGAAGAAGTTGAATGAGGCTGAAGGCAGGGCCAAGGTTGTCGAGGATAAACTTTCAGACGCCACAACTAGGACACAAGTTGCTGAAGACAAGATGACTTCTTTGAAGGCCAAAGGCAAAGTTACCTTTGATAAAGGTTGGGAGAAGGCCATTTTTGTTTCTTCTACTCAGATTGGGTATGCCAAAAAGTTATCCTTCAAGGAAGGTTGGACTGAGGCCTTGAAGATGGTCGGCGTAGGAGAAAATTTTAAATTCTTCCAAAGGCATGACCTTGGAACTCCTCCTAATTTAGATGAGGAGTTTGATGACGAGTAAGGGTTAGGAGAATCTTTTGTAATGCCTATTGAGTCTTTGATGCTGCCCAGTACCAGTGCCGACCTACCAGCTATTGGCAAAGACCAGGCCAAAGATAAGGATAAGGTCTAGCAAGTTTACTTTTTTTATTTTTATTTGTCTTTTCTTTGTTGATGATGTATCAACTTTTGTACTTCAACTATCAATCAATGAAAGAATAACTTTTTCTTTTTAATTGCTGTTCATTCCTTATGATGATTTCGATTTCTTATTAAATTGTGTTATTTATTACCTGTGTTATCTAATCTTCTAGATTTATCCCATAAACTCATATATTTGTGACTTGCCAGTTTGATGCTAGGAAGAAGGCCATAATTTTTATAGAATTTGACCTGCTCAGACGAAGTAGAATCCTTTTAAAAGTCAGTCATATTCCTATGCCTGAAAAAGACTTAATTGGGTTGCTCAACCTTGAAGCATATGACCAAGTTGATGAGTCATACATCTATTTTTATTGCTTGTTAGACATGGCTATTGCTAATAATGTTGTGTATTATAAAATGATTGAGAAACTACAAGAACATCACAAACTGACCCTGACTTTACTTCACTTTATTTATGAGGCTAAGTACAAAGCATTAAGTGAAGGCTGGGGTTTTGACTCTGCTCTGAACAAGAAGGAAATGCCTTTGAAACAAGATTTGGATAGTGCCTAATCAATTACTGCAATGCTCGAGAAAGAAAATAATGCCTTGAGGGATGAACTTGATAGCTTAAAGAGATAGGCTAATACTAGTCCTGATGAGGGTGCTTTCTTTTTAGAGAATGAAAATACAAGAATGTTGGAAGAACTGGAAGCATTGCAGAAGAAGACCAAAACTAGTAAAACTTCTAGGCAAAGGATAGTTGTTCGACCAATTATTGAGGAAGAAAGAACTAAGAAAACTATTACCGATCAAGCTGCCCTGTTGAAAGCCAAAGATACTGCTATTGTCCACCAAGCTGCTCAGTTAAAAGCGAAATATAGTGTCCTTAAGAAACTTCAAAATCAAGTTAATAGGTTAACATTTTAATTGCAGAAACAACCCAGGATAGTTTTAATGGAGGGTTACAATGAGGCCTTATCCCATATGGATAATCATCTTGCTCAAAGCAATCGTGAAGGCTATAATGGGGATGGACCAACTTGCTAATCTTGTTGAAATATGATCAAAACAGTAACTTGTGGTACTAGAATGACCCAGGTCTCTTGGATTGTGACAAGCCTCCTTTAAAATTGGACACAAGATGGATTCCTCCCAATTCCATTCCCCAATGCTTGATAAGAAAGTATTTAGGGGATTATGGTCTCCATGATGAGCGTGAGATAATTCGTCCTCCTCATTTGCTTTATAGACCGAGCAACAACAATATGTAGATGTTAAGGGACTTCAACACCTTTAATTCTCTGTATACCCTCGATGATCGTCCCATTGGAATGGATAAGGATTAAGGAAAGCATCCAGCAGAATAAATTTATACTTCTTGTACTGTATTTTGATCAATTATTGCTATTGTAACACATTTTGATCAATGAAATGAAGTTATTTTTTATTTATTTCTCATTATTTAAGCTTATGGTCAATATTAATCTTTTTTTTGACTAAGTAACCTGTATAATGGTTAGTTAATTGACTTATTAACTTAATAACCTGCTCAAATGTTTAATATTTGATTCGTGTTTGAATCATGTATACAGCCTTAGGTTTGACTGATGCACTTAGATAAAGCTCTAAATAGCTTTATCGTACTAAGTTGTAGCATTAGTTATCAGTGGTGACCAAGTGAATTAGGAATATCTAATTATTTAAGTATGTTAACTTGGTTGGGTAAAACCTCTAATTAATAAATTTTACTAACTTCTTAGTCGTGGCTTGCCGAGGACAAATCATACACGAAGTTTAACTTTTCAGAAGTTGGAAAAGTTTGAACCATGCTAGTCAGTGAGGAAATTTTTTAGAACTTCTCTGAAGTTGGAAAAGTTTGAACTACACTATTCAAAAAAGAACTTTTTGAAAACTTCTGAAGTTGGAAAATTTTAAACCATGCTATTTGAGGAAGAAATTTTTGAGAACTTTTCTGAAGTTGGAAAAGTTTAAACCATGCCATTTGGCGAGGAACTTTTTGAAAACTTTTCTGAAGTTGGAAAAGTTTAAATTAAAATTGCTCATTAATTCTAGTAGTTGGGTGTAGCTACTAAACTCTGAAAAAAAAAACACACAAAGGATGTATAATTGGTAAAACCTGAAATTTTATTAACTTGAATAAGCAATTACATTGAGTACAAAATTTTCAAAACTGAATTATTGATATTACTAGTATAGATGGTTTGCGTTCCAAGGATTTTAGAATTCTTCTCCCTCTAGAGTTTTCAAGCGATAAGTTCCTGGTCGGATGACCGCCGAGATACGGTATGGACTGTAACAATTTGGCTCCATCTTTTTGCTCTCATGGATTACCTTCTTAAGTACTAGAGCCCCCTTCTTCAGGTTGGTCGGCTTGACCATTCAGTTATAAAACCCTATAATCCTTTGTTGGTAGGCAGTCATCCGAATAACAACATCTTCCCTGACTTCTTCTATCATGTCCAGATCTAGTCACCTCATGAGGTCACTCTTGGGTGAATCAAAGTTCAATAACCTGTGAGTCGATAAACCTATTTCCACTAGTACTACTGCCTCAATACCCAAAGTTAGCATGTATAGAGTTTCTCATGTTGCTGTCCTGGGAGTGGTCCTATATGGCCAAAGGACGCTGTGGAGTTCTGTGACACCCCGCCTAATTAAACATCGGGTGATCAGGCCTTCATTAAATTAAAACAGGTTTCTCAAATGGTTCATTCTTAGCATCACTGTCGAAAACTATTTAATTAATAATCCCCTAAGTAAAATTAGACCGGTGCCAAATTTTATCTTTCTTAAAACAGAAAAATCGACCATGCGGAAAAAAGTACAAATAATCATGTACTATAATTCAAACATCAAAGTAAAAGTACAACAGAACAAAAGTATTACCGAATAAACCATCGGCTAAAAATCCCAAACAACAATAGAATAACCACTAGTCTGAAACTAACATCTGAGACTAATACCGGACCACAAGTCCATACATAGAAGAGTGCGAGATCCTGTGCTAGATCTGAATGAGAGATATCGTCTAGTCAAACCCTGTAAGCATCCACTGTGCTACAACTCCGAGTATCTGGAATGGAATCATCATACATGGCATCCCTGTGGCTGGACACCTAAAAGGTTTTGAAAATATTTTATAGCAAGAGTTAGTACTCAAAACATTTTGAAAATATTTAGCAAGCGTTTATCACAATATAAAATGCGGTTATTGATTATACATATTAGGTTCATGTACACTCTCTTGAGTTAACTCACCCCTCATCTTTGGTGCACACCTAACGTTCCACACTTAGTTTGTCTAGCCATACTTCTCAAGCTAACTAAAACCAAAGTAGTAAACTGAACTTATCTGTACCCAAGTTCCAGTACCGCCCATACAGTACAACCGTTTTACTAACATCTCGCGTCTGTTAATTAATTCTCAAGTAACATTTCATCTATGTTATTTTTCAAGAATTCTCATTTAGCTTCACTACTAAAATTACTACAATTTTCACAATTATTGACTTTCCCACTTATGTAATTAAGTTTCGCTACTTGAATTACTAAATAGATTTTCTCTATCTAAAGGTTCATTTCGTAATTAAGTTTCACTACTTAACTTACCAATTCAGTATGTATCTTTAAATACATAATATATCAATCTACTAATACACGGAAGTAGAATATCATCAGGTATATATATTTCACACACAATATATACTAAATATTAGTCACTGCTATTTTGCCCCTTTTATACACATAAAGGACTCTTGGTTCGGAATGATTCATCGACCCCAAGTAAGAATTGGTTCGGCATGATACATCGACCCCAATTATTTTAAAAATATATATATACACATATTCTGGTTCAAGACTCTCTCATCGCGACACCAGTTCAAAGTTTGGTTCGGTATTTCTCATCGACCCCAAACTTATAATAACTTTATGTTAGTTCGGAATGTCTCATCGACCCTAACATAAATAATTTAGGTATAATCTCTCTACCTAAAAGATCACATAATTCAGTAGGTACACGCCCGACCTATTAATCATATACGTACGTAATATTTTAATCTCATATACTAAAATATATACCAATTATGTAATACCCCGTATTTCTGAATATTCCAAATAATTCTATTTAATTAGATTGGAGAATTAAATGAGAAAATATCATCTTGATTTAAATTACGTAAGAGTAGTAATTTAAAGAGTTTTATTTAAAATTGTAATTATGGTATATTAATCGGAAGATAGATACCGGTATATATTGCATCATTTTTATTTACTTAGTGCGAGTGGTAAATAGTTACTTAACGCGTGTAGACCGTGTTGGGATGAGAACGAGTAATATTTTTTAAGTGACTCAAATGATAATTTAGAGGTCACCAATGAGTCCAGAAGGGTCAAATTAGTCAAAATAGTATACCCGGGGGTACTAGTTGAGTCCCGGGGAAATTTTGGACTAAACCGAGACCGTTCGGGGGCGTTTTGGTCATTTAACATAAGAGGGTATGGAGACCTACGAAATTTAGAGTTTTATATCAGCCGTATGATAGAGGAATTAGGGTTATAACACCCATGACAAACATCAAAACCATTAGAGAGAAGAGAGGCACAACTTTCTAAAGCAAAAAGAAGATTTGGGAAGGATTCAAAGGGATTTCTAACATCTACTTGTTGGAGAAGAAGGATTGAAGGATGAAGATCATCAATCATCAACAAGAACCACGAAATCAGACCCTACTGATCATAAGGCAAGTTGTTTATTGCAAAAATTATAAAGTTATAATACCCATGTGTAGGGTTTATGAATAGTGTTGTTTAAATCATTATTTTGATTGGAGAAAGATGATATTTATACATGTTGGGATAGGAATCGCATGTAGAATGATTTACCTTATGTAGAGGATTAAGATTCAGATTAGACTTGATGATTTTTTTCGGATTAAAATCTGGATTTTGAATGATAATATAGGAAGAATACCATAACTAGGGTTTTCAAGAAATTCTGGGTTTAATTCATTGTTCTTTAAAGGAATTGGAGTTTTGATGTATTTGATACGTTAGGAACTGTCCTAGTATATGTGGTAACATGTTAGGATCATTGGGTCGAAGTTTGGTGGACAATAATGGAGTTTAGAAATTTGTTAATGGAGGAGAGGATCAACGAAGAAGACAGACTGCGTCTGTCCCTGTTCGATCGATCGATCGATCTTGAACTATCGATCGATCGACTATGTCAATCGATCGAACCCAGCCGTCGATCGATCGACGAAAGCTGTTTCTCGCAAATTTTGTGTTTAATCCTTCGTTGAATTCGGGAATGAATGAGTATTCTAGGATTTACATTATACTTATATGGGAGTAAGAATAAGACCAGTAGGTATATTGTTGAGGTCCAATAAGTCCATTGGGTGTAGGGCTTGGATTACGGACCGAGGAGAATAATCCGATTTAGTAGAGTATCGGGGACTTCAGAAATTGAGTTACGGGGCGAAGTAAATTCAATTTAAGTAATAGACCAGTAGGGTAAGCAATAACTACTGAAATTATATGTAAGGGGTAACTAGGACCCTTAGAGTTGTGTGTATACTCAAATAAATACGATTAATGAGATAAATCGTAAAGAGAATATTGTACGATAAATATATGAGATTAAAATATTACGTACGTATATGATTAATAGGTCGGGCGTGTACCTACTGAATTATGTGATCTTTTAGGTCGAGAGATTTTACCTAAATTAATTATGTTAGGGTCGATGAGACATTCCGAACTAACATAGAGTTATTATATGTTTGGGGTCGATGAGAAATACCGAACCAAACTTTGAACTGGTGTCGCGATGAGAGAGTTCCGAACCAGAATATGTGTATATATATATTTTTTAAATAGTTGGGGTCGATGGATAATTCCGAACCAACTCTCACTTGGGGTCGATGAATCATTCCGAACCAAGAGTCCTTTACGTGTATAAAAAAGGACAAAATAGAAATGACTGATATTTAGTATATATTGTGTGTGAAATATATATACTGGATGATATTCTACTTCCGTGTGTTAGTAGATTGATATATTTAATGTATTTGAAGATACATACTGAATTGGTAAGTTAAGTAGTGAAACTTAATTACGAAATGCACTTTTAGATAGAGAATATCTATTTAGTAATTCAAGTAGTGAAACTTAATTACATAAGTGGGAAGTCAACAATTGTGAGAATTGTAGTAATTTTAGTAGTGAAACTAAATGGGAAGTCTTGAAAAATAACATAGATGAAATGTTACTTGAGAATTAATTAACATACGCGAGATGTTAGTGAAACGGTTGTACTGTATGGGCGGTACTGGAACTTAAGTATAGATAAGTTCAGATGATTACTTAGTCCTAGATAGCTTGGAAGATATGGCTAGGTAGGCTAAGTGTAGAACGTTAGGTGTGCACAAGAGATGAGGGGTGAGTAAACTCAAGAGAGTGTACGAGAACCTAACATGTGTAATCAATAACCGCATTTTTTATACTGTGATAAACGCTTGCTAAATATTTTCAAAATGTTTTGAGTACTAACTCTTGCTATAAAATATTTTCAAAACCTTTTAGGTGTCCAGCCACAGGGATGCCATGTATGATGATTCCATTCCAGAGACTCGGAGCTGTAGCACAGTGGATGCTTACAGGATTTTGAATAGACGATATCTCCCATTCAGATCTAGTACAGGATCTCACACTATTCTATGCATGGACTTGTGGTCCGGTATTAGTCTCAGATGTTAGTTTCAGACTAGTGGTTATTCTATTGTTGTTTGGGATTTTTAGCCGATGGTTTATTCGGTAATACTTTTGTTCTGTTGTACTTTTACTTTGTTGATTGGGTTAGTACATGATTATTTTTACTTTGTTCCGCATGGTTGTTTTATCTGTTTTAAGAAAGATAAAATTTGGCACCGGTCTAATTTTACTTAGGGGATTAGTAATTAAAAAGTTTTCGACAGTGATGCTAAGAATGAACCATTTGAGAAACCTGTATTAATTTAATAAAGGCCTGATCACCCGATGTTTAATTAGGCGGGGTGTCACAGACATTTTGAAAACATTTTTATAGCAAGAGTTAGTACTCAAAACATTTTGAAAATATTTGGCAAGCGTTTATCACAATATAAAATGCGGTTGTTGATTACACATGTTAGGTTCTCGTACACTCTCTTGAGTTAACTCACCCCTCATCTTTGGTGCACACCTAACGTTCCACACTTAGTTTGTCTAGCCATACTTCTCAAGCTAACTAAAACCAAAGTAGTAAACTGAACTTATCTGTACCCAAGTTCCAGTACCGCCCATACAGTACAACCGTTTTACTAACATCTCGCGTCTGTTAATTAATTCTCAAGTAACATTTCATCTATGTTATTTTCCAAGACTTCTCATTTAGCTTCACTACTAAAATTACTACAATTTTCACAATTGTTGACTTTCCCACTTATGCAATTAAGTTTCGCTACTTGAATTACTAAATAGATTTTCTCTATCTAAAGGTTCATTTCATAATTAAGTTTCACTACTTAACTTACCAATTCAGTATGTATCTTTAAATACATAATATATCAATCTACTAATACACGGAAGTAGAATATCATCAGGTATATATATTTCACACACAATATATACTAAATATTAGTCACTGCTATTTTGCCCCTTTTATACACATAAAGGACTCTTGGTTCGGAATGATTCATCGACCCCAAGTAAGAATTGGTTCGGCATGATACATCGACCCCAATTATTTTAAAAATATATATATACACATATTCTGGTTCGGGACTCTCTCATCGCGACACCAGTTCAAAGTTTGGTTCGGTATTTCTCATCGACCCCAAACTTATAATAACTTTATGTTAGTTCGGAATGTCTCATCGACCCTAACATAATTAATTTAGGTATAATCTCTCTACCTAAAAGATCACATAATTCAGTAGGTACACGCCCGACCTATTAATCATATACGTACGTAATATTTTAATCTCATATATTTATCGTACAATATTCGCTTTACGATTTATCTCATTAATCGTATTTATTTGAGTATACACACAACTCAAAGGGTACTAGTTACCCCTTACATATAATTTCAGTAGTTATTGCTTACCCTACTGGTCTATTACTTAAATTGAATTTTCTTCGCCCCGAAACTCAATTTCCGAACTCCCCGATACTCTACTAAATCGGATTATTCTCCTTGGTCTGTAATCCAAGTCCTACACCCAATGGCCTTATTGGACCTCAATAATATACCTACTGGTCTTATTCTTACTCCCATATAAGTATAATGTAAATCCTAGAATACCCATTCATTCCCGAACTCAACGAAGGATTAAACACAAATTTTTTGGAAAAACAGCTTGCGTCGATCGATCGACGGCTGGGTTCGATCGATCGACATAATCGATCGATTGATAGTTCAAGATCGATCGGTCGATCGAACAGGGACAGACGCAGTCTGTCTTCTTCGTTGATCCTCTCCTCCATTAACAAATTTCCAAACTCTACTATTGTCCACCAAACTTTTACCCAATGATCCTAACATATTTCCACATATACTAGGACAGTTTCTAACGTGTCAATTACATCAAAACTCCAATTATTTTAAAGAAATAATGAATTAAAACCCAGAATTTCTTGAAACCCTAGTTATGGTGTTCTTCCCATATTATCATTCAAAATCCAGATTTTTATTCCGAAAATCATCAAGTCTAATTTGAATATTAATCCTCTACATAGTTTAAATCATTCTACATGCGATTCCTATCCCAACATGCATAAATATCATCTTTCTCCAATCAAAATATTGATTTAAACAAAACTATTCAAAAACCCTACACATGGGTATTATAACTTTATAAATTTTTGCAATAAACAACTTGACTTATGATCAGTAGGGTCTGATTTCGTGGTTCTTGTTGATGATTGATGATCTTCATCCTTCAATCCTTCTTCCCCAACAAGTTGATGGTAGAAACCCCTTTGAATCCTTCCCAAATCTTCTTTTTGCTTTAGAAAGTTGTGCCTCTCCTCTCTCTAATGGTATTGGTGTTGTCATGGGTGTTCTAACCCTAATTCATCTATCATACGGCTGATATAAAACTCTCAATTTCGTAGGTCTCCATACCCTCTTATGTTAAAAGACCAAAACGCCCCCGAACGGTCTCGGTTTAGTCCAAAATTGCCCCGGGACTCAACTAGTACCCCCGGGTATACTATTTTGACTAATTTGACCCTTCCGGACTCATTGGTGACCTCTAAATTATCATTTGAGTCACTTAAAAATATTACTCGTTCTCACCCCAACACGGTCTACACGCGTTAAGTAACTATTTACCATAATTACAATTTTAAATAAAACTCTTTAAGTTACTACTCTTACGTAATTTAAATCAAGACGATATTTTCTCATTTAATTCTCCAATCTAATTAAATGGAATATTCAGAAACACGGGGTATTACATACTTCCCCCCTTGCAAAGGAATTTCGTCCTCCAAATTAGGATAAGGCTGGTATTAAGGCTACGGACCTTAAATATAATTTCACCCTCTAATACCCAATACCAAATCATAATATCCTAACGGTCATCCCAAGAACATGACCATTTCATCATAATTTCTTATCGCACGTTACCCATGCCGCACATATCATAATTAAGTCCCACTACTTAATTTCTCCATAGATTTTCCCAATCCAACGTTAATTCTTGAAATTAAGTTTCTCCCTACTTAATTTACCCATTTAATGTATATCTCTATATAACATCTAAGTGTCTACTATCACTCATAAGTAGAATATTATAAGGTATATATTTCACACACTATATATACTTTAAGGAAAAATTGGTCCGGCAAAAATCATCGGCCCCAATAATCTTATCATTTACATTGGTCCGGGAATTCCTCGACCCCAAGGTAAATGTAATGCACATGTTGGTTCAGACTTTCCGTCGATCCCAATATTTATCATTGATTTGGTTCAAAAAAATATCGGCCCCAAATCGATCCCCCATGTATTGGTTCAGAACATCATCGACCCCAATACAGAGATTAAGCACACTTACTATCGCACATAAGTAGTAAAAATCAATAGGTATATATATCTTACACATAACATATACTACCAACACTTATTTTATAATCACCCCCCTTCTATAACACTTTTGGGGTTATTGGCTCGGAATTCCACCTCGATCACCAATAGTTATTAATTACTTGTCTCGGGATTACATCTCGAGCACCAATATGTGTACATATATCTCATCGCACATGAGTAGACAATTGTGAGTCATATATTTCACATTTCATATGCTTTAAAATGTCACACTCCAATAGAATGTCCTCATATCACGCGTTAAGGACTAAAAGTTCGAAATGTCTCCTCGAACCACACCCAAAGTACATGTATTGTTCGTAATCGGTACCCACGAACCTAATCCTCATGTACAGTCCATATAGGTGCTTACTCTACCTATAAATATGCTCTTATAGGCATACATTCAACCTATGAATTGATCAGTGGGCTTCTCCAAAATTCCACTATCATACGGGTGTATCATCATTCTTTCTCACTAACATTGAGTCGTAGGTAGCACAACGTACTCAAAATAAAACTTTATCTCTATTCCTTCCTGACCTTCTCTCACAGGGTGGAATTTTAGGATTTCATCCTGATTCACAATCATGTAGAGCGACACCTTGCACTCTCCCTTTTCAACTACATACTAATCCATCCCGGTCACCCCATTTCGCTACCCCCAATGAAATGTTGGCTTAATTATGATGTTCACAACCCATCAATAATTTATAAGTCTGTCTCCTCACTCCATCATTGGAAATGTGGGTTCACTACCACATTCCGGTTGTTCATTTCGATTCTAACTTGTCTATTAACTAGAGGTGTATCTGGAGACAATCTCACTACGTCTCTCCTCAACATCGCTTCCCACTTACGTCATCTTTCCTGAAGTGGTACTCTATTCCCCTTTCTCTCCGGGTTTATTATACTTTACAATTCGTGCACTCTTCGCAATTGGCGCACTTTTTGGGTTGGTTACTTTATAAGGATCAACATTTTAGTAACACGTAAGTCACTCACAACACTCAGTCAAGTAGCACCTTGCGCTACTTCTTCACCACAGTTAGGTCTCCCATATCAAGAGATAATCTTTGAACGGTTTCCCACCGACTTTCATCCCATAGGATGTGCTGGATTTCTCAGCACATATAATCTTGGACCATCGTCAATCTCCCATGACTTTCAACCCATTTCATCGATACGACTTGTTTCCTAATTTCCCCAACGTCGTACAAAATATTCCGCATCCCTCTATCTCGGATGTCTAAGGAATCCAATTGACTAGGGTGCCCATACACCCTTTTCTCCGGGTACATTTGCAAAAACATTGCAAATGTCGCACCCATAACATGCTTTTCTTCAACTCTAGCCTAGTCTACACGACGTGACTACAATCTTGTGGGTGTTCTTAATACCCTAGAGACAAAGAATCAAATCTTTTGCCCACAAAGTCCCACTTATCCCTTCGTGGTGAGGTAAGCCTTTCAGTGTTTCTCCACAACACTACCGGCTCCACTGATGTCCTAGCATCTAACAATGTCTCTTCTCCTGACGTGCATAAAAATTCAGTCGTATTCCCTTTCGCAACCGAACTTAAACAACTGACTTCTCCCCATGTATTCTTACTGAGCATTGTCGGAACAACACATAATCGATATGCTCAAATTCGATTTCTCGACAATATGTGCAACCATAATCCAATATTGCTAAAGGAGTCAAGTGGCACCGCGCTTATACTATCGCTAAGTCTTAAGCACTAAATACAACGACGAGCTCGATCTCTCCGCTCAGCGGTAATACTACATATCTTGACTCACATCATTTAGGTTCCCACACACCGAAATCAATTACTAAGAGATGTTCATAATCTCCGAAGTTTCTCACATTTTGATGAATAATGACAACTCGACCCTTTTTCAGGTGAGGAGTCGTCATATACCCCATTCACTCGAGGCTAAAACTCATATCGCTCTGGTGATTTAGATGGTTCCCGGACATAACACGCTTGTCCTCTCCGGAATGCAAAACTTATTGGAGTTATTATTTCTTCAAATAACTTCCAGCTAAAAAATAAAACGCGTGGCCCTAGAATCCACACTAGACATCTTTTCAAAAATTCCTGACTCCAGGCCATGCTGACCGGTTTGGGTACCCCTCCTCTCGGACTGGGTAGTCTCGATCCTGAACACTATCATCTTGGTTCCCTTAGTTCTGCTGACCAAGAAGAACGCACTATGGGACTTAACAGTCCCGACTTAGGATCTAATCATTAAATCCTCTAGTGGGTTTTCACTTATGGCTTGCATTATCCTCATTACATTCAGTCTTACTCTTTGACTAAATCTCTAACTCCCTTAGCTCCGCCTACCCAGGAGCATTAACCTCAACCTTGTAGGAAGTACCATATTGTCTTCATATACATAAGTCGTTCAAGAAGAGTTTTACCTAAAATTGCGAGCTATGACTCGGGAGTCCATTTTCTCAAGGGCTCTTTTCCCTTATACCTATCTCACCGGTACAAGTTCACTTCACATGATAAATTTTTCTCTCACGATTGGCCTCCACCAGGCTTTCATGTGAGGCGTTCATATATTCCCATTCACTACGCTTCTGAATCATCATTGGAGAACTCTGCGGTTAAACTATACGTAAAGTTCTTCTATTTATATATACGGACCCTCGGTCCGAATGTAGTGACTAGTATCCCCGCCACGTTGCCTGAAAATTTACTCAAATTTCTCACTTCTGAGTATTTCTACTCCGTCCTAAATGACAAAACCTCTGGACATACTACTTCCATTGGTTAACCTGCACAGTCGCCGTTTCATTACATTTACGGCTCGTTCTCATCAAATTTTCTTCAGACCTACTCCCACTATCACTGCATTGGGCGGTCTAGACTAGCATTACTCTTGCCGTCGCGACACTTTGAAAATGCCTGCTATGCCTCAACAACCCTTGCAGCATTTACTTCCATTACACGCTAGGAGTGACCTCGACCACGGTCATCTCTCCTATGATTGCTATCTTCGAACACCCCATGCTTTATGCCGAACTCCTCCCTCCTCTAGTCCTGCTAACGCCAATGCTGGACCTACCACCATATTCGACGTACCGTGCCCAATCGGACTCGTATATATATAACACTACGTCTATTAAATAACAGGAGAACGTAAACTATGTACGTAAAGGAGTACAATCATCCTAAGATAGGGCTCTATATCAATCAAACGATAAGCTGAAAACGTAGTAAGCCATACAGATCCTATGGACACTAGAACCTGATGCTCTGATACCATCTGTGACACCCCGCCTAATTAAACATCGGGTGATCAGGCCTTCATTAAATTAAAATAGGTTTCTCAAATGGTTCATTCTTAGCATCACTGTCGAAAACTATTTAATTACTAATCCCCTAAGTAAAATTAGACCGGTGCCAAATTTTATCTTTCTTAAAACAGAAAAATCGACCATGCGGAACAAAGTACAAATAATCATGTACTATAATTCAAACATCAAAGTAAAAGTACAACAGAACAAAAGTATTACCGAATAAACCATCGGCTAAAAATCCCAAACAATAATAGAATAACCACTAGTCTGAAACTAACATCTGAGACTAATACCGGACCACAAGTCCATACATAGAAGAGTGCGAGATCCTGTGCTAGATCTGAATGAGAGATATCGTCTAGTCAAATCCTGTAAGCATCCACTGTGCTACATCTCCGAGTATCTGGAATGGAATCATCATACATGGCATCCCTGTGGCTGGACACCTAAAAGGTTTTGAAAATATTTTATAGCAAGAGTTAGTACTCAAAACATTTTGAAAATATTTAGCAAGCGTTTATCACAATATAAAATGCGGTTATTGATTACACATGTTAGGTTATCGTACACTCTCTTGAGTTAACTCACCCCTCATCTTTGGTGCACACCTAACGTTCCACACTTAGTTTGTCTAGCCATACTTCTCAAGCTAACTAAAACCAAAGTAGTAAACTGAACTTATCTGTACCCAAGTTCCAGTACCGCCCATACAGTACAACCGTTTTACTAACATCTCGCGTCTGTTAATTAATTCTCAAGTAACATTTCATCTATGTTATTTTTCAAGACTTCTCATTTAGCTTCACTACTAAAATTACTACAATTTTAACAATTGTTGACTTTCCCACTTATGTAATTAAGTTTCGCTACTTGAATTACTAAATAGATTTTCTCAATCTAAAGGTTCATTTCGTAATTAAGTTTCACTACTTAACTTACCAATTCAGTATGTATCTTTAAATACATAATATATCAATCTACTAATACACGGAAGTTGAATATCATCAGGTATATATATTTCACACATAATATATACTAAATATTAGTCACTGCTATTTTGCCCCTTTTATACACATAAAGGACTCTTGGTTCGGAAAGATTCATCGACCCCAAGTAAGAATTGGTTCGGCATGATACATCGACCCCAATTATTTTAAAAATATATATATACACATATTCTGGTTCGGGACTCTCTCATCGCGACACCAGTTCAAAGTTTGGTTCGGTATTTCTCATCGACCCCAAACTTATAATAACTTTATGTTAGTTCGGAATGTCTCATCGACCCTAACATAATTAATTTAGGTATAATCTCTCTACCTAAAAGATCACATTATTCAGTAGGTACACGCCCGACCTCTTAATCATATACGTACGTAATATTTTAATCTCATATATTTATCGTACAATATTCGCTTTACGATTTATCTCATTAATCGTATTTATTTGAGTATACACACAACTCAAAGGGTCCTAGTTACCCCTTACATATAATTTCAGTAGTTATTGCTTACCCACTAGTATATTACTTAAATTGAATTTTCTTCGCCCCGTAACTCAATTTCCGAAGTCCCCGATACTCTACTAAATCGGATTATTCTCCTCGGTCCGTAATCCAAGCCCTACACCCAATGGCCTTATTGGACCTCAACAATATACCTACTGGTCTTATTCTTACTCCCATATAAGTATAATGTAAATCTTAGAATACCCATTCATTCCCGAACTCAACGAAGGATTAAACACAAAATTTTCGGGAAAACAGCTTGCGTCGATCGATCGACGGCTGGTTTCGATCAATCGACATAGTCGATCGATCGATAGTTCAAGATCGATCGATCGATCGAACAGGGACAGACGCAGTTTGTCTTCTTCGTTGATCCTCTCCTCCATTAACAAATTTACAAACTCCATTATTGTCCACCAAACTTTTACCCAATGATCCTAACATATTTCCACATATACTAGGACAGTTTCTAACGTGTCAATTACATCAAAACTCCAATTATTTTAAAGAAATAATGAATTAAAACCCAGAATTTCTTGAAACCCAAGTTTTGGTGTTCTTCCCATATTATCATTCAAAATCCAGATTTTTATTCCGAAAATCATCAAGTCTAATCTGAATATTAATCCTTTACATAGTTTAAATCATTCTACATGCGATTCCTATCCCAACATGCATAAATATCATCTTTCTCCAATCAAAATATTGATTTAAACAAAACTATTCAAAAACCCTACACATGGGTATTATAACTTTATAAATTTTTGCAATAAACAACTTGCCTTATGATCAGTAGGGTCTGATTTCGTGGTTCTTGTTGATGATTGATGATCTTCATCCTTCAATCCTTCTTCCCCAACAAGTTGATGGTAGAAACCCCTTTGAATCCTTCCCAAATCTTCTTTTTGCTTTAGAAAGTTGTGCCTCTCCTCTCTCTAATGGTATTGGTGTTGTCATGGGTGTTCTAACCCTAATTCATCTATCATACGGCTGATATAAAACTCTCAATTTCGTAGGTCTCCATACCCTCTTATGTTAAAAGACCAAAACGCCCCCGAACGGTCTCGGTTTAGTCCAAAATTGCCCCGGGACTCAACTAGTACCCCCAGGTATACTATTTTGACTAATTTGACCCTTCCGGACTCATTGGTGACCTCTAAATTATCATTTGAGTCACTTAAAAATATTACTCGTTCTCACCCCAACACGGTCTACACGCGTTAAGTAACTATTTACCATAATTATAATTTTAAATAAAACTCTTTAAGTTACTACTCTTACGTAATTTAAATCAAGATGATATTTTCTCATTTAATTCTCCAATCTAATTAAATGGAATATTCAGAAACACGGGGTATTACAAGTTCATTAATCCATTTGCCTTTATCCTCATTCAACCTTTTCTTCAACCCATTTAGCAAGGTTTTTGTCGTTGATCTCTGTTTGGTCATTGTATTTTGGATGCCCAGATGCTGAGTGAAGTTTTTGGATGCTTGACCGAATACAGTACTCTTCAAATTCTTCCTTATCAAATTGAGTTTTATAGTTGGTAATGAAGGCATAGGGCACGCCATACCTATAAATAATTTGCTTCATTATGAACTGGAAAACCCTTTGATAAGGCATGTCAACTAAGGGTCCAACCTCTAGCCATTTAGTGAAATAATCAACAGCTACAACCAGGTACTTGAATCTTCCTTTGGTGGTCGATAGTGGTCCGATTAGGTCAATTCTCCATATGGAAAAAGGCCATGGAGAAGTGATAGGTATTAGATTTGCTCTTGATTTTCTATGGATGGTAACAAACTTTTGGTATTTATCACATTTCTTGGTGAAAGCCATACAGTTTGCTTTCATAATTGGCCAGTAGTAACCTTGCATCGCTATTCGTTGTCTTAGAGACCTCCCAGCTGTGTGAGCTCCACATGAACCTCCGTGCATTTCTCTAATCAAATTATTCACTTCATTTGGATGAACAAAACAAAGTAGAGAAATAGAATAACCTAGCCGATATAGAACACCTTTATCCAATACGTAATTAGATGCTTTATACCTCATCTTTTTATCTTCTTTATGATCGGAAGGCAATCTTCCTCTTTTAATATACTCCGTGATCGAGTCCATCTATAAAGGTCCTAATTCCTCAGAAATGACACTGACTTCCATCCTATTAATTCTTCCGTGGGCAAGAATCTTCATTGGGATTGTTCGCCTGATTTCTGTTGGAGTTTCTGAAGCAAGCCGAGCAAGAGCATCTACTCGGTCATTCTCTAGTCTGGGAATCCTTACTGTCTTGATTGAAGTGAATGGAGAAATAACTTTCGCTGCTTTATTATGATATCTCATCATAGTTTCTCTTTTGACACCATAAATTTGATAATTTGATTAACAATCAACGCCTCGTGACGAAGCCAATTTCAATCCTCTGATCAATGATTCATACTTTGCCTCATTATTACGAGCCTTAAATTGGAATCTCATAGCATATTCCATAACCAAGTTATCAAGAAATTTAACGATGAATCTTGTTCCACTTCTAGTGACACATGAGGATCCATCTACAAATAATTGCCAAATTAGAATGTCATCAGAGAAATCTTCTTATGCTAATACTCCATGCTTGAACATATTCTTATTTTATTGAATTCTTTCATGAGAAGTCGACGAATTAGGTTAGTCATCCCTAGTCTTTGCTTATTTTTGGCTAAGCTCTCTTTCGTAGAAGTCTGCTCGATAGGCAAACATAGACTGGGTTGTTCATTTGCATATGTGAATTCGGTAATAAAGTCTGCCACTAATTAGCCTTTTTATTGCAACTCTGGGTTCATAGACAATTCCATACTCTCCCAATTCAACTGCCCAAGACATTAACATTCCAAACTTCTCTGCTTTTTGCCATTTTTGTTGCAAAGGAAAATCTGTGTAGACAACAATGCTGTGAGTTTGGAAGTATAACCTCATCCCCCTAAAAGCTTTAATAAGAGCCAGGGCTAACTTTTCCAGGCGTAAATATCTGATTTTCTCTCCTTGAAATGCCTTGCTAGTATAATATACTGGCCTTTGCACTCGTCCATTAAGTTGGATCAACGCTGAACTAACAGTTAACTCTGAAATAATTAAGTATAAAAATAATTTTTCTCCCAGAACTGGTCGGGAAAGGAGTGGGGGAGAGCCTAAGTACTTCTTCAACTATATGAAGGCCTTCTCACATTCTTCATTCCACTCAAAGGTCTTTCTAAGTACCTTAAATAATGTAAGACACTTATTAATTGCTCGTGAGACAAAACGGTTCAGTAACTTCTTTAGTATTGATCGGGTACTATATTACAAGGAAGGCTTTAATCTTGTCAGAGTTTGCTTCTATTCCCCTTTGCTTGACAATGTACCCTAAAAACATTCCCTCCTATACTCCGAAGATACATTTGGTTGGGTTGAGCTTCATCTGATGCTTTTCAAGTTGATCAAACATTTGAGACAAGTCTGCAATGTGGTTGGCAGCATGTTTGCTCTTGGTGAGCACGTCATCCATATATACGTCCGTGTTTTTATCGATATGGCCTTTAAAATCTTGTTCACTAGTCTCTAATAAGTAGCTCCAGCATTCTTCAACCAAAAAGGCATAACATTGTAACAGTAAGTTCCTCGGTTGGTAATAAAATAAGTGCTTTCTTTGTCATTGAATTCCATCTTAATCTGGTTATATCTAGAATAAGCATTGATAAAGCTAAGTAGTTCATGGCCTGCTGTAACATCGACCAATTGATCAATCTTTGGTAAAGGGAAATGGTGTTTTGAACATTCCTTGTTGAGATTAGTGAAATCCACATATATGCGCCACTTGTCATTTTTCTTCTTTATTATGACTACATTGACCAACCAGCTTGGGTATTAGACATCTTCAATGAACTCTGCTCACTGTAATTTTTCTACTTCCTACTGGATCGCTATATTCTTTTCGGGACTAAATACTCTTTGCTTTTGCTTGATCGGGTTAACATCTGGACATATATTAAGCTCATGGTAAGGGAAGTTTGGATCAATCCCTAACATATCTTCACGACTCCAGGCGATCACATTTTTCCTATCTAAAAGGAATATGATCAATTCTTATTTAAGAGAAGGATATAATCTAGAACCGATCTGGGTGGTTCTTTCTGGCTTCTCGTCGTCCAGTAGAATAGCTTTTGTTTCTTCCATGACTTGCCTTTTTATCAGTTATTCTTCTTCCCAATAATCCAGAGTGTCAATGTGGAAAGTGACCGTGCACTTTATTTTTATCTCCTGTTGGTCGGCCGATGTATGATAATATTTATTGGCCTTTCTATGACTGCCATTTTCTATCCTGACTCCATAATTTATTAGAAATTTCATGCATTTATGTATACTATTGATGGCACAACCTCTAATTGCTTTGTTCCCACTCTTCAAATGATGATATTATAAGCCGATGGGACATTTTTGTCTAACACAAAGAAGCGAATTCTCTCTCTTGCTCGCCGATCAGGTGCCAACTAGGATTTCTAGCTTGATTCTTCCCAATGGGTATATTTTTTTTTCCTACAAATACAACAAGAGGTCTATGGTATGGTTCTATCTTGTTGTTCCTAAACCCTAGGCTTTCGAAATAGTTGTAGAACATTACATCAGCTGAACTCCATTTATCAACCAGGATTCTTGCAATTCTGTCATGGTGAACTCTGCATGTGATAACTAACAGATCGTCATGAGGATAAAGAACCTTTCTCAAATCATTTTTGGGGAATCCGATCATTAGCCTGTCTTTGTTAACTTTCCTTGGTCGACTATCACTGGATTCAACCATATCAATATGTCTGACTATTGGACAAGCCTTAGATTCATTTAAGTAAGCTTTTCTTTCTGTTATTACGTCTCCTCCTGCAATCAAGTGGCACCCAAAGGATATCATAACAACCTCCACTTCTGAGTCATCAGGTTTTTTCGATAAGTCTGGATCTTCTTCAAAATAATTATTTCTTGCCCTTTTATTGTCTCCGTTTATTGGGTCGGAGATCATACCTCCTCTGATCATCTTGATTGCCATTCTGATCAATAATCTTGCTTAATTTTTCCCGCCGAATAAGATTTTCAATCTCATTCTTTAGTGCAATGCAGCTGTTGGTGTTGGGCCCATTATCCTTGTGGAAATCATAATATTTTGACTTATCCCTTTTGTTGGGGGGCGTTTTCAACTTTCCTGGCCAATTCAAGTCTTTGTTCCCTTTGATCTCCTCTAGGATATGGTTAACACCTTTATTGAGCGGGGTATATTCATCATACTTCTTGATCCGATTCAGCTTCTTGTCTTTTTTATCCTTTTAAAAGAATTAGAATTATTTTTCTGACTTTCACCCTTGATCACAGGAGCTTTCTTGGTTGACATAGCTTCTTCGGCATTCATTGTTTTTCCTTATTTAGCCATTAGTTCTATCATGGTTTTGGGTGGATTCTTCGCTAAAACATAGTAAAGATATTTAACGAGTAACCACTCATAAGTGTTGGAATGACTGTTTTCTCCTTATAGTCTACCACCTGTAGTTTTTCATTGTTAAAATGAGTAATGTATTCTTTAATACTTTCTCCCAGCTTTTGTCGCATAATCAAGATATGAGTGACAATCTTGATCGGCTTAGCCCCAAAGCAAAAGTTATCACTAAATAATTTGGCTAACTGATGAAAACTAGAGATTTTACCTCTTGGAAGATTATTATACCAAATATGGGCTCGTCCTGTGATGGAACTAGAGAAAGCACATCTCATTTTGTCGAGCACTGAGTGTATGTCGGCAGCAACTTGATATTTCTCTATGTGAAAGTCTGAATCAGTTTTCCTATCATACTTGGGAGTGACCACTGGTGGCTTGAACTTGGAAGGTGTGGGGTATTCCATAATTACCTGGATGAAAGGTGATCATTTGATGAAACCCTTTTGCAATGGATTCTTGGTGTTGGCCATTTCACCTAATCGATCTTCCAACCATTGTATGGATCCCTTCCAAGAATGTTCTTTTATTTTATTCATGGTCGAGGTAGATGTAGCGACTTTACTGTGTTTATGTGATGCACTATCCTCCTGAAAGGTCTGCTCGGCATGCATAGAGCTCCTTATATTGGCCCTAGATCTGGTGGTCCCTTCTCTGTATTCGTAACGATGCTCTTAATCCCTATGATGTCCTCTAATTACTCGGGGGTGTAGGAGATCAAAAGCAGACTCTCTGCTTAGATTCTAAAAGATCCTTGGTCTTTCTTTTGGAACCGATCCACCATTATAGTAATTTGTTAACCAGAATGAAAAATTTGCACCAGGTATGACCTATCATGAGAAGAACGAGAATGATAACTTCTTTTATGTCTAGTTGGTGGTGGCGGCATATCTCTTTTAGAAGTGGAAGACTTAGTTTGCATAGTGTGGACCAATTGCTTGACAGACTCTTGCATGGATTCCTGCCCTCTAGCAAGTTTGAGAAGAATTCCCGTAAGTCTGTCGCATTAGGAGTATAAGATGGAATGATAGTATTGCCTTCATTTCGAGTGATGTTTTCAAGATAAGTCATTTCTTTAGAAGCAAATAAACGCAGCAATTGGCAGAGAACGACGACTCACAAACATTCCCACATACGGCGTCAATGTGTTGATGTCTAAAAATGGACCAACTCCAAATTTATAATCACAAATAAAAATATGATGAGTAACTTCAACCACACATAGAAGACACAAGATTTTTAGAGTGGTTCAACTGTAAAATAACCTATATTCACTATTGATTTTTATTCAGTAGGGTTTATAATATCCCAGTATGGTGTGCATATGAGTGATTCGAGTTGTCCCTTGAGCTATGGGAATAGTTTGTATTTATAGGGGTGTAAAACCCTAGAGATGGAGAGCCTTTATAATGACAGGCGTTTACATCTGTATACAATAAATGAAACTCTTAGATGTAAGGATAAATTTTAATTGAGTCAATTTGTTAGTGTTGGCTTAATTCCAAAAAAAAACTAATTGAGTCATAGGATAGAAGTTTATTGTGTCCTTTCAAGCCTATGATGATTGAGTTGAAGACGTAGCAGTCAAACTTAAAGTGGAGATATTATCAGTGCCGATTTTCATGCCATGTTTATTGTCATCAACATTTCAATTTGTCCAAAGTCTCTAAAGGTATGGATGAATTTAATATACATAGAGAGTTGAATATTTTTATGGGCGTCTTTTTATAAAATTTTTGTTAAAATGACTTTATATTTTTCTCAGAAAATCATTTTAAAACTTAACATAAAAGTTTTTGGGTTTTTAAAAGATAATTAGGTTTTCTGAAAAGTCGTTCGAACGAATCTCGGATCTCATTCGAACGGGATTCCCAGGTCATTCGGACGAACTTTCTAATGAGATTTGTTTCTATTTCTCTATTTTCTTGTTAGAAATGTCATTAGAATGGCATCGTTTCAACGAAGTCGTTTGAACGAGGTTACGTTGTTTTGTTCTTGTTTTCATTAGTAATCTCGTTCGAACGAAGTCGTTCAAACGACATTCAAAAGTCGTTCGAACGACCTTGCTGTTTTCCAACATTTTTTCGGCAGTTTTATTTTTCAACTTCCCACTTCCCCACTTTGTTTTTACCCGTTTTAATAGTGCGGGAATGGATTGTTTTTTACAGACTTCGGAGAAATTTTTTCGTACACTTGAGAGCATAAATCTTTATCCAAATGTCCTTTGTGTTTTTCTAATCTTTGATGGTAAATCATTCAAGCAAAACACAAGTGTTTACACCCAAAAGTTTACTTTGATCCAAGTTTCAATATATATACTCGTTTGAGATCATTTTATTGGCACCGGGTTTCATCTCTACCCCAAAAGAGGACGTCTCCTATGGAGGAGTCCGTGTTTATTATTTCGTACTGTGCATACGAAGAAAGGTTTCGTGTGTCATTGGTGGTTGATTTACCCCATCGGTGAATTCCGAGACTATGGTGGATTTTAGAGTTATCAACTAGGAGGAGGTGTAAGCAAGAAGAAGCATCAAGGCTTGAGAGGGAGTCGAGTCGAGTCAAGGAAGTAAGTCTTTTGTCTTGTCTTTTGTAAACCATGCCCAGTGGATTTGTGGCTGGGCTGTCCGAGGTTTTTCCTGTTGTGGGTTTTTCTCGTACATCGCGGTCTTGTGGTTGTGTGTTTACTTTTTATCTTGCAAAATTCACCTAGAAGCATGCTTAGGTTACCAAGATAAAAATTGGTTTAAATCAAAATATTTATTTAATTTAGTGCCAATTTAATTTGGGTAATGTTTAGTTTAATTTAATTCAAAACTGAATTATTGAATTGAGCAAAATTATTATTTAACTTGAATTGAATTTATTTTTTTTAAGTGTAAATTTAATTATTTGTTTAGTTTAATTTAATTTCACTTTAATTTTGAAAGAAATTAAAATTTTGGATATTTCGGGAGCCATCACACTAATTCAGTGCTGGTTGGCATCCCATCTGAGTAACTATTGGCATTCCCGTTAGTTGGCCTTTTAGCAAACTAAGTATCTCTGAAGCCGATCGAGTAGGCTGGTCGGCCACGTAGGAGGACATGTCTATATTATCTATTGGTCCACCTAGTAGTGTAATTTTTACATACAACACACCTTCTGCACCTTGTTGGATGCGGCTTGGCATGCCGGCTTCCAATAAGTCGCATATCCTATGCAGCAGGTTAGACAATCTTTGCATTTTTGGCATGTCACCATTTTTAAGAACGAAGAATTTCTTTATTTTTGACCGAAGATACCGTAAAATGTTTACAAATACCCGCAATAAATTTTACGACTTGTGGATCGGGTTAAATTATGAAAGGTTATGTCACATAATTAGGAAACCGATGGACAAAATCCAACTAAGCTTTTTCCTTAGGGATTGTTAAACTGTCTAAGATAGGTTACGATGCCTTTTACTAACTTCTTGGTTACTTTGCCACCCGGAGGAGAGAGCTCGATAAATTATCCATCCGATTAAACTATATCGGGAAAGAAAACGCGTTTGCTCGTCACTTCTGGTGGATAATTCTTCTCAAAATTAGGCCACGGATGCATTCTTATTAGCTCAAGAGGTCGTGGCGTCTCTTTATTGGCTTCTAGGCCACAATAGTCTGCTTTATTTCAAACAAGCCACATCCTATGATAAAAGGCTCAATTCCTATCTTCATACTTGCTCTTTTAAGCTTGTTTTCTCTATAAATCTTAGTTTTTCTCACCACGGTTCAATTCGTCTTAAAGAATAGTTTTCTAAAGACTAGTAGTCCAGAAGCAATAGGGGGAAGTTCTGGATCAAATTCCTAGCAAACTGAAGATGTAACACGCTTGTTGAGGTGCATCAACCACCTATATGAAGGCTAATCTTCCCTATAGGGTCAGATTAATCTCCTGGGATAGAGAATTATAATATTAGAGTGCGCAACCTCCACCACCGTGCAGAAGGCCACGAACCAAGAAGACAAGGCTACAACCAAGGCATTGAAAAAGAAGAGGAAGCAGGAAGAACATGACACAAAAAGATTCTATAGTGACTTCACACCTGAATTGCAGTTTGGAAGATATTCTTGAAAGCATCAGGCAAAAGAACCTCCTCAAGTGGCTGGAAAAGTTAAGATCCCCACCACATAACAGGGATATGATAAGATGGTGTAAGTTTCACTAAGATCACGACTACACAACAAATGGATGTTTCTCGTTGAATAATGATGTTAAAAGGCTCATCAGGCAGGGAATGCTCCAACGGATCAAAGGGGATGCAACCCCTAACTAAGACAGCTGCATGCCTATCTCTATACCTTAGAATATTTTTGATATTGTATTTGTGCAGAAAAGAAACTTTGAATTTAAATGTTAACTTTGTAACACATGAGCACACACATATATTTCAATGCTGAATTCTCATTCTATCCTTTTAAAGTCTTTTCCAAATATTCTTATTTTAATAGGTTTGAATAGAACTTAATAACCAATCATATCGAATATTGATATGAATGGGATAAGGTGATATCAGAAGAAAAGGGGCGTGGCGACCTTAAATGGCATATAACACCCCTCTTAGAGTGATGGCCTTGGATGGCATATGATACCTCTCTTAGCCTTGGGGGCTTATAACACCCTTTTTTAAACTCGAGTTGGCTTATAATACCCTTTCTTAGCCGTGGGTTGGCTTATAATACCTTTTGTTAGCTGTGGTTTAACTTATAATACCCTTATTTAGCCTAGGGCTGGCTTATAATACCCTTTCTCAACTGCGGATTGGCTTATAATACCCATTCTTAGCCACGGGTTAGCCTATAATACTCTTTTCTTAGCCTTGGGTGGTTTATAATTTGCTAAATGTCTCGGGACAGTCGTGGGTGGCCTGAAAGATACCTAGACATGGGTGGCGTGAAAATTCCCAACAACCGTGGGTGGCTTGAAAATACACCCAGCCGGGGGAGGCATGAAAATCCCCCAAAATAGAAAATCCAATTGCAAAGGTAAAGTCCAAATCAATCTTATAAGTCGCAGCCCGATAAAGAAAAAATGTGGGTGGGAGACTTAGTGTCCATAGTAAGGGAATTTAGTTCCCAATAACGACTATAATCTATTGACACTGTAGCAGGAATTTTATAATTGAAGAGCTCATGTATTAAGTCTAAAGTCCGCGACAGGGAAATTCAGCTTTCAAGAACCCAGTTCATTAATACCGCGATAAGCGTCCTAAAGTTCAAGCAATTCAGATATCCTAAATTTGCTATGATACTTGCATTTTTTGGCCTGAAGCTAAATAGTACCATCATTTAACAGATATACAAGGCATTCAATAGGACAAATAATTAAGATGCAGAATTACATTAAAACCACTGTGTAATATAAATATAAAATGTGGTGGAGGGCCTATATTTGCCAACAAAAATGAAGCAAATTGTTCATGTGAATTCATGTGAATATAAAAATAATTCAAGTATAAAAGAAATTACAAGACTTAGAGGATGTATCCCCTTCCTTATCATTTTCTTCGTCATCCGTAGTGGTCTATATCCCCTCATCAGCTTCAGCTGTCGCGACCTCCTCCCTTTGCTACTTGGCCAACTCCTCTGCAGCCTGTAGCTCTTCAACACAGAGAATATGCTCAGGATCGTTGAACCTCCAGACATAAATGTTATCTTTGGAATCAGGGTAATTTTTTCCCCCCCTATGCCGTACCTCTTTATATCAACAGATATATGCCTTATTTTGGAGGATGAAGATGTCTTGGGAAGTCTTGAAGCTGGCCATAACATCTTCAACTACCTTCTTCAAAGTCGAGATATGATCAACACTCATTTACTGGAGGGACGCATGATCATCAATAAGCTTTTTATATCCTTGGCGTGGATTGGGACCATGCCTCGGGTTTTTGCCTTCAATTGGCTGAATTTATCTTCAGAGGTAGCGGTGTGCTTGGCAGCCTCCAGGAACTTGGGTTTTATAACTTTTAAGGCCTCCGTGGAATCCTTAAACTTTTGTTCATCTTTATTCTGGGCCTTCACTGTTATCTCCACTTTAGCGTTTGCATCTATTTTTTGAGCCTGCATAGCAGCCTTCGTAGACTTTTTTCTAGCTTAAAAGGATGACCTGGCCGCCTCCAACTACGAGTGATGGTCATCTTCCACGACCCTATACATCTTGTAAAGGCTTACCTTTGGGCCATAGCAACCTCTGCAGTCTGGAAGAAGAAAATTCAAAGTGTTAGTATAGACAAACTAAGGAATGCAGAAAGCAAAGAATTAAAAGAAAACTTACCCTCGGAAGGTAGTGAAGGATGTATTCTTCTAAATCATTTGCGTCCTCGTCAATAAAATATTTTAGATCAGAATCGGCTATAACCCTCCTCATCCTTAAGACTGCAGTAGCTGTTGTATCCCAAGGAGACTTTGGGTCTGGTTGTCTCAGATGATGCCACAGATGACCGTTTATTGCCCGTTCTGCCCTGCTTTGAGAGGTGGGCAAGTTAGCATTGACTGCTATTGTCGTTCGCGAAGGGGACACATAAGTGTTAACATTAATTAGTCTAGAAGGCCCATAGCCATTCCTCATATGAATGAAGAGAGACCAGATGCACACAAGTTAGCTCCAATATCATCATCAAAGTATGGAGGGTTTGCACCTACCCCCTCCACTTGTAGCCCAGTGGCCGTGACACTAATAGGGGTAACCTCCCTTTCAGTTGGAGGAATAACCTCTTTTTCAACCTGAGGGGCAGCGTCCTTGGTTGCCCTCTTCCTTTTTTGCCTCTCTTTTGTGGCACCTGGTTTAATCCTTAGATAATGTTTTCCATCTCGTCCAGTTATGAGAGAATGGGATCTATGTCAATCTCCATTATAAAGTGTCCCTTCGCGGTAGTACCTAAAAAAGAATCAGATTAAAAGTTAGCATTTCACAAGTTATAATGGTAGCTGCATAATCAAATTTAAGTTAAAAACACCTTCTACAACCTTCATAGGTGTTTGATAGAAGATATAATATCCAAGGTGAAAAAGTGATTGCAAGGTCACAATGTTAGTAAATTGATTCTTTTTATTGCTAATTGAGACCGCGGTCTCAATTTTCTCACTTTTTCTTGAGGAAGGAGTTAGCCCTCCACAAGCTACAAGGGGGTTAGGAAGACTATAAAAATATTAAAGACACACATAAAGGCCAAGGTTATGAAAATATCACGATGAAAGCAAAGCGATCTAAAGACCATGATAGGTAATTACCTTCCTTAGGGGGACGACCCCATGACCGCGACAGTTTATGTGCCTTCGCCATTTTTAACTCATCTGTGTGAATCTCTAAGTTGTTTCAAGAAACATAAAAAAATTCCCCTTCCAATTTTTAACATTAGAAGGCCTACCCCTCATCTAATAATGGTCACCACTCTGTAGCCCCATTTAGAAATACAGTGGGTTTTCAACTGGGTTCTCCTTTGGCCTATTTAATTTGAACAACTCCGCGATCGTGATGTCTTTGCCAAACTCTTTCTTCCAAACTACTAAGGAAGAAATAAGGCCCCCAACCATTGGTGCAACTTGGGTCGGGGCCAAGTTCATGACTTTAAGAATCTTCCTCATAGGCACTGGGATATGCAACTGCAATGCTAAGTGGAAAGCATATAATGAAAACCAGACTCCATCATTTGGGACGACAAAGCATGACCTCTGCTTTGCGGAAGGAAGGGTGCAAAAAGCTCCCTTAGGGAACTCACAGACTTCGACCACTTGGTCCAACCACTCCTCACTCACCGTGTAAGGATAATGTAGGGCCGTAGGCTCTGTTGTTGATTATTGGCCGTGGCCAGACGACCCTGCCTTAGTATTTCTAAATTCTACAACTACCACCATAACAACCGTGACATCCATATCAGTGGGGGATTGGTTATTTATGGAACAAGTATCCTCCTCCATTTAAACACTCTCCGCGACCTCATTTGGATCCCTATAGTCATAAGATTCCGCGGAGTTAGAATCAACTTATACACAATTTAGGTGATTCTTTAACCTACAGAGCCTACTGGTCTTCAAAAGTTTGATGTGTAACACCGAGGGATGAGGAACATGAAAGTGCCTCTTACTGAAGCCTTACAAATATTCCCAAGAATTCTAATGCATATGGTTACGACAAGGACCTATAAAAGCACAAGGGATCCACATTTAGAATGCCGCAACCAGTATGATTAAAATATAAAAAAATGGAAGCAACCTTATGAAAGAGGCCGCAACATCATGTAAGGGAAATAAAAAAATATGGAAATACAAAACTTCACAAAGGTTGAAATCAAGGCCGCAATCATGATAAAACGAAGAAAAGGAAAAAGGTCACAACCTTTAGGAAAAGAAAGCACAGTTAAAGGCCGCAGCCAACTATTCAGTGCGCACAATAGGCCGCGACCTAGGGGGTAAACTGATGAGGAATACACAATTTTGACTCTAAAATATCAGAAGCTATAATCCTTAGGTTTTTGGATAAGAACACCTTGAACAACCTGTTCATGTTCTTAGCCAAAAACCAATGAAAAGTGGGTTCAATTACCCAAAACCTAACCCCAAAAAACCTCTTATATGACAAAACCTTCCTTTCGAATTCCCAGGAGCATCGTTCTATGTGACAAATAAACCCAACCATGAATTAAAATCTACAGACCTATATTTCTATGCATTTTAAACCCAGATACCGAACAACTAGTTTTATACAGTTCGTACACAATTAAAGCAAGCAAAAAATCCAATTATGCAAAAAAAATCCCAACTATCAGTTTCATAGATCGAATCGAATTCTTTACAGTTATTTAGTCACATTATTTCAAGATAAAAAAGGCAACAGTGAAATAGATATGAGCAGAGACGAACATGGAGAAAAATTGGTAAAATTCAGAAGAGAAATGAAGAAATCGAAGAAAAAATGGATGATTACCAACCTGGAAAGGATGAAGATCGTCGAAGATAATGAGATCGAGAAAGAAATTGCCTAAGAAAATCGCTTAAAAATTCCCTGGAATTGCTTGGAAACTATTCCTAAGGGTTTATTTAAGGTAATGAGGTCACGACACCTTTTGATTTGTATAAAAGGGTACCGAAAGTTGAAGCATCGCAACAGCAGGCAACGATATTAAGTCGCGTCCCTAATGAGAAAATGTTAGCTAACTTGAATCATTACTGAGGCACCTAGACATAAATACGACCGCAACATCAACTCACTAAATCTTTAGCACTGAGGCTTAGAGGCTTATTGATATACCCAATACTGATACTGAGGTTGCAAAAGTATCAATATAGCGCCGCTGCTTAGGCCTCAGATAGGCCACAACATCATCTCTATTTCGCACCTTATTGGGCCACGATCTTGTCTCTAGTAGGTCGCGATCTCCTACTTCATCAGCAGTGCATACCCTACCGTGGACTTAGCAACATCAGCACGCCACTTGCCAGTTGTCCACCTTCTAGAAAGATTCCATCTTGGAATCACTTATCCATATATCACAAGATCTATACATGTGACCATTCTTTTGACTTCTATAAATAAATGTGCTTATCTCTTTATTTAACATGACATGTTTGGCAGCAAAGCTCTGTCAAACTTTCCACTCACTTTCTCTCTCTTTATATGAGAGCTTATTACTCAGTTCAACTCCAGTCATTTGAACTGCTAGTGTCCGCGGCCTCCTCTACAACCTTGCTTAACAGTCGACATCCTGTTCAACACAGTTCGTATGTATATGCATTTAGCCCCCCTCTCTCTCTCTCTGTTGTAGGCCTATAAAGGCAATCTACTATTGTACTAATGCTTGTAAATAGTGGGAATGAGGCACCAAAGTGGACGTAGGCTCATTTTATAGCCGAACCACTTTATATCTTGTGTTATATCTCTTTTTTTACTTTACTATGCTTTTTACACTTTATGATGGTTGAGAATGGCTTTGATTGTGTTTTAATTATTTGAAGAAGGCTCAGGCGCCATCTTCCGTATTATTATGTTCTTGCTCTTTATTTTTTATGGTGATATGAATGTGAAATTCTGTTATAAAAATGGCTTTGATGGCACGATTTAGTCTTACCGACAATATTTTTGACATCATCACATACGTATGGGATAGGGTTAAATGATATGAATAAACATCCCGATGGTAGTAAATTTCTCAAAAATATGATATTGATCTTAGTCCGTGATAGGTGTAATATAAAATGGAGTGCGATAATAAATCTTTTTAGAAGGGAACGTGGTGTGCGGATAGGATGCTAATATGCGTATATGGGTAAATAAATTA
Organism: Sambucus nigra; assembly: GCA_949130495.1. Classification (NCBI taxonomy): domain Eukaryota; kingdom Viridiplantae; phylum Streptophyta; class Magnoliopsida; order Dipsacales; family Adoxaceae; genus Sambucus; species Sambucus nigra. The sequence continues at coordinate 255,018,469 of OX422220.1, forward strand.
CTGTAATGGATATCCACAGAGATGACGTTGTATTGTATCATGAACTTAGTCTTTATATGATATAATTGATAACATCAAATCCTGGGAGTCACATTATTCTTGAGATCAATGGTGAGAGGATGAGATTTGAACATTTTATTATTGCATTTAAAGCGTGTATATATGGGTTTATGCATTATTGACCTATGTTATGTCTTAATGGAACATTTTTGAAAGAAAAAATACAAGGGTTATATTCTTGTTACAACTACAAAAGATGGTGATCACGTTATTTATTAGTTGATTGTTATATGTAATGTTTAATTATAGTTGTTAGAATAATAGATTGATTAAGTGATGCAATTAAAAGAAAAATATTTATCTCAAACAAGTAGTTGATTATGTCGGCAATTGCTTACTTCTTTGATCATATGTGTTTGTATATTTTCTTTTCTTTTTTACCTTTTAAAAACATGCTTTTATTTTGCATGTTTTTTATATTTCCTTATTGTTGTGTACTGAAAGACACGGGAGAGGATTGTCAAGTAATTTATTATCCTCATTACCTATCTTGGAAAATATTTAAGGAATTATCGTATTATAGTTTTCCAAATGCTTGGATTACTTATAAAGATTATTGCTTTTTTCTTCACTTCGTTATTCTGAAACTATTTTTCACATTTTAAGATAGAATTATTTTCTTATAATTTCCAAATTTCTCTAACTTCGCATTAAATGTTTAAGATTTAACAAACTCTCTATTGGAATTGTGGGGTTTTATACTTGAATTTACATTTTTGGATTCCGACCGTGAAATACATGATATATAATCTACGAACATAATATGAAAATCTAATTATTTTGCATATGTATCTTATCCATTAGGTAAAAAATCTTATTTTGTTTAAATGTGTTTATTGCATTCCATGATCTATAAACATAATATAAAATGTTAATTTTATTTTGCATGAAATGTTTTCAGCTAATAGCAGTTGGTTATTGATTATGTTTTATTAACGCAAGTATCTTTCCTTTAGAAATTGTAGTTGTTGATGCTGAAAATGATTGCAATTGGTTATGACTATTGAAAAACCTAAAAAATAATTTTACACGGTGATAATGTGTGCACATATCAGATAAGATGCAACAAATTGGTTTTGTCTATTATTATTTTAGCGTATGCACCCACATATGAGGATTTTCAAAATGGTTATTTGGAGTTTCGATAAATCGCTGGATCATGTGCATTTGAGTTGTTTTAAATATAAAATTTGATTATTGGCCAAATGCTTACTTTTCTGGTAAGAGATATAGGGAAACGTGTTCAAATATTTTTGAAAGTTTTATTTCATGGATTATGAAGGAGAGAAATATTCCTATTAAGGCAATGATAGACAAAGTATGCATAAAGATAATGAATATGCTGAGAGGTAGACGTGATGCTTTGAGAAATTGGAGTTCCATTTTGTGCTCAACAATGGATAAAAAACTTTAGCAAAAAGTGAACAATAGCCGTAACTTCAAAGTTGTAAAATCAAGTGACTTTATGTTTGAAGTTAAAGAAAAGAAAACGTATCGTGATGACCTATACAAAAGTTATTGTAGTTGCAGTTGGTGGGGCATTGAGGGGTTCCCACGTGAGCATATTATTATTAGTATATTAGCGGGCGAAAAAAGTGTGTATAGTTTTATTGATCCGTGCTATTACTCGACAGCATTGCAGGAATCGTATCCACATTAAATTCATTATGTTCCTACTGTGATATGTCCTCGAGTTAATGATGATGAATTATGTATTTTGCCACTCAAGACAAATAGGGTCGCCTTTGGATGACAAGAAAAATCGCATTGAAAGTAGATGGGTCAGCACCAAGAAGTTGTGCAAGTGTGAAAGATGCAAATGTTACGTTACACATAACAAAAAAAAATTGCAATGCAAAATTAATGACTAATTGATTTTTTTACACGAATATTATTTTTAGGCAATTATTATTTTGATGTTTTATTATGTTGGGTAGAATTTTCATTTTGAAATAGAAGATCGCTGGGTTGAACATATAATTGTTATAAAAAGTTTAAAAGTTTTGAATTCTTTATACAAGTTGCAAGTGTTGTTATGTCACTGCCCTTTTTAATATGAATTTGCAAATAATTATTTGCATAACTTAATTATGTTTCAACTAATAGAATATACTTAATATTTAGTTTATTGTGTAATTTTGTCTTTGTTGTAATTTATGCAACATCAACAGGTGAGAAAATTGTTGAAACCATTTATATATGTTGCTTTGAGAGGGATCCTATAGAAGAATATGAGAGACTTATGTGTAGAGTGCCTAACGCTGTTTTGCCTCCAATTGGGAAGTGCAAGATAAAGAAACTTGTCAATGACAAGGAAACACAAGTAGAAGAAGGTTGTGAAGAATTTCTAGAGCCAGAGTTTAATCAAAAGAATATGCGCATAGAGAAATGAAGGACCTCTAATTTCTTCAGCAAAACAATTACAATTTGAGAATGTTGCGATATCGATTATCAATTTAATTCGCAAATTTCCAATTTTAAACTTATTTAATTAGAATCAATCTTTGATTCAAATAAATTACCCTAATCATGCATCTATGTGATATAAATCAAATACGCAAATTCAAACAATCACAAATCTAGAGGTTCAGGATAAAAAACCTTTCGGGTAAAACCTTTATTTCACTATATAACATAAATCACAACTTTCTAATTACACCGTGAAATCTGTAATGAATTTTTCGTAACAAATCGATATAGATTGTATCCTAGTAACCAACAAAGATCCCCTAGAGAACCTCAATATTCGCAGTCGTTCCTCAACAATGTACATCCCTTAAGTATCCCCAATAATCACAGTCGTCAATAAGCAACTCCTCTAAAAATCGCCAATCTAGTAGTAGAGATGGCACTCCACAAAAATAAACTTCAACATAAGTGAATTGGGTTTCACAAATGATTCATAAAAGAATTGGGATGTTTGGTGAATCAAAAACTAGGTTTTTAACCCTAAAAAATGAAGACTAAAGGTCTGCCAAAAAGTCATTTTCGTGTATCAAAAGTCTTAATAAAAAAGGTCTTCAAAACATGTATTTATAATTGATCAAAATTATTGAGGCATCGCATGTTGTTAGAAGTCATTCGAATGACATGTCTATGTCATTTGAATGACATATAATGTTGTAACTACCGACCTATAAAAAACCAAAACAGTACAGGTTCGTTTGAAGCAAATAAGAAATGACTATTCGAATGACATTGCATGTCGTTAAAGCTTACTCGATAGGAGAGTGCGTCCTAGACGTTTTTAGAAAGGTGTTCCTAGGTCCGTGTATATTTTCACCCATTGTAAGAAGAGAGCACACCTGAAGGAATTTTATTTTAAGTTGAGTAGTATGTCACATAAGTTTTTGCCTCGTGTTTCCACACACGCACCCACACATGATAGTTTGCATGATCCTGCGCATCACATGGGCGAGTTTGTACATATTTGAGAGCAGGTTAAGTGTTTAGTCAAGACTTCACATGATTTGATGGATCCATAAGATGTCACCACCTTTGAAAAACTCCTTCGCACCTAATAGTTGAGGTTTAGTAAAGACTCGTTTCTTGTTTACTCCAATATATGGTTTCAAAAATATATCAAAATGGAAAAAACTAAATACAAAAGTGGTACACATGAGCAATAGCCATAAAATATCTCATGAAAATCATCCTATGCTAGCAAACAAGTCTAAACCTCAACCATTAGGTGCGAAGGAGTTTTTCAAAGGTGGTGACATCCTGTGAAAAACATCCATCAAATCATGTGAAGTCTTGAATAAACACTTAACCTGCTCTTGAATATGCGCAAACTCTCCCATGTGATGCGAAAGGTCATGCAAAGTATCATATGTGGGTGCATGTGTGGGAACACGTGGCAAAAATTTATGTGACACACTACCCAACTTAAAATAGTATTCCTTAAGGTCTCCTCTCTTCTTACAATGGGTGAAAATATACACGGGTCTAGGAACACCTTTTTTAAAACGTCAAGGACGCACTCTCCTAACGGGTAAGCTTTTAACATCATGCAATGTCGTTCGAATGGTCGTTTCTTGTTTGCTTCAAACGAACCCGTATTGTTTTGTTTTTCTATAGGTCGTTAGTAACGACATGAGATGTAATTCAAACGATATAGACATGTCATCTGAAAGACTTTGAAACGATATGCACCACCTTAAGAATTTTGATCAGCTATAAATACATGTTTTGAAGACCTTTTTCATTTGTACTTTTGATACAAGAAAACTGCTTTTGGGTAGACCTTTGGTCTTCATTTTTTATTGTTAAAAACCTAATATTTGATTCACCAAACATATCAATTCTTTTATAAATCATTTGAGGAACCTAAATCACTTTCGTTGAAATTTATCTTTGTGGAGTGCCATCTCTACTGATGGATTGGTGGTGCTTGCAAGAGCTGCTTGCTAATGACAGTGGTAATTGGGGATACTTGAGGGTGCTCACTGATGAGGAAAGACTCCGATCATTGAAGTTCTCGAGGGGATCTTTGATGGTTACTAGGTTGCTGTCTTTGTGGGTTTGCTGCGGTAAATTCATTACATATTTCATTGTGTAATTTGTAAGTTACGGTTTACGTTATATAGTGAAATAAAGGTTTTACCCGAAATAGATTTTTTTCCCGAACCTCGAGATTTGCGATTGTTTGAATTTGCATATTTGATTTAAATCACATAGATGCATGATTAGGATTTAATTTATTTGGATCAAAGATTGACTCTAATTAAATAAGTTTAAAACTGGAAATTTGCGAATTAAATTGATAATCGATATCCCAACATTCTCACAATTAATTGTGGGTCCTTTTTAACTTAACCTACACTTTTTAATGTGTAATTTGACTTCACTCCCAATTTGCTAATATCTTTGAAATACCCTTCACAAGTGGGGGTTATCTCAAAATATTGTATAAAAATATGGGGGTAAGTCTAAGGATTTATTTGACTTTTCTCCCTTTTTATAATGTAAAATTTGACTTAGCCCCTATGTTGAGGACAAGATCATATGATTATAAAAATGAGGGGTTAAGTCAAACTATGCATTAAAATTTGAAGTTTAAGTCAAAATGACCCATTAATTGTGTTTTAATTTAGAGTGACATTGTTGTAAAATTTGTAATAGAAAATAAGCATTTGTTACATTGTATGATGGTACTACAGTGTGGAATTGGGAAAGTAGTTTCAGAGTTTACAGTGGTTGAAATATTGAGAATTGATTCTTTGTTGGCAACCTGTAGCTCTGTTCTACTAACTAATTACTAAATTCATACATTTAAGCTTATTTTAAGGTATGTTTTTCAAGATTGAGTTAACATTATGTCCTCTTGTAACATTTTATTTTTTACAAATTCAAATTTTAAAAAAGGGCACATTATGGTATGATATGGTAGACAAATTGACATAAAGATCTACCATAAAAATAAGAGTATTGAAACATTTTTTATTATAAATTAAGGAATCAAGTAAGCCATCTCTAACTGTATTGTGTATTAGCATAAATAAACACAATCAGAACTGACATTGTTCTCAAAATTACAATTAGTGTACTGTGACAATGTATTTACATATACAAATTGAACTAAAGAATAAATAAACTGTATAGGAAGTAGCCATGTTTGGTTTTTGTGTATAAAATTAATCTTTAAGAAAATTTGAATTTGTATGAACAACAACGGATTAGATCGATAAAATTACTATGAATGACAAAAGTGTAGTTAAGTATTCCATCATTGACATAAAAGTAATGAAATGCTAATAAACCTATTATGCAAATAACACATGAATTAGATCAAGTTTTGAGAAAAAGTAAGTTAATATATTTGTAATGCAAATAGAAATTTGCAGTTTTTAACCATATAAGAGCTTTGTACAAATGAAATGAGGGTGTTAATATTTTTATATATACAGTACTAGTTAGACACGTGATGATTTTTTTTATTATTATTTGGAGCTTAGTTAAGTATTACCTTATCAACATATTAGTAAAAAAAATCATCTTTTTCCTCATTTGAAAGAGAAAATGAATATATAAGTTTTCAAGAAAAATAAACTTATATGCTTGTAATGCAAACAGGAATTTTCAGTTTATAATTATATAAGCACCTCATACAAATGAAAGTGTCATCATTTTACAATTTTGTTTGTTCATAAATCAGAAGTGAAAATAGATTAAATAGCCTTATAAGTTATGATATTATACAATTCATTATTTTATGATTTACAATTGTGGTAGAAAAAACTATTTTTCAGTCATATAAAAGAAATATTAACAATTATTTTATCCAATACAATCACTTCAAAATGCAATTCTTTATTTTACTATAGTTTTTTAATTTCTTTATGGCGAATGAAAAATTAAGTTTGTAACGAATTACAATATTATGCTTCAATATATATATATATATATATATATATAAATATTCAAATTATATTGCCATGCACATTTATTTTTATATATCCAGGCAAGTTTGGTTGAAATATTGTTAAAATGGTGATTGATTGTTACATTAAAATGTACAATAGGTAGCAAATATATTGGTAGAATATTTGTCTATGTATAAAAATTTAAAAGCTTAATGATTACAATTGCAATAAGGAGAAACATAGTACCCTTATGAATTTTCTTTTTTTAAAGAGATGCAAATTATTTAACAAAAATTGGGTTGTTGTTGTAGGCAACGTCTTCTTTAACAACATGATTTAACTGCAATTAACTTTTGATTTGGAGAGAAAAAGGCTACCAAAGAACAATAGTTTTTTCTTTCTTTTTATCTCTTATAAATACTGATCTGGTGTTGTATATGTGCCAGCATTCTTTACAAAAAAGTCCTTATGTTGTCACTTTGTATTGAATATTTCTTCAAGCGCATTGACTCTGTCACGAAGAATTTTTTATTTCAGATTAAAGTTTATTGTTATTCTTCTTTAAAGTTTTCAAATCTTTTGATCTGTTGTTATCTCTTTTGAGATCTTCATCACTATCATTATTTAGGGTGTAATCCTCCAGTGGACTTATGTTCAATCGTGTTGTAGATACTTGCATAATAAAGCATGAAATAATTTATGAATTCCATAAATGCAAAGTTTAATTTTAAAAAATTTCAAAATATTTGTTGATTCTTATTCAGTTTTTACAAATTAAACACATGAAGTAATTAAAGTGGACTAGTTCAAGTGAATACACAAGTAATAACATGAAGTAAAAAGGAAATTTGTTCAAGCGAATACACAAGTAATAACACGAAGTAACATTACAAAGTTAACTTGATTTCGTTTGATTAAAATATATTTAGTTTGATTAATATAATGTAAGAAACTCTTAATGGAGTTGTCTACTAATTAGATGGGAATTTTTGAATTTAACAAAATAATTTGAGTTATTGGTCAACTTAGCTAACTAAACTCTTTGCTTTCAAGTGCAAGGGCAAGGACTTTTTGCTAACTAAACTTTTTGCTCCATCATCATCCAAGTGCAAGGGCTGCTATCCAACATTCAAGATCAAGCTCAAGATCTTCAAGAAGGTCCAACTTTCTCCAACTCTCTCTTAAATTATCTTAAATTCTCAATAACTTGTTTTATTACTTATTATCTCATCTCACACATCCTAATATACTTTTTACTTAGTATTATTGAACATCTCTTATTTTCATATAAATAAAATCCAAAAAAACAAGAAAAAGAGGGTTTGCTCATAAATTCCAAATAGGGATTCTCATACTTTTCTCACAACTAAAAATATTTTTTCTACACACACACACACACACTCACAAATAAGAGATTCCCCATTTGGATTTATGGGATAAACCCCACCCCTCGTTTTGTATGCGAACTACGTGGACTTTGATGCCTTTATAGGCTACGTAGGGGTCTCGGGGTAAAACCCGAGACTCGAGTTCTTTTCTTACCTTTTCTCTTATTTTTTATTTTCTCAAAATATAATCTTATTATATTCTATATACTTGCCCTTAGTGACGTATTACTACATATGCGTTATTGTTCCATTATAACGATCAACGTAGGGGTAATTGCATAAATCTTATTTTTCTGATATTATTTTTATACCTTCCTACGGATGACCCGCTTTATCTCTTCCATGATACAAAACGAGGAATCCTATCTCCACCATATATATACATATGCACACATGTCACGGGGGAATATAAAGGAAAATAGCAAATATCCATGAGAGACCGAAAGGGCGGAATGGGTGCCTAACACCTTCCCATTTCGTAACTAAGCCTCCAAACCATTCTCGAATCATTTTGGTTTCGTATGCACCAGTATGTCTTTAGATCCCATACTTCGTGATGGATTTCCCTTTTTCTTTTGTCTGTTTTGAGTAAAATAGACTGGCGACTCTGAATCTCTCTACATTTTTACACCTCATCTCAAATGACACCGGCCGAAGCGCTCTCGAGAGGGATGCGCGGGACCCAAAGGATCCTCTCCCTTCGCGGGCGGGCATGGCCACAGTGGGGACTCTGCTGGGGATATTTTGTATGTTTTGAGGGCTTGACTCTATTTTCATGGATGTTATATTTGTTTATATTTCCCCTATATCTGTATGTTCCCTTTTTTCCATGTGTATCCCATGCTTATGCTTATGTTCACACACTTGTAGAAAATTCTCTATATAAACATCACACCACGTGCACCCAAGATCACATATATCCGCATGTTGCATGCATCACCCATCCATACTTGGTGTACCTTGGGTACTCGTACTTTGCTCCCTATTTGGCATAATCAAGAAAGATATTCTCATCATAAGATACTAATAAGAGAATCATGCATAATTCACACGACATCACCAAAGAGCATTGTTATTGACCAAAATTTTACCCAGTAACTGGAGGGTCACTTCGTGATGGGCGCTGGTTCAGCAGGTCGCAGTTAGCCTAAGCGATATGACTCTCACCTTGCATTGGCCAAGTAACTTCGACGTATATAGAACGGTTCCCTCGCATCATACCTCTTAACCGAAGTCATGACGGGAGGTATATTGCAGGGAAATCGTTCACGTACACCGAGTATATCGAATTTGCTCTCACATGTACCGTCCCCACGAGGTATATGGTGAGGCAGTTCACGTACACTCAGGTATATCAAATGGCTTATCCACACGTACCGATTGCCCGCAAGAGCAAGACGTATATCGTGGAAGTCACACCAAAGGAGAGAACCCATGCCGATTCACCCAACCAATTGTATACCCGCATACAGGTGTCAAACCTAGGACTCGCACTTTAGATTGCCGGTTTTAACTCGAAACTCTGCCGAAATTCCGGGTCGATCTGTTGCCCAAATTTTCGTGCATTTTTAAAATGGGACCCTACCGTGAGCCTGGTTACAATCCAGCCGTAGCTTTACATATATTAAAAACTCCACTTTTCCAGGCTCGGGTCCCGTTCGGCATTGCATTTAGGAGAATTAAATACAAGTGAGAACATAATAATCATAATAATCATGCTGAGTTCCGTCTCCAAAAACATTTCTCCATTCTTTATCAAAAATCCAAAAACATTTCTCCTTTTTTTTATCAAAAATACAAAAACATTCCTCCCTTCTTTATCAAAAATCCAAAAATAGTTTCTTCGCTTTTTCTCAAAAATAAATATCATCCTGCGCCTTCTCAGGTCGATTGCAAGCCCTTGGCCTGTCTCCCTATTGGCTTCGGTCTTTAGTCAAATCAACTCGGAGTTTTATCCGTCCCTCTACTACTTCTTTCGAGTCCGAAGTCCATTCACTTTCCATGGAGAATACAGATCAAGCACTAGTCATACCGTCGAATCTGATGACAGTCCTAGCTCAGCACGTGTCTAAGATTGACAACCTCCAAACCGAGGTCCAAGAGATGCAACAAAACCAGGTTCCAATTCCTCAAGAGCCCGATGCCCTATTCCCTTGTGCTATGGGTCCACCTGAGCCTATTTGGGTTCCGAAAGAATATCAGCACACTCTACGTGTCCCTCCTGTCAATAGGCCGCCTCCTGCCCAACTTCCAATGCTAAATATTGCCCAGCCTATGGCTAACCTGCCCATGGTCGTTGATCCAAAAGAGGAGGAGTTGAATAAAGTCAAAGAGGATCTCAAGATGCTCACCAAGAAGTTTGACCAAGTCAGGCTCTCTAGAAATTACATGGACTACACCCACATGTCTCCTTATCCTAAAGCGAGGTTGCTCGAGAAGTTCAAGATGCCAAATATCGAGAAGTTCGAAGGGAGTGGACCTTCGATTGTTCATCTTCGCAGTTATCATCGTTCCATGACTCTACTAGGGGATTCTAAAGAAATGATGGCCCAATTGTTTTAGCAAACTTTGAAGGATAGTGCCCTCCGATGGTTTTCATCTCTTGAGGAATCCATAATCCGTAGCTGGGAGGATATATCCCGAGAATTCATGTCGCAATATAAATACAACGAAGAGCTTGAGGTCACCCGTCGTGATTTAGAGCTGCTCAAACAGAATCTAGGAGAATCGGTCGGTAACTTCATAACCCGGTGGAGGGAGCAAGCAACTACCATGACCAATCGGCCCTCCAAGGAAGAACAGGTCAACATAGTGAAAAAGAACTTCTTGCCCCAAGTCCGAGCGATGATGGGAGGACAATACTATCCTCACTTTCGAGCTCTCAGAGAGTCTGGAGTAGAAATCGAGGAAAGCCTCGTTAAAATAGAGGTTGAACCAAAGAAGGTGTCCAGACAGTTCACCCTAGAAAGTATGACAAGCCTGCCAGTGCTACAGTCTCAACCATTAACAACATCTCTCAATGAACCACATCATGGGCACCAGAAAGCCTCCCTGCCCCCATCCAAAGGGAATACACTGAGCTCCATGCTCCCCTCTCCAAAGTTTACCAAGCCATGTTAGGCCGAAACCTCATCAAACCCTTGGATCCCCGTCCATTGCTAAATCCACTCCCAAGAAACTTCAAGGCCGATGCTCATTGTGCCTTTCACTAAACTGCCGGCCATACCACCGACCAATGCTTTCACCTTCGAAACATAATCTAAGATCTCATTGACCGGGGTACCATCGCCCCACCAACCAATCCTAAGCGAAACACTACTCACAATCCACTTACGAATCATACCAATGCCATATTCTTAGAAGAAAACCTAGATTTTGATCCCTCAACTCAAATCACACCCATATACTCTCCTACACCTCTTCAAATTTGCCCATATTTCCTCCTACACCCTACTAACCTCGCTGATCGGGCACTGTCATTCCTTACCAGAGCATGCATCGCTGTCCGTACCCATTCTGAAAATGGAAATATGGAATTGTCAGAAGTGTTGAACCAACTCCTAGAGTTCGGGCTGAAATTGTCCTCACAAATGATCATCGATTGCCAGAGGTTCAACACACTATTCTTAGAAGCACAAAAGTGGGCCCGAGATTTCGACAGGTGGGTGGTACCAACCGACGAAGTCAACTTAGATAATGTTGTCCAGATTATGGTCGAATTATTCGGGCAAACCAACTGCATTTGTAGTATCACCGGGTTACTTGACACTTTAAAGTTACAAGGACGCTTGGTCCCTTCAATCACACATATACCCACAGAATGGGAGGACCTGTATGAAGAAGCCGTTGAAGTTGTGGAATGCATTGACTTTACATGGAAAGACATAATTGTTGCCACCGAATGGGGGAAAGAATTCAAAGATTTGAGCGAAGAACTAGCTTCAGGAAGAGCTGGCCCAGTAGCCGACATATGTGGGATGATATCATTTGAAGAGCTCATCGGAGAAATAAACAGGGTGGCAGAACAACCTGAGATTGACGAGGAAATGAGATTCATATTCTTTCCTTCTTCAGTAAATCACATGACCAGATCAGGGAGACATTACCATGTTCCAAGCTCACTATCAACAAATGACAAAGGGAAAGGCGTTGAAAACCTTCTTATGCCACAGATGACCATTGAGGAGAGCAAGATCCTCTATCAACGGAAGAAAACTCAAGCTAACATCACTCTATGGTGACTTTTCATCTCTTCCCAGCTACACAGAAATGCTTTAACCAAATTGCTCACTGGACCCACTGTTCCTCCCTCTACCTCACCAGAAGAAGCGATAAATCTGGTCGGATCCTTGACCTCTACCCGAATGCTATCATTTTCTGAAGAAGAAATCCCCAGAATTGGGCTAAATCACAATCATGCACTCAACATCTCCGTCGAAGTTATGGGGAAGGCCGTGCCACTCTCCCTTGCTGATAATGGATCCGCCTTGAATGTTTGCCCTCTGAGAACATTCAAGTGTTTAGGCCTGAAAGAAAGCGACCTCGCTCCAACCTCCGCTGCTGTACGTGCCTACGATAATACCCATCGTGAGGTGATGGGATCCATAAAACTTGTAATAGGGGTTGGCCCTATAAACCATGTCGTTGAATTCTAAGTCATAGACATCCCAGCTTATTTCAACTTGTTGGTCGGACGACCCTGGCTCCATAATATCAAGGGTGTGTCTTCCTCACTCCATTAGTAATTAAAGTTCTTCGCCGACGGGCAAGTCATCACCATTTTGGGCGACAACGAAAATGTCGAGGGTGCAAGCACCAGCAGTTCATTCCTTGAGATACAACACGGGTCAAATGATATGCTCCTATCAGGATTTTGAGTTAAGACACTCCTCCTCTCGGCAAGAGACGGTTTCAAAGAAAGGGTTTGTCTAGAATTTGACCCTCATGACAATGTCAATGTGATTCAGATGTTCAGAAACATGCACTTCATGCCCGGACTGGGACTAGGATAAAGGCAGTAAGGGATACTCGAGCCTATCAAACTGAAGAAAGCTTTCCCTCCTTGTGGCTTGGGGTATCAACCATCAGAACAAGAACTTAGAATGATCCACCAGTCTCGACCAAAGAGAAGATTAGACTACATCCCAACTATCTCAAAAGACTCCTTGAATGGAAGATTCATCAAAGAAGGCGAAGATTTCCCCTTTTGCGGTTTTCCAGAATCATGGTATGACCACACAGACAAGAAGCTGAAGCCGGGAATGGAGATCTTTATCCAAGATAGCTACCCATGGGCCGAAAGTTTCTAACACCACGTACAATCGCTCATCAAAGATAGCAAAGAGACCGAGGAAAGCGATTCCGAAGATTCCTTCAACTTACAGACACTGGGGCCGGCACTCTGTATGGTTCATTCAGGTATTACATCAATGGATCCATCCCGTCTGATTAAAGCTGCTGATACACCTCTCCTAAACTGGCATGATGCGCCAGTTCTACCTCTTGAAATCTCCCCTAACCCCAATGTTTACCCTATTTCTTCTTCTGTTGTCTATCCTTGTTCAAATGTAATCGAGACCTCTTTTGATAAGGTTCTCAATGCTATTTTTCCTATCAATGAAATAAACGAAGATTTTGAGTATCTTGATGTGGCTTACATTAATTGTTTGGATTCTAATCGAACTTTTGATGATGATGATTTTGCAAATAAACAATTCTTAACTGATCTAAATAAGGTTAATAATAAATAACATAACCGCGTTCAAGTTAATGAAGAAGAGACTGTTGTTATTTATCTTGGTTCAAGTAGCCAACTGCGCGAGATTAGGATAGGGGCCACCCTTGACAAGCATGAGCGTGCACAACTCGAAGAATTGCTGAAGGAGTTCGTGGATGTCTTTGCATGGTCCTATGATGATATGCCCAGCATTGATCCTAAAATAGCTCAGCACGAGATTTCCACTCTCCCAGATTACAAGCTGGTTGAACAAAAATTGAGAAAACTCTGCACCGAATGGTCGCCATCCCACATGGCTGGCCAACATAGTACTTGTACCGAAATCAGGGGGAAGGTTCAAATGTATGTAGACTACCCATATTTAAATAAAGCTTCTCCAAAGGATGATTATCCGCTACCCAATATCGACATGATTGTGGACAACACAACCAGTCATGCTCTCAAGTCATTCGTCGACGGGTTTGTCGGATACAACCAAATCAAGATGCACCCCGACCACCAAGAAAAAGCCGCATTCATCACCTCATAGGGAACCTTTTGCTACACCGTTATGCCATTTGGCCTCAAGAATGCTGGGGCTACCTACCAAAGGGTTTCCACAACCATCCTACACGATCTGATTCACAAAGAAGTTGAGGTTTATGTGGATGATATAATTATCAAGTCCAAAACTAGAGAAGGTCATGTTCCCTCTCTCCGGAAGTTCTTCGAATGGCTGCGACGGTATCAGATGCGACTTAATCCACAGAAGTGTGTCTTCGACGTTATAAGGGGAAAACTCTTGGGATTCATGGTCAACGAAAAGGGGATAGAAGCAGATCCTACAAAGCTGAAGGCCATACTTGAGATGCCACCACCCCGAACAGAGAAAGAAGTCCGAGGTTTTCTTAGGAAATTGCAATATATTAGTCGGTTCATCAGCCAACTAACCTCCATCTGTGAACCGATCTTCAAGCTCCTCCAAAATGATTCAACCAAGGTTTGGAACGAGGCCTACCAAGAAGCTTTTGACCGAATCAAACAATATCTGACCCAACCTCCAGTGCTTATGCCACCATAGCCTGGCCTCCCTTTGCTCCTATACCTAACCATAACCAACACTGCAGCTGGGGCTTTGCTAGCCCAATACCTTGAGGACTGCCGTAAAGAAAGAGACATCTATTTTGCCAGTCGAAAATTAGTCGGGTACGAGGTCAACTACACTGCTTTGGAGAAGGCATGTGTCGCACTTGTCTGGGTCACCCAAAAGTTATGACACTACATGCTCGCCTTCCCCATCAAACTTGTATCCCGAATGGACCCCATCAAATACCTCCTTGAGAAACTTGCCTTATCCAGTCGAATGGCCTGATGGTTGATGCTCCTAACCAAATTCAATATCGTGTACGTCACGTAGAAAGCCATGAAAGGAAGAACCATCTCTGACTACCTCGCTGATTACCCTATAGAAGAAGTAGATGTTCGGATCTCTGAATTCCCAGATGAAAATATCCTCTGTACCGCTCAAGATCACCTTCGATGGAAAATATTCTTTGACGGCGCTGCCAACAAAAAGGGATATGGCATTGGGATACTTCTAATCACCCCAGATGACTCCCAAACTCCCATCGCCATTAAATTGGATTTCCCTTGCACCAACAACATGATGGAATACGAGGCATGCACAGTAGGCCTCAAAGTTGCTCTCAAGAAAGGTATTCAATACCTTGACGTCTACGGGGATTCTGCCCTTATCATCGGTCAAGTGCTCAGAAAGTGGAAAATCAAGGACGAAAAACTCCAGCCCTTTCATGCCCAATTAGAAGAGTTAGCCTCCCGATTCTGAGATATTACCTTCCATTACCTACCCGAGAAAAGAATAACCTAGACATTGCTCTCGCTACCTTGGCCTCTATGGTCGACATGCCCGAGGGAATAACAATGTGCCTCTTCCTAGTTCAAAAGCAAGACAAACTGACCCATTGCTACTACAATGAGCTTGTCTCCACCGAAGATCCCGAACTAGTCGATTCCTGGTACTATGATATATGGTGCCTCCTCAAACATGGTAGGTATCCCGAGGGTTCCAACAAGAAAGATAGAATAACCCTTCGAAGACTGGCTGCCCAGTACATCATCTGTCATAAAGCTCTACTCAAGAGGAATTTCGATGGAACTCATCTACATTGTGTCGCAGGGACTGAGATTGAGAAGATAATATAGAAGATCCACCGCGAGGAATGCGGGCTCCACATGAATGGTCACATGCTTGCCAAGAAGATCATCCGACAGGGCTACTACTAGACCACCATGACCCAGGACTGCACCGCCTATGTCCGGAGATGCCTCAAATGCCAACAATTCTCCAATCTTCAGCCCCTACCTTCGCAAGAATTATACAACATAACCTCTACCTGGCCGTTCTCCACCTAGGGTGTCGACATCATAGGGAAGGTTACACCAAAGGCTTCAAACGAACATGAGTTCATCCTAGTCACCATTGATTACTTCACCAAATGGGTCGAAGCTGAGTCATACGCAGTGTTGAATGCTAAGAAAGTGGCCAAATTCCTCAAGAAGAATATCATCTGCCGATATGGGGTCCCGCACGAGCTAGTGTCAGATAACGGGTTGCATTTCAAAGCAGAAGTCACAGAAGTAGTCAACGAGTACAGAATTCAGAGACACAAATCTTCTCCCTACCGACCTCAGACCAATGGTGAAGTTGAAGCCCCCAATAAGAACCTCAAAACTATCATCAACAAGATTTTCGAAAGTTGTAGGGATTGGATCGACCGGATCCCGTACGACTTTTGGGGCTATCGAACCTCAATTTGAACCTCTACTGGGGCTACCCCTTACTCCCTGGTTTACGGCATGGAAGCAGTCCAGCCTATGGAGCTGGAAATACCCTCACTACGCGTCATGCTCGAAAACAAAGTTAGCGAAGAAGACTGGTGCCAAAGTTGTCTTAATTAGCTAGCCCTCCTAGATGAAAGAAGATTAAAAGCTCTTTAGCACATACAGGGGTACGATCGCCGAATAACGCGATCATTCAATAAGATATTCAAGGAGTGCGGTGTTCGGGAGGGGGACTTAGCCTTCAAAGAGATAATAGAACCCATCTAGGACCCCAGAGGGAAATTCAAGCCTAATTGGAGCGTCCCCTACATTATGAAGAAAATCTTATCCGGCGGTGCCGCCATGCTCACTAACCTAGATGGGGAAGAGATGGCTTGTCCAGTCAATCTGGATCGTCTTAAGAAATTCTACCCCTAGTTCGAAATCTCGGCGCGCTATGACTCTTCTCATCCCCCTTCTATTCTAAAAAAAAAAACTCTTCATTTCCCTCTACCCAGAACTACGTGGGCCTGATCCTCTGAAAAAAATTATTTTCAAACAGATAAAAAACCATTTCAAAAACCCCAGAGGTACGTAGGCAGCTCATACACCTCACATGAGTGCGGCCCTTTCTTTTTCACAAAATACCATTCTTTTCTTACCTCCGAGAACGGCGGTTCATTCGAAGGAATACTTGAATAAAAGGATTATGTATGCCTTAGAGATTAGTATAGATAATTCAAAATACAAAACTCATCGAAAGGCACAACTTGATGATCAGAAACTTGCTTATTTCATTAATAAGAAATTACAATACGGATTACATAAGAAAAGGAACGGATAACTCCCTTCCCCCTAATACCATAAAATCCAAATAAAATCCCCACATCTATTACACAAATAAATTCTCCAAGAGTCCTACCCACACCTACCAGAGGAGACTACACCCTCATCATCTACATCCTGAGGTCCCCAAGTTTCCCCTGCCTGAATAGAGTGCCGTAAACACTTCATGGACCGATGAGCCTGAGCCATCTTCAAAAAGACCACAACACCTCCTTCCATGGTGTTAGATAATATAAACCATCTTTGTCCAGTCTCCATTGCCAACATCTTGCTGACAACTTTCCTCCACAACCACTTCATATAATCTTTGGGAACATGCCAAACTTTCCCGACATACTGGGAGGGACGGGTCGACGGACGCCAATTTTCCCACAGAGATCCAAGCAACAGACCCAGGCGCTCAGTCAAATCATCTACCGGAAAGAAATTTGAGATCCGAGGTGGCACGTCCTGGGCCCAGCCAAATTGGCGCAGAAGCGGCCAAGGGAAATAAAAGGAGGTGTGCCTAAGACCAACCAACCGCACATATGAATACTCTCCTAGCTCCAGAACAGGCTGCAACTGCCCCCACCAAGGCACTAACCAATACAGACCACGAGCCCCATGCTCCATAAGCCAATGCTCCCAGTTCTCAACATACAGACCAACACTGATGAAGTAACATGAAAATAAGTTAGGTACGGCCGACAAGGGATATTCTGGAGGGGTCACCAATCGAAATCTTTCGGACAACCACATGAACAGCATCACGGGGCTACCCTTCAAAAAGTCAGAACGACCTTCTCTCCAGGCGTCCAGGCCATTCAGGATCTCCACCAGTATCACCGCCGCAGGATTGTGACGGTAAGACATCCATAAAATAATGGCTGCAAGTTGCGGGTCCACCTGTAGTTCTCCAGTCACCAGCAACAATTTTAAAACCAAACCCAGAACAACGGCTCCAACATAGCCAGCATCACCTACTTCCCGTAAATGCACAGATTGTAGCACCACCGGGAGGGAGATCATTCCTCTAACAACTAATGATCTGGCCGCCAAAAGCGAAACACGAAGAAGCCCGATCAGCAAGTCCCTGAGAGAACGGGAAAATTCAGGCAAAGCCGCAACAACACTAGTATTTACACCCAGCATGGCAGAAAATTCCTTGTAGGTAGGACAAACTTCATCCAACCCAAAGCGGAACACATGGTCTTCGAGGTACAAGAATTGTACCGCTGCCATCAGCACGTTCCACTCAAGAGGCCGATTGAGCCACATGGAGACTCGACGCATGTTGAAAGCATCATAGTCGACATTATAAGATCACACTGCTTCCAAGGCTTCGAGGTAATTAGCAAACTCAATGCTACCAGGAAGAGCCATCTTGCAAGGCTAAGAAATAATGGGCAAGTAGGTGAAAATGCAAAGGTGTGATGAAAACACTCCACCTTTACCCCATTTATACTAAAAAACCTTCACAAGAGACATAATCCCTGCAGAAATCGGAGGGAATCCTACCCCACAAGGTACCAAAGGCTGAAGAGGGTACCAATCAAAGCTTTGAATTGATGGGACTGGACTGAACTGCCGATAGGCAGGTCAGGGTGCTTGCTGATTGGCAACCCCCCCATTTTAGAAATTTCCTCTTTTCCTCTTTTGTCAAATCAGAAAACTCAATAAAAATAAATTGACATTCTCAACAGAATTTCAAAATCCCTTTAATTCCCCCCTTTTAATAAAAAAGCTTTCCTCCAAAAGATTTCAAAAATATTCCTTTTTACGATCTCAGCAGCAAAGTAAAAAGCGCATGTGCATGCATTCATTCATTATTAATAAAAGATAATAAAAAACTCCATTGCATTGCATATATCTATTTTTTGTGTTACATCATTTTTGCAGGAAATAAAAAG
Organism: Sambucus nigra; assembly: GCA_949130495.1. NCBI lineage: Eukaryota > Viridiplantae > Streptophyta > Magnoliopsida > Dipsacales > Adoxaceae > Sambucus > Sambucus nigra. The sequence goes on from OX422220.1 coordinate 255,037,574, forward strand.
AAAAAGCAAAAACAACGGAACTCAGCCCGAACCCACATTCTCTCTCTCTCTCTCTCAAGAGCTTCCACCCCTGCGACGTGCTCTCTTCCCCGTACGGCGAGACGATGCACCACCACTACCCGAGCTCGAGTCCTCTCCGGACGAGGCAGATTGCACCAAGCAAGAAGGAACAGGAACTGCGTACCGAATATGGGCAGTCACCGAAGATATCCAGTCTCTGATGTCCCTTAGCCAAGTGGTCGACACCCGAACTTGCTGTAAGAAAAGGCGAAATCAGTATCAAAACAGAGATGACCAAAACAGAAAAGAAAGAAAGAGAGGAACAGAAAGGTATACCGCAGGTCGGAGGACCTCCTCTATCAAACCTAACTCCTATGAATCCGTCGCATGAGGACGGTGCAACATAGGCACCATCCCTCCATCAGCCAGCCGAATGTTGTACGAGGGGGTATGCAACCGCACAAAAGGAACCTCTGAAGTCACCGCCGCCACTATGGGAAGATCCCATCGCCCGACTCGAACCCGCAGGAGGGAAAGGCAGGACATCATATATGCTGGGCGCCATCAACCAGCTCATCATAAAGTCCATATAGTCATACAACGCAGCCGTATCGGTGTACAATAAGTTGGACTTGCCGATCATAATCGCGATCCTCTCATCCTCCGACAGCAGTCGCTCCCACCTCATAGACGTAGAAGGATGTGCAGGTGGCACCACCACCTCCTCCTCAGTAATCTGGTGAACCACCCTCTCCTCGAGATACCAGAAATGGCCGAACTCATGCGCCAGCAAACGCCTCATCCGCGCATTCACCCCAGTCGCCCCCGCATCCTGAATGGTTGTCCCCCAGGGATAAAAGGTCACCTGAAAATCCCCAAGCAGGCATAAATCAATACAAGATCAGAAGGTGCAAAAAAAAAAAAACCAAGACCAAAAATGGAAAGAGTCTTACCCTACCACTGGTCAGGTCATTCAAAATCTGACGCACCGCCTCCAGAGAGAGAGATCCCTTCGACTTCCGATTGGCCTTACGCCATCGATATAATCGGCAGAAGTCCCCAACAGTGTCGTCCTTCAGGCGATCAACGGGGTATTGCACCCAATCACCTCATAGAACCACGTCTGAATTCACAAACAAAAAGAGACGCATAAGGAAAATGCGAATGCATGAAAGGAAAATGCAAATGCATGAAAAGAAATGCGCAAAATAAAGAATACCTCAAGAAGGTACGTGGATCCCGTAAAGGTTTGTCGGCAGCATCGGCTGAATGCATCCAGAGAAGAATAAAAGGTCGCCAAAGTCAGACTCCCCCAATCATAGAAAGGGATGTTCGAAAACATCCTCAGGAATGGCAAGAACCACAAATAGACGACGTCGCCGCTCGATGCCACCATGAAACCTCCTAACACTAGAAAAATGAATAACCGGGCCATCTGCCTCACTTGCAGCCCGTCCTCCACATTAATCACCCTGCTCAGCAGAACATCCTTCAGTAGAGACAGCCGAATAGAATCCCCAGAAACTATCCTCCCTACATCACCAAGTGCCGCACGCACTGCCTACCGTCTCACCCATAAAGAGCCATCTATCTCTATCTTCTCTCCATCATAATCTAGCCCCAACAGCTGTTGCACGTCTATGGGAGTCACAGTCATCTCCCCGAAGCCGAAATGGAAGGTGTGGGTAGTATCCCACCACCTCTCTCCCAAAGCGCACAGGACTGCTGTCGAGCGAGGCGTCTCATCTAGTACAAATGCCAACCTCCCAAAACCCGCTGATGATATCACCCAACGCACCACAGGTGGGAAATGCTCCCAAACATCCCTGAGCCCCGTCGTCCCACGGGCGCGCATGTTCTTCAAAGAAATATCAGACTGGAAAAAAGGAAAATCTCGTCAAAAGTAAAAAAAGAGAGAAAAATCACAAAAAAGAAAGGAATGCCAAAGGTCGAGTTACTTACATAACCGTCGGGAACCACTTTCGAAGAGCGATGACGCGACGACTCCCGCAGCAAGGTTTGCTCATCCGCAACAGGCTCAAACGCATCAAAGGAGTTCTCACTCTCCAAAGCAAGAGGCGCCCTTGCCCTCCACTCCACATTCGCCCAATTATCAACGGTCAACCACTCCCGGTGGACTGAAGTGCTCATAAAAGTAGCCATTTCTTGAAGATCGGAATGCTAAAACGATTTGCCGAGGAATCTCAGAGAGAAAGAAGGCAAAGAAGCTGTGAAAAAAATGAAGGGATTCGCTCCCTTTATATAATATGCCAAGCGCCATGCCGATCGGTACTTCGCCCCACCATACCGATCGACACTGACTCCTTACCTTCCCGAGGTAGCCCAAAAGTCTATGCCACTGTCAAATGGCACCCCTAATACCATGCCGACCGGCACCCCCCTTAAATTTCGTACAGAAATTCCCAAAAAATACCAGAAAGCCTAAAAAAATCCTCGAAAAATTCCTAAAAATTCCAGGATGGATTTAGAACATTTTCACCAAGAAAATTTTGCATTTGTGGAACCCCTCTTTCCCAGCGGAATCCTCAAAAACCAAGTGAATCTCCTCCCGGCGAAGCACCGGAGGATCTCTAAGGATCGCCTGATCACTTCCCCAGTGGAGTTTTTTAAGAACTAAAATAGGTTGATTTCCCCTGTGAGGTCTCCTAAAGAAACAAAATCTTCCCCAACTATCATCTCCCCAGCTCAAATCAAAATCACAAGTCACTTTCTTCAACGAAATTAAAATCCAATTTTTATCCACTATTAGGTCAGAATTGACCTCGGTCTTGGATCATCACCTGAGTTGGGTCAGAATTGACCCCAGTCCTTGGTCGTCACCACTCCTAGGTCAAAATTGACCTCGATCTTGGATCGTCACTTGAGTCAGGTCAGAATTGACCCCGGTCCTCGGTTTTCACCACTCTTAGGTCAGAATTGACCTCGGTCTTAGATCGTCACCTGAGTTGGGTCAGAATTGACCCCGGTCCTCGGTCGTCACCACTCTTAGGTTAAAATTAACCTTGGTCTTAGATCGTCACCTGAGTTGGGTCAGAATTGACCCCGGTAGGCCTGTCAATGGGTCGGGTCTGAACTCGGGCCCGATCCGTATAATAAGGTCTGAGCATATTTTTTGAACTCGAGATCCGAAGACCCGAATACTCGAAGACCCGTTTATTAAAGGGGTAGGGTCTGGATCTTATACAAGACTCGGACTCGAAGACCCGACCCGAATTGTACATTATTATTTTTTAAATATATATACATATACTATAAATTTATATATATTTATTAATAAATCTTATCAATATAACATGCAAGTAATATATATAAAAATATATATTTATGTGTATAATAAATATAAATAATATATGTTTTATTTATACTAATAATATTCTATAATACATTACAAAATATTTTAATTTAAGATTAAAAAATAAAGAAGGGGGATCATATAAAATAAATGTATATATTTGGTCAGACCTAGATCCGAACCCGAGACCCGAAGACCCGAACGAATCCGGGTCTAGATCCAATATTATAGATCGATGAAGACCCGGACCCTGATCCGGACCCGATGAAGACCCGATTACACGGATCTAGATCTCCCTAAACCCGAACCGGCTCTGACCTGTTGATAGGCCTAGACCCCGGTCCTCGGTCATCACCACTCTTAGGTCAGAATTGACCTCGGTCTTGGATCATCACCTGAGTTGGGTCAGAATTGACCCCGATCCTCGGTCGTCACCACTCTTAGGTCAGAATTGACCTCGGTCTTGGATCGTCACCTGAGTTGGGTCAGAATTGACCCCGGTCCTCGGTCATCACCACTCTTTGGTCAAAATTGTCCTCGGTCTTGGATCGTCACTTGAGTTGGGTCAGAATTGACTCCGGTCCTCGGTCGTCACCACTCTTAGGTCAGAATTGACCTCGGTTATTAGATCTTCACCCTAAGACCGCAAACTCGGCTTTGACTCGCAAAATTGGTCATCCCCCAACACCACTTCAGTTCCTCAGAATCAACCAAAACCTTTGATCATCATTCCATCCCCAACACACTCCTTAGGTCCTCAGAATCGACCTCGACCCTCTGAATCGGTCATACTCCCTCAAAAGCATCATGTGGTGCCTATTCGACGGTCATCATTTGTTCTAAACTCACCCATTGAGGGGCTCTGTAGACACCCCATTTCGTTACCCCCAACTCTCCTTAGGTCCCTAGTACCTCCCTTCATCACTACAAACTCAGGTTATGTCCCGAGTACTGACCTAGAAGCCATCGGGCACTCCCCGACTCAGTTTGACCAAAAAGTAAAACTCTTCATCTTGATTGAAACTGAATGAATCCTCGAAGGGCACTAAATACCCTTTCTAATGGTCCATCCCGTGCGCGATTCTGACTTACCATGCGGATGAACGATCCGTTTGCGTCCGAAATTTGATCCAGAGGCCATCGGGCGTTCATGGGCTCTGTTTGACCTAAGTCAACTCTTCAACTCAATCGAGGCTGAATTAATCTTCGAAGGGCACTGAATACCCATTCCAACGGTCTGTCCCGTGCGCGATTCCGACTTACCATGCAGACGAACGATCCGTTTAACTCCAAGAGATCACCAAACGCTTCCAGGGCTTGGTTGACCAAAGTCAACTCCCCAAATCAGGTCAAACTCTTTGGAATGTCGAAGTACATCTCCTAACATTTCCAACGGTCTGCCCCGTGCATGATTTGGACTTACCATGCGAACGAACGATCTGTTTGCGTCTGAACGATTCCTCGTCCAATGGACCGACAAACGCTTTCGAGCCATATTTGACCCAAAGTTAACTCCCGAACCCGGGAGTGGTCCAAAGGACTTTCGAAGGTCTCTGAATTACCTTTCTAACGGTCTACCCCGTGCATAATTCTAACCAACGGTTTTCCCTCGGTAACCAATTTCTCGAAAAGGCCTAAAATACACTGCTAAATGGCAGGTTCCAGACCCTGCCTATCCGCAGGTGCCGATAGGCAGGGCCAGGTCTATGACGATCAGTAGTGAACTGGGACTATAAAAGGAGGCCTTCACCTCATTTACAAGGGGAGCCCAGATCTGATAAAATTCACACTCAACGAATCCCATAAACCTCTCTCGAAGGCAGCGTGATTTCAACTTCCAAATCCTTTTTTTACTTCCACTTTTCATCATCCTTTTCATCAAGATTGGTGAATTAACCACTCTCCATCATCATCCAAGTGCAAGGGCTGCTATCCAACATTCAAGATCAAGCTCAAGATCTTCAAGAAGGTCCAACTTTCTCAAACTCTCTCTTAAATTATCTTAAATTCTCAATAACTTGTTTTATTACGTAGCGCTCTTATTATCTCATATCACATATCCTAATATACTTTTTATTTAGTATTATTGCACATCTCTTATTTTGATATAAATAAAACCCAAAAAAATAAGAAAAAGAGGGTTTGCTCATAAATTCCAAATAGGGATTCTCATACTTTTCTCACAACTAAAAACACTTTTTCTTCACACACACACTCTCACAAATAAGAGATCCCCCATTTGGATTTATGGGATAAACCCCACCCCGTGTTTTGTATGCAAACTACGTGGACTTTGATGCCTTTATAGGCTACGTAGGCGTCTCGGGGTAAAACCCGAGACTCGAGTCCTTTTCTTACCTTTTCTCTTATTTTATATTTTCTCAAAATCTAATCTTCTTATATTCTATATACTTGCCCTTAGTGACGTATTAATCCATATGCGTTATTGTTCCATTATAATGATCAACGTAGGGGTAATCGCGTAAATCTTATTGTTCTAATATTGTTTTTATACCTTCCTACGGATGACCCGCTTTATCTCTTGCATGATAAAAGTTGAGGAATCCTATCTCCACCATATATATACACATGCACACATATCACGAGGGAAATATAAAGGAAAATAACAAATATCCATGAGAGATCGAAAGGGCAGAATGGGTGCCTAACACCTTCCCATTTCGTAACTAAGCCTCCGAACCCTTCTCGAATCATTTTGGTTTCGCATGCACCAGTATGTCTTTGGATGCCATCCTTTGGGATGGCTTCCCCCTTTTTTTTTGTCTGTTTTGAGTAAAATAGACTGGTGACTCTGAATCTCTCTACATTTTTACACCTCATCTCAAATGACGCCGGCCAAAGCGCTCCCGAGAGGGATGCGCGGGACCTGAAGGATCCTCTCCCTTCGTGCGCCCGCCTTCGTGGCGAGGTCGGGGATGGATATAGTTACCGTAAGATGTTTTGTGATCTTGATTTTTAAGGAATTTTGGGCTTTAATATGGAAAATATATTAGTTTCGAAGTTTCATGTTTTTGATGGTTCCCACATGCTTGCACATGACTTTTCACTTGCTATATGCGTGATTGCTTGCATGTTTTTACATACATTAGCTCTTGTGCTTCATGATATATTCTTGTTAGTTGTATGTTTATTTGTCATTTTCTAGTCTATACTTCAACATATATGTTTTGCTAGAATTATGATATGTTTGTCTTTTTTATTTCAATTTTTTCATTTATTGGATCTTATTGAAAATACAAAAAGATTTTTTTGTCTTTTGAGTTGGATTTTTTTGTTTCTTAAAAAAAATTAAAAAACTCAAAAAGATTTTTTGTGTATTTTAGTTTTACACATTTTATGCGGCTTGCCCTTGTGTTTGAATCCTATATCACTCCGCTTCTCTATGGCTAGAACTTTTGGTTATGAATTTTAATGGTTAAAATATTCTTTATCATTCTTGCATCGTGTAGTTTGACTTTGAGTTGCTTAACAAATTCTCTTTTCATATGCCTCTCCACACACACATGCAAGATTGCTTTTGAACTTTAACTTCATATGTATATTTAAGCTAAGTGAGATGTTCTCTCTTAAATTTTGTCATTTGCATGTTTTGTGACTATGAGGGATTTGTGCATGTAAAAATCGTTGCCTGGATTGAGAAAAATAGAAATATATTTATCCGATAATGTTTTATTTTGCAATTGAATAGGGCTGCGAAAGTCAAGTTGACTTTGCGTGAAAAGCCAACATTGAAAAATGGCCTAAAAAGTGTGGAATTATAAAAAGTAGCCAATGCTAACATAGTTAAGTTTGACATATTCATTCAAATGAAAAGAAAATAGTTATTCTTTATGAGGGAGTTTTGATGGATATATCAACGAGTTTGCACAATGATAATAAATCCTAGTTACGCTATTTCGTCATGGCACTATTGATTTGTAGAATCGTCAAAATTCTAGGCTTGTGTGCACTGTGCTTTTTGGTTCTTTAAGTTCACTTTATCTTGTCTCATGAGGCTAAATCTTAGTTGATAAAGTTTTGTAATCAAATAGAACTCCTTGAACATGTTTAAGTGATTGGGTCATAACTCTTTTGTATCTGGTTCACACCCCTTCATTCCATTTACCACATATTTATTTAGGCATATTTATGCTATATGAGTGTGGAAAGCTTATCGTGTTTAGTGTCTTGTGTGACGTTTATACCTATATATATACACATGTGTGCTTGTGCTTCATTGATAATCTTTTTCACATTTATATATATGGTATCATTTGTTTTAAGTCTTTGCTTTGTCATCTAATCCTCGTATGCTATGTGTTCATATCAATATCTATCTTGTTACGACTTTTCATTGATAGCCTTATTTAGACACATTTATGCTATATGAGTAAGTTGTTTATAATATATATTCTTAGTGAATCGTAAAACATAATATACAAATTAAGATCTCCATATCAGTAACACATATATATTAGTAAGTTATTAGTACAAAATTGTGAAAGATAATAACAATTACATTTTTTCAAATGAGTAATGTAAGTAATTCAAATGCATAAGAACAGATGATGACAATAAAAAATGGCAAAATAATTTCGCAAGATTTCACATATTACTATTCAAGTGACAAAGTAGAGTTTGCTAATCTGCTACTGTTATGCAATTTATAAATATCGAAGCAAATTATATTTTTCAAATATATATGTATATATATTTAAATTATATCTTTAAGGAAAAGTAAGTTTATATACCTACTTCAAGTTAATCTTTGATATTGATGTTGTTGCTAAAACCTCTTTCAAATTCTTCAAATCCAATTATAACAGCCCGTATTTTTGAATAATTATGGATTTAATTATTTTTGGTATTTTTAAATTACACGTGTGCAGTAATTTAATTAAAATGAAATATTACGTATTTAATAAATATTAATTGGGGTGAGATTAAGATTATTATTAATCTGGTAAATTTACTAAGTGTGTTTATAGTAAATAAAATACAATGAATTATTAGTAGGTCGTAGTGAGTGAGAACAACAGGATTTTTGACGGTATCTCAACTGGGACTTGTAAGTAGATTATTTTAAGGTTGAGATAGGGAATTAATGTATAGTGGCTCAGATGGCTATTTTGAGTGCACGATTGATCCGAAATGGTACCCATGGGTAATAATTGGGTTTAAGAAGCTTTTTAGATTAGTTGGGACACATTCGGGGGGATGTAGGCCATTTTACATGAGGAGGTTAACCTAAATACGAGATTAAGGTTAAGAGGCAACTATAATACACAATTAAAACATTTCAGAGGCTTATGGAGAGAAAAGAGAGAAGGAAAAATCTAAGGGAGACCTAAGAGGGAGAAAAGTGAGGGATTGAGGGATCTTTTGGTGCTATAATCATCACACATCGAAGGACAATCAGACTCTACGTATTTATTATGGCAAGTAATTAACTTGCTTGATGTTTTATGCATGTAAATCAGTTCATATCATAGTAGGTGATATATTGTGTTTTAAATACTTTTGGAGAATGGAATCTATGTTAAAAGATGGGATTTTTAGTGATAAGTAGTGTAACCATTGCTCAATACATATTTTGAAAATAAATCCAAGAATAAAGATTAAATCTTGAATGAGAAAGTTGAGGAATTGCATAATCTTGAATGTAAATTATGAAAGTGCGTAATTTATGAGTAATATGTTAAATCCCATGATTATAATTGTTGTTAGATGAATTTGAATGTGAAAATAAGTGTAATCATATTTAGAATTTATTAAAACTAAATTTTGGGTTAGATTGGTGACATATATGGAATTGTTGACGGGGAGATGATGAATCTCGCTTAAGAGAGAGAGTTACAACGTCAATCTCGTTAGAATCTCATTCGAACGAGTTGAGATTCTCGTTCAAACGAGGTTGGTATTTCATTTGAACTATCATTGAGTTTGGTTATGGATATAGATATTTTCATTATGAACACGTGGCCGTCGATTTCGTATTTTTCTGTTTTTTTAATTAGTTATGAATTTTCTATGAGAGGGTGTTCGAGACTGAAATCTTTCGTTGGAAATCAAATCCGGGTATGAATGCACGGGTGTTTTAGGGTGAAAAAAATACTCGGGGTATTATTTATGAAATTGGGTTGCAATTTCAAAAGGAGTTAGGTTACGGGCCGACTTGAGATAGGCTTAGTGCTCAGAATAAAATATAAACGTGACACGTATAAATAAGTAAGGGTTTACTTATGAATTTGGGAGTCGAATTTAGACTCGAAGATTTTAGGCTAGTGCTACGTGTTACATGCATGGTTAGCCGATTTTATTATATATATATATTGGTGGGTATAGAGACTGTATATATATATATGTGTGAAAAATAATATCTGTGTGCATGATATTTATGTGAACATACCCCTTTAGTGCTATCATGGGAGGTTGCGCGATGTGGGTGATCCACCTCGCTAGTGAATGCAGGGTGAGTATAGTCCCCAGGTCACAGCTCCATGCATGTGCCCTTGTGAGGGTTGAAGTTCGAGGTGAGATAATTTTGGGTATGGTTATGACTCACCATCGAAGGACTATGGATGCCTCCAATGCGTTTGCAATTTTACCGAGTCGGTGTGAGAGTCCGAACCCCAGTATCCAAGATGATGTGAATATTCCCAAGATGCTGATAGCATTGTAGAGAAAGGCATTCAATGAGTAGTAATGGGGAAGGCATCTAATGATTTAGTACTCGGGGGATGAAATCCAATGAGTTAGCACTCGGGGGAAGGCATCTAATGAGTTATTACTCGACGGATGGTATCTAATGAGTTATTACTCGGGGGATGACAACTATACGCGGCATATGTGTTTGTTGCAGTATACCTTTATGTATATAATAATGTGGTTAATTATATACGGGCTTAACACATTAAGAGTGAACATATGTGTATTTATTCTAGTATCTCGTTATGTATATAATAGTGTAGTTAATTATATACGAGCGTAATACATTAAGTGTGGATGCTTATAAATAACGAAAGTGAAGTTATAAGAATTATAAATGATGAAATGATTAATTGATCTAATAAGAGAAATAGCTAAGAAGTGAACAATAAATAATACCTGGGGTAGAGTGGTGTATTAGTGAGATTTACATCAGGACTAGTTAGGCAGGGTAGTGTAACTAGGCGGGTTAAGATGTATGTACTAGGTGTGCACTATAGTGGAGAGGTGATGGGTATCTCATGGGAGTATGACACCGGATTAAATATGGAAAGTTTTACTGCATATTTATTTATTGTATCGTAATTACTTGCAAATATTTTTAAAAGATTTTGGGCTCTGACCCATATCAAATCTATTTTCTAAAAACTTTTAGGTGTCCAATTATAGGGACGCCATGGGTGACTATTCTTTCCACGGTCACGAAGCTATAGCTGATGTGAAGGGTTGCAGGTTACTGAGCATCCGCTTCACTTGTTGCATTCTAGATTAGGTTCTCTATTTCGGTATTAATTATGTGCGTTTCCCTTTTTCATTCAAACTTATGTATTTCAGAATTCTAGTCAAATGGATTGGATGTGTTGAATTTTTACCCGATGGTTTATCCGGGGACTTTATTCATTTATCTTTGCTTTAGATTTTATATTGTGGTTTCATTTATATTGATTACTGTGTTTATGAGTATTGTGGTTTGATTAATATTTTTGTATGCTAATGAAAGATAAAATTTGGCACCCGCTTATTGAATTAATAGTGGTTAGTAATTAAAATGTTTCCAAACCGTGATGCTAAGAATGAACCAGATGAGACTACTGTTTAATTTTAGTAAGGGACCGATCACCCATAGTTGAAATAGGTGGGGTGTCACACCCATAACATACACTTTTAGAACTCATCTTCTGGTCCTTCAAACTTATTGATAACATTGCAATGTTCATAGAAAAATACTACAAAATATTGTAATAAATATATGATAATATTTTAATATCATATATACAAAGCATAAATTTAGATATTTTAACATACATATTATTAAATAAATCACACATGAACACCTTTTCAGATTTTTCATGATGTTTTTCAACATTTTTCATCAGGTGGTCTTGATAAACACCCAAAATTGTACTATTTATAACCCGAATGGACGTATTTTAGTTGCTAATTCTCGGCAATATGGGTCTTATGTGCTTAATTATTCAATATGCCGGCTTAATTGCAGTTGCGGTGTCAAAAGCTATATTTTCAGAAAATTTTCCGTTAAAATGGAGCTAATTCCCTCCCCCGTAACCTTACCCGAGCCTAAACCTACCCCAAACCATGTGTGTGTTTTGTTTGTCCCTTTTTATTATTTTTTAGATTTTCAGTTTGAGTTATTTTTATTTTTAGGATTTATTTTAGATTTATTTAGTATTTTCTAGGTTTTATTTTCTATTTTTCAATTTTATTTTTATTAGTATAATTTTATTGATTTTGATTTTTATTAGCTTTTAGTTTAGTCTTATTTTATTAGGATTAGTTTTTAGGTGTTTATTATTAGTTTATTGCATTTTATATTTAGAACTTTAGTTTTAATTTATATTTTAAGTTTTTATGTCTTTTGTTTTATTTTAGTTTTATATAGGGTTAGGATTTTTTTTAGTTTTAATATTTTTATTTGTTTTTAATTTGTTTTATTTTTTAGTTAGATTTTATTTTTTATTTTTAGTGTTATTAATTTTAGTTTAGTGTTACTTTTATGGGTCCAACTTAAACACCCCCCCTAAAACCTACACACTACCAAACACACCCTAACACCTCACTCATATCCAAATAACTTATCCTACACCCTCACCCTCACACACATTCCCATACACCCACACACACATAATCCAACCGACATCATCTTCTTCCCCATCCCTTTCTCTCTCCTCTCTCTTTCACCATTTTCATACCCAACCTCCATTAACAAAACCACAAACATTAAACCCAACATCACTCTCTCTTTATCTATCCCTCTAAACCACCCTTATACCACCAATACCCCTCTCTCTCTCTTAACCTCCGGCGCCACCTGCCGGCGCCGCTCTTACCGGACCCCCAACAACCTGCGACGAAACCAGCCGCCGAGAAACCCGTCGGCGCGGCCACTGCTCCGACAGAGCAACGCCGAAAAAACACAACCCCAACTCCGTATCCACCTCCTGCGCGCCCACGAATCTATCCCATCATCGATCCCAGCCGCCGGCGACCCACTTCGCAACCCCCGGCGGTGACCCCAGCCATACCCGACCTTCCCCGCGAGCTACCCTGGCGCCCTCGACAGCCCTCTCTCTCTTCGCCGACGATGGCCGAAACCATAACTCCGATCCTCTCCTTCCGGCCAGCCACCTCCCACCTGTCCAAACCTCCAACTTCAACTCCGGAATCCCTACCCATAAACCTCACTCCGCCGCCGGAACTGCCTAGCCAAAGCCATCTTTCAACCATTTCCTATTTCCAACATTCCAAACCCATTTGAAAACCAACCCATTTTCATCCAAAAAACCAAGTCCCATTCAAGCCACGATCTGCCAAACCAAATTCCAACAAAAGCCACATGTGTTTAAAACTTTTTTTAACCTTTTTACCCAAAATACCCCCAACTACTCTTTTACCTCAAAATCCCAAGATACCCATAAACAAATCAGATTTTTTTTATTCCCTCTACCACTTGACCTCACACCTTATGTGCACACACCCCATTTTCATGCACATTAAACCTTCCCAAAAATACCCCTTAGGCCCATGTGTGCCATGCATCTACTATAAAAGAAGACTCAAGACCCCATTTGAGAGGACTCATCATAAAAGAGAGAGAGAAAATTCTAGAGAAAAGTAGAGAGTTAGGTTAGAATAAATTAGGTAGAAATATTTGTAAATAGTTTTATTTTCTTTTTTTTTAGATATTTGTGAGTGATAAATGTGTGAAATTCAATTGAGTTGATTATTGTTGCATGCTCATATTGGATGGATTGTGCTTAATTTCAAAGAAATAGAGGTTTAATTTCACTTCAAGAGATTGGGATTTGATTGTTCTCTTCTCTTCTCATTTATTTTATGTCTTTGATTATTAATTTGTCATATTTCATATCATGTTAGGCATAAATCCCCTTTCAAGGGGTGGGGGGAATTCCTTATTTGTTGTTATTTTAGTTTAATTAGTTTAATTACTTGAAATTTCCCTTTGAATGTTATTTTTGATCCCTCACCCTTAAATTTACGCCTCGAGAGAGGGTAAATGATTTTCAACAGAAAATCAAAATTCTAGTTATAATACCCATTTTAGATTCGGACTAGAGATAGGGGTTTCTTAAGTGGGGTATTATAACTTGAATTTCAGCTCTAAATTTATTTTCTAAGATTGACATAAATTTTAATTGGTCGATCCTAGCGGGTGATTAATTAAAAGGAGTGTGGATATATTTTTTTAGAGTTGTGGGGTGTTAAACTTAATTTTCTAAAAGGTTACTATTAAAATTACATTTACAACGAGAGTTGATTTGTAATTTTGATATTAATTTGGGAGAATTCAATTAATTAAATTAATTAGTAAGAGTAGCTAAAATTTGTGGTGTAATCCCACTCCTTGATTATTCTCATAATTATTTACCTCACTTTATCTCTTATTTTAGTGTTAGACTTTGTTATCATTTTAGTCACTTTCATATTAGTTTAGTTTAGTTTAGTTTAAAACCTCACCTCACCCTATTGTTTTAATATTGAAAAAGCTAAAAAAAATAGAAAAAGTGAATTACAATTGAATTTGTTCCATTTTCTTTACAACCTTGAAAGTGGATTGATACCCTTACTTACCTCTACACTTGAGATTATTATATTTTGTAGGTATTTGAGGTTTTGACTAACTTGGCTTTCAACAACGACATACGCCAAAGTCATGTTATCAGGTCTCGAATGACATTATGTAGACTTCCCCGTCCTAAAACCCCATACAACTCCATATGGTCCAAACAAAGTCTCGCAAAGTCCTGAACCCCTGGTGCTCCTTCAAACCCTCATCGGAGAACAACTGTATATTCTACGAGCCCCATTTGACCTTAGTCAATTCTCAACCCCAGGAGTCTTTTAACAAACTTTCATATCGTTCTGAATCTTTTTTCCAATGATCCCTAACGTGCACGAATCGGACTTACGGTTCGTATTTTATGAAAAAAAATCATGTATGCTTGCATATTGGCGGGACACCCCACCTGCCACCAGTAAAGGCTTCCTTGGCCAGCAAGTCTGATTACGCTACTAGCAAGCGGGGAAGGATTCATTTCCATCGGTATGTTCATTAGGACTACTTAGTCATTTTGTTCATTTAGGATTCTCCTATTAAAGGAAATTCAGACCTCATTTGAGAGGGACTTTAATCTCGATTTCAGTGCGATAACTTTTCTTAAATTCAGATCATATCACTTTCACCACATGCCCTTCATATTCATTTACATCATCGTTGTCCCACCATTAGCTACCACTCCGTCACCATTACCTACTCTCTAAAATCAACTTACAAAAGTTCTAAAAAATAAAATTCAAAGAGCTTGAAGGTCTAAATTCACTTATATTTCATTTGCTCAGTAAATTCCAATTTACATACCTTAGTATTTTAATGTTTTCTTAGTTAATTCATTCACTTCTCACACTAATCTCACCATTTTTTTAATTATAGATAGACTTTCAACTCTATTTTTATAAATAAAAAAATTAAGCAGGGAGTTTACACTATTATTGCCCAGAAAAATACCCAAGAGGGGGTGAATTGGATTTTTGCAAACTTGTTGACTTCTATATTATTTAAAAAGATTAACTTGATTTAAGAAAATGAGTTAATTATAAAATTAAATAATAATAAATTTAATTAAAAATTAAATTTTGAAATAATTAAATTGGCTAAAAAATAACCACAAAAAAATAATAAATAAATAGCAAAAAATAAAATGCATTAGATTTATAGTGGTTCACTCAAAAAGGCGAGCCTACATCCACTTTTCAAGTCGATTGCGTCTTCTTGAGTTACACTACCGTGATCTGTTGAAGGTAGGATTAAATCACTATGTACAAACGATGTTGCTGAACTGAGTTACAAATTTTTACACTGTGAAACTTATAACCGAGCTTAAGAATAAAGAGAAATGAAGTATTATTTTAGAAGTGTAACTCAATAAAATATAAAAATTTTGAGATTTAGTTTTTCTTCCAACAATGCTTGAGTAATGAGACTTTGCTATAGCAGAATGTCAATCTTGTTGCTATTCAAATAATAATTTTTAATATATATTTTTTGTATCTTCCATGCAGCATTTATGAATGAATATGTCTTCTTTTTGGGACACCCCACCTAATTAAACATCGGTTGATCAGGCCTTTATTAAATTAAAACAGGTTTCTCATATGGTTCATTCTTATCATCACTGTCGAACTTTTTAATTACTAACCACCTAAGTGAAATTAGACCAGTGCCAAATTTTATCTTTATTTAAAACAGATAAATGAACAAAGCGGAAAAGTAACTCAAACATTCACAATATACTAGAGTCCAACCATCACAGTATATAAATGAATAAATTATTGCTGAATAAACCATCGGCTAAAATCGAAAACCAAATACTCTATAATAACAAAAGAACTGAATTATAAAAAAATGTCAACGGACAACATGTTTATATATGGAATATAAACTCAGATCCTACACTAGATCTGAAAGGAAGAATCGTATACTCAAATCCTGTCCGCATCCACAGTGTTACAACTCCGAGTCCTCAGAATGGAGACTTCAAGCCTGGCGTCCTTGTGGCTGGATGACGCGACTTAATATTTGTCTCAAAAGTGCGTATTTATCTAGGCTCAAGTGCAAGCCTTGTCGCTCAAGTAATAACCCGGTAAGTAGGGATCGTCTCCACAGGGATCAAAATTGCCAAACAATAACAAGAAAAATTACCAAACCTTGAAATGATTTCTTGAAAGAAATAAAAAGATGATTGATTTTTTTGGGAAAATTTCTAAAAATTTACTTATGAAAAACAATTGGAAATTAACAGCAAAATTTGGGTTTAACAATTTAGAGAAAATTAGGGTAGGGTACAATCCCTCAATCCTTAACAAATTATCCTTTAGAATACTAGAATGATAAATCAAAATTCTTGATTAAATCCAGTCCTTATCATCACTAAGCATTACATATATGAGGTTCAAGACCTCATCATATGAAATCAAAGATCAATATAAGGCGGTGAATGACGAATTATACATACAAAGCATTCTTAAACATCCCAAGTACCTAGGGCAAGAGAGATTAAAAGATATGACAATGCATATATGATTTTCATTCACGATTCAACCAATATTTTCATTTATTTTCTAATTTTCCATACGAATAATTTGTATTAGGATTGAGTTCATGTACCCCAACCCTTGAGAAATTAGTTACTCATGATTTGGTTGAAAAACAAATTCACATATGAAACTATGAAATTGCAGAACATTGTAAGAAATTTGCAGAAATTAAACAAAAGAGAATAGAATGATATTACTTGAATTCAGCACAAAAATGGAATTGAGATTTAGAATACAACTAGGGTTCATGCAAATCTTGAAGGAAAAGGAAATTTGATATAAAAATCTGATCTAAAAACTCTCTCTAAAATTTCTAACCCTAGCCTCTCTCTAGCCTCCTCTCAAATGATGTAGGTCATGGGCTTTTATAGCACAAAATCTCGAAATTGACAACCAATAGTGCTTGTGGAACAAGTTTTCCAAGAGTTGCACTGCATTAAATGCATAATTAATGTCAGAAATCCGCACATCTAGACTCTTCATTATCCCGCAACTTCAAAACATCGTAACTTCTTCACCGTAGCTCGGATTGAGGTGCCGTTTTTTCCAGTATTCTTGTAATTTAGAGCTCTTCAACTTTCTAGTTGGCCCGACCTTCGGACTAAGGCTGAAAAATTACGAAAATGCCCTTCAACTCTCCATTTCTTGGTTTCTTTCACTGTTTTGAGTTCTCCTTGGCACTAACTTGCGTGAAATATCTGTAAAACACATGAGAAATACACAAAACAAGAAATACTTGCCAAAAAAGGTTAGTAGAATACATTTGAGACAAATCCAAGCTACTTACACTGCACGGGATCATAAAAATACCGAAATTAAGGGGATAAATGTGAAGAATATGTGCCTAAACACACCCCCTAACTTAGAACTTTGCGCGTCCCGAGCAATGTAAATGAAATTAGTTTATAGTTCAACTCTTTAAAATTCTTTTATTGGGATAGAATACCTTTTTCGCGGGCAAGCGATTGCATTTAGCGTATGCAATAAGCCTTTAAACCCCTAGGTTACCCTAGTAGGACGAGTTTTGTCTCGTGAGGGTTTGCAGTGAATACACCCACAAAATTCTTTATTGACTCAAATAAATATCAAAATACTTAAAAATTGTACAATTTAAACTTTTCAAAAAATAATCACCATAAATTCATATTCAAATGTCTCAAATCATAGTGTGTGTGTGCAAAGCCAAAAATTAAACCTCAAACTTCCATCGATTGAGCATTACGTTACTTTCCGAAAATTCGTTTTGATTCGAATTCTTACGGATTCACTCACAAACGAATCACTCGGATTGTGGCTATTTTCTCTCGGTATGCATGATATAAAGAGTAAATATAATGGACACAAATTCATGCATACAAAATTGAAAAGAAGGAAATATATGGTGAAAAGATCTAATCATCGGAGTACAATTATTAGGAAATGGGAACATCACCTCTAGTTCACACCATTTTAATCTCTCATATTATCTTTTCATGTCTTAGCTCTCCATGCAGTAATTAATTTCGCCATTTGGACTCGGTTAGGACTTTTCGGGTTAAAAAGTGTAAAGGGTAAAATGGAATTGGTTGGAATATTCGGAATTGGAAAATGTCTTTATGATGTCCATTTGTGCTTTTTCGGGCGTTTGCTCTTTTTTTTTTCATTTTTTTTTCTTGCTATTTTTGTTGAGCATATCTATTTTTTTTTCTTTGCCCCTTTTTGTTGCACAATTTGGACTTGATGAATATTCAATTTTCACAATTCCGGGCTATTTGGGTTTTTCGGGTTGTCAAACGAAAGGGAAATATTTTATTAGGCTCAAAGTGGGTTGCAAAGGGATAATTTTTCACATCTTTTTATGGCTAATATTTTTGGGTAACAAACGAGGGCCTACTTCATTGTCCAAATTGCTAATCACATTACCATATGCATCTCGAGATTAATTAAGTTTAGAGATATATTTAGCACGAATTTCGAGACAACATTTTACACATTTTCCATAACCGATCAAAACAAAGGATTGAGATCATCAACGACTTATTAAAACGCTGAAAAGAACTTTGAGTTAATCATAAACTCGGATTGATTTAAAAACTCAAAAAGATCGATAGGCTCGAAATCTCACCGGGTTTGATCAATCTCCACACTTATTCGTAAAGTCGTCAATTTTCTTTCAATTTCCATCTTCGGTCAATTTTGGCTTAGTGCATTATGAATTTTACAATTTGAGACTATAAATAGAATAAAGGTGATATTTTTGAAAAATTTAAATTCTAATTTTTATTTCTTTTGAAGAAAAATATTTTTTTTTTTAAACACACTTGGAAAGAACATGTGATCGAATCAATGAATCTAAACAATAAATGGGAAGAATATCCCACACCCCCTAACTTAAATTTTACATTGTCCTCAATGCGAATCAAGAACACAATATAAAGAGAGGAAAAGAAAGATATTACCCAAATGGAGCGATCCCTGATGAGTGCGAGTCCATTGAATCTACAAAACATGTTAGAACCAAGCATACCAAAAATAATAACAAAACTTGAACTAATTACTCTAAATGCAACAAGATACTATATAACACTTATACATGACTCAAAAATTCAACAAAAATCACCCCATACGCGTCGGGGGTGCGACGACCTCACCTCTCTTTGTTCATTCAATCCCCATAAATGGGGTCCGACAACCAGATTGTGTCGGCTTCTTTAACCATGGCTTCCAAATAAGGCTTGAGACGATGCCCATTGACTTTAAAAGTGGTTCCCCTTTTTTCATCCATTAGCTCAACGGCTCCATGGGGAAACACTTCTTTCACAATGTAAGGACCAGACCATCGAGACCGCAATTTACCGGGAAACAAGTGCAACCTCGAGTTGTAGAGAAGTATTTTCTGTCCCAAATGAAACTCTTTCTTACGAATGATTCCGTCATGAGCTCGTTTCATTCGGTCCTTGGAAATTTTGGCACTTTCATACGCATCATTGCGCATTTCTTCCAACTCATTCAACTGAAGTTTACGTGTTTCACCGGCTTTATCCATTTTGAAGTTCACCCTTTTGATAGCCCAATACGCTTTGTGTTCGATTTCAACCGGAAGATGACAAGGTTTGCCATACACAAATCGAAATGGGGACATCCCAAGGGGATTCTTGTATGCGGTTCTATAAGCC
This sequence comes from Sambucus nigra, assembly GCA_949130495.1. Lineage (NCBI taxonomy): Eukaryota > Viridiplantae > Streptophyta > Magnoliopsida > Dipsacales > Adoxaceae > Sambucus > Sambucus nigra. Next base: position 255,057,383 of record OX422220.1, read on the forward strand.
CAAAGAGCATCAGTCAACCTAAGAGACCAGTCTTTCCTATTAGGATCAACTGTCTTCTCCAAGATATTCTTGATCTCCCTATTAGCAAGCTCGGCTTGGCCATTCGATTGGGGATGATAGGGGGTGCTAACCTTATGGACAATTCCATACTTCCGCATTAGTTTATCCATCGGCCTATTGCAAAAATGAGTTCCATTATCACTAATTATGGCCTTAGGCATACCAAAGCGAGAAAGTATATTTTCTTGAATAAATTTGATCACCAACTTGCTGTCATTCGTCCTTGTAGCTATAGCCTCTACCCATTTTGAGACATAATCTACAGCGACGAGAATGTATAGAAAACCAAAAGAAAGGGGAAAGGGGCCCATGAAGTCAATTCCCCAACAATCAAACAACTCCAAGACTAAAATAGGGGATAATGGCATCATATCACGGCGAGTAATAGCTCCCATTCTTTGGCATCTATCGCAAGTCTTACAAAAAGCATTCACATCCCGGAAGATTGTGGGCCAATAAAGACCACTTTGAAGGATTTTCGCAGCAGTTTTATTTTTAGAAAAATTGACGCCACATGCTTCCGAATGACAGAATCGAATCACCCCTTGTATTTCCTCATTAGGTACACATCTCCGGATAATTTGGTCAGCACAATACTTAAACAAGTATGGATCATCATAAAAGAACATGCGCGACCAAGTAATGAACCTCCTTCTCTCTTGCGGATTCCAACTAGAGGGAACAACTCCGGTGACAAGGTAATTGACAATATCCGCAAACCAAGGGAGAGAAGAGGTAGAAAATAGATTCTCATCCGGAAAATACTCGTCTATGGGAATTGGATCAATAGGTACGTCGGACGAGAGTCGTGACAAATGGTCAGCAACGACGTTTTCTACTCCTTTCTTATCTTGAATCGAGAGATTAAACTCTTGTAGGAGTAGGATCCACCTGATTAAACGAGGTTTGGCATCTTTCTTGCTCAAGAGATATTTCAATGCCGAATGATCAGTGAAACAAAGGATAGGCGACCCAACAACGTAAGAGCGAAATTTGTCGAGAGCAAAAACGACAGCTAGCAACTCTTTCTCTGTAGTATAGTAATTAAGCTGAGGGCCAGATAATGTTCGGCTAGCATAGTAAATAACATGGGCTTTCTTGTCTTTCCTCTGTCCAAGAACAGCCCCAATCGTGAAATCACTTGCATCACACATAAGCTCAAAGGGAAGCGACCAATCCGGAGCTTGCATGATAGGTGCAGAAATAAGCATGCTTTTGAGTTTATCAAATGCTTCTTGACATGCTTTACTCCACTCAAATGGAGTGTCCTTCATGAGAAGATTACTCAAAGGTCTAGCGATGGCGCTAAAGTCTTTGATAAACCTCCTATAAAATCCAGCATGGCCTAGAAAGGACCTCACATCTTTAAGTGATTTTGGCGGGGGTAGCTCAGCTATTACTTCAATTTTTGCTCGATCAACTTCAATTCCCCTAGATGAGACTATGTGGCTCAGGACTACACCCTCGGTAACCATGAAATGGCATTTTTCCCAATTGAGGACTAAGTCTTTTTCCACACATCGGAATAGAACTCTCTCAAGATTAGCTAAACAATGGTCAAAAGATGAGCCGAAAACGCTGAAATCGTCCATGAACACCTCAAGACCTTTTTCAATCATGTCGCTAAAGAGACTTAACATGCACCTCTGAAAAGTAGCCGGCGCATTACATAACCCAAATGGCATACGTTTATAGGCAAACGTACCAAATGGACATGTAAAAGTCGTCTTTTCTTGATCAAGAACATCCACCTCAATCTGATTATAACCGGAATACCCATCTAGAAAATAATAATAAGGATGGCCCGCTACTCGTTCAATAACTTGATCGATAAATGGTAAGGGAAAATGATCCTTTCGAGTTCCGGCATTGAGCTTTCGGTAGTCAATGCAAACACGCCACCCGGTGGTGGTGCGTTGAGGTATTAATTCTCCCTTAGCATTTTCAACCACAGTCATCCCTGATTTCTTTGGAACAACCTGAATTGGGCTCACCCATTTACTATCCGAAATGGGATATATAATTCCAGCATTTAGCAATTTGATTATTTCCGCTCTTACAACATCTTTCATTGTTGGATTTAACCGCCTTTGCATCTCACGAGATGGCTTCACTTCTTCCTCGAGATGGATTTTATGGGTACAAATCAAAGGACTTATACCCTTCAAATCTGCTATGGTCCATCCAAAAGCACTTCTATGCTTTCTCAACACATCTAACAACATACCTTCTTGCCCTTTTTCTAGATGGGAAGACACAACAACAGGAAATGTATCATTCTCATCTAAAAAGGCATATTTGACATGAGAAGGTAGTTTCTTCAACTCAAGACTAGGAAATCTATGTTCAGAGGGGACCAAGGGTGTCTCCCTCGGAGGCAATTCTTCATACCTAGAAATCCAGTCAACCGCTCTTAAACTCTCAAAACTCTCTTCCTCTTGTAACCACATTTTTAACTTTTCCACCTCTCTCTCAAACTCAGTATAATCACTCATTTGAGCATCACTTTGCCCTAAGCACACTTTCAGAGCATCTCCTCCTATGATTTTTTCAATATTTTCATCCACCACTTCTTCAATAAGATCCATTTCAAGAATCTCATCCTCATCACCCATTTGGTTAGCGACATTGAAAATATTTTTCTCGAGAGTCATGTTTCCAAAAGTGAGTTGCATTTGGCCATTCCGTGTATTGATCAAAGCATTAGCGGTAGCTAAGAACGGTCGGCCCAATATAATTGGAACATGATTTCTCGTATGGGGAACAGGCTCGGTGTCCCAAATAGCAAAATCAACGGGGAAGTAGAACGTATCCACTTGAACAATTACGTCTTCTACAATCCCACGAGGCACTTTGACTGTCCTATCCGCTAACTGTAGAGTGATTCGGGTAGGTTTTAAATCACCTAAATCAAGCTTCTTATAGATGGAGTATGGGAGGATGTTTACACTCGCACCTAAATCAAGCAACGCTCTTTCCACTCTCATTTCTCCAATGATACATGAAATGGTAGGTGAACCTGGATCTTTGAATTTTGGTGGAAGATCATTGAGAAGAACTCAGCTCACATTTTGTGCCAAGAAAACATTTTTCTTCACCTTAAGACGTCTCTTGACAGTCAAAAGATCTTTAATAACCTTCGCATATGCTGGAATTTGTTGAATAGCATCAAGGAACGGCAAGTTCAATTTTACTTGCTTCAACACATCCATCACCTCGATACGCGAAGCACCTTTCTGGGGTGACTCTAAGCGTTGAGGAAATGGAGCAGCAGTAGGCGATTTGACTTCAATATCAGGCTCAACCTCCGCATCTTTCAATTCCTTTTCTAAGGAAGGTTCTTCAGACTCGGAAATTTCAGATTCCTTCACAATATCGGGTTCGACTCCATCATCATTCACCTTTGGTAATTTAGGTGCTAGATCAATTACGCGGCCACTACGAAGAGTAGTAATAGCTTGACATTGTTCTTGCAATTCTGATGATGTGGAGCAAACCGTGGTTTGACCTTGAAGAGGTGGTCTTTGGCCTTGGGCTGGAAGTTTACCCTTCTCTTGAGTATTCACCGCAGACTGCAACCTAGAGATGTTAGTATGCATTTCAGCGAACATTCGCTCAAATTTGGCATCTCTTTCTTTTTGGGCTTGGATGAATTGATTGAAATTATCCTCATGAGATCTCCTAGGTGGAGGTACATAAGGACCAGGAGGTGGTACTTGCATAGGGTTTGCCACTTGCTGAAATTGAGGGGGTTGTGGTAGAGTCATCTGTGGGTTAGGAACCATCCCACCTTGGGGTTGTCCATAATTAAACCCGGGATTCCTCCACGATTGATTATATGCATTCCCTTGCTGAGCATTATAATTCCCTCGAAAACCTCCTATTGCATCAACCTGTTCAGTGTACATGGCCTTGTATGCAGGTATGGTAGGACATCCTTCGGTAGAATGGCCTGCATTACAAATGGCACATACCTTCTCCATCCCGGTTTTTACGGGTCCAGACACATCTCTCAATCGCATATCTAGCATTTCTCTAAAGTTCTTTTCCATTTGATCAAGTTTTAGATCCAACAAAGTGTCCTTGTCCACGTGATAAATACCGGACGCAGCAGGCAAGTTGGACACTTGTCAATTTCTATTTTGACTATTTGGATCAGAAGTATCCCATGCTTGGGTAGTTTCCGCCACATATTTCAAATGAGCCTCAGCATCGCTCGTACTTAACTCCCAAAAAGGTCTCTCACACATGGTTTGAACAAGTTGTTTAGACGCTACAGTAAGGCCTTGATGGAAAAATGAAATCAGATGATGAGTTTCAAAACCATGATGGGGGCACGCATTAACTAACTCCTGGTATCTCTCCCAACACTTATCAAAAGCCTCATTCTCATTTTGACGAAAAGCTTGAATTTGGGCTTTAACAGAATTGGTTTTGTGTTGTGGAAAAAATTTTGAGATAAACTTGTTTTGCATATCTCTCCATGATAAAACAAAATTTGGGGGCAGGGTCCATAACCAAGTTTTCACTTTATCCTTTAAGGAAAAAGGAAAGAGTTTTAACCGGATTACTTCTTGTGGACAAGTTTGGTCTCCAAATGTTTCACACGTATCTTCAAACTCTCTAATATGGAGATATGGTTTTTCCGAATCCATCCCATGAAATGTAGGAAGAATTTGGATCATTCCATTCCGAAAGTGGAACTGACCGGCATTATACGGGAATAAAATGCAACCAGGGTTAGCAGTTCTCTCCGGAAACAAAAGATCTTTCATGGGTTGATATGGTACATCATCCTCTCCAGCACCAACACCGACACTACCATGATCCGACATATTGCTACCGAAAGGTTCAGAATTCTCACTCAAGGTTTGACTCAACGAACGACTTGTGATGGAATTATTAGGCGAAGGAGGTGGAACCCAAAACGGCAAAGACTCAGAATTTTCAGATCCGGCTTCGGCAATAGGATTTTCGTGAATTTGGGTGGGAGACGAATTCTGCATATAAGATCACAAGAGAATTTTTTTTTTTTTTATGAAATCACTTGTAGATAACAATAACTTTCTTGAAAATTTAACAATTTTAGATCCCCGGCAACGGCGCCAAAAACTTGACGCGACTTAATATTTGTCTCAAAAGTGCGTATTTATCTAGGCTCAAGTGCAAGCCTTGTCGCTCAAGTAATAACCCGGTAAGTAGGGATCGTCTCCACAGGGATCAAAATTGCCAAACAATAACAAGAAAAATTACCAAACCTTGAAATGATTTCTTGAAAGAAATAAAAAGATGATTGATTTTTTTGGGAAAATTTCTAAAAATTTACTTATGAAAAACAATTGGAAATTAACAGCAAAATTTGGGTTTAACAATTTAGAGAAAATTAGGGTAGGGTACAATCCCTCAATCCTTAACAAATTATCCTTTAGAATACTAGAATGATAAATCAAAATTCTTGATTAAATCCAGTCCTTATCATCACTAAGCATTACATATATGAGGTTCAAGACCGCATCATATGAAATCAAAGATCAATATAAGGCGGTGAATGACGAATTATACATACAAAGCATTCTTAAACATCCCAAGTACCTAGGGCAAGAGAGATTAAAAGATATGACAATGCATATATGATTTTCATTCACGATTCAACCAATATTTTCATTTATTTTCTAATTTTCCATACGAATAATTTGTATTAGGATTGAGTTCATGTACCCCAACCCTTGAGAAATTAGTTACTCATGATTTGGTTGAAAAACAAATTCACATATGAAACTATGAAATTGCAGAACATTGTAAGAAATTTGCAGAAATTAAACAAAAGAGAATAGAATGATATTACTTGAATTCAGCACAAAAACAGAATTGAGATTTAGAATACAACTAGGGTTCATGCAAATCTTGAAGGAAAAGGAAATTTGATCTAAAAATCTGATCTAAAAACTCTCTCTAAAATTTCTAACCCTAGCCTCTCTCTAGCCTCCTCTCAAATGATGTAGGTCATGGGCTTTTATAGCACAAAATCTCGAAATTGACAACCAATAGTGCTTGTGGAACAAGTTTTCCAAGAGTTGCACTGCATTAAATGCATAATTAATGTCAGAAATCCGCACATCTAGACTCTTCATTATCCCGCAACTTCAAAACATCGTAACTTCTTCACCGTAGCTCGGATTGAGGTGCTGTTTTTTCCAGTATTCTTGTAATTTAGAGCTCTTCAACTTTCTAGTTGGCCCCACCTTCGGATTAAGGCTGAAAAATTACGAAAATGCCCTTCAACTCTCCATTTCTTGGTTTCTTTCACTGTTTTGAGTTCTCCTTCGCACTAACTTGCGTGAAATACCTGTAAAACACATGAGAAATACACAAAACAAGAAATACTTGCCAAAAAAGGTTAGTAGAATACATTTGAGACAAATCCAAGCTACTTACACTGCACGGGATCATAAAAATACCGAAATTAAGGGGATAAATGTGAAGAATATATGCCTAAACACTGGACACCTAAAAGTTTTTGAAAATATTTTGATAGAAATAGTTAGTACTCAAAACGTTTTGAAAATATTTAGCAAGAGTTTGTTACAATAAAATTCGGTTATTGATTACACATCCTAGGTTTACGTACACTCTCTTGAGTTTCCTCACCTCTCGTCTATAGTGCATGCCTAACATTCTATACTTATCAAACCTAGATATACCACCCAAGAAAACTAGACTAAAGTATTCAACTGAACTTACCTGTACGTTTGAGTTCCCGTACCGCCCATACACTACATTAATTTATTAACACCTCTTATATGCTAATTATTTCTCATGTAACATTTCACATATGTTATTTTTCAATCTTTATAATTAAGTCTCACTACTTAATTTATTTTTCACACACACACACACACACACACACACACACACACACACACACACACATATATATATATATATATATATATATATATATAACATCTTCCAGTACTACTATCACCCGTAATTAGAATAATCATAAGGTATATATTTCACACACAATATATACTATAAGTGAATACTTTACTATCACATCCCTATATCACACATTAGGGATTTATTGGCTCAAAATCCTACCTCGATCACCAATAGTGATTTATATATCTTGGCTCAGAATCATACCTCTATCACCAGTAGTTATTGATTACATTGGCTCGGAATGACACCTCGATCAGCAATATTAATCATTTCTAGATTGGCTCAGAATCATATTGTAAGGACATATTTTTATAAGTCCGTTATCAATTGTTATGTCATATACCGATACACCGTCGAAGAGCATTCAAGCGCAATCTATATCAAAGACGGATCTGAATTAATCAAGTTCTTCATCAAAAAGACTCCTCGAAGTTTACTTTGGTAAGGTTTTGTTTTTAATACCTTAACTTTTCACTTAGAGCTTTTGGGATATTTTTACAAAGTATTTTCTAAGTGTTGGAGCGGACTTTTTCATCAAATTTGAGAATGAGTATTTTTTTCTAAGTGTTGGAGCGGACCTCGATTTTGACGCCCAGGTCGTTCGCGTGAGATCGCATCTTGTTCGAGCGACCTTGGATGTCGCGAGATGTCGTTTGAACGACATCCGTGTGTCATTCGCGGGAGACCCTTATCTCGTTCGAACGAGCAGATTTTTCGAGGCGGTGCATTTTTCCTATAAATACTCATTATATGGTAACATTTTCATTAAGAAGTCCCAGCTTTTTACAGAACAGAAAAACTGCAAAAGCATTCTTTTGGCTTCTTCCTTTTAGGGTTTAATTCCTTTTTGTTTCCAATTCACAAAACTCCCATATGCTTTAGTGAATTGTTTTGGTGTTCAAGAACACAATTTTGCTGTTTATTCTTTGTGGGGAGAACTCTACAACCGGAGAGCTGCGTGCTATTGTGGAGGGAGTTTCTACGGAGTGTTTTGGGTTGCGGTCCTTTCTGTTGCTTTGGAGGTATGGCGAAGACACTGTGCGTTACACTTATGGGAGATTATCAGGTTGTATGTAAGTCAATGGTCTTGTGAATTCTTCAAAGTTCTAGAAATAAAAGGTTTTGCCCTGTGGGGATATTTTCCTTAAATTTGTATCGCATGCTTTATTTATTTATGGGTTGACACACGCACACACATAGGTGCATGTTTTGGGGTTGAATTACTTTGGTTTAAAAATAGACTCTGATTAAATAAGGTTTAATTGGAAACTTGCGAATTAAATCAAATCGATATCACACACCGCATTCATTTGGTTTTACACATACCTCTGTCACCAATACTAGTCATCTATATTGGCTCAGAATCCTACCTCGATCACCAATATTTATTTCGTATACTTTAAGTATTCACACAACCTATGTATTAATATCTATCGATAGGTATTCACATAACCCGATCATACATGTTAGTACGTAGTATATTTCTCTCGAATACTTACTGTACCTATCCCTTTACGATTTATCTTACTATCGTATTTATTTGAGGATTCACACAACTCTAAGGGCCCTAATTACCCCTTTGTTAATTTCAGTAGTCAAATCAGTATTTACCCTACTGGTCTACTTATTAATTCATGCGAAGTTCCCATAATTTGTTATCTTCTTTTCGATAAATTACGAGACAATTCATCCCAATTTATTCTCGTCTTAACCCTCTCAATAAGATTAAACCACAAACCCAATATAGTCATACGATAATGTAATACATCTCTTATTACATCTGAACGAAGTCCCAAAAGTTCCCACGATGACCGTTTAGAAAAACTAGCCCCAAACAGGAAAATTTTAAATTTCTCCAAGGACCGAACCGGTTCGCCTTCTGAACCGAAATGGTTTGCCTATCTGTACTTCGTCTTCTTTGTCCAGCTCATGCATTTTTCCTCCATTATCAATTTCCAACTCCCATGTAGCTTCACATAAATCACAATCAATAGTCTTAAACCATTTCTACATGTATTAGGATGATTTCTAACGTTCTAAACATATTAAATCTTCACAGAATTCAATCAAGAACGAATTAAAACCCAAAAATCTTCCAAAAACCTAGTTTTGTGTTCTTTCCAATTATCCATTCAAAAACTCAGACTTAATTCGTGATGATGGGTCCTTATCATATGATTTCTACTTATCTACATATAGTAAATTATTCTACATGCAAACCTACCCAATCATGTATCAAAATCCATTCTTTTTCTTCCAAGAATCATGATTAAATCAAGTTTATTTTGAAACCCTACTCATGGTATTATAACTTTAAAAACATTGTATATAAACACTTTCCTCTTTGTTTGTAGGGTCTGATTTCGTGATGTTGATGATAGATTGATGTCTCTCTCTTCAAATCCGTACTTCTCAGATGATTAGGATGCAAGATCTAGGTCCAATTCTTCAAGAACATCTCCTAAGCCTTGAGAATGGTCTCTCTCTTCTCTCTAATGGCCTCCTTTGGGTGTATGTGTTTCTAACTCTAACCCCAATCTATAATGATCAGATATAAAACTCTAAATTCCGTAGGTCCTTTAATCTCTATTTGTCAAATGACTGAATCGCCTTCAATAGGTGTCGATTTGGTCTAAAATTGACCCGAGACCCAAACTATAACCCGGGTACACTATTCCGACTATTTTGACCCATTCAGAATTATCCGTGATCTATAAATTATTATCCGAGTCACTTAAAATATATTTCCTATCTCGACCTCAAATTAGTCTACACGCGACTCCCAGTTGAGATAAAATAAAATACACACATAACACTCGCTATGCTGTATAACACTAATCATCAATTATTTACTATTCACACTTAGTAAATATTATATCATAATATTAATCAGTATCTATCTATCGATTAATATTTAATAATAAAATTCTTCATTTAATCACATTATATTACTTCACTCATGTAAGTTAAATAAAACGCATTTTTCCCAATTAATTTTCGAATTAATTGAATTATAAATACACAAAAATACGGGGTTTTACATACTCCCTCTACAAAGGAATTTTGTCCTCAAAATTAGGACATATCTACGGTAAATAGCTCTGGATACTGCTCTCTCATGTCATCCTCCCGCTCCCATGTCGACTCATCAGTATTATGGTGTCTCCACTTCACTCTCACTAGTGGCACCGCATTGAACTGCAATTTACGCTCACTATGATCAAGAATTACCACGGGCTTCTCCTCATACGAGATGTCTGGCTGTAAATCAATCTCCTCAAGTGGAATGTGCCATAATGGCCTCTTGCTTCTCTTGTACTTCTTCAGTGATGACACATAGAACACGTCGTGTATTCGCTGAAGATGATCTGAAAGTCCCAATCTGTATTTTATTGGTCCCACCCTCTCTATAATAGGAAACGGTCCCACATATCTCGGCACTAACTTCCCTCTCTTGCCAGATCTCATAATCCCCTTTATAGGAGATACTCGAACCAACACCGGGTCACCAACCTCTAACTCCACATGTCTCCTGTCAGTGCCGACATAACTCTTCTGCCTATCCTAAGCTATCCAAATACACCCACAATAAACTCAAGCTTTGTAGTAGTGTCCTGAATCATCTCAAGTCCTAACAACTTGTTATCCCCCACCTCTAACTAGAAAGTGGGCGAACAACATGGCCCCCTATATAATGCCTCGAACGGTGCCACACCGATAGTAAATTGGTAAGAGTTGTTATACGCAAACTCTACCAATGGGAGGCATCTCTCCCACCCTCCCCCAAAATCTAGGATGCACATCTTTAGCATATCCTCAAGCATCAGATTCACCATCCCAGTCTACCCGTCTGTCTGTGGGTGGTAAATCGTACTCAACCATAATTATGTGCCCATGGCCTCCTGAAAGCTCTGCCTGAAGTGTGACACAAAAATCTTGTCTCTATCAGACACAATATTAATCGGGACCTCGTGTAGCTTAACAATCTCTGACATGAATAGCTACGCGTACTGCATCATCTCGTAGTCTGTGCGAACTGACAAGAAATGAGCCACCTTGGTAAACTGTTCCACTTTCACCCATATGGAATTGTGACCCTGATGAGATGTAGGTAGCTCAGTAATAAAGTCCATCGAAATTATCTTCCACTTCTACACGAGAATCTCAAGTGACCGTAACATCCCCAAAGGTCTCTGATGGTCAACTTTCACAAGCTGATAAGTAACACACTTTGAGACAAACTCTTCTATGTCTCTCTTCATCTTGGACCACCAGTACTCTATCCTCATATCATGATACATCTTATCCCCACCGAGATGTATCAGAAACCTGGAACCGTGAGACTCAGTCATAACTACATGCCCTCTGAGATGACTGAGTAAGACTCTTCACCCTCAGCTAATAATTTTCGTACCCTGTCCTGACAGAACTAATCCTCTGCCTGTGCCTTCACTACATGCACAATGATATCAAGAGTGATAGTTATAACTTCTATATACGCTCTGTCAACATCATATTCTTGACAAATCTCACTCCACTTCGCTTTCTATACCTCTGCTAATTCTCTAGTAGGTCGTCAGTTCAACGCGTCTGCAACCACGTTAGCCTTACTAGGATGATATTATATATCAAACTGGTAGTCCTTCACGAATTCTATCCATCGCCTCTGCTGCATGTTTAGATCCTTCTGTGTGAAGAGTTATTGAAGTGACTTATGATCCGTGAATAATGTAAACTGCTCCCCTAAAACGTAATGTTTCTATATCCTCAACGTAAAAATGACCGCTGCCAACTCGAGGTCGTGGGTGAGGTAATTCTTCTCAGGGGGATTTATTTTCCTATACGCGTAAGCTATCACCCTCTCCTCCTGCCGTAACACACCCTAGAGTCCCTATAAAGATGCGTTAGTATAGACTTGGTACTCCAATCCTCCCCTGGGCAAAGTAAGTACTAGTGCTGATGTCAATCGATCCTTTAGCTCATCGAAAGCCAACTAACAATGGCCTCTCCATATAAATGGTACTCCTTTATGAGTCAAGTTCATCAAATGCCCAATAATCTTTGAGAACCCTTTGATGAAGTGACGATAGTATTCGACCAACCCCAAGAAGCTATGAATCTTGATCGGTGTCGTGGGCTATCCCCACTCCCTCACTATCGATACCTTACTCGGATCAACAACTATGCCCCTGTCGAATATAATGTGGCCAAGAAACTGTAGCTTCCGAAGCTAAAATCCACATTTATGAACTGATGGTCCCATAACGTCTACAGAACCATATGTAAATGCTCAGCGTGCTCCTCCTCTGTCCGTGAGTAAACCAGGATGTCATTTATGAACATGATCACAAACTAATCCAAAAACTCTTGAAACACCCTATTTATGAGATCCATGAATACTACAGGCGCATTGGTGAGCCCAAATGACTTCACCCTATACTCATACGACCCGTACTGCGATAAGAAAGCGATCTTAGGTACGTACTCCTCTCGGATATGCAACTGGCAATATTCGGATCTCAAATTAATCTTTGAGAAGTAAGCATCTCCTCTCAACTGATCAAATAAGTCATCGATCCTAGGTAATGGATACTTATTCTGTATCTTTACCTTGTTCATCTCCCTGTAATCCACACACAAGCGAAGTGAAACATCCCTCTTCTTCATAAATAACACCGGAGCACCCCAAGGTGATGTACTCCGTTGAATGAAACCTTGACCCAAGAGATGCTAAATTTGCTCTCTCAGCTCCCGCATTTCTGAAGGAGCCATGCGATATAGTGCTCTGGTAATTGGTCTCATCTCTAGTGCTAAGTCGATGATAAACTCTATTTATCGGCTCAGTGGCAGCCCGGGTATGTCCTGAAATACGTTTTCAAACTCCCTCACTACTGGAATTGAGTCTAAAGGTACCACTATCTCTTGGTAGGTCTCCTCCTCAATACAGTGTAAGTGAGTGCACGATCCTTCCCCAGGTAGAGTCATTGCTACTAGAAACATCTTCTTCCCTGGGATAGAGAACACTATAGTCTTCTCATAGAAATCTACCATCGCCTGATAACTAGCCAAGCAATCCATGCCTAGAATCATGTCGTACCCCTCCATGTCTAACACTAAGGGGTCTACCGCTAGATTCAGTTTACTAATCGAAATATCGACTCCTCTATAGATAAAATGTATCAATGAACCACTACCTATTGGTGAATCGACACACTTAAGGAGACTGCTGGTTGCCTCTAATAAATCGGTAGCTCGTGCAAATCTAGTCTTAATAAAATAATGTGATGCTCTAGTGTCAAACAGAATCCTATCGTCAAGATCATGAATTGGAAATGTACCCTCTACTGCAGGTGGCGATAGTGGTGCTGGAGGCATCGATATATCCCAAACGTTGTGTACACTCCCATAGTGCATCTGACCTTGTTGCTATTGTGGGGCCGATACTGGTGATGGAGCAATTTGAGCCTGCTGCCCCTGTTGGGAACCCTGTCGCTATACCCTGTATAGCTATAGATAAGCTCTACTCCCGTGACCCTGCTGGCCACATGTGAAACATTGACCCTGGAACTGTCTCTATCCCCGACCCTGACGTTGGCCCTGCTGGCCTCCCCTTAGTTTCCTTGGCCCTGACGGCCCTACGGAACCTGCTGCTATTGGGGACCTTACTGGCCCTTCCTAAATCCTTCGTTGGGTAGGTAACCTCCAGATTTAAACCTCTTGACAGAGTTCCCCTGTTGGGAATCCTACCCCTGTTGACTCGCTATTTGTTGCTGTTAGGGTGGTGCTCCATTACCACTGCTCCCCCAACCTTATCCTGCTGGCTAGGCCCACCACTCTTGCTCCCCTTCGCATGGAAGCGATGATCCTGATAATGCACTTGTGCGGTATTGACGACGTTAGTATAAGTCATCAACGAATGGTTACCAATAAAATGTTTCCTGATCCTCTAGGCCAAACATTCCATAAATTTAGCTTTCTTTCTCTCTTCGTCGCTCACCTCATCTGGCATAAATTTTGCCAGACGAGTAAAATCCTCCTCATAATTCGCTACTGAATGGTCACCCTGTACTACCTCCCTAAAATTTATCCTCATTTATGACTCTATTGCATTCGGGAAGTTCTTGCGGTCAAATCGCATCCAAAACTCATAAATCGTCATCAAGTCTCTCTTCTCAGTAGTGGTCACCGACTCCCACCACTTTAAAGCTTCTCCCAAAAGTCTGAAGGTAGATAACATCTGTTTCTGGACTTCGCTACACTCAAGCTTGCATAGATGGTGTTAAATGTTCATCTTTCATTAGCACGCCGCCACTACCTCAGTACTGCTCTAGAACTCGGGCGAGTGGCCCTTCGGGAAAGTCTCCCTGACTCACTGCCAAGAAGACGGTCCTGTCTCGGCCTGAATCGCTAGTGCCACTGACTGCTGTGCCAAAGGCTGAGGGAAATGAGTTGCCACGGACCTCATAACTATCTCTACTGCCTGATCACTTCCACATGAGTAGTAGAATTACTCTCTGGTGGTGGTTGTACATGCCGCTCCTAACCTCATTTTTGGCTGCTGCCCTCTTAGCTCGCTCTCTCCTCGGTGACATAGTGAAATAGAATTAAATTGTATAAGTACACATTTTTATATAAAAATCTAATATCAGAAGCACGATATCTTAAAAACGCAAAGATAAAACAACAGTCATAACAATAGGGCTCTATATCCAAATAACGATACGCTAAAACCGTAGTAAGCCGTACAGATTCTATAGATACTAGAACCTGATGCTCTGATACCATCTGTGACACCCCGCCTAATTAAACATTGGTTAATCAGGCCTTTATTAAATTAAAACAGGTTTCTCATATGGTTCATTCTTAGCATCACTGTCTAACTTTTCAATTACTAACCACCTAAGTGAAATTAGACCGATGACAAATTTTATCTTTGTTTAAAACAGATAAATGAACAAAGAGAAAAACTAACTCAAGCCTTCATAATATACTAGAGTCCAACCATCATAATATATAAATGAATAAAGTTTTGTCGAATAAACCATCGGCTAAAATATTAAACTAAATACTCCATAATAACAAAAGCACTGAATTACATAAAACTGTCAATGGAAAACATGTCAATATATGGAATATAAACTGAGATCCTAAACTACATCTGAAAGGAAGGATCGTCTACTCAAATCGTATCGGCATACACAGTGCTACAACTCCGAGTCCCTAGAATGGAAACTTCAAGCCTGGCGTCCTTGTGACAGGACACTTAAAAGGTTTTGAAAATATTTTGATAGAAAGAGTTAGTACTCAAAACGTTTTGAAAATATTTAGCAAGCGTTTATTACAATAAAATTCGATTATTGATTACACACGTTAGGTTCACGTACACTCTCTTGAGTTTACTCACCTCTCGTCTATAGTGCACGCCTAATGTTCTATACTTAGCCCACCTAGCTATACCACCCAAGCTAACTAGATTAAAGTATTCAACTGAACTTACCTACACGTCTGTGTTCCCTTACTGCCTATACAATACATTAATTTATTAACATCTCTAATATGTTAATTATTTCTCATGTAACATTTCACATATGTTATATTTCAATCTTTATAATTAAGTCTCACTACTTAATTTGTTTTTCAGATATATATCTATATCTATATATAACATCTACCAGCACTACTATCACTCGCAAGTAGAATAATCATAAGGTATATATTTCACACATAATATATACTATAAGTGAATACTTTACTATCATATCCCTATATCACACATTTGGGATTTATTGGCTCGGAATCCTACCTCGATCACCAATAGTGATTTATATATCTTGGCTCAGAATTATACCTCGATCACCAGTAGTTAGTGATTATATTGGCTCGGAATGACACCTCAATCACCAGTATTAATCATTTCTAGATTGGCTCGGAATCATACCTCTATCACTAATACTAGTCATTTATATTATCTCGGAATCTTACCAAGATCACCAATATTTATTTAGTATAATTTAGGTATTAACATAACCTATGTATTAATATCCGTTGATAGGTATTCACAACCTGATCATACATATTAGTATGTAGTATATTTCTCTCAAAGACTTACCGTACATATCCCTTTACGATTTATCTTACTATCGTATTTATTTGAGAATTTAAACAAATCCAAGGGCCCTAGTTAGCCCTTTATTAATTTCAGTAGTCAAATCAATATTTACCCTACTGGTCTACTTATTAATTCATGCGAATTTCCCATAATTCGTTATCTTCTCTCCGATAAATTACGACACAATTTGTCCCGATTTATTATCGTCTTAACCCTATCCATATGACTAAACCACAAACCCAATATAGGGCTACGATAATGTAATAAATCTCTTATTACATCCTAACAAAGTCCCAAAAGTTCCCACGATGATCGTTTAGAAGAACTAGCCCCAAACAGGGAATTTTTAAATTTCTCCGAGGACTGAATCGGTTCGCTCTCTGAACCGAACCGGTTCGCCTATCTGTACTTCGTCTTCATCATCCTGTTCATGCATTTGTCCTACATTATCAATTTCCAACTCCCATGTTACTTCACAAAAATCATAACCAATAGTCCTAAACCATTTTTATATGTATTAGGATGATTTCTAACGTTTTAAAGATATTAAATCTTCACAGAATTCAATCAAGAACGAGTTAAAACCCAAAACTCTTCCAAAAACCTAGTTTTGTGTTCTTTCCAAATATTCATTAAAAAACTCATATTTAATTCATGATGATGGGTCCTTATCATATGATTTCTACTTCTCTACATATAGTAAATCATTCTACATGCAAATCTAACCAATCATGCATTAACATCCATTCTTTTTCTTCCAAGAATCACGATTAAATCAAGTTTATTTTGAAACCCTATTCATGGGTTTTATAACTTCAAAAACAATGTATATAAACACTTGTCTCTTTGTTTGTTGGGTCTGATTTAGTGGTTTTGATGATGGATTGATGGTTCTCTCTTCAAATCCGTACTCCTGAGATGATTAGGATGGAAGATTTATGTTAAATTCTTCAAGAACACCTCCTAAGCCTTGAGAATGGTCTATCTCTTCTATCTAATGGCCTCCTTTCGGTTTATGTGTTTCTAACCCTCACCCCAATCTCTAATCATCAGATATAGGACTGTAAATTCCGCAGGTCCTTTAATCTCTATTTGTCAAATGGCTGAACCGCCCTCAATAGGTGCCGGTTTGGTCTAAAATTGGTCCACGACCCAAACGATACCTCCGGGTACACTATTTCGACCCTTTCGAAATCATTTTCGACCTCTAAATTATCATCCGAGTCACTTAAATTATATTTTCTTTCTCGATCTCAAATTAGTCTACACGCGACTCCCGATTAAGATAAATTAAAATATGCACATATCACTCGTTATGCCGTATAACCCTAATCATCAATTATTTACTATTCACAGTTAGTAAATATGATCTCATAATTCTAATCTGTATCTATCTCTCGATTAATATTTAATAATCACATTTATCATTTAATCACATTAAATTACTTCACTCACGTAATTTAAATAAAACACATTTTTCCCAATTAATTCTAGAATTAATTAAATTATCAGTACGCAGAAATACGGGGAATTACACTTTTATAGGACTCCAAGAGAATATATCTGTTTGAGAGAAGCCTCAAAGAAAATGGAGACTCGCAATGATAGTTAAGTCTTTAGATTAAATGAGTCTGACAAGCCATAAATGAAGCTGAATGGGTTTCATCAGTAAGGTTTGAAAAGCTTAATAATAGTCCCATGATTTTTGCAAGCAAAATTAGTAAACAAGAGAAAAAATAATTTATTTGTAAAAATAAGAGAGAGACACTATTAGAGAAAATAAGTGTACAAATATTTGACTCACATATTTAAATAATACATAATAAGTATGAGTATAGAAGCCTTAAGTGTAAAAGTATGTATGTATATATATATATATATATATATATATACCTACCTTCCCTTTCCTTTAACATTGGACTTGTGTAATTAGGGCGCGAAAGCCCTTACTCTTTCCTTTGAGTTATTTGTTCATCCGGTCATCCCTTGTTTAACGAATCGATTCTTTAAATAGGATCTTCCTCCCATACCGGTGAATCCCATCGGGAAATATCTACCATTATCAGTTACCATAAAGTGATCTCTCCCTCAATTGATTGGAATGTACTGCTTCCTCCAGCCAAGCTTTGATGTTAGCACCGATCTTGATCTCAGCTTCCTGTTCTTTAAGCTCTATTTTCCCACAATTGAGTTAAAAAAAGACAATTTAGGCTAAATTTTTTTTTGGATTAAGAATATTATAACTGATATCATAAAAATATATTAGTTAGATTATATGTACATAAAATATATTATAAGTGATATTGTAGGACAGAAATAGGTTATAATACATACTTGTTATCAGTGGCGGATCTAGGAAATTTAGATGGGTGGTGCACCTCAAAGAAATTAACGGGGGTTCGGGGGCGGTATCCCCCGAATGTTTTTTGAAGGTCATTCATATATCTAAATAAAAGTAAATATTCACACATGAATAGTAATAAAATTGAACAAACCATTGCTAAAAATAGCATCCAATTGAAGAGACTAGCATTCAATTGAACCCATCTTCAAAAAATTTAATTGAAACCCATCTTCAAAAAATAATGGAAACCCCCAACCTAAAAATAAATCAACAAACAAATACACCCAAACCAACAAATACCCCAAACCGACAAAAAACCCAAAAAAATAATCAAAAACAGATTACAGATACCACAAACCAACAAATAAATCAACAAACAACTAAACAAAATCTAAGATGAATCAACAAAGAAATACCCTAAATCTAAGATACCCATACCTTCATCAGATGTAGCTGGCCGGAACAGGGGAGCGGAAACAAATAAGGGAGAGGCCGGAACAGGGGTGTGCTGCCTCGGAAGAGGGTAAGGGTTATGTTCGTGTTGTCTGGAAGGGATAGGAAGGGATGTGTTGTGCTGCTTGTTGTGTTTGGAAAGGTTGTGTGGGTTTTGTTTTGGGGATGCGTGTGTTTTTTTTGTTATATTATTATTATTAATTTTTTTAAAGTTTGAGAGGTGCACGTGCACCCCCCAGTGCAACACTGAGTCCGCCCCTGCTTGTTATCATATGTATATATAATATACATAAAGAAGCGGATATCGTGCATAATATATAATATACAATGGTTAGATAATACAACTGAGGGAGATCAATCCAAGTTAGATGGTTGGTTAGAGTGTAAGTGGGTTTTTGGTTATTGTGTATGTATATTGGTTAGAGTGTGTATAGGTTAGAGCGTAAGTCTGTAGGAGATTTGAATGAAGTAGACTTATGAGAAAATATTTACACCATTGATGAAAATCTAGGAACAACGAAAGAAAAACTTGACAATAGATTTGACCCAAGAAATAAGAAATCAGGTACAAAGGACGAAAAAGGTGAAATCTAGAAGTTGTTAAGAAGATCTATACTGATAACGAATTTATAACCTATCTGAAAATTCCTTAATGGTTAACTTGATTATTAATCCTTCTATCCGGTCTAACAACTATAAGGTATTAATAATCAAATATATCAGTTGAACATAAAGGAACAAAAATATGTGAAAAAAATAAAAGGCATTGATGGTTCTATCCAGTCTAATAACTATAAGGCATAACAAACAAAAAAAATAAGAAAGCAATCCTATGTGGGTAAAAGTGATAACAGGTAAAGTCATGAATCGTCACTATTGGCAAAGGATAAATCATGGACAACTCTTAATGAACTAAATTTAATTTAATAATTGAGATACTGTGTATATATTAATGTTAATGTAAGTGTAACAACCCAATCTAAATATACTCTAAATATACCTTTAGTCCCCTTAGAAGGTAATAATTTCAAATAAACCCTGATTTTTTTACCAAATTATCAAAATGATTTTAAAGAAAGAATTAAGTTAACTTACACTTTTACATACTAATTAAAACCCAACTTTCAATCAAAGTTTGACTAAATGACTTATATTTTCAGTCTATCTCCATGCATTTAAGCACATGCTAAATACATGGGTCTAAAATATATATCTAAGTTGGGCCGGGCAGTTCACTTTGGACGCTGGACTGGTCACCCGTACTAGTGGGCTTTACCAATAAATAATCCCCCCACAGTTTAATATCAAATGCAGTTTATTACCATCAAAATAAATATAATAATGTATTAAGTAAAATAAATAAATAAAGTTAATGAATATAAAATAAATAAGAGGCTTGATTTCAAATATGCTTTAACAAATATAATTCCCATTTTAGAGTTATTTGACTTTTTCTCACACTTTCACCACATTTCACACACGTTTTCATATAAATGAAAAGAAATACTATAGATTCGGATTATGGGTTACACCTCAACCTTAGTATCCTTGTGAATTATGTGGACTTTGATGCCCCTTTTGGCTACATAAGCGTCCCGAATTCATTTTTGAATTCGAGTCCTTTTGTATTTCTTATATTTTTATCCATATATATGTATTAGCTTTTTACTCATGTTTAGCATGTTATATTCCCATAGTTATTTTACTTACTTAGTTATTTTACTTACTTTTATTACTTCTTAGCTATCCCATATCATATATACTCACTTTTCTATGGTGATGCTATGGCCTCGGGATATCACTAATACTTTAGTTATTTTTACACACTTTTTAGTTAGTTTATCTCATCTATAATAATTAATTCCTATCTTTTACATGATGTGGATATGATGACTTCACTTCATACACACACACACACACACACACACACACGTACACACACACACACACACAATCATGCATATTTTCACTTTGCACACTTCACATACATGACACATTTTACAGATTATACACATGCTCACACATTTTAGAACAAAGAGAACATTTTTGTTGCCCATGAGATCCCGAAAGGGAAGAATGGGTGCCAAACACCTTCCTCTTCCATAACATAGTCTTCGATCCCATATCTTATTTGGTTTCGCACGCATTAATAGTCTTTCATGTTATTTCTTTAGAGATGACTATTTCTTTGTCTATTTTGAGTAAAATGACCCGCGACTCTGATCTCTTCACATGGGCACCCCGCGACCCACGCGAGCTGGTAGTGATCACTACTACTAATTCCCGTTCGATAGGTTCCTATTCGGGGGCTTCAACCAATATTTTGCCCCATGAATCGGGAATTGGATCTAGATTGCCTTCGCGGATCCAAACGCGCTCACAAGGTGCACAATAAGAATAAGACCAATAGAGACTTCATAAGGGACCATTTTAGTTGTAGATCGTAATGCTCCTAGCGAGGCGTATTTCAAATATAGATGAGTCAAAATTACCAATAATCAATGACTTCGGGCTCCCCCTCTTCAGGAGGTGGATGTGACACCCCGCCTAATTAAATACCGGGTGATCAGTCCTTTATTAAATTAAAATCAAGGTGACGGTTGGTTCATTCTTAGCATCACTGTCGTAAAAATAACTTTACCAATTTAACACCCTAAATAATTAAGCTAAATGCCAAAACCATTTTAGACATTACTTTCCAAATTTTATTTATATAAACCAACATTTAAACTGGACATCATTCATAGATAAAGAATCACACAACAACTATCCTGGAATATATAAATCCAAATAACCAAACATTCAATTAATTGAATCCAACATTTAATACTTGGATGAAAAACATCCTGACAATACTAATCCCAAAGTACAAATACTGGAAATAAATGGATTACAATATCCAATAAAACAACTGAATAATAGAAAGGGCGACACATGCCCAACTGAAATAATAGTGCTAGAAGAGGAATCAAGAAGTGAGGTCGTCTAAGCAAGAGGCCTGCAACTCCCACCTAAGCTGCAGCACGTTCCTTCCAAAGGATCCTATGCAAGACGCCCCTGTGGCTGGGCACCTGTAATATATACATATATATACAAGAGGGAAAAGAAAATGGAAACGGGTCAGAGCCCGATTGTAAAAACGATTTAAAATTTGTTTAGCAAGCATTTAAAATGTTTACTGGCCAATGCAACAACATATTAGTGCGACACTCCCTTGAGAAATTCTCACCTCTCTTCTAATGTGCACACCTATCGCACTAACCTTCCCAACGGTTAAACTTGCCTTATTTTAGGTTACTCGTAAGATTTAAACTGACAATTCAACTGTTTAAGAAGTAAATTTCATTTAATAACAAAGCTCTCAAGTTAACGTTACCTTCTAATAAAGTTTTCCAATATCACATTATATTTTTCAAACAAGTATTTCCAAATTGAAATCATTTATCATCTCTTACTTACTATAAACACATGAGGTAGTTCTCAATATTCAGAATTTAAATATATATATTAAATACTCATATAATATATATATTCTAATATCACCCCACATAAAAATTATGTTGCGGGCATACCCTGCTATCCAGTCCCCGTATCACTCGTACTAAGGGAAATACAAGTTCGAAAGTACTCTCGAACTGTATTAACATAAACACAAACAACATTTAGGCGAAGCATAGAGTCCCGGTCTCTAAGAGGTCAGCACATGCCCCCACGTCTCTTAGGCCGTCTGACTATCGATCCGATTAGCCTGTACCAAAGGATCTCTATCTTCTAGGGTACAAGTCAAAATCTCCCATAAAGGTCCCATCGAGATAAGACTGTCCCAGCGCGGTAACCTCAGGGATAGCAAGTAGCGCGGGCATGGTTTTTACACATTTATAATATATGCACAATCACATAGTCATATATATACAACACTTATTCACATTTCTCAATTTGGTGTACCCACAACCTATAATTATAACTTCTTGTTCTGAAGACATTTTTACTCACTTATCCCGTATAACGGACTCATATCATTTATTACGATTATCTCCCTCTCATGATCTTTAAAGTAACCTCGCCGTCCTAAATACTTAAATCGTCGCTCCTACACAACCCCAAAAATTTTGTACTAATCTGAATTCCTCGAATACTGGTTTTCCTCACTCAAATTAACCGATATCTAAAATAGGGGTAAAAATAGGAATTTCCCTAAAAATTGAAAATCTCGCTCGAACCAGAATGGTTCTCGCTCGAACGACTTCCACGTGTCGCTCGAAATACTTCGAGCGACTTGTCCATCTCGCTCGAACGACTTCGCGCGACATTGACATGTCGCTCGAACTACTTCACGCGACATCACGCGAACTGCAGTATTTCGTCTTCAACCTTTGGCATATTCGTTTTTCACCATTTTTAAGCCTAAAAACCTCTATAGTTTAATCCCAAACGTCTCCTCTTCAATCTCAATCAATAGTATCATGATTATAAAACATTAATAACTTCCTAGAATCATTAATTCGTCAAAAATCATTTAGATTACATGAAATCCCCAAATTAATTCGTAAGAACCCTAATTCCCAAATTTTCAATTAAAGAACCTAATCATCATCAATTGGTTTATCCATATTAATTCCAAATTTCGTAATACAACCTCTACATATGATCAAGGTTCAAGCTACACAGATTCTCCTTACTACACATGCGATTTCTTCTTCCAAAACATATAATTTTTCAATCAAAATACGAAATTTTTATTCCTAGACTAACATGAGAGGAACATTAACTAGAATTCAGCAAGATAAATACTTGACTGTAGATTTCAAGGTTCTGATTTGTGGACAAATTTGGTGTGGTTGCGTTCCCCGTCGCGCGATCTACGCGTTGGTGGTGGTGGCGGTGCAATCGGATGAATTTTTGGCCTTAGATTGCTTGGAAAGCTTTCTACCTTCCTCTCTAATGGCCGTTCTAAGGTTGTGAGTCTGCTAACCCTAAAAGACCTTTCCAAATGGCTGATATAACCTAATAAATTTCGTGGGTTTAATTACCCAAAAATGCAAAATGTCCGCCCGGGGTGCTAAATAGGCCTAAAAACGCCCCGAGACCCAAACTAAACCTCCGGGTACACTTTTCTGACTATCTCGACCCTTCCGGACACTTTTCTGACTATCTCGACCCTTCCGGACACTTTGGCGCACTCAAAACGACCATACGAGCGACTTATAATTTATTCACTTTTATTAATCAATATTTAGTCCCGACGCGACACGGGCGCGTCCCGACTTAAAGTTCCAAAATTGTCATTTTATTCACTTGTGACATTTAATAATAGCAATATTATATTACTTTACTCATTAGTAATATTCAACAAGTTTCCAATGATTACTAACTCTCGTCACATTAGTAATTAAAAATATTTAATTTTCGAATTTATATTAAATTAATAACTCACATTAAATTTAATAAATCCCCAAATTTAGAAAGTGTAAAAATACGGGGTATTACATACATCCCCCCTAATAACGGAATTTCGTCCCGAAATTCGAAAAATAAGGCATACCTGGTAAGAATAAATCTGGATATTTCTCGCGCATATCTGCCTCGCGCTCCCAGGTGGATTCCTCCCCATTATGATGCTCCCACTGGACCCGTACAAGTGGAACTACCTTTGACCTCAATCTCCTCTCGCTATGGTCTAGGATAGCCACTGGTCTCTCCTCGTAAGAGCTGTCAGGATGTAAGTCTATCTCATCTATCGCGACGTGGGTGTGATTCATGTCATCCCGAAGGTATCGTCTTAACGACGAGATGTGGAATACATCATGAATGCGATGTAAATGCTCTGGCAGTTCCAATCTGTATGCCACCGGCCCAATCCTCTCGATAATAGAAAATGGTCCCACGTACCTCGGGGCCAATTTCCCTTTCTTCCCGAACCTCATCACTCCCTTCATAGGAGATGCACGTAGTAACACTTGGTCCCCCACGTTAAACTCTCAGAAGAATTGTTTCGCATCGGCGTAGCTTTTCTGCCTGTCCTGTGCTACTCGAATGCGACTCCTGATAATCTCAATCCTCACGGAGGTTTCCTAAATAACCTCTGGTCCTAGCAACTTGTTATCCCCCACCTCTAGCCAACAAGTTGGGGAACGACAAGGCCTGCCATATAGAGCCTCAAATGGAGCCATGCCTATCGTGAACTGATAAGAGTTATTATAAGCGAACTCTACCAGTGGAAGATGTGGCTCCCAACCTCCTCCAAAATCAAGAACACACATGCGTAGCGTATCCTCCAACATCTGATTAGTATGATCTGTCTATCCATCTGTCTGTGGGTGATAAGCTGAACTCCACCTCAACTCTGTACCCATAGCCTCCTAAAAACTCTCCCAGAAATGCGACACGAAAATCTTGTCTTTATCTGACACAATATTCAGGGGCACCCCATGCAATCTGACGATCTCAGCAATGAACAATTGATCATACTGACCCGTGGTATAGTTTGTTCGCACCGACAGAAAGTGAGACACCTTGGTCAAACGTTCCACAATCACCCAGATGGAGTCATGTCCCCGCTGTGATGTAGACAACCCTGTAATAAAATCCATGGAAATACTCTCCCACTCCCACGCGAGTATTTCCAATGGCTAAAGCAACCCTGGCAGTTTCTGATGGTCCACCTTTACTAGCTGGCAGGTAGAACACTTGGATATGAACTCAGCAATATCCTTTTTCATCCCACTCCACCAGTATTGCCGCCTCATATCCTGGTACATCTTATCTTCCCCAGGATGTACTGTGAATCGGGACCCGTGGGACTGGGTCATCACTTCATGACGTAAGTCTGCTCCTTTCGGAACCACTAATCTCCCATTAAACCTCAAACCCCCATCAGAACTAACAGAATATGACTCAGCACCCTCGGCTAAAAGTCGTATAATATGCTCCTAGCAAAATGGGTCTGCGGTCTGTGCTTGTATCACCCTTGTAATAATCTCGGGTGTCACTGTCATGACAGATATGAAGGAACGGGATACTGCGTCCTGGTGACCCAACTCTTTCCACTTTGCTTTCCAGATGTCCGCTACATCGTCTACCAATCTATGGCTCAACGCATCAACAACTACGTTGGCCTTCCCCGGATGGTACTATATATCGAACTGATAGTCCTTCACAAACTCTAACCACCTGCGCTGATTCATATTCAGTTCTCGCTGAGTGAACAGGTACCGCAGTGATTTGTGGTCTGTGAACAAGTGGAATTTCTCTCCCAATAAATAGTGCCTCCAAATCCTCAATGCAAAAACGACCGCTGCCAACTCTAGGTCGTGAGTGGGGTAGTTCTTCTCGTGCGGCTTAAGCTTGCGGGAGGAAAAAGCTATAGCCTTCTCCTCTTGCTGAAGTACTCCCCCATGTCCTCGTAAGGAAGCATCGGTGTAAACCAGGTACTCCACGCCCATCTTAGGTAAAGCAAGGACCGTTGCTGAAGTAAGCTTATCTTTCAGCTCGTCGAAAGCCAATTGGAAAGCATCATCCCAAACATATGGAACGCCTTTGGGAGTCAGGTTCGTCAATGGCTCCGTTATTTTGGAGAACCCCCGAATAAATCTCCTGTAGTATCCCGCTAATCCCAAGAAACTACGCAATTCCGTCGGTGTCATGGGCTGTCCCCACTCCCTCACCGCTGACACTTTACTCGGGTCAGCTGCTATCCCTTGTTTAGAAACAACATGCCCCAAGAATTGTACTTTCCGCAACCACAAATCGCATTTCTCATACTTAGCATACAGGTGATGCTCTCGTAGAGTCTGAAGAACCTGCCTCAAGTGCTCGGCATGCTCCTCATCGGAGTGTGAATATATCAAAATATCATCTATGAAGACGATGACAAACTGATCCAAGAACTATCTGAACACTCGGTTCATTAAGTCCATGAATACAACTGGAGCATTTGTGAGTCCAAATGGCATCACTCTGAACTCATAGGACCTATACCTCGTCAAGAAAGCAGTCTTTGAAACATCCAGCTCCCTAATATGTAGCTGATGGTACCCTGACCTCAGATCGATCTTCGAAAAGAAAGTTGCTCCCCTCAGCTGGTTGAACAGATCATCGATTCGAGACAACGAATACTTGTTTCGTATCGTGACCTTGTTCAGCTCCCGGTAGTCCACACATAGCCTCAGTGAACCATCTCTCTTTTTCACAAACAAAAATGGAGAGCCCCAAGGTGAGGTACTCATGCGAATGAAGCCCTGACCTAACAGCTGCTCTATCTGATCTCGTAACTCTCGCATCTCCGCCGGAGCCAAATGGTATGGAGCGCGCGCTATAGGTCGAGTATCCGGTAATAAATCTATGACAAAGTCTATCTCACGACTGGGGATTAGGCCTGGTATCTCCTGAAATACATCGGAATACTCACAAACAACTGGGATCGAGTCTAAGGGAATCACAACCTCCTTAGAGGTATCCTCCTCTATGTAATACAAATGAGTGGTCGAGCCTCCCTCTGGGCGAGGCATCGCCACTACAAACATCTCTTGCCCCGGGATGGAAAAGACAATACTGCCACCGAAATAATCTATCATGGCTCTATAAGCTGCGAGCCAATCCATACCAATAATAACATCATGCTCATGCATATCTAAGACTAACATGTTTGCTGGTAATACCAAACTACCAATCTCTACCCCCATACCCCGGCATATAAAGAAAATAAGTGAACCATTTCCCAGTGGCGAGTCTACACACGTCACAGTGCTCTCTGCTGTGGTTAATAACCTTAAGGCCTTCGCAAAATGGGTAGCTATAAAACAGTGCGTCGCCCTAGTATCAAATAAAACCCGACCCATAGTACCATGAATAGGAAACATACCCTCAATCGCGGGTGGTGCTTGCGGAGCTGCTGCCTGGTGGACGTTATAAACACGTCCGTACTATAACTGCCCCTGCTGCATTAGAGCGGCTGGAATGGCCGGTAGGGCTGGTACCTGAGCTGGTGCTGGAAGGGCAGCTGGAAAAAGTGGCCTCTGAAATTTCCTCCCCTCTGACCCTGCTGACTATAACCCTATTGGCCGTTACCGCCCCGCCACTGGCCCTGATGAAAATGCTGTTGGCCCTGATGCTAATCCTGCTGCTGGCGGTGATGGCCTTGCTGGCCCTGCTGATTAGGCTGGCCCTGCTGACCCTGCCTATATCCCCCAAACCCCTACTGGGAATCACCTGATTGGAACCGCTTGGCAGGGTCCCCTGATGGGAACTCTGCTCGTGCTGACGAGTATGTCCCTGAGATGTCGGTGTTCCACTAGCGCCACTACCCCCTGTCCTGCCCTGCTGGCTGGACTCTCCTGCCCATTTGATTCCCTGCAGATGAAAGCGGTGATCCCGGCAGTGTAGCAAAGCAACATTGAGTACATCAGTGAAAGTACTCAGAGACAGATTCCCTATAAGGTGCTGACGGATCCTCTAAGCTAACCCGTCCATAAACAACAATATATTCTTACCCTCAGTGGGTGCCTCATCTGGCACTATAGTGAGAAGTCTCGTGAACTCCTCCTCATACTCATCAACAATAGAATTTTCTTGCTTCAAGTTCAGTAACTTCCTCCTCATCTCAGTTTGCACGACGGGTGGAAAATACTTGCGGTCAAATCGCTCCCAGAATGACTGAATCGGAATAGTATCCCTCTCCTCCAAGGTGGTGGTGGACTCCCACCACTGCAAAGCGGCCCCCACTAGCTTAAAGGAAGCCAACAACTAATTCTGCACGTCTGTGCACTCATATATACGCAGATGCCTCTGGATATCTTTCTTCCATTGGCTGGCGATAGTGATATCTGAACTACTCGAGAACTCAGGGGGATGCGCCTTCTGAAAGGCATCCCTAACCCGCTCCCATGCTGATGGAAGGTGTGCAGGTACTGGCGCCCCTGCTTGAATCTGGGTTGGAGCCTGCTGTACTACCGCTAACGTGACATTCACCACCTGAGCAACAATAGCGGCTACCTCATAAGCATTCATCGTTCCCTGAGCCGGAACTGCCGGCTGCTCGAATTGGGCACGCCTATCCTTTAGTGCACGTCTCAGAGGCATCTGAAACGTGAAGAAATTTATTAGTCTACAGTTATTATAAAATCTTAAATAGCTGAAGACATAATCGTAAAAGTAAGAATACAAAAATCCTAAAATAGGGCTCTATTACAAAAATGCTAAGCTGAAAGCGAAATAAGCCATACAGATCCCAAGGACACTAGAACCTGATGCTCTGATACCACCTGTGACACCCCGCCTAATTAAATACCGGGTGATCAGTCCTTTATTAAATTAAAATCAAGGTGACGGTTGGTTCATTCTTAGCATCACTGTCGTAAAAATAACTTTACCAATTTAATACCCAAAATAATTAAGCTAAGTGCCAAAACCATTTTAGACATTACTTTCCAAATTTTATTTATATAAACCAACATTTAAACTGGATATCATTCATAGATAAAAAATCACACAACAACTATCCTGGAATATTTAAATCCAAATAACCAAACATTCAATTAATTCAATCCAACATTTAATACTTAAATGAAAAACATCCTGACAATACTAATCCCAAAGTGCAAATAATGGAAATAAATGGATTACAATATCCAATAAAACAACTGAATAATAGAAAGGGCGACACATGCCCAACTGAAATAATAGTGCTAGAAGAGGAATCAAGAAGTGAGGTCGTCTAATCAAGAGGCCTGCAACTCCCACGTAAGCTGTAGCGCGTTCCTTCCAAAGGATCCTATGCAAGATGCCCCTGTGGCTGGGCACCTGTAATATATACATATATATACAAGAGGGAAAAGAAAATGGAAACGGGTCAGAGCCCGATTGTAAAAACGATTTAAAATTTGTTTAGCAAGCATTTAAAATGTTTACTGGCCAACGCAACAACATATTAGTGCGACACTCCCTTGAGAAATTCTCACCTCTCTTCTAGTGTGCACACCTATAGCACTAACCTTCCCAATGGTTAAACTTGTCTTATCTTAGGTTACTAGTAAGATTTAAACTGGAAATTCAACTGTTTAAGAAGTAAATTTCATTTAATAACAAAGCTCTCAATTAAACGTTATTTTCTAATAAAGTTTTCCAATATCACATTATATTTTTCAAACAAGTATTTCCAAATTGAAATCATTTATCATCTCTTACTTACTATAAACACAAGAGGTAGTTCTCGAATTTCAGAATTTAAATATATATAATAAATACTCATATAATATATATATTCTAACAGCACCCCACATAAAAATTATGTTGCGGGCATACTCTGCTGTCCAGTCCCCGTATCACTCGTACTAAGGGAAATACAAGTTCGGAAGTACTCTCGAACTGTATTAACATAAACACAAACAACATTGAGGCGAAGCATAGAGTCCCGGTCTCTAAGAGGTCAGCACATGCCCCCACGTCTCTTAGGCCGTCTGATTATCGATCCGATTAGCCTGTACCAAAGGATCTCTATCTTCTAGGGTACAAGTCAATATCCCCCATAAAGGTCACATCGAGATAAGACTGTCCCAGCGCGGTAACCTCAGGGATAGCAAGTAGCGCGGGCATGGTTTTTACACATTTATAATATATGCACAATCACATAGTCATATATATACAACACTTATTCACATTTCTCAATTTGGTGTACCCACAACCTATTATTATAACTTCTTGTTCTGAAGACATTTTTACTCACTTATCCCGTATAACGGACTCATATATTTTACTACGGTTATCTCCCTCTCGTTATCTTTAAAGTAACCTCGCCGTCCTAAATACTTAAATCGTCGCTCCTACAAAACCCCAAAATTTTTGTACTAATCTGAATTCCTCGAATACTGGTTTTCCTCACTCAAATTAATCGATTTCTAAAATAGGGGTAAAAATAGGAATTTCCCTAAAAATTGAAAATCTCGCTCGAACCAGAATGGTTCTCGCTCGAACGACTTTCAGGTGTCGCTCGAACTACTTCGAGCGACTTGTCCGTCTCGCTCGAATGACTTCGCGCGACATTGACATGTCGCTCGAACTACTTCACGCGACATTGCGCGAACTGCACTGTTTCGTCTTCAACCTTTGGCATATTCGTTTTTCACCATTTTTAAGCCTAAAAACCTCTATAGTTTAATCCCAAACGTCTCCTCTTCAATCCCAATCAATAGTATCCTGATTATATAACATTAATAACTTCCTAGAATCATTAATTCATCAAAAATTATTTAGATTACATGGAACCCCCAAATTAATTAGTAAGAACCCTAATTCCCAAATTTTCAATTAAAGAACCTAATCATCATCAATTCTTTTATCCATATTAATTCCAAATTTCGTAATACAACCTCTACATATGATCAAGGTTCAAGCTACACAGATTCTCCTTACTACACATGCGATTTCTTCTTCCAAAACATATAATTTTTCAATCAAAATACGAAATTTTTATTCCTAGACTAACATGAGAGGAACATTAACTAGAATTCAGCAAGATAAATACTTGACTGTAGATTTCAAGGTTCTTATTTGTGGACAAATTTGGTGTGGTTGCGTTCCCCGTCGCGCGATCTACGCGTTGGTGGTGGTGGCGGTGCAATCGGATGAATTTTTGGCCTTAGATTGCTTGGAAAGCTTTCTACCTTCCTCTCTAATGGCCGTTCTAAGGTTGTGAGTCTGCTAACCCTAAAAGACCTTTCCAAATGGCTGATATAACCTAATAAATTTCATGGGTTTAATTACCCAAAAATGCAAAATGTCCGCCCGGAGTGCTAAATAGGCCTAAAAACGCCCCGAGACCCAAACTAAACCTCCGGGTACACTTTTCTGACTATCTCGACCCTTCCGGACACTTTGGCGCACTCAAAACGACCATACGAGCGACTTATATTTTATTCACTTTTATTAATCAATAATTAGTCCCGACGTGACACGGGCGCGTCCCGACTTAAATTTCCAAAATTGTCATTTTATTCACTCGTGACATTTAATAGTACCAATATTATATTACTTTACTCATTAGTAATATTCAACACATTTCCAATGATTACTAACTCTCGTCAAGTTAGTCCTTAAAAATATTTAATTTTCGGATTTATATTAAATTAGTAACTCACATTAAATTTAATAAATCCCCAAATTTAGAAAGCATAAAAATACGGGGTATTACAGTGGATCCCTTCACTCACTGTTTCACTTTCCATTCACCCCATTCCTTACTCGAAAAAAACTATCCTATTTTACTGATTGTATTTGGCTGTTATTACACGTGCTAGAGATCTCAAAAGAGAGCTATTGAGTTGTTTGAACTGCTATTCTCCGCTAACTTCTCTTCGAGTGTAGGCCTTCCTTTAAGTGATAGGGGGAGTGATAGAACACATGGAAAGTAGTATAAGGACGAGGCGATTAATCTGCCATCTCTTTTTGTCTGCTTCCAAAGGTGCTTAAATGGTCATTATTCGGGTGAAGGGATGGACTGGGGTAGGTAGGGATTGCTGTAGCTTACCCTGGTCGTGACTAGCTCAACTGCTTGTAATATGGAGGGATCCCATTTGACTTTTAATAACATGGGTGTCCAGCGAAGAATTGATTCCATCTGGAGTGGGTTTAGGAGGAGAAGAAGATCTTGATTCGTAACGTATATAGTAATAGATCTAGAATAAATCCAAGCAAATATATTTGAAGCGACTCTCCTCGAGGAAGGGTTGGGTCTCGCTACCTGATACGACGCAAATATTGCGTATTTCACCCGTTAACCTACGCCTTATTAGCCCCCTTGGGTATCTTAATCCCTATACTTATGCTCGTTAACCATACAACCTCGGATTTCTATGTTAACATGTTTTGCAGGGGTTAATTGAGCTTTTGTAGGTATTTGGATGCTTAGTATGAAGTTCAGACGCTTTCCGGAATTGTTTCGTCGACTTTTGCATCTTCGGGGGCATTTTAGTAATT
Source organism: Sambucus nigra (assembly GCA_949130495.1). NCBI lineage: Eukaryota > Viridiplantae > Streptophyta > Magnoliopsida > Dipsacales > Adoxaceae > Sambucus > Sambucus nigra. The sequence goes on from OX422220.1 coordinate 255,090,259, forward strand.
CCAGCATTCGGGTTTGAATCCCGAGCTCTTCACGGAAGTTGAAGCCCTTTGATTTCTCTTCGCGTGGCCGCTGAAGGTGCATGATTCCGAGTTGTATCGATGGAGTTATGGCATTTTTAGGATGGTTTTGACATGAAAAGTACACTCAAGGTCACATTCAAGGGCATTTTAGTCATTTCATATTTTGGTTTTTTAGCCTAATGTCTTCTTGGATGTTGTATTACTCTGAGTTATCTTCGCGTAGCCTTCGACCGTGCCTCATTCCGAGCTATAACGAAGAAATGGCGTCATTTTCCGTAAAACAGGACAAAGCTGCAGATTCAGACCTGTTGCTTGCGAATCGATTCGGCCAAAACCGAATCGATTCGGCTCGGACCAGTAGCCAAATATCGTGGGGCCAAATCGATTCGGCTCCAGGCCAAATCGATTCGGCCATGCTGATATTTGGCAATTTCCCTTTTTATTTACAATTTTGCATGGGATATTATATATTTAACCCTTATCTCTTCATTTTGAAGAGAGGATCTTAGATACTTTCATTTTTGCTAGATTTAGGGCTTTTATAATTGGGAGCTAAACCCTATCCCTCTTGCTTTGGATGGTTGTACTCTTTATTTTGTAAGTTGTACCTTAACCTTTTCTTCCTTAATATAGTTGTTTTCCTTGCTTTCTTTCCATTTTCCATGCCTAGATAAGTTTATTTATTGCTTTTATAGTGTAATATTAGTGTAAATTAGTTTATTTCCAGGATTTGTCCGTAGATAAATAGGGTCGGGGTTGTGTTCCGCCATTTTCGGGCCCCGAGCTCCGAAAATTAGGTTTTGTGTAAAATTGCGTTTAATTGAAACCGCGCGTATCAAAGTTGGATTATTAAGCGTTTATCTTACTTTGTCACGCAACGTTAGAGTTTATAGAGACAATCCGAATTATCCGCGTGTGATCATTTTTCAGTTAAATTCCTTTGAGTTAAATTCCTTCTTGCGTGATGTTTATGCTTAATTGAAAATGCTCGATTAAATTGCTTTCGAGCCTTAACTCTAATTAGTAGTTGTTTCGATCCATGTGGTAGGATGCGATCCCGATCCTCGCTTTAATTTTGTGTAGCGTTAACTTATTCTTTTCTTTTGTCACCATTTCCAATCTATCATCTTTTACAATTTTATTCCTGAAGTAATTAAAACAATTAAAGTCGAAAATTTAATCACTCCCTGTGGATTTCTTACGACACGTAACTTACCGCTGTCCTTGCTTGTCAAGTGTAGTAGTAGCTTAGGTTTCTTTTGTATTGCGGCGGCGAAACACACAACGATTGTGTCCTCACACGAACACACTTTTTCCGCCCGATCACAAAATGGCGCCGTTGCCGGGGAGTGTGTTTTAGATAGTAATTGTTTTATTATTTCGTAGTATTTTTCCTTTTTTGTATTTGTATTCTTTGTTTTAACCTTTTTTGCAGGATATCATATTTGAGCGCTAAGAAACTTTGATTCGTGGTTGCTCACTTTCTTGCTCGGATTCTCCATCTACAAACAACGAGGTAATCATGTCCTACTATTATAGTTATTACGGCCATTCTAATGATTCTTACTTTGGGGATAGTTTTCAAGTTTTCCATTTTCAAGATTTTCTTGAAAATGAAAGACTTGAAAACATTTATCGGAATGAAAATCATTATTGGGAGCTTGAGTTGGATTCATTATTCGAATCCAATGACGATTTTCATTTCATTACTTTCGAAGACGAGTTTCAACCAAATGAGGAGTCCGAGGCTCTTGAGCCGAGGAAGCCTACTTTGGAAGAAACTTTTCTTCTTTACTCCCAAGGTTTGGAAAGCTTAGATGATGCTAGAATGAGACTTGGTGCACTTTCCGATGAGATGAATTCTTATGCACAAAACAACGAGGAGGTGGAAACTTGTGTTTCACCTCAATTTTTCAGAGAATTTCTCATCGAATGTGAATCTTTCTCCTTCGAAAGTCAATCTCCTTCCAACGATGAGTCGATTGAGATTGAATTTGTTTCATCACCATATTCGTTTTCCGTCATTGAACCATTAGAATTACCGGTTGATTCCTGTGAGTCGGTAGAAATTAAAATTTCTACACTTTTTGCCGATGAGGACTCTTTACCGGACTTGTTTTCGATGGATGTTATCCTCATGTGTGCACCATCTCCCATTCTATTTGAAAAACCTTTGGGAGATGAATCGATTTTTCTTGGATCTCTAGTGTACCTTTCCCCCTTGATATCCAAATCCCCCATCGTCCGCCCAAAATTTCAAATTGGCGATGGTTCACATTTTTCACCACCCACATGCCTTCCGTTGTTCAAACGGAATTCATATCTTTCGGGAGGCATGTTCGCTTTGGAGGGTCCACCGTTGATCTTTCAAAGTCAAATACCTTTTTGGGTGGACCCTCAACTATTTAGACTTCTAGTGTATAGTTAGTGTGAAGTCTAAATAGTAGGTTGTAAATAGTTAGCTTTTTAATTTTCTTTCTTTCCTATTTTTATTTCCTTTTAATTTAGTCTAGTGTAATTAGTTAACTTTTTGTTATTTGTTTTTTCTATGCTCGGTACTAACTTGTTTTGTAGATTCCTTTGGACTCGCGCTTATGGAGATCGCTCCAATTTTGGGTAATATCGTTCTTTTCCTCTCTTTGTGTTGTGTTCTTAATGCGCATTGAGGACAATGCAACATTTAAGTTAGGGGGTGTAGGATATTCTATCCATTTCATGTGTAGTCTATGGATTTGCTCACATTTAGTTACTAAGTATGCCTTTTTGTGAAAAATTTAAAAATTTTCAAAAATATTTTCTTTCTTTTTTCTCCTTTGTTGGGCATTTTGCCTTGTTTTCGATGACAAATTTCAATAATTGCCCGATCCAATAGACAACTCAATGATGCATGTTCTCGATTTCAGAAGTTATTAGACTTTAGTCCTGAAATCATTGATATTGTGAATAACTTCATGAATTAAACTTTATCCCATGAGCATATGCACTTTCCTTGTTATATTGATTTGGTTTAAGATTTTTATAACTCGGTAATCTTTTGTTGCATTGTATATACTTACACCGAGTAAGCTTTGTACCTTTCGTCGTTTGTGAGTGTTATACACTATTCTTTCCTCATTGAAAACGTTGAATTCGTTGGTAATCTCTCTATTCTTTCATTTGACCGTTGATTAATTGAGTTCATACTTGAAATGTGTTACTTGATCATGATTTTCATATATTGTTTTGACTTGAGAATTGCGTATACTTTGTGAAATGATCATAGGCCATCTTTGATATATCACCCATATGACCTTGACCTCACCCTTTATATGTTCCCTAGTCAACCAACTTGAGCCTAAATACTAGCCTTTCTTTTCACTACCCAAAATCCCATAACCAACTCCAAATTGGAGTTTTATACCATGCATATTACCTTACACACCCTTGTTTGGATTGTTGCTTGGAATTGAATGTTATTATTTTTGTGTGGTAGCAATTTGAGTATGAAAGAGTAAGAAGTGAAAAGAAAAAGAAAGGAAAAGAGTGAAAAAGAGAAAGCAAAAAGCAAAAGAAAACAAAAAGAGAAAAAGTGAGAAAAAGGAAGAAAAGAAAAAGAAAGAGAAAGTTGTAAATATTGTTTGTAGTGTTTCAATAAGCTTTGATTACTCTCTCGATTGTTATATCTATGCTCGTTTGGACATCTTTGTCCAACTTTTGATATTGCCCACTTTTTCACATTATTCTGAGTTTCATCCCCAAACACTTTGAATCCGTATATACATCCCTTTCATTTCGTACCATAACCTAGCCATACATTACAACCCTATTACAAGTCCTATGTGATCTTAGGTTGATGTAATTCAAAAGTCATAATAGTTGTGAAAATCTGTGAAAATGCATTTCGCCTCTTTTAGCGTGCGGTATCCTTTCACTGAGATTGCAATTTTTATTTCCTATATAGCGTTCTTCTTCTGTGACATGTGTGCGGCCTAATTTCCATTTACATTTACTCTTTAGCCCGCATGTCCCGTGTATTACCTCCCTTTTCATAGTGAATTCATTTGTTGAGCGTAATGCCCGTGAGGATTGAATGTATGCTTGCTTTGATTAGTATCCGGTTTATATAAGTTTTTCGCCAAATCACACTATGCATGTGCTCTCCCCCCTCCCACTTTTAAAGTTTCAATTCTATGAGGTGCATTCAACCTGTTAATAACAACAGACTTTAGCTTGAATTCGTTCAATGTGCTAATAACATGTTTGAAATCTTTTTCGTTGTTGTTGAGTTTGTCGCATATTGGGTTGGGCATATTTTGAGGAAACCATATGATGTTTGTGAGTTTCATCCCTGAAAACCCTCACGAGACGACACTCGTCCACTAGGGTAACCTAGGGGTTTAACGGCTTATTGCATACGCTAAATGCAATCGAATCGCCCGCGAAAGTGGCCTTATCTTTTTATTGCTTTTATACCATACTTTTGTACTTCTCCTGCTTTTGGTTTGCTTGTAGTTCTTGTTGTTTCCTATTTCATTGCTAGGGACTAGCAATGTGTAAGTTAGGGGGTGTGATACGACGCAAATATTGCGTATTTCACCCGTTAACCTACGCCTTATTAGCCCCCTTGGGTATCTTAATCCCTATACTTATGCTCGTTAACCATACAACCTCGGATTTCTATGTTAACATGTTTTGCAGGGGTTAATTGAGCTTTTGTAGGTATTTGGATGCTTAGTATGAAGTTCAGACGCTTTCCGGAATTGTTTCGTCGACTTTTGCATCTTCGGGGGCATTTTAGTAATTCCAGCATTCGGGTTTGAATCCCGAGCTCTTCACGGAAGTTGAAGCCCTTTGATTTCTCTTCGCGTGGCCACTGACGGTGCATGATTCCGAGTTGTATCGATGGAGTTATGGCATTTTTAGGATGGTTTTGACATGAAAAGTACACTCAAGGTCACATTCAAGGGCATTTTAGTCATTTCATATTTTGGTTTTTTAGCCTAATGTCTTCTTGGATGTTGTAGTACTCTGAGTTATCTTCGCGTAGCCTCTGACCGTGCCTCATTCCGAGCTATAACGAAGAAATGGCAGCATTTTCCGTAAAATAGGACAAAGCTGCAGATTCAGACCTGTTGCTTGCGAATCGATTCGGCTTGGACCAGTAGCCAAATATCGTGGGGCCAAATCGATTCGGCTCCAGGCCAAATCGATTCGGCCATGCTGATATTTGGCAATTTCCCTTTTTATTTACAATTTTGCCATGGGATATTATATATTTAACCCTTATCTCTTTATTTTGAAGAGAGGATCTTATATACTTTCATTTTTACTAGAGTTAGGGCTTTTATAATTGGGAGCTAAACCCTATCCCTCTTGCTTTGGATGGTTGTACTCTTTGTTTTGTAAGTTGTACCTTAACCTTTTCTTCCTTAATATAGTTGTTTTCCTTGCTTTCTTTCCATTTTCCATGCCTAGATAAGTTTATTTATTGTTATTTATTGCTTTTATAGTGTAATATTAGTGTAAATTAGTTTATTTCCAGGATTTGTCCGTAGATAAATAGGGTCGGGGTTGTGTTCCGCCATTTTCGGGCCCCGAGCTCCGAAAATTAGGTTTTGTGTAAAATTGCGTTTAATTGAAACCGCGCGTATCAAAGTTGGATTATTAAGCGTTTATCTTACTTTGTCACGCAACGTTAGAGTTTATAGAGACAATCCGAATTTAATCCGCGTGTGACCATTTTTCAGTTAAATGTTTTATCTCGCAACTTTGGGTTAAATTCCTTCTTGCGTGATGTTTATGCTTAATTGAAAATGCTCGATTAAATTGCTTTCGAGCCTTAACTCTAATTAGTAGTTGTTTCGATCGATGTGGTAGGATGCGATCCCGATCCTCGCTTTACTTTTGTGTAGCGTTAACTTATTCTTTTCTTTTGTCACCATTTCCAACCTATCATCTTTTACACTTTTATTCCTGAAGTAATTAAAACAATTAAAGTCGAAAATTTAATCACTCCCTGTGGATTTCTTACGACACCCAACTTACCGCTGTCCTTGCTTGTCAAGTGTAGTAGTAGCTTAGGTTTCTTTTGTATCGCGGCGGCGAAACACACAACGATTGTGTCCTCACACGAACACACTTTTTTCGCCCGATCACTACCGCAAGGGAGAGAAAGCGAATTCGGATCTTGCACAAAGTAGGAAGAATAGGGGCGGTTTTTGAGAACTAGACTTAATTTACATGGGTTTCGTTTTGTTTCTCCTACTCCATTTTCTATCTGTGTATATATTTTCCCCACTTGTATATATGTTTTTTTTTCATGCTCACATGTGCCATATGCCATTATCATATTACGCCATCCATGTACATTTCTTTCTATCTCATTTACATACTTTTTTTTATCAGACGTATATCCCACTTTTTCTATCACACGCTTCACATTATTTGTATATATTCATGCTTTACTCCACTTGTACATATACATATGCTTTATTCGACTTACATATATAATACATTTCACATTCTTTGTACTTTATCTCCATATTTTATCCACTTGTACATATTTCCATATTTCCTCCACTTGTACATATATCCATGATACATTCCACTTGTATATGTTCACATGTTTCATTCCACTTTTACAAATTCACATGCTTCACTTGTATAGATAGATCTTTATCACATGTCACTTGTATATATGCCTTTTTACTTCATGCTTAGTAGTTGCACGTATCCCTCTTAACTTACAAAATAATTTGCGTAAATATATTAATTAAGACCCATGAATTTTTACACTATATTACACAAGCATTGAGTACTAACCCTATATTTATCCCGTACTGCAGAGTCACTTTGTGATGGGTTGGAAGTTTTGCGGGGCATGATAAACCTATGCATAGGCTCCCACCTTCCATTGGACAAGTACCCTCTAAGTATATAGAATGGTTACCGCTTTACCAAATTCAAGATGTGATGTATATAGTAGGAATTTGTTCATGTACGTTGAGTACATCTAATTTTTTCTCACACGTACCCTCACCATGAGGTATATAATTATGCAATTCACGTGCACTCATATATATTAAATGGCTTCTCCATATGTATCGATGAATGACTACCCTGATAGGTAAGAGGTATATCGTGGACGTCATGCCAAATGGGGGAACCCTTACACTAACTTCTTACGCATAACCCTGATATAAATGTTTTGCCTTAAGACACTCATTATAGATTTCATATTCTAATGTGAAACTTTGCCAAAATTTTGGGTCATCCCATCGCCCAATTTTTGTTCCCTTTTTGCCATTTTTTACGATAGGACCATGCCGTAAGTCAGGAAGCAAATGAAATTGTGTCTTGTATTGCACACCCTATTTTACTCCAAAATATGATCCCGTCCAACATTTTACCTGCACCCTAGGAGGAACACAAATAAAGTAAAACCTAATAATAGTAACTACACTGAGGGGTTTATTTACCCTTTTCCTCATTTTTTGAAAAATACCAAAAATATTCCTTTTTCATTTTCAAAAATAGAGGAAACATATTTTTCTAAAAATAAGCCACTTCACTCTCAGGTATGGTTGCATTTTCCCTAGATTAGCTTGGCTCCCTATCGGTTATGATCCGCCATCATACCATCTTGAAGTTCTACTTCATCTTTACCCACTTCAGCCGACACATATCAGTTATAACTTCGTGGAGAACCCTAATTAGTATGCAAATGTTTCGTCAGATCTAATGAACTTGATAGCTCAACTTACCACTAAGATTGATGACCTCCAGTCCAATGTTTATGAGTTATGATAAACAAGGACCAAATGCCCGAGAAATAAAAACTAAAGTTTTGCCAACCCAAAATGTTTCCTTCCTCCATGCCATGAGATAACAAATGCCCAAACCCATATGTGCCCCAAAAGAATATCAACATGTTCAACACTTTGAAATGCGCCCTTGCGTCCCGTACGTTAAGGGGTCGTTCATGGATCATCTACCTATGTTGAATATTCCTGAACTAGGGGATAACTTTCTTGTGCCAATTACAGCAAACCTTAAAGAAGAATAACTCAATAGAGTGAAATAATACTTTAAGATGCTCTCATGAATATTGGACTAAGGGAAGATCTCAAGAAATTACATGGACTACACCCACATGTCTCCCTATCCGGAGGCCCGTTGGCTAAAAAAATTTAAAATTCCAGATGTTGAGAAATTCAAAGGATTGGTCCTCCCACTGTGAATCTCCAAAACTAACACTGCATCGCGAGTCTTCTTGAACTACAAAAGAAATTACGACCAAGATGTTTCAATACTCAAAGAAAGGCATTGGTTTTTGTCACTAAAGGGGTCATGAATTTAAAGTTGGGAAGATCTAACCAAATAATTAATGGCTTAGTATAAGTACAATAAATCATTGGAAGTGACCTATCATAACTTTGAGCTATTTAAATAGGTACCCGAAGAATCTGTCAACAACTTTACAACTAGGTGGAGAGATAAAGATGCCACTATGACTAATCGCCCATCAGAGGAAGATAAAGTAAGTAATATAAAGAATAGTCTTCTGCCACATATCAGAAACACCATGGGTAGCCAGTATTACCCTAATTTCAGATCCCTTTAAGAATCTCATATACAGAATTAAGATAATGACGCTAGTCAAAATATGAAAATAGTTACAGAAACAAATAAGTCAGTTTATTAATTTATTCCTTGAAAATATGAGAAGCCAATTATTGCTACCATTAATAATATTTCTTCTCAACCTATCACTCCATGGGAACCAAAATCCCGTCTTGTTGCTATCAGAAAAGAATACACCGAGCTTCAATATCCCCTTCCAAAGTGTATCAAGACCTTTTATCCCACAACCTTATCAAACCTTTTGGACCCTCATCCATTACCTTACCCTTTTCCTATATATTTCAAACATGATTCTCACTGTGATTTTCATCAGTGGGGCATACCACCAATAAATGACATCGCCTAAAAAAAGTAGTGCAAGGTATCATTGATAAATGCATCATTATTCTTCCTATGGGCCCAAAGTCAAACACTACCCCAAATCCTCTACCTTTACATTAAGTCAACATAAATGCTATACACATCAATGAAGATTCTGACTTAGACCTTTCAACCAAAATTAGGTCCATAAGTAATCCCACTTCACCCATCAAATCCCTAATGTTCCCAGCGTATTTATTACATACTAAAACTTCTCATAACCGAGCTGTCTCCTTAGTAACTAGAGCTTGCATATCTATTCGTACCAAATTAGAAGCACCAAGCATGAATATTTCTATCGTTCTTAAATAGTTGAGAGAATTTAGAATGAAATTATTGTAAAAAAATGACCCTTAAAGAAGAAGAATGCGCAAGAATAAATGATCACGAAAAAATACTCGTTAATCCCATGACTGGTCCGTACCTCCCGAAGTGTTCACCCTAGACAAAATTGTTCAAGTCCTAATAGAGGAAAGTCTCAAGAGGGGAAGATCTCTAAAGCCCATGATCTTCTCATTCCTATGAATCTAAAGGAATACTTGATCCCTTCTCGATACCATTTCTCTACAACGTGGGAAGATTTATACTTTGAAGCACTTGAAGTTTTTTAATGCATAAACTTCTCTGGGAATAACTGAATAGCTTCACGAGATAGGGCAATGACTCCGACAGTTCAGATTATTCACATAGTGAACCCGATAATGAAGCTCCCTGTGTGCTTGCCTCCTTTTGTAGTGTGATTTATTTCGAAGAACTTCTATCAGAGATCAATGCTATTTTTTCCACCCCTGAGGTAGGTGAATAAATCAATTTTTTTTCCTATCATCAGTAAACCATATGAACCTATCGGTCTGATATTATAATGATCCAATATTTTCTATAGACAATATGCATGCAAATAAAGGGAAAAAAGTTGTTAAAGAAATGCCGATGCTTGAGATGACCAATGAGAAAAGAAAAATTCTCGAATAGCTGAAAAAGACCCAAGACAATATCCATATGGGGACTTTTCACGTCCTCTCAACTTTTTAGGAATTCCCTCATCAAACTTTTAATATAAGATACAATTCCTCCTTTCGCCTCCCCTCATACAATTATTCACATTTTTGGCACCTTGACAACCACAAGAATCATTTCCTTTGCCAACAAATAAATACTTAAATTTGGCTATGATCATAACTATGCTATGATTATCTCAGTTGAAAGTTCTATAAAAAATGGTTCCATTGGTACTTGTTGATAATGGTTTTACCCTAAATATGTGCCCACTCCCGAATGCTCTGATGTCTGGGATGTAAATGAGTGATCTCACTCATACATCAACTGATGTTCATGCTTATGAAAACACCTGTTGATAAGTAATGGGGTTAATTATCCTCACACTCCGGGTTGTTAGAATTTTCCCTTAACTGAATTCCATCTGCTCGGCATCGTATCATGTTTCAATCTACTTCTCGACTGCCTATGGCTCCACAGTATCAGAGGAGTTACTTTTTCTCTTCATCAAAAGCTCAAGTTCTTCACAAATAATCAGATCATCACTATTGTTGGGGATGAAGACAATTCAAATGGTGTCGGCACTAGTAATTTGCTTATGAAAATACAACATTAAACTAATGAAATATTTTCTCTGGCTTCAAGATTTATCCTCTCCCTTTTCCAGATGAGGTGAATTTTAAAAAGGGTAAACCCTAAACATAATGCACAAGGAAATGTTAATGTAATTCAAATGTTCATGAAGATGCACTTTATGCCTTGGGTGGGGCTCGGTTGTAGGCAACAAGGAGTCCTTGAACCAATTATCCAGGAAACACCTTACCACCGTACGGTCTAGGGTATCAACTATCCCCAATAAAACTTGTGGCTCTTCGCCAACCATACAGAAAGAGGGTGATGAAGAGAAAGGAAATTATTTTTGTAGAATCTCTTAATGGTTTTTTCATCAAAGAGGGCCATAATTCCCCCTACTGTGGCTTTCCTGAACTATGATAGGATGTGGTTAAAAAGATGATGAAACTGGGCTTTGAAATATTCTCCAAGGATAATGACACTTGGACTGAAGGATCCAAGCACGAGGTAAAGCCGTTGACCATCAAGTCTTTCCATTCAAACTCATTTGACCACAAAAGCATATATAGTGATGAATCTTTTGGCCTCGCAGACTGAGAATGGACATTCACATGCTCCATACCGAATCTGAGTACATGTCAATCAAGAACCATGTAATTTATCTCCTCAAGATTGAACCTAGTTCCCGTTTTTATTTTCTGATGTCAGTGTAAACTAGGCCTATTTTGAGGAGGTCCTTACTACTATTTTCCCTAAAAAAATATATCAATGAAAAGAATGAAGATTTTGAGTATCTTCTTCTGCTTTATATTAATTGCCCTGCTTCCATTAATAAAACAATTGACGAAGATAATTTAATGAATGGAAAATTCTTAATTGATCTCAATAATGAAAAAAATAGAATAGCATAACCGCATTTAAACTAATGATGAGGAGACTATTATCATTAATATTGGTTATAGTAGGATAAACCCTTGATGAGCAAGTGCGGTCACAAATTGAAGAACTTCTGAAAGAGTTTGTGGCCAAAAAATTATGCAACACGAGATCCTTACATATCCAAAAAGCAAGTCTGTTAAGTGAAAGTTGAGTTAGCTTTAACTTGAATTGTTCGTCAAAGTGAAAGATTAAGTGTTCAAGCAATTCATGTGGGCTTTATCTGCATAGTCGAATATCTAACTTGGCTCGCCAATATTGTCCCTGTGATGAAACTAGGAGGAAAAGTCTGTATGTAAGTCGGCTATCGTGATCTGGACAAAGCTTCTCCAAAAGGTGACTATCATCTACTCAATATCGACATCATCATCGATACTATTGTCAATCAAGCCCTCAATTGTTTCATCAATTGATTCATTGGTTATAATTTAATCAAGATGCATACCGATCACCAAGACGATTTCTTTCACCACCCCGTAGGGAACCTTTTGTTACACTTCCATGCTTTTTGGTCTCAAGAATGTCGGGGCTATATTCCAAAGAGCAACCATAACCATCTGTTGGGATTTTATTCTCAAAACCATGTATGGTGGATACTTTTAAGTAAATGGGTGTCATTTCGTTTTGAAATATAAATCAAGGTTACATGAGTGGTTTATATTTCTTTAGATATATTGTTTCATATTATGTTAATTTATAGAACTTAGTAGGAATTTTAGTGATGTGACTTCGTATTGATCACAAGGGATTAGAATTCCAGTTTTGGCACTATTAAAATATTCACAACCTAGATAAGGATTGGGCACCCTATCAAAATGGTTGCAATACAATCCTAGTAGTTTATCTAAAACTACGAGAAATCAGTGTGATGGTTCGATAACTTGTGTGATAGTTCAATAGAGGATTGAGATCAATGAGATTTGAATATAAGGAATGTATAGATTAGACTCAAAATCTCACACCATTTGTAAAGGGTGCATAGATTCTTAATCCCGAGAATTATAAGGATTAGGATGCTTATGTAGTTATCGATTTGATTGTTATGGGTGCCATTCAATTTTAGACTAAATAAAATGATCCCCGTATAATAGGTGATAGTTATATGAGTAGGACCGAGATCATAATTTGGGGGAATTCGTGTCTAAGGGATACTATGGATTGTGATACCCTTTGATAGACTTATTTGTTTTGTTTTCGTTCAAGTAAAACTTGACCGATGGATTATTTTATAATCCTAGTGGAGTAGCATATAAGTTAAGTTTGTGAGTCAATAAAATTGATTGGATGTTGGTTAAAATCGACCAACAACAAATTGAATTGACCAAATGGTTATTAGGCACTTAACGCGGGAAAATATATTATGCACCATAATCAACTTTGCAATAAGACCTCATTCTATCCGAGTGATTTGTGAGATAATTAATTTGGAGTATATTCATAATTATTTAGTGAACTAATTATGATTAAATAAATACAGGAAATAATTATGGTAATGTTAATTTGGATTTCTGAGTACTTATTTCAAGCCAATTTGGTTATTTGTGTGGGACGTTTAGTGTAGTCCATATATCCAAGTAGTCAGGCCCAAAAGCTAAAAAAACCTAGTTTCGCCTAAGCCCAAATTTTATACTTGCATATAAAGGTGTGAGAAGGGGTTGTAATGATACTTATTTGTCATTAGGTTTTGGGAGGGGTGATAGAAAACACTATTCATGCTTTTTTGAAGAAGCATAAAGGGAGAGGACCACATCTCACTCATAAGGAAGGGTTTTCATCTCAAAAGGTGCTCACACACCTACCTAACATTGGGGAGGATCATACACTAGAGGATCTAAGCTTTACAGATGGTTAAGAAAGGTTTATGTAGACCTTGGACGGGCAGCAACATCATCTTCATCATAAAAAAATTTCTCCTGAAACCCTAGGTTTTATATTTAAACCTAGTTCTTGTTTTCTTTTCAATGCATGGTTAACCAAACAAGTCATCACGAAGTCCAAGTCAACACCACTACCTAAAGCCTGAGATGATGATCACGATGTCCCATTGCCTCTTATCCTCACTGACAAAGGAATATCTCCCTTTAGCTACCAACATCAACCAAGTCGCCAATAAGTCCAAGTAGTTGTGTATTACCACCAGATCTATATAGACGTAGTAGTGATCCTCTATCATCGCCACCATCCTCGCCTCATCCAACATGTTTTTCGAATATAGCATAAAGAATATGGGGTTCTTCGGAGGAACCTTCGCCTTTCTCTCCACAACCTACCTCATCACGCACTCCCCTAGGTAGCAGTCATACCCAAACTCATGCAACATTAGTTACCGCATTTGATCATGTAAACGAGTGACCCCCATATCATCCATTGACCGACTCTAAGGATACGATGTCACATGTCTAAAGTTAATTCAATCGTCAAGATGGAAACCAAAAATAAATAAAAATGAAATTTTAAAAGCAAACAAAAATAAATAAAGAAAAAAATTAAAAATAATAATAAAGGCTAACCTGGTCACTCGTGAGTGCATTCCGCACAACCCTCACATCCTTCAAGATAATAGAATCTTGGAGATCCTGTTCTCCTTACTCCACTTACTTCAGCATCAACTGGGTGATGCAACCAATCACCTCATAAACTATATCTGCAAAATAAAAGACAAAAACACTCAAAATGATATCATAAAAATTATAAGAAGAATGCAACAATGGAATAAAAAACAATGGTTACCTCCAATAGGTATGGTGCTCCAATGAAAGTGGTACAAAAATAGTGGTCAAAAGCATCCAAGGCGGCATATAACATTGCTAATGTCAAGATCCCCAATCGTAGATGCGAATCCATGTGCAATCTCACAAGAAAGGAAGGAACCAGAGATGGACATCATCACTGCTCTTGACCAACGGTGTACTCCCCAATAGAAATAAGATAAATAGGCGTACCGCCTACCGCACTTGCTGAAAATTATCCACATTCACCACCCGTCCCAGTAGGGTATCCTTCAGAAGAGCCATCATCATCAACTCCCTTGAGCGAACTCTCTCTATCGACCCTAGCACTGCTTGAATCGTCGCACTCATCAAGGGAAGGGATCGGTCCACCACTATTTGCGATCCCCTCATAAGAAATTTTAAGGATATGATAGACTTCCACTGTAATCACCATCAATTTACCCACACTAAAGTGGAAAGTGTGTATGGTATCCCACCATCTCTCCCCAAGGGCACACAACACTACCAAATATCGCGACGTGTCATCTAATACCCTCACCAAGTCACCAAATCCTACACTTCGCACTAAGATCTTCACCTCACTAGGGAGGTGATCCCAAATGAACTTCACCCTGATCGATCTGTGAGCACAAATAGACGCCATAGATACCCTCTCCTACAAGGCACATATCCAAAATAAGTTTAAAAGCGTCTCTAAAAAATTTCATAATAATATATAAAAGAAACAATAAATAATGAAAAAAATCAACGCTCACGTAACCACTAGGATTCTTCACAGTAACATAACGATATGACCGAGACTCCCCCATAAGTACACTCTCATCGGCAACCGATATAACGCCATGGTTCATATTCTCCACTTCCACATGCATCCCCTCGCAATGCATCCATTCAACCTTGGCGCCCAATCATCGACATGTATATCATTCTCGAGAGCCGTTTCTTTAAAAAGTTCATAAAATAACTTACAATGATCTTTTGTGAGAGAGAAAAAGGGATAATTCGAGTTTTAGAGGTGAAGAATAAGGGTTTCCCTTACCCTCCTTATATAGGGGTAAGTGACTTGCCTGCTGGCGACCCCCTGTGCCCTCTTACCGATAAGTACCCCTTGGAAACCCATGAAAACCTATCAGAAACTTCCTTAAAAAATTCCCAAAAATCCCCCCAAACCATAAAATCTTAGAATTTGCAAATAAATGCACATTATTCATAAAAATCATCAAAATTGATGTTTACACAAACATTCAAAAGTAATAAAATCTATCAAAAAAAGTGAAACTTTTCAAAAAATTCTCACATCATTACATAACATTTCCAATACTATCACACACTCTTTAGGTCCTTAAATCAGACCTAGGACCTTAAAATTAGGCTGTGTTACCTGTATTAGTTGCACATACTTTTTAGGTCCCCAGAGTCAAACCTGGGCTTTATATTGGCCACACACTCTCTTTAGGTCATTAGAACCAAACATATTCCCTAAAAATTAGGAGCGATCCTCGTATTGGGTGCACACACTCTTTAGGTCCCCAGAGTCTGACTTAGACCCTCAAAATTAGGCTGTGATTTTGGTATTGGTTGCACAGACACTTTAGGTCCTCGAAATCAGACCTAGTTAATCATAATTAGGTTACGATCCTCATATTAGTTGCACACACTCTTTAGGTATTCAATATCATACTTAGCCCCTTATAATTAGGCCATGATCCTTGTATTGGTCGTACACACTCTTTAGGTCCTTGGAACTAGACCTAGGGCCTCAAAATTAGGCTGCGATCCCCATATTGGTTATACACACTCCTTAGGTCCTCAGAATCAGACATAGGACCTAAGGAGTAGGCTATGATCCCCGTATTGATCACACACACTCCTTAGGTCCTCAAAATCAAACATATGACCTCAAGATAGGTTGTGATCCCCGTATTGATCACACACACTCTTTAAGTCCTCAAAATAAAACCCACGCCCTCTGAATTTGGCCATCATCCTTGTATTGGTTGTACACACTCTTTAGTTCCAAAGAAATTAGACCTATGTTCTCCAAATCAGGCCATAACCCCGAATTCATCATATATACTCTTTAGGTAGTTAAAATCAAATCTAGGCCCTTAGAATTAGGTTGTGATACCCATATTGTTCACATACATTCCCTACGTTCTCAAAATTAGACTTTGTCCCTTAGAATCAGTACACAATCATTACCATCCCCTTCTATGCCCTTTGAATCAGGACATGATCATTGCACACTTTCCCAACCCACATAATACATCCCTTAAGCCCTCAGAATCAGGCTTTAGTTTGCCTATACCTTCCAATCCTATACAATTATGCTTCATCACTCTTATACTTTTAAGCCCCTAAAATCCGGCTTCATTCCTCCTACATATTCATCCATATAAAATCAACGTAAAATCGTCACATACAACACATAGATACATATAATTGGTCCTCTACTCCATGCAACTCACCTTAGTCTCTCTACAAATCCCTAACCACTAATCCCTGCCAGAGTTCTGACACATAAAGATTCAACAATCATAACCTTCCTTTGAATGTCTATCTTTTGATGACATTTTGATTATATTTAGCTTGCCCATTAAGAGGATCTACATGCACCCAATTATTAAACCCCAAACTCCTCTATCGGGTCCAAACAAAGTCCCTCCAAGTCCTGAACCGCTAGTCTTCTTTAAAACCATAATTGGAGAATAACTATATACTCTTCAAGCCCTATTTGACCTTAATCAACTATCTATCTTTGGAGTCTCTCAATACACTTTCATATATCACTGAATCTTTTTTTTCAACGGTCCCAATCGTGCAAAAATCGGACTTACGGTTCACATTTTATGACCAAAAAACTAGTTTTGCTTGCCTATTAGTAGGACACCTCACTTGCCTGCTGGCAGGCATGGGTTTCCTTGGCCAGCAAGTCTAACCACCCTATTGATAAATAGGGTAGGAGGCATTTTGATCTTCGTGTTCCTAAGGAAGATTTAGTCATTTTTTTTCATTTAGGATTCTCCTATTTAAAGAACCCCTGACCTCATTAAGATGGACTTTAACCTCAATTTTAGTGCTATAACTTTCCCCAAATTTAGAGCATATGACTTTCACCACATTCCTTTCACATTCCTTTACATCATCCTTGCCTCACCATTAGTTACTACTCCCCGGCCATTATTTACACTCCAAAATCAACTTACAAAAGTTCCAAAACACATAATTCAAAAGCTTGAAGGTTCAAATTCACTTATATTTCATTTGCTTAATAAATTCCATTTTACATGATTTAGTATTTTAATGTTTCTTTTTACTCAATTCATTCAATTCTCACACTAATCTCACAATTGTTTTTATATATACACTTTTAACTATATTTTTATAAATAAAAAAAAATCCAAAAAGGGTTTTATATCGTGATGCGAAGATTCGCGCGCCCCCCTCCCCTCCCCCTCCCCTCCCCCTCTCTCTCTCTCTCTCTCTCTCTCTCTCTCTCTCTCTCTCCAAGAATGGGGTTCGGGGAAAAAAAAGGGAAGATGAAAGGTCTCGCGCCCTTTTTGATTTAGGAATGCTTTGACCGTCGTCGGCGTGGGGTGATGGTAAAGATATGGATTCGCCGACCTATTTTGCACAAAATAAGCAAAAGAACATGTTGCCGCCTCGAGAGAGCGGCATTAAAGGCAAACTGATGCTTACGAAACCAATAGTTCGAAGGGTTCGGGGGCTAGGTTACGGAATGTGAGGGCTTTAGGCACTCGTACCACCCTTTCGATCTCTCATGGGATTATGTTATTGTTTTCCTTTGCGTGTATATATAATGAAGATCGGAATTGCCCAACTCATATCATGGAAGAGATAGAGTGAGGTCATCCATAGGAACGTTCCAAAATGGTATATAGAAAATACGATTTATGCGTTTGTCATGATATAGATCGTTACAATGAGACGATAATACGTGTTGGATAAAATGCCAACAACGGATTAAAAACATAATATATATAATATGAAAAATGCGAAAATGGGGGATTTTAGGAAAATTGGAAAATGGGGAATTGGAAATTTAAAAAATTGGAAAATTGGACTCGAGTCTCGGGTTTTAATCCAAAATGCCTATGTAAACTATAAAGGCATCAAAGTCCACATAGTTCGTATGCGAAATAGGGGCGGGGTTTATTCCATAGGTTCAAACGGGGTTCTATTACATGTGCGTGTGAGGAACATGTGTTTTAGTTTTGAAAAAGTGTGATGGCCAATCCCATTCGAAATTTATGGGAGTAACCCTCTTTTTATTTGTTTTGGTTATTTTTTTATAGAAAATAAAGTATGCACAATATATTAATAAAAGTGTAAGATATTAATATGTATGAACTAAAGTAAAACTAGATTACGAATCTAATGAATTTAATGCAAAAATAAAAAATTTAAAGAGAGAGGGAAGGATTTGTACCTTCTTTGAAGAATGAAAGCTTGTTCTTGATATTAGATGAACTACCTTGAAGCTTGATACGAATGTTGAATGAGAGAGAATGAGGTTTTTGCCAAATTGTGTGTGGAAAGGATGGGAATTTAAGATTCAATAGAATTTCCTATAAGGAAACTTTGCTACTTTCGAGAGAATGTTGCTGAGATCACTGATGCTGATGAATCTGAGGTGTGCTTTAGGAGTGAGGTCATGCCCTCTATTTATAGATTCAGGGGTGGTGCCCATCTAAATGTTCCTAGCCCTTCCAATCAGTAGGTAACCCTTGTCATGCTACTGATAGGAAAGGAAATGGACCTGCCAATAGGCAACCTCGTGCAGATTTTCACGAAAAAATGAGCATAGAACGCAATCAATTGATCCAAATCGTGCATGGGGCATACCATTAAAAAGTTAATTCACAGACCTTCATGAGTCCTTTGGACCTCTCCCAAGTCCAGGAGTTGATTTTAGGTCAAATGTGGCTCAAAAGCGCACGTCGGTCCTCTGAACGGGAGATCATCGGATGAAAATGGATCCTTCGCCTGAACGGTAAGTTAAAATTGCACACAGGGTAGACCGTTGGAATGGTTAGGCTATGTACTTTGACATTTTAAAGAGTTTTGCTCAGTTTGGAAAGTTGACCTTGGTCAACCGGGGCCTAGAAGTGCCTGCTGTCCTCTCGAATTAAAACGGGTCATTCGTCCATACCGTAAGTCAGAATCACGTACAGGGTGGACCGTTGGAAAGGGTATTTAGTGCCCTTCATAGATTCATTAAGTATCATTCAAGATAAATATTTGACCTTGGTCAAACGGTGCTCGGGAGCATCTGGTGGCCTCTAGATCGATTTTTGAAGGAAAACTGATCGTTCGTCTGAACGGTTATGCCGTTTTGGGTATAGGGAAGATTATTGGAAAGGGGTTTCAGTGATATTCAAAGTTTCAAAGATCTATCGCTCTGACGTTGAAGTTAAATGGGATCAAATTGGGTCCCAAGAGCGCCCGGTGGTCTCCTGGTCGATTTTCATAGTATGACCTAGGGTTTGTAGTGAAATGGGAGAGTGTTTCTAAGGAGAGACTTAGGGGGTCCTATAATGTGGTGTCTATAGAGTACCTAGATGGGTGAGCTTGGAATAAGTGAAAGACATCGAAAAGACGCCACATGATGTTTTAAAAAGAGGTCAATTTTGTAGATTTATGGGACAAGGATGATCGATTCAGAGGGTCGAGGTCGATTCTAAGGACCTAAGAAAATGTTGGGGATGATCGATTTTATAAGCCGAGGTAAATTCTAAGGACTTAGGGTAGGGAGTGACCAATTCTGCGGGTCGAAGCTAGTTTTGAGGGCTTGAATAGGAGTGACAAATTTTGCAGGTCGAAGCCAATTCTGTGGGATTAAGTATAGATGACCAATTCTGCGGGCCGAGGCTAATTATAGGGTCTTAACTTTGAGATGATCAATTCTGAGGGTCAAAGATAATTTTTAGGGCTTAAGTAAAAGCGACCAATTTTGAGGGATTAAGTAGAAGCGACCAATTATGCGGGTTTAAGCCAATTCCAAGGGATTGAGTAGGAGTGACCATTTCGGAGGGTCAAAGCCAATTATAAGGGATTGAGTAGGAGTGACCAATTCGATGGGTCAAAGCCAATTCTACGGGCTTAAGTAGAGATGTCCAATTCCGCGGGTCGCAGCCAATTCCGAGGGCTTAAGTAAAGATGACCAATTTTGAGGGTCAAAGCCAATTCTGAGGGCTTAAGTGGAAGTGACCAATTCTAAGGGTCAAAGTCAATTCTCCGGGCATAAGTAGTAATTTTCTTGGGAAAATTTAGAGACTCCACGGGGAAGCTTTTGATTTTGAGTTTTTTGGTTCAACTGGGGAGGAGGAATTAATCCAAGAATTTTGAGGTGTCCTTTGGAGACGTTGCTGGGAGGATATCCAATTGATTTTGGGAATTCTGTTGGGGAAGTAAGTGCTCCACTGGGGAAATGAGTATAGTAAAATGCTTTTCTTGGTGAAAAATGTTCTAGATTTCATTTGGTAATTTTAGGATTTTTCTGGGAATTTTTCGGTATTATTTTAGAATTTTTGTATGAAATTTCAGAGAGGGTGACGACTGGCATGATGTGAGAGGTGCCAAATGACAGCGACATGGTCTTTTGGGGTACCTCGAGAAGTTGAAGGGACAGTGTTGATCGGGTAAATCCTTCTTTCCTCTTGGGACCACTTTTCTTCGATGATCTTTTCCAATATTGATCTTTCTCCGTCGGGGATTTTGCAGGTGACCTTCTATCCATGGGGGATGGCCATATAGCATACGA
Organism: Sambucus nigra; assembly: GCA_949130495.1. Lineage (NCBI taxonomy): Eukaryota > Viridiplantae > Streptophyta > Magnoliopsida > Dipsacales > Adoxaceae > Sambucus > Sambucus nigra. Next base: position 255,111,283 of record OX422220.1, read on the forward strand.
GGTTGACTTGGGGGAATACATTGATGCGGCGTCTGCTGGCGCATGAGTTTTGATACCATTGGTACCTTGGGGAGAGAGTAGTCCGAAAGGTTATGGAGGAGGAGGTGGTTGTGCCACCTACGAGGCCCCCAGTGTACATGCGGTGAGTGCGGGAGATGTCATATGATGCATGGGTAGCGACGATGATGGGCGAGCATTACTCATTATATACAGACGCGATGTTGGCATATGATTATCTGGATTTCATTTCGCGCTGGTTGATGCCGCCCATCATATATGACATGATGCCTCTCCTCTAGACGGGTTCGAGTCGGCTAGTGGGGTCTTCCCACAGCGCAGGTGGTGTGTCGACATCGGCAGCGATGAAGACCTCGAAGGTTCCCTTTGTGCTGTTGGCCCCTTTTTCTTATAATATTTGGCGGGCTAATGGGGGGTCGGTGCATATGATTCACCATCCCAATGCGATGGATCTAGAGGAGCTGGGCTTGATAGAGGAGGTTCTCCAACCCTTGGTATACTTTTTATCTCTTTGTCTTTTGATTTCCTGATCTCTTTCTTTGCCTTGGATTGACTGATTTATTTTTTTCTATTTTTCTTATAGAAAATCCGGGTATCGACCACTTGGCCGAAGGATATTCAGGATTGGATAGCTTCTACGACTGGTCACATTCGGGAGTCAAGCTTGATTCTCTTTTATCTAGTGCCGTCTCCCTCATCTGAGGAAGGGTTTGGATCGTGGAGTGGAGATACATCGTCTCTTAACCGAGGGAAGTGAACGCGCTGTTAGGAAGGAGGCTTCTAGAGAGAGAGAGAGAAAAAGAAGAGAGATATTCTAAGTGAAGGTAGGAGAGAGAGAGAGAGAGAGAGAGAGAAAATGTGGGTTCGGGCTGAGTCCCATTGTATTTTTATTTCTTCTTGCAAAATCAATGTAACAAAGCAAATATATATGAAAATAAAATGAAGTTTTTGTTAATTTTTATTTGTAGTGACTTAATGCACATGCTTTTTTTACTTTGCCACTGAGGCTGTAAAAAGATTTAAGAATGATTTGAGAGAGAATTTATCTTAAAATGAGATAAGTAAAAACATAGGAATAGGAAGTTCAAAACTCTTTTGAGAATAAATATTTTTTTTGAGTTTTTTGATTTTGACAAAAAAGGAAAAAAGGAATTTTCTAAAAATAAGGGGTTGCTGATCGACATGCCTCCTGTCCTGCCTATCAGCGTGTTAGTCCAGTCCAATCAACCTAAGGATTTGATTGCACTTTCTTCCATTGCTTGGTACTTGGTGGGGTAAGTTCTTCTCCGATTTCAGTAGGGTTTTTATCTTTGGTTAGTGTTTTCCAAGTATAAATAAGGGTCATGGGCAGAGCATTTTATTCATACATCCACATTCATTCTCTATTACATTCTTCTTGCTTATTTTGCAATATGGGAAGTGTTGAATTTGCTAACTACCTCAAAACCTTGGAGGCGATGTGCTCATACAATGTTTACTATGATGCTTTCAAGAGTCTCTGTATGGAACAACCGACCCATAGAGTGAAACATGCTGATGGCAACGGTAAAGTTCTGGTATCCTGAAGACCATGTCTTTCGCTTCGAGTTGGATGAAAGCTGATCGACCTATAAAGAGTTCTCTGCCATGTTGGGGATAAATCCTAATGTTGCGGCGGCTATACCTGAATTTTCCCTATCCTCTAGGGAGATGTTAGTGGGACTTCTCCTTATCTCTCCTTCGACGACTAGGTCACTGGTTATGGGAGGAATGATTTGTTTTCCTGCTATGATGCATTCTGTGCATTTTCAAAATATTGGTGATGCTGACTATGCTGGAGCCGTCATTCTGGGCTTGATTTTAAAATTATTATTAGTGATTGAAGAACTACTTGTGGATCCATAACTCGCATCCATTGCTTTATGGATGTCGTACCATCGCAATCCTGCGATGGTGATATCATCGGAGACTCTGAATGGTCTAGATGCATGGTAGGAAGGACGTTTTGACTTTTTAAGGGGTATCCCCGTAATACTATTCATATGGCTGTCGGAGAGGTTTCGTATGGTGGTCCCTCCTGAATATCCTTTGCCGACTATGCCTTCTACTTTATTAGTCTAGGCCTAGACATCGAGAATTGAGAGAATTGGTTTGTGGAGCATGGGGCTCGATACTTGCGTTGGTCAGTGCCTTGGTGGGGGGAGCTGCTGCCCATAATGGAACTGGGGGTATGTTAGGTTGGTTGGCCTAAGGCAGACCTCTTTCTACTTTGCCTGGCACCACTTGCGCTAATTTGACTGGGAGCAGATTGTGCCACCTCGGACACTGGACTTTTTTCTGGTGAAGGACTTGACAGAGCGTATGCGCATGTGTCTAGTCTCTCTATGGGAGAATCATCAGCTCGCCAATTCCAGTCTATTGGTAGAGTCTGACATATTTCTAGGGACTACATGAAGTGGTTATAAAGGAGAGTAGTTGCCAAGATGCTGGATGTGGAGATCGGTTAAAGGTGGTTTTCCATATCTGACACCATGGAGGGAGTTGTTATTGTTTTCCCCATGCTGGTCCGAGCATATCATTCCATAGAGCGTCAAAGACACTCTATTCGGGAAGTTTGGGGACCCCAGGATGTGGATGATGATGGGACCGATTCCTCTGGCAGATGTGGGTAGGATCCCTAGGGGATTCATTTATGAAGCTTTGTATGGTGTTTTTGGTTATGAAGGTTATTTGTGTGGGAAGGGTATTTTTAGGAGTAATTGGTTTGTGTTTGTGGTTTTGTTTTAGCAGAGTATGGGTAGTTTGTCAAGGGAAATCGTTTGACTACCTATGCTGATGTAATTTTACTGAAATTTTCCAAGAATGGAATAAAAACGTTTTTGATCATCTATTTGTGACTCTTGATGAGTTTTCCATTTGAATTATTTATACAAATCGCTAAGGCATATATAATTCTTTTGTTCATATACATATTAAAATGAACAGTTATTCTCGAGGATAAAAAAGAATAACATTTTTGTGGAAAAGAAGGGGGTGATGCTCATGTAAAGCGTATGAGCTGCCTACGTACCTCTAGGGGTTCTAAAAATTTTCTGAGTTTAATTTTTGAAACCAAAAGATTTTTAGTGGATCAGGCCCCACATAGTTCTGAGTAGAGGGAAATGAAGAATTTTTTTAGAATAGAAGGGAGATGAGAAGAGTCATAGCTTATCAGGATCAAGGGTAGAATTTCTTGAGACGATCCAAGTTGACTGGATGGACCACCTCTTCCGTGCCAAGGTCAATGAGCATAGCGACACCGCCTAATAAGATCTTCTTCACAATGTAAGTGCTGCTCCAATTGGTCTTGAATTTCCCTCTGGGGTCCCATATGGGCTCTACAATCTAGGTCCCCTTCTCGAACACCACTATCCTTGACTCTTTTATTGAATGAATTCATTATTTGACGATGGTATCCTTATATGTGATATAGATCTTTCAGCCTCCTCTCGTCCAATAGTGATAGATCGTCAAGATGGACCTGATGCCGATCTTCCTCATCGACTTTTATTTGAAGCATGACACGTAATGAAGGAATTTTCAGCTTCGAGGGTAGGACTGCTTACATGTCGTAGTCTCGAGAGTAAGGGTTAGCCCCAATAGATGTTCGAACTGAAGTGCGATAGCCCCAATGGTCAAAAGGGATTCGGTCGGCCCAATCTTGATAGCTTTCTGTCATTTTGCTGAGGATGGATTTAAGCTTTTTATTAGTGGCTTTGACTGATCCATTGGTTTGAGGTCAGTAGGGAGAATATTCTTACCTTTGAATATCATACTCGTCGTCCACTTTTGTGACCTTTGCGTTGAAATGCAACCCGTTGTCAGACACTAGCTCATGCGGGACCCCATATTGGTAGAAGATATTTTTTTGGATGAACTTGGCCACCTTTTTGGCATTCATCACTGCGTATGATTCAGCTTCGACCCATTTGGTTAAGTAGTCAATGGCAACTACAATGAACTCATGCCCATTGGAGGCTTTGGGTGTTAGCGTCCCTATGATATCGATGCCCCATGTGGAAAATGGCCAGGGAGAAGTCATGTTGTATAATTCCCGTGGTGGCAGGTGTTGGAGGTTAGAAAACTACTGGAATTTAAGACATCTTCGGACATAGGTAGTGCAATCCTGAACCATGGTAGTCTAGTAGTAACCCTGTCGAATGATTTTCTTGGCGAGCATATGGCCATTCATGTGGGGTCCGCACTCCTCGCTGTGGATTTTCTACATCATTTCTTCAATGTCATCCCCTGCGATGCAGTGTAAATGGGTTCCATCGAAGTTTCTCTTGAACAATGCTTTATCGCAGGCAATGTATTGGGCATCCAGTTTGCGAAGGGTCACTCGATCTTTCTTATTAGACTCATGGGGATACCTACCATGCTTGGGGAGACGCCAAATATCATAATACCAGCAATTGGCCATTTCAGGATCCTCTTCTGTGATGAGCTCAATGTGATAGCACTGGGTTAGCTTATCTTGTTTTTGGACTAGGAAAGGGGCCATTATTATTCCTTCAGGCATGTCAATAATGGAGGCTAAGTTAGAAAGGGCATCGGCTAGGTTATTCTTTGCTCGGGGTAGGTAGTGGAAGGTGATACTTGGAATTAAGTGGCTAGATTTTCTAGGTGGGCATGTAAGGGTAAGAGTTTCTCATCTTTGACTTTCCATCTTGTGAGTACTTAATTGATGATGAGGGCTGAATCCCCATAGACATTTAGGCATTGAATTCCTTTCTTGAGAGCAACTTTGAGGCTTACTGTGCGCACCTCATATTCAGTCATGTTGTTGGTGCACGAAAAATCCATCTTGATGGCAATGGGAGTGTGAGAGTCAACAGGGGATGATAAGCACCCAAAAGTTTATATTTTATACCCCGAATAGACGTATTTTAGTTGTTAATTCTCGACAAATTGGGTCTTATATGCGTAATTGTTTAATATCCAGGCTTGATCGCCGTTTGCGGAAGTTCGACGCTTATTTCAAGGCAAATGTACGATTATTGAAGCTAATTCCCCGGTTCCGTACCTTACCTGAGCCTAAGCCTAAGCCTACCTTGAATCCCGTGTGTGTTTAGTTTGTGCTTTTTAATTTTTTTTTAGATTTTTAGTTTGAGTCGTTTTTATTTTTAGGATTTATTTTAGATTTATTTGGAATTTTCTAGGATTTATTTCCTATTTTTTATATTTCTTCATTTTGATTTTGATTAGTTTTTAGTTATTATTTTATTTTATTAGGATTAGATTTTTTAGGGATTCATTTATTTTTAGTTTTATTAGATTTTACATTTTTTTAGGATTTTAGTTTTTAGTTTTAATAGATTTTTATTTTTATTTCTTTTTAGTTTCATTTTTTAATTTGTGTCTTTTATTTATAGATTAGGATTTTATTTTTTAGTAGATTTTATTTTTTTAATTTTATTAATTTTTTTAGTTAGTTAGTTTTATTTAGTTGGGTACAAACTAAGACACACACACCTAAACCAAATCAACTCACTCACCCAGACCCTAACAGCATACACCCCCCCACACACAATACTACCCCAACTTCATCTTCAACCTCCCACCATTAACCACTCTCTCTCATTCACCATTAACAAAATCAACCAACACCTCCATAACCTACAATACCCATTTCCCATTCCTCAAAACACCCAAACTATCCAACCCTCCTACGTACCCGGATCTGTCCAAACTAGTTTTTCCCACTTAGCTCCATACCCGAAACCACATGAAACCGAGTTCCAACCTCGTACCCGTCGATAATCTCAACCACGGCCACCCACCTCCATATCCATCATTTAACCCGTCTCCGCCCAACCTAATTTCCAACCCCGTCCAGCCCTTAACCCGAAAAAACCCGATCCAAACCGCCGGACCTCTGTTCCCACCTGCGATTTTGGTGCAACCCAAACCTAGCCACTACTCCGGCCACTTGCTTCGACGCGTCGCACCTTTGATCGGAGCTCAAACCGGTGGCCACAACCCAAGACCATGAACCCGGAGCCGTTTCTCCGTGACCCTCCTCTTTCTAACCCGAAACTGACCCAGTTTAAGCCACCTCCCATCCAAAACCCACTTCCCAAATCCCCTTCTACCCAATTTCCACATCTGCCAATGTCAAACCAAAGATCAAAATAAACCCTTAAAAACCCACATGTTTTAAACCTTTTGTTCCTTTATTCTAAAAATACCCCCAACCCCTTTTTATTTACAAAACATATTTTTATTCCCTCACTCGTTACCTCACCCAAACCACATGCACGCCTTTGTCCTCCCATTTATGCCCCTAGCTCCATATGCCACACTATAAATGAAGACCCAAAACTCATTTGGAGATCATCTAAGGAGAGACTTGGAGAAGAAGAGAGATAGTTTAGAGTAGAAAATAAATTAGGGAGAAAAATTTTTTGTAAATAGTTTTATTTTTATTTTTTTATTTTTTTGGAGATTTGGTGAGATTTAATTGTGAGTGACTGAATTGTATTAAAGAAGATAGAGTTCAAATTGACAATTTCAAGGATACTTGTTGAAGATTTGTTCTCTTTCTCTACTCTTTTATTTTATATGCCTTTGATTATTTGTTCATCATTTTTAATATAATGTTAGGCTAAATCCCCTTTCCAAGGGTGGGATGATCCCATTATTTGATGTTAATCCATTTTAATTAGTTTATTTACATTAAAATTCCCTTTGATAATTAACTTTGCACTCTTACTTTCTATTTACATCTCGAGAGAGGGTAAATAAATTTTGAGAGAAAATCGAAATTCGAGATATAATACCCATTTTAGATTCGAACTAGTGATAGGGGTTTCTCAAGTGTGGTATTATTTCTTGAATTTCAACTCTAAATTTATTTTCTATGATTTACACTAGTTTAATCGATCGATCCTAGCGTGTGATTTGTTAAATGATATTGGATCTACTTTTTGAGAGTTGTAAGAGTGTTAAAATTAATTTTCTAAAATGTTATTATTAAAATTACATTTGCAACGAGAGTTGATTTATAATTTTGATACTAACTTAGGACGTTTAATTTAAATAAATTAATTAAATAGATCAACTAAAATAATTTTTTGTAATCCCATCTCTTGTTAGCTCTCACTTTTATTTTCTCACCCATCTCATATTTTAGATTCTTATTTAGTTAGATTTACTTAGTATCTTCACTTACTCTTTAGTTAGTTCTTTACATCTTTGATTTTGTTTAGTCTTAGTTCACCCTTATCACAAAAATTGTTTTAATATTGGAAAAAGCTAAAAAAATTGAAAAAGTAAAAAAGTCCAAAAAGAAATAAATTAAACAAATGAATTCCATCTTTCCTCTCTTGCATGTTTCACCCTTATATTTGGATTGATTCCCCTACGTACCGCTACACTCTAGTTCTATTATAATTTTATAGGTATGAAAGGTTTTGATTAGAGGGGCTTTCAAGAACCGACACGAAATACCTAAAAGTTTTCTCTACCAGGGGCGATTATGAGTATCCCAATGCCATGCCCTTTCTTTTTGGTGACATAGTCGAAGAACATTTCCCATCGAAGCTCTTCTTTGGACGTACAAAGGATTTTCTCGTCTGGGAATTCAAAAATCTAAACATCGGCTTCTTCCATAGGATAGTCAGCGAGGTAGTCAGAGACGAATCTTCCTTTTATGGCTTTTTTGTGTGACATACATGTTGATGTAAAAAACTAGACTAGATCTAATTATTTAATCACAGATAATATAGTTAAATAGAAAGATAGCAACACAAGATTTTAAAGTGGTTCGGCTATGTCTTAAGACCTACGTCCACTGTTATGATATTAATCATTGCAATGGCTTGCTTGCTTGTGTTCCTTCCCTTTGATGGCAGATGTACAATGTTTTTATAATGACCCAGAGGCCAAGGGTTGGAATGTTATGGGATGGAATGCATTTATATATTAAGAATTTACATCCTTACATAATGTATATGCTGATTAATTGTACGAACTATGACTCTTGATATGTTGACCTTTTACTAATCTTGTTGGTCGGATTTCTTAGTACTTGGTCTACTTTCCTTCTGTTGGTTGGTATTCCTTGTTAGGCTGTTACCATCTGACTGGGAATAAGGCCACATAGGAGAACAAATTTTTATTTCTGATTAGTCCACATAGATGGATAATTTTTGGTATTAATAGAAGCCCCCAGTGTTACATGATTCATGCTTGCATGAAAGTATAGAGCATTTGATCCAAAGTATAGCTCAGGATATTTTCATAATAATTAGTTGGCAATCGACTTACCACACTTGTGAAATTTGACTGGAACTGTTTAAAGATGGAATTTTTGTAAATAATTTGAATTTTGATGAACCACCTAAGAGTAAACGAGTATATTTCATTATCTGATTTGCAAAGACGTCGAAACTTCAATCATTGGTACGTTTAATCATCACGTTCGCTATTTTTGAGGCAACCTATAAATGGCAATGAACTTTCTTGGTTTTGCTTTACCCTTAAACTTTCGAACTGTAGCAGCTATCTTTGAACTCTTGAGTGCTAGTTTGCTGTCGTTCCTCATCTCTTTTGATAGTTCTTGCTGAGTCCTTAAGTTTCTATAAGAATTTTTTCTTTTTCTATCTTTTATTCTTCTTAAATCATGGTTTATATAGTTCATATTGATTCTCTAGACAAATTTAGGAGGGAATGGAATATACCAGATTGGTTAGTTTTAGAGTTTCCCGATCCTCATGTTTATGTCTTCTCTTTGGCTGAGGGTCATTAGATTCCATCCTTATTTATAGATGAGTGCGACTTTACTTTTCCCCCAAATCATTTTTACTTAGAATTTTGTCAATATTTTGATGTTGTACCTGCTAGAGTAGCCCTTTATACATGGAGTATAGTTAATGGAATCCATAGGCTTAACCAAATCCATGGGACCCATATCGAAATCCCTGAAATTATGTTATGTTACAAATAGGTCACCAGTGATAGTACCTATTATTTGAAATTGAGGTTTATTAATAGAGCCCTAGTCGTCAATTTGCCTGACTCCAATAAAGATTATTTTGATCATTGGGTTATTGCAACGAACTGGTAATACAGTCCTCTTCAAGGGGGTAAAGTATACGATGGACCTCGATGTCCTCAAGAGGTCTATGGCATAGGTTATAATAAATATTTTTTATGTATTCATATTGATGGAATACTTGTTGATATTGCTCATTGACATTTGTTGTTTATTTAGTTGAATTTGAAAAGAAGAAGATTCCCAAAGAAAGTGACATCAAGCTTGACGAGCTCAAGTTTTTGTGGGGCATCCATTAAAGGATAGGCGAGGAGCATATTAGTTCTGCTTTATATTTGCTGAGGTATAGGAGTTTTGTAACTTCTTTTGTTGCTTGACCAACAACTGCCACCCCTTCAAACATCATAGACTTAGAGATAGATCCAATCTTTACTTCTTAAGCCACTTTATCTGGTGGTGGTGAACCTGCTGTTGGTACTTCCTCTTCTTTTGATTCAGACCTTCCCCTTGCTGTAAGTATGGGTAAAAAGAAATTTCCCAATCTCTTGGGGGATGAATCTGCTACTGGCACCAATAAGCTTGCTAATATTGGCGACTTAAAGAAAAAACTCATGTTGGCAAGAAGCCCCCAACCAACAAGGGTAATTAATCTCTTCTAAAACGACTAAGGAGAGATCATGCTTACAAGCAAGTTAAGAAGGTTATTGAGGCCGACCAACAGGTCTTCATAAGTATTTCTCCTTCTGCTATTGGATCCTCTATGGCCATGAGTCCTAACTTGGTTAGGAAATTGATAAAGTCTAGCACTCTTCCAAACCATAGGACAATTGCTGCCTCTTGGCCCTAACTAAAACTGTCGGAGAGGGATACTCAGAGCTTAGCCTTGGTAAGTTTTTTAGCTTTCAGGTTGATCGGATATTATTCATACTTGATTTAACTTTTACTGACTTGGCTTTGTTTTGTAGTTCTTAGTCGACTATAATCAGATGCTAGAGAAGGATGATTTTCTTCGTTACTCTTTAGACGATGTGGAAGAGGCCTTTGCAGGTCTTGAACAATCTTTGATGGAGTCTCAACAAGCCTTGTAGACAAAGAAGAAAACTTGGGAGGATAAGATCAAGGTTGCTAAAGAAGCTCGGTAAAAAGTTGAGTCAACTGCAAAGGCTGCTGAAGGGAAAGTAGCCAAGCTAGGGAAATATCTCTCCTCCGAAAAGGCCAAGAGGAAGAAAATCAGGGAAGCGTCCTTCAATAAAGGTTGGGATAAAGCCATTTCTGCCGCCTCTGCTCAAATTGAGTATGCAAAGAACAAATCTTTTAAGGAGGGATGGTCGACGACATTAAAGGAAGCTGAAATCGTTAAAAGTTCTGAACTTTTTCGGAGGCATGACCATGGCTCTCCCCCCAGCATGGACAATGAAATTAAGGATGATGTTGGTTCTGGGGAGTCTTGTCTTATGGTTGAGTCATCTATTCCTTCTACTGAACAAGACAAGAATGCTGCTAATTATGCTATCCCTCTAGCCGAACAAGATAAAACCCATGTTGATCCAGCAGCTCTTTCTGTCGACCAGGGTGGAAACCTTGATGTTAAAACTGATAAGGTTAAGACTGATAAGAAGAAAGTGTAGATTTATTCGACATCTGGCCTTTATATTGTGAACCTTTTTTTACTTCTTTTTCATTTCTTCTCTAATGTACTTGTAACTTTTCTTTATTTATCAATAAAAGAACTCTTTCTTCACACTGTTTATTATTTCTTGGCTGTTGTCATGTCTTACTCTTTTGTTGATCGACTATTACTATATTTTATAGTTCATGGACAAGATAAAACATATTTCATCCAATGATTCTGACCTACTCAAACACTGCAACAGTTAGTTCAAAGCTGGTCACTTGGATTTGACTGATGAAGAATTAACAGACCTGCTCGGCGCAGATGTTTCTGATCACGCCAAAGATGCATATACTTATCGTAAGTTCCTTCTTGATCGGGCTGTGGCCAATAATGTGGCTTACTTTGAGATGATTAAAGAACTTCAAAAGGAGCATAACGAGACCAAAGCTTTAATGCATGCTGACTACGAGGCCAAATACTAAGCATTGAGTGAAGCCTGAGGGATTGAGGAAAAATTGGAGAAATATGCATATGCTTTTAAGAAGAAAGAATTTTTGCTGAAGCGTGAAGTTGACGAGGCTAGAGAAATTGCTAAACTCTTAGAATAAGAGAATAATAAACTGAGTGATGAACTTGGGTCTTTAAAGAATTCTTATACTGTTGTTACCGACGAAGGTGCTTTTTTTTTTGGAGGAGGAAAATGCCAAATTGAGGGAAGAGATTGAAGCTTTGAAAAAGACCAAACCTGTACAATATTCCAAACAGAGAACTTGTCGACAAACTATAGAAGAAGCTAGTACCAGGAAGACTTTAACTGATCAAGCTACCCAACTAAAGATAAAGATTCAATCTATTATCGAGTTGTCCACACAGTTGGAAGTTAAAGACTAAGACCTTGCCAACCAATCCTCTCAGTTAAAAGTGAAGGATGAAGTTTTGAAGAAACTTCAGCATCAAGTTGAGAGATTAACCTTCCAGTTTCATAAACAACCCAGAGAGGTATGGATGGATGGTTACAATGAAGCTTTGAGCCATATTAATGATCACCTTGCTCAGTCTAATCGTGAAGGCTATAAATAGGGCTAGACTAACTTCTTGACTGTGATGAAAGTTGATCAAAATAGTCGACTTTGGTATTGGCATGATCCCAGTTTCTTAGATTGCTCCTCCATTCCACTTAGATGTCAGTTGGATTCTTATTGAATCAATTCCCTAATGTCTGATATCGAAATATTTAGGGGATTATGGATTACAAGATGAACTGGAGATAACTCGGCCTTCTCATGCAACAGTAATAGAAGAATGCTTCAAAATTTTAACTTTATCAATTCTCCTTATACTTTGGATGATCCCCCTGTTGGCACGGAGAAAGTGCAATATTCTTCCAAAGATGAAGGAAAGCGTCCAATAAAATAATTATCATGTAATTTATTTGAAATACATTTGATTATAACACAGTTTATATGAATGAAACGTGTTAGTTTTTATTTTGTCTAACTTATGATTAAATTAGTTAACTTGCAATTACTGTACCATTAGTTCGACTAGTACATTAAATATATTTATCCAAATTTAGTATCAGTTACCAGTAGTATTGCCATAGGTTCTACTAATGCACTTAGATTTATCGACCTAAGTTTAACACCAGTTACCAGTGGTGTTGCCATAGGTTCTACTAATGAACTTAGACTTATCGACCTAAGTTTAGCATTAGTTACCAATAGTGACCAAGCGTATGTGGAATATATGTTTATATTCCTATATCTAGGAATTTTTACATGCCTTCCTTCATTTGGCTTGGTTTGGGTAAAATGCATCGTTACCACTAAATGTTTTGGCCAAGTGCTGAGGATTTTAATCCTATTATGTCTTGAATGGTTCATAGCTGACCATGTACCGAGGGTTGAAATCCTATTTTGACTTGGTTGGTTATTGCATTGAGTGTTTATGTTTGCCGATCAAAAGATTTTTTTTTCTATTATGAGGGGTATGTATATATATATATATATCGCCATATCCCCCCCCCCCCCCCCCCCCCCCCCAAAAAAAAAAAAATCAAAAACGAAACTTAAATAAGCGTACCTAACAATTTATTAGTAATCATCTTGAGAATAACTGAAAGACAAAGATTGTAATATACTCATAATACTTTCTAAGGTGATCAGCGTTACAAGGATTCTTGAAATCTTCACCCTCTAAAGTTTCAATCCGATATGTGACTGGTTGAATTATAACATAAATACGATAAGGACCGTGCCAATTAGCTTCATGCTTGTTGATCTTCTGTATCACCTTCTTGAGAACATAATATCCTTTTTTTAGGTTGGTTGACTTGACCTTTTTATTGTATAATTGAGCAGTTTTCTGTTGGTAGGCAACATTTCTCATGGCTGCATCATCCCTTACTTCTTCCAGCATATCAAGATTTAGTTGCCTCATTAAATCACTGGCCGGGGAATGAAATCTCAATACTTTATGGGTTGGTAAGCTGAGCTCGACTGGTATCATTTCTTCAGTGCCAAATGCAAGCATATATGGCATTTTCCCTATTACTATTCTCAATGTGGTTTTGTAAGCCCATAAGACCGAGTGTAGTTCGTTGATCCAATTTCCCCTAGCTACATCAAGCCATTTCTTTAGTCCATTAAGTAGAGTTCTATTTGTTACTTCTATTCGACCATTACTTTGAGGATGGCTTGGTGCATATTGTAACTTCTGAATTTTAGATTAGACACAGTAGGCTTCAAACTCCTCATTGTCAAACTGAGAGCCATGATCTGTAATGAAAGCATAGGGTAAACCATATCTGCAAATTATGCTCTTCCATATGAATTGGTATACCTTTTCATAAGGCATGTTAACTAGTGGCTCTGCTTCAACATATTTGGTGAAATAATCAACAACAACGACTAGGTATCTAAACCTTCCTTTGGCGGTCGACAATGGGCCGACCAAGTTAATTCCCCATATTACGAACGACTAAGGCAAAGTGATTAGAGTTAATGCAGCATTAGATGTTTTTTAACATTAGGAAACCTCTGGCACTTATCATATTTCTTTATAAAGGCTATGGAATCTGCCTTTATGGTCGGCCAATAATAGCCCTGTGCGTTAATTCGTTGAAGCTATGTTCTTCCAGCTGAATGAGCCTCACAAGAACCTTCGTGGACTTCTTGGATTAAATATTTCACTTCTATTGGGTGAACACATCTTTGCATAAAGGTTGTCAGTCCCCTTCTGTATAGTACTCCTTTGTCCAGTACATATCTTGCAGCCTTGCTTCTATGGGATCCGTTGGCAATGTTTCGTCTTCAATATAACTTATGGGATCCATTCAGGAGGGTCTCACATCTACTGCAATGAAATTGACCATTAGATGTTCATCGATGCTTCGATTAGCTAGAATCTTCGTAGGGATCGTCCTTTTATGCTCAATCCTTATTGCTGATGCTAGCCGAGCAAATACATCTGCTCGGGCATTCTCTATCCTTGGAATTCTTTATATTTGGACAGCATGTAACTCGGTTATCACTTTTATGGTTTTAGCAAGATATCTTATCATCAAATATCCTTTTACTTCATATATACGTAGGACTTGATTCACTACCAGCTGCGAGTCACTATGGGCCACTACTTTCTTGGCTCCTAGCGAGTGGGCTAGATTCAACCCGACGATCAAGGCTTCGTATTGTGCCTCATTGTTCAATGCTTTGAATTAAAGTGTGAGGGAATATTCAATATCAATATTATCAGAAGTGTTAAGGATGATACCGCTCTGGAGCCAGTAGCGCATGAAGAGCCATCAACATATAATTTCCATGTCGAAATATCGCTACTGAAACTTTCATCAGTTAATTATCCATGTCTGAAGATCTTCTTGCTCTACTTAGTATACCTCTGTGCCATTTCTTTGCTTTTAGGGGATTTAGGCTGTTCGGCAGCAACTTCAGCTTGGTTTTTATATGAAGTTTCTTCTTCTGACTTCTACTCGGCAGGCAAATTCAGTTGGTCGGACCCTTCCGGGTAAGTGAATTCGACAATAAAATCTACCAAATATTGACCTTTCAACGAAGATCTGGGCTCATAAATAATATCATATTCTCCTAAATCCACTACCCAGTACATCAATCTTCCTGACTTCTTAGGTTTGTGGAGTGCTTGCCGAAGAGGTAGATCTGCATATACTACTATGATATGTGCTTGTAAATAAGGTTTTATTCACCTAAAGCCCTCAATAAGGGCTAGGGCCAATTTTTCCAAACGTGAGTACCTGATCTCATCTCCCTTAAAAGATTTACTGGTGTAGTATACTTGCTTTTGCACTCCATTTTCCTATCTAACTAAAGCCAAGCTCACAACTGATTCAGAAATAACCAGGTATAAATACAATTTCCCCCCTAAAACTGCTTAGGAGAGCAATGGTGGTGATCCCAAGTATTTCTTCAACTCTTGGAAATCTTGTTCACACTTTTCGTTCCACTCAAAAGTCTTCATCAATACTTTAAAGAAAGGTAGACACTTTTCGGTTGCTCGGGCAACAAATCGATTTAAAGTTGGTACTCTTCCAGTCAACCTTTAAACATCCTTCTTGCTGACTGGTGATTGAATCTCAATCAGGGCTTTATCTTCGTAGGATTAGCATCAATTCCCCTTTGGTTGATGTTGAAGCTGAGGAACATCCCTTCTCAGACTCCAAACACACACTTGTTTAGGTTCAGTTTCATATGATGCTTTTCTAACTTGTTAAAAGTTTGAGTTAGGTCGATAATATGATCAGAGACTTTTTTTGCTTTTTGTTAGCATGTCATCCACATAAACCTCCATGGTTTTGCTTATCTGTTCTTCAAAAACTTTATTTACCAACCTTTGGTACGTTGCACCTGCATTTTTAAGACCAAAAGGCATCACATTATACAATAAGTTCCTCAAGGAGTGATAAAAGCTACACTTTCCCTCTCCCCAGCCTTCATTTTTATCTGGTTAAAACCAGAATAGGCATCCATAAAGCTTAAAAGCTCATGTCCAGACGTAGCATCTACCAGCTGATCAATTATTGGCAAGGGAGAATGATCTTTCGGGCAAGCTTTATTTAGATTCGTAAAATCTATGCATATCCTCTATTTATCATTCGTCTTTTTGACCATAACAACGTTGGGCAACCAATCTGGATACTTCACATCTTTAATAAAATGGGCCTTTTGAAGTTTTTCTACTTCCTCTTCGATCGCTTAATTATTTTTAGGACTGAAAACTCTTTTTCTTTGCTTGATTGGCTTGGCATGTTTGCTAATATTGAGTTCATGAAACTAGGATCAATACCAGGCATATCCTCATGACTCCAAGCAAATACATTTCTTTGCTGCCTCAAGGACATAATCAACTCCTTTTTAAGGACAAGATCGAGTGTCGAGCCGACCTGTGTAGTCCTTTCTGGTTTGTCATCGTCCAGAATTATGCTTTCTGTTGCTTCCACAATCTGGCCCTTGATCAACTCTATTTTATACCGTGGTTCTAAGGTTTCAACCTTAGATTCACTATTAGGTTCAGTGACATCTACCTGATAAGTTGTAGTCTTTTTCTTTGATTCAATCAGTTCTTCTTGTTCGCTTGAAGAATAGTAACATTCTCTGGCCACCTACTGGTTGCCTTTCACAATGCCTACTCCAAAATGGGTTGGAAACTTAAATCATTGATAAAAAATTGATGGGACAACCTCAAACTTCTTGAGTCCTACCCTGTCGAGGATCACATTATAAGTTTATTGGACATTTTTTTCCATCACAAAGAAGCATATTTTCTCTGTACGACTTACGGCCAGGTGCTGAATAACACTTCTAAGTTGATTGTTCTTAGAGGATAAACCTTTTCACCAGAAAAGACTATTAGTGGCATGCGATATGGTTCCAACTGGCTAAGTTTCAGGTCCAGACTTTGAAAACATGGATAAAACATTATGTCTGCCGAGCTCCCATTATCAATCAATATTATGGATATGACTACATCTTGTATTCTGAATTTGACGACCAACGGATCATCATAAAGTACCCCATAGAGGTTATTTTTGGAGAAGCCAATCCCTAACTTGTCGTTGTTAACCTTTCTCGACCAATTTTCCTCGATTAAATTGATCCTTTGGATATAAGAAAAAGCTTGGGAATCATTCAGGTAAGCTTTTCTTTCAGCCGTGTGATATCCTTATCCCGCGTCACCACGTGTAATCACATGACAATCAAATGAACAAAAACTGAGTGTAAATACCTCACGTTCTGGTTGTTTGGACTTCTTGGACAAGTCGGGATCATCCTCGCAATCATCATCATGATTTCTTTTATTATCTTCTCTAGACTTACATGGAGAATTTGATCTTCTTTTAGACTCTTTACTATTGCGCCGTTCAATAAATTTGTTGAGTTTTCCTTGGCGGATGAGAGATTCTATCTCATTCAGCAAAGCAATGAAACTATCGATTATGTGACTATAATATTTATGGAAATCGCAGTACTTGGATCTATCTCTTTTGTTATGAGAGGCTCTTAGCTTCCCAGGCTATCGTAATTCCTTTCTATATTTGATTTATTCCAGGATATGAATAATGCCAATACTCAATGGGGTGTAGTTCCCATATCTCTTAAGTTTTTCTTCTTTATTTCCCCTTTGTTCCTTCGACTCCTGATGGTCCTTTTGTTCCTTCTTCTTAGATTTCTCATCAGACTTTATGGTTAGACTCTATTTGGAAGCCATTTCTTCCTCAGCGTTCATTATCTTTCCTTCCATTGCCATGAGTTCAGCCATTATCTTGGGAGGATCCTTAGCCAAAGCGTAATACAAATTCTTAGGAAGCAAACCACTCATAAGAGCAGTGATGTTCATTTTTTCCTCGTAATTGATTACCTCAACCTTCTCATTGTTGAACCGAGTGATGTAATCCATGGTGCTTTCACCCACTTGTTATCTTATACTTAGAAGATGAGCCACTCTTTTCACTGGTTTAGATCCGAAGCAAAAGTTGTTAATAATAAACTCGGCCAACTAATTAAAGTTGGTGATCTATCCTTGGGCAAATTGTTATACCATATTTGGGCTGAGCTCATAATGGTGCTAGAAAATGCTCCGCATCTAATCTCATTTGGTACTGCATAAATATCTTTTGCATCTTGATATTGCTCAATATGGAGAACATGATTAGTTTTACCATTATATTTGGGGATAATCGCTAAAGCTTTAAACTTAGAGGGAGTAGAAAAATCCACAATTGCTTGAATAAAATGAGACCCTTTAACAAAACTCCTTTGCAAAGGATTCTTTGTCTTCGCCATTTCACTAAATCTATCTTCCAACCTTTGTATTAATACCTTCCACGAAGGATTACCTGCATCAGATCTAGGGGAAGTAGCTCGGTTGTTTTGACTATTTATCTGTGCTGAACTCTCTTCTTGAGAGGTTTGCTCGGCGCGCATTGATCGTCGGATGCTTGATCTTGATCAGATTGAAGCCTCATATTGGTCGGTCGGACATTGAGTGTTTCTGGATAATGCCCTGGGAGGATTTATTTTTCCTCTAGGTCCCAGATGGTCAAAGGGAAAAGCTCTGCTTAGCCTTTTAAATACACGTAGCCTTTTAGGAGAGAAATAATGAATGTCATAAGGTGCTGTGGCTCTGAGTAATGAACTTGCTCCTGGATGATAAAAGGTATCCCTTGAGGTTCTGGAATAACTATGCTTGCTAGATCGTGGAGGTGGAGGAAGCATTTATCTCTCTCTGGATAGGGTTGGATATCTGGCTTATAATGTTTAGGCCAATTGTCTCATTGTATCTTGCATAACCTCCTATCCTCTGGTGAGACGAGCTAAAATCCCATTCAGATCATGGTTAGTAAGTGGAATAGATGAAACATGTGGATTTCCATCGTTCTTGGCATTTGATTCAACGATATTAGTCATCCTTTTGTTAACACAGGTGTATGAAAGTGAAAAATGGTCATAAGAAACACATTCCCATAGACGACGCCAATCTGTTGATGTAAAAAACTAGACTAGATATAGTTCTTTAATCACAGATAAGATAGTTAAATAGAAATATAGCAACATAAGATTTTAAAGTGGTTCGGCTATGTCTCAAGGCCTACGTCCACTGTTATGATATTAATCATTGCAATGGCTTGCTTGCTTGTGTTCTTTGCCTTTGATGGCAGATGTACAATGTATTTATAATGACCCAGAGGCCAAGGGTTGGAATGTCAAGGGATGAAATGCATTTATATATTAAGCATTTACATCCTTATATAGTGTATATGACGATTAGTTGTACGAACTATGACTCTTGATATGTTGACCTTTTACTGATCTTGTTGGTCGACCTTCTTAGTACTTTGTCGTCATTCCTTATTAGGATGTTTCCATCTAACTGGGATTAAGGCCACGTAGGAGAACAGATGTTTATTTATGATTGGTCCACATAGATGGATAATTTTTGATATCAATAATTGACACAATATCAAATTCGGCTAAGAGCATCAACCATCGGGCTATTCGGCTCAAAAGGGCAAGTTTTATGAATACGTATTTGATGGGATCCATTCGAGAAACAAGTTTGATGGGAAAGGCGAGCATATAGTGCCGTAGTTTTTAAGTGACCCAAACGAGGGCGACACATGCTTTTTTCAAGGCAATATAATTAATTTCATACCTGGCTAATTTACGACTGGCGTAGTAGATGACTCTCTCTTTGCGAGACTCTTCAAGGTATTCTGCCAACAAATACCCGACTACAGTGTCTGTTACGGTCAAGTATATGAGTAGGGGGAGACCAGGTTGTGGTGGCATGATTACTGAAGGTTGGGTTAGGTATTTATTTATTTGGTCAAAGGCCTCTTGGCAAGATTTATTCTAGACTTTAGTTGAACCATTTCAGAAGAGTTTGAAGATGGGGTCACAGATAGAAGTCAACTGGATGATAAAATTACTGATATATTATAATTTTCCAAGGAATCTCCTAACTTCCTTCTCCATTCGAGGTGGTGGCATTTCGAGTATGAATTTTAGCTTGGAAAGATCTATTTTTATCCCTTTCTCACTAACCATGAATCGCAAGATCTTTCCTTTGGTAACGCCGAAGACACATTTATGTGGGTTAAGTCGCATCTAATACTGTTATATTCGCTCGAAGAACTTTCGAAGAGTAGGGATATGACCTTCTCTAGTCTTAGACTTCAAAATCATATCATCCACGTGGACCTCGACTTCTTTATGTATCAGATTATGCTAGATGGTTGTGGACTCCCTCTGGTAGGTAGCCCCTATATTTTTTAGACCAAATGGCATGACGGTATAGCAAAAAATTCCCCAAGGGGTGATGAATGCGGTTTTTTCTTGATGAGATGGGTGCATTTTGATTTGATTGTATTCGACAAACCGATCAATGAATGACTTGAGAGCGTGACTGGTTGTGTTATCCACAATCATGTCGATATTGGGTAATGGGTAATCATTTTTCATAGAGGCTTTGTTCAAGTTGCGGTAATCAACGCACATAAGAACCTTCCCTCCTGATTTTGGAATGAGAACGATGTTGGCTAGCCATGTGGGATATTCGATCACACTAATGAAGCCCACTTTTAACTGTTTGACCACTTCTTCCTTAACCTTAAGCGACCATTTGGTGCGGAGATTTTATAGTTTCTGTTTGACCGGTTTGCATTATGAGAGAGTTATAATCTCGTTCTGAGTGATCTTGGGATCAATGCCGAGCATATTGTCGTAAGACGATATGAAGAAATCCTTAAATTCCTTCAATAATTCTTCGATTTATTCTCGCTCATGCTCGTCAAGGGTAGACCATATCCTAATCTTGCGCATTTGGCTACTAGAACCGAGATTAATAACAACAGTTTTATCTTCATTAACTTGAATATGGTTATGTTGTTTGTTATTAACCTTATTAAGATCAGTTAAGAATTGTTCATTTGCAAAATTATCATCATCAAGAGTTTTATTAGAATCAAGAAAATTAATGTAAGGCACAACAAGATACTCAAAATCTTCATTTATTCCGTTGTTAGGAAAAACATCATTGATAACCTCATTAAAATAGGTCTTGTTTACTTCAGAATAAGGAGGAACAACAAAAGAGAAGGAAATGTGATAAACATCTGCGGTGGGTTGTATTTTAGTAGGTGGAACCGGTACAACATGCCAGTTTAGGAGAGATGCATCAGCAAATTTGATTAGGCGAGATGGGTTCGATGATATAGAGCTTGAGTAGATTATGCAGAGTATCAGTCCCAGTGTCTTCAAGTTAAATAAATCCTCAGAGTCACTTCCCTCGAAAT
This sequence comes from Sambucus nigra, assembly GCA_949130495.1. Lineage (NCBI taxonomy): Eukaryota > Viridiplantae > Streptophyta > Magnoliopsida > Dipsacales > Adoxaceae > Sambucus > Sambucus nigra. Next base: position 255,132,259 of record OX422220.1, read on the forward strand.
CTTCGATATTAGCTATGGTCATGAATGGTTGCACATGATCCTGGGAACTTTCGACCCATGAGTAGCTATCTTGGAAAAAGATCTCCATTCGTGGTTTGATCTTCTTGTCCACATGATCATACCATGGTTGAGGAAATTCACAAAAGAGAAAATCTTCACCATCTCTAATGAATCTTCCATTCAAGGAATCTCTTGAGACAATCTTGGTGCTTTCAAGCCTTCTCTTCAGTTGAGGCTATCAGATCATTTTGATTTCTTCTGTTGATGGTTGATAGCCTAGTCCAAAAGGAGAAAAATATTTCTTCAACATAATGGGTTCAAGTATCCCCTGCTATTTTCGTCCTAGCCCCACACCCGATATGAGTTTCATAATCTTAAACATTTGGATTACATTAACATTGCCATGGGGTTTATACTATGGACAAACCCTATCTTTGAAATAGTCCCCTGCTGGGAGTAGAATTGGTTCAACTCGAAATCCTGACAGAAGCATATCATTAGCCCCATGTTATATCTCAAGTATTGGATTACTGGTGCTTTCATTCTCGGTATTGTCATCGTTGCCCAGGATGGTGATGACCTGCCCATTAGCGAAGAACTTTAGTTTCTGATGAAGGGAAGAAGACACACCCTTGATATTATGGAGCCATGGTCGCCCAAGAAATAGATTGAAACAGGCTGGGATATCGATGACTTAAAATTCAACAACATGATTTATTATAAGCTTTATGGATCCCATCACCTCTCGACGAGTATTATCATAAGTTTGCACCATGGAAGAGGTTGGATCAAGGTCGCTCATTTTTAGTCCCAAGAAATTAAGGGTTCTTAATGGACAAACATTAATAGCTGATCCATTATCGACAAGTGAAAGTGGGACGACTTTTCACATGACTTCGACGGAGATATTGAGAGCATAATTGTGATTTGGCCCAATCTTAGGGATTTATTCTTCGAATAAAGAGAGCATTTTAGTAGAGATGATCCAACCAGATTCACTGCTTCTTCTATCATGGTGGAAGGAGGAACTATAGGCCAGGTGAGTAGCTTGATCAAGGCATTTCGGTGTAGCTGGGAAGGCATAAAGAGTCCCCATAGAGTGATGTTAGCTTGGGTTTTCCTTAACTGATTGAGGATCTTTCTATCCTTGAGAGTCATTTCTGGCATAGGAAGATTCTCAACACCGTTTCCCTTGTCAATCGCTGATGGTTGTGGATTTGAAACTTGGTAATGCCTCCCTGATCTAGTCGTATAGTTCACAGAAGAGGAAAAAATAGAAAACCCATTTCCTCATCTATCTCGGGTTGTTCATCCACCTTGTTGATTTCTCTTAGCATCTCCTCAAACGATATCATTCCACATATGTTAACTGTCAGACTAGTTTTTTCTGGACTTTACTCTTCATCTGAATCATCAAATTCCTCCCCCCATCCGGTGACAATGACATCATCTTTCCATGAAAAGTCAATATACTCCACAACCTCATTGGCCTCTTTGTATAGATCCTCCCATTCGACGAGGAGATGTAGAAGTGAAGGGACCATGTGCCCTTGTAGCTTCAAAGTATCGAGAAACTTGGACATACTACAAATATCACCGATTTATCGAAATAAGTCCACCATGATCTGGATGACGTCATCTATACTAACTTTATCGGTCGGTACCACCCAATCGTCTGACTCTCGATCCTATTTCCGAGATTCTAAGAACATCTTACTGAATCTTTGGCAATCAATAGTCATCTTGGAGGGTAATTTTAGCCCAAAATCTAAGAGTTATTTTGACACTTCTGATAATTCCATATCTTTTCTTCCAGAACGGGTACAAATAATGATGTATGCTCTAGTAAGGATTGATAGGGCCTGATCGGAAAAAACTGGTAGGGTGTTAGAAAAAATATAGGCACACTTGGAGAGGTTTAGGAGAATATATGGGTGTGATGGGTTATTTACTTGGTATGATCTGGGTAGGTGGATCAAATTTTGGGTCTTTTCCTAGGAAGATGGCATTTGTATGATTTGGGAGTGGATTGTGGGTAGTGTTTGGTTTAGGATTGGATGGTGGGGTGATGATACCCCGATTGATTAAACCTTGGATTACATTTTATAGGTTGAAACATTGGTCAGTGGTATGGCCGACAGTTTGATGAAAGTCATAATGGGAAACTTCTTTTAAATTTTTGGGAACTGGGTTTGGTAATGGATGAAGGTCTAATGGTTTGATGAGATTTCGGATTAAAAGAGCCTGGTAAACTTTGGAGAGGGGAGCATGAATCTTGGTGTATTCCTTATTGACTCGATTAGGGTAACTTTCGGGTGACCATAAAGTGGCAGACTGTGATATGTTGTTGATGGTCGAAAATGTAGTATTGGCAGGTTTTCGTACTTTCTGGGAGTGAACTCTCCAGATATTTTTTTAGTTCAACTTATGTCTTGGTAATACCTTCTTTAATTTCTAATATTGCTTCTCGGAGGGGTAAAAAATGAGGGTAGTACTATCCTCCCATCATTGCTCGGATATGGGGTAAGAAGTTCTTTTTCACGATGCTGACTTGCTCCTTTTCGGAAGGCTAGTTGGTCATGGTGGTTGCTTTATCTCTCCACCTTGCTATGAAGTTACTGATAGATTCCCCAGGGTTCTTTTTGAGCAGTTCTAAATCACGATGGGTAACCTCTATCTCTTCTTTGTACTTTTACTGTGATATAAATTCGTGGGTAACATCCTCCTAACTGTGGATCTTGGATTCCTCGAGAGATAAGAACCTGTAGAGAGCGTTGTCCTTCAAAGTCTTCCGAAACATTTGGACCATTATTTCCTCAAAGGAACCTAGGAATGTCATGGCTCAATGGTAGCTTCGGAGATGAAACTTGGAGGTCCACTATCTCCGAACTTCTCGATGTTAGGCATTTTGAACTTTTTTGATAACTTTGCTTTTGCATAAGGAGACATGTGGGTATAGACCATGTAGTTCCTAGAGATTCAGACTTGGTCAAACTTCTTGGTCAAGATCTCGAGGTCTTCCTTGACCTTGTTTAATTATTCCTCCTTCAAATCAACAGACACAGGTAGGTTAGTCCCTGGCTGGGTAAGATTTGGCAAAAGGAGCTAGGCCGACGACGGCCCATTAATAGGAGGAACACGTGGAGTGTGCAGATATTCCATGGGAACACAAATAGGCTCGGGTGCGGGCAAACCCATAGCATGAGGGAAGAGAACCTCAAGCTCTTCGGGATTAGGGACCCGATTTTGTTACATCTCATGAACCTCAGTTTGAAGGTTGTCAATCTTGGTAGTGAGTTGGGCTAGGACCGTTATCAAATCCAGCTGCACATTCGGTACTTGGTCTGTGATCTCCATGAAAAGTGGATGGAGATGAATTCCGTACTCGGAGGAAGTAGCAAGGCAACTGACGGAGCCTTAGGGAGGTTCGACGAAAGACCGAAGCCAATAACGAGCCAGACCAAGGGTATGCGATCGACCTGAGAAGGATAAAAATTTGAATTTAGTTTCAAAAAAGAGGGAGAAAATGTTTTTGACATTTTTGTAAAAGAAGGGGATGAAATGTTTACGGAAAAAAGGAGGAAAAAGATTTTTGGTATAAGAAAGAAAAAATGATTTTAATATTTTTGATAAAAGAGGGAAACATGTTTTTGACACTTTTGGTAAAGAAAGAAGAAAAAAATGGAAGATGGGTCTTAGCATGATTATTATTATGTTTATTATGTTCTCACTTGTATTAGGTCTACCTAAATGCAAAAACAAATGCCAGACGGTATCTGAGCCTAGGAAAATTGGGTTAGAAAAACATGTAAAAAATATGGTTGGACTTGTTGACAAGCTCATGGACAGGTCCCATTTTGAAAAAGATGAAATCGTGAATAAATTTAGGTGTCATGCTGATCAACCGCGTGAAAGGTAGCACGTTGTCAGCACGCTAATCGTTGTACTCGTTTCACCACGTTAATGAAAAAATCTAAATTATGATTGCACTTGCGATACAAGTATAACGGTAAGTCGGGTATCGAGAATCCACAGGGAGTGTTTGACAGATTTTAATCGATTTATTATTTTAGGAATAAAATTGTAAAAGGTGATGGGTGATTTTGGTGATAAAAGAAATGAATAAGTTAAGTCTACACAAAAGTAAAGCGAGGATCGGGATAACATTCAACCATACGGATCGAAACGACTACTAATCAGAATTTCGACTCGAGAGCAATTTAATCGAGCATTATCAACTAATCATAAACTTTACGCAATAAGGAATTTAAGCCAAAGTTGCGTGAATAAACATTTAATGAAAATGGTCACACGCGAATTAAATTCGGACTATCGCTATAAAAACTAATGTTGCATGACAGAGAAAGTTAAATGCATAACAATTCGACTTTAATTCGCGCAGGTTCAAATAAATGCAATTTTACACAAAACCTAATTTTCGAAGCTCGAGGCCCGTAAATGGCGGAACGAAATCCCGATCCTATTTATCTAAGGGGAATACATGAATTAAACAAAATTAAACCATTTAAACTAAGAAATTAATAAATAAACACAATTAAACCAACTACAAAGCATGGAAACTAACTATCAAAGCAAGAAATTAAACTAAAACAACTATATTAATGGAGAGGATAAAGAAAAGTACAACTTACAATCCCAAATGTTGTCACACCAAATGAGGAAGAAGAAATGAGCTCTCCAAACCCTAACCCTAAGCTTTTCTAAACCTAAAACGAATTATCTCTGATATTACAACAAAAATCTCTTATGTAGTAAGTTGGGAGTAAATAAAAGAAGAAAGAAAAGAAAAGGAAAAACATCTCAGAAAACAGGGGATTGATCGATCGACCCCTTTGGTTGATCGATCGAATAGTCAGATATGAGCTCACTGCCTTTATTCAAATAGTGGAAATTGAAGGGTTGATCGATCGACCCTTCTGGTCAATTGATCGACTAGTCAGGTCTCAGCTCCTGGTGTTTTGGTTTCTTTATTTTTCTCTTCCGCTAAAATTATCCTAACTTCTTCGTTAGGAATCGTAATCATGCACCGTTCACGGCTACAAGAAGCTTGCTAGGAGGGATACAACTTTCGTGAGATGTTGGGTTAGGTGCCCTAACTATGAATTGACTAAATTTCCCTTGCGCGTGCGATTACGTACGAAAATTATCGAAATGCGTCCAAACTTCACACTTAGCATCCAAATAGGTATAAAAGCTCAATTAACCCCTGCAAAGCATGTTAACATAGAAATCCAAGGTTGTCTGGTTAACGGGTATAAATATAGAGAATATGACACCCGATGCAGCTAATAACGCGTATGTTAACGAATGAAATACGCAATATTTGCGTATTATCACACCCCCTAACTTACACATTGCTAGTCCCTTGTAATGAAATAAGATGCAACAATAACTACAAGTAAACCACAATAAGAGAAAGCACAAAAATGGAAAAAACAGATAAAGGCCACTTTTGCGAGCGATTCAGTTGCATTTAGCATATGAAATAAGCCGTTAAACCCCTAGGTTACCCTAGTGGACGAGTGTCGTCTCGTGAGGGTTTTTAAGGATGAAACCCACAAACATCAAATTTCCTCAAAACATACCCAACCAACCAATATGCAAAACTCAACAATAACAAGATATTTCAACATATTATGAACAAAGCAAAAGAGAAGTTTGCCCACTAATCTGCAACTATCAATATTAGAAGAATAACTACATGGAATTGAAACCTCAAATGTGAGTGGGGTGTGTGCACTTGTAAAAACATTTGATTTGGTAAAAACACCTATAGCCCGAATAATAATTAAAGCATGCTTCCACTCAATCCTCTCTAGATAACACACTCAACAAATAGAAGAACTCGGAATAAGGTGTAACACACGGGACATGCGGGCATAAAAAGTAATTGTAAAAGGAAACAAGGCCGCGCACATGTCATTAATGAAGAACGATATATAAAAGTGCAAAATACAATCTCATGAAAGGATATCGCATATTAACAGATATGAACTGCACTTAAACAGATTATTGCTAATGTAATGTAGGTTTGGGGTTAGGGGTATGAAATGAAAGGATGTATTTACGAATAGAAAAGATGTTCGGAGATGAAAAACTTGGGATAATGGAAAATAGAGGGCAATTTTAAAATTGGAAAACGATTTCCAAACAAGCATTAAATATATCAATCGATAGAGTAACAAGGATTAGTGAATCACTATAAACAATATATACAAGGTTTCTCTTTCACTTTCTTTTCTTCTTTTTCTTTTTCTCTTTCTTTTCTTCTTTTTCTCTTTTTTTTTTCTTTTCTTTTTCACTACACTTTCTTCTTTTCTCACTCTTTTCATGCTTAAATTGCAACCACACTATACAACATCATTCAATCCCAAATATCATTCCAAACATAGGTAATAAAGGTAAAATGTATGGTGTAAAACTCCAATGTGGAGTTGGTTAGGGGATTTAGGATGAAAAGAAAGGTCATAATAGGTCTCAACGGGGTTGACTAGGGACATGTATAAGGGTAACGGTAAGGTCGTAAGGGTTAAACATCAACGAGTTCCTATGATCCTTTCCTAAAGTTTTATGTGATTCTCGGGACTTAACACCATTGAAAATCATGCTCAAGTGATAATTCAATTAATATGTAATCACTGAAAAGAAAATAAGATCGTCAACAAGATAGGTTTTTTAAGAAAGAGAAATAGTAATGTATAAGCACTCAGAAATGAAGAAAAGCACGAAGCTCACTAGGTTTTTAGTGTACATAAAGCAACAACAAGATACCAAGCTATAATTTGTGACACCCCTCCTAATTAAATACCGGGTGATCAGTCCTTTATTAAATTATAATCAAGGAGAACAGTCGGTTAATTCTTAGCATCACTGTCGTAAATATAACTTTTCCAATTTAAACACCCTAATTCATTAAGCTAAGTGTCAAAACCATTTTAGACATTTCTTTCCAAATTTTATTTTATAAACCAACATTTAAAACTTTACATAATACATAATTAAAGAATCACACAACAACTATCCTAGAACATGTGATCCAAATAATTAAACATTCAACCAATTGATTCCAACATTAAAACTTAAAGGAAAACATCCTCATAGTAATAAATCCCAAAGTGTAAATACTAGAAATAAATAAATCACAATATCCAATAAAACAACTGAATGATGAAAAAGGGCGGCACATGCCCAACTGGATAAAATAAATGCTAGGAGTGGAATCAATAGAGATGAGGTCGTCTAAGCAAGAGGCCTGCAACTCCCACCTAAGCTTCAACTCATTCCTTCCAAAGGATCTTATGCAAGACGCCCCTGTAGCTGGGCACCTGTAATATATACATATATACAAGAGAGAAGAGAAAATGGAAACGGGTCAGAGCTAAATTGTAAAAACGATTTATAATTTGTTTAGCAAGTATTTAAAATGTTTACTGACCAATGCAACAACATATTAGTGCGACACTCCCTTGAGAAATTCTCACATCTCTTCTAATGTGCATGCCTATCGCACTAACCTTCCCAACGGTTTAACTTATATTATCTTAGGTTGCTCGTAAGATTTAAACTGACAAATTCAATTGTTTAAGAGGTTAATTTTATTTAAAAACAAAGTTCTCATTTAAACCTTATTTACTAATAAAGTTTCTCAGTAACATATTATACTTTTCAAATACTTATTCCCAAATTTAAATAATTATTCCTGTCTTACTTAGCATAGACACAGTAGGTAGTTCCCAAATTCCATATTTAAAATATATATATTAAATTATCATATAATATATATATTCTAACAGCACCCCACATAACAATTATGGTGCGAGCATACTCTGCTATCCAGTCCCCGTATCACTCATACTAAGGGAAATACAAGTTCGGAATCACTCTCGAACTGTATTGAAACAAAACACAAACAATATTGAGGCGAAGCATAGTTTCCAAGTCTCTAAGAGGTCAGCACATGCCCTCACGTCTCTTAGGACCGTCTGACTATCGATCCGATAGCCTATACCAAAGGATTTCTATCTTATAGGGTACGAGTCAATATCCCCCATAAAGGTCCCATCGAGATAAGACTGTCCTAGCGCGGTAACCTCAGGAATAGCAAGTAGCGCGGGCATGATTTTTACACGTATATAGTATATGCATAAACACAGTCATATAAATATACTACTATTACCATATTCATTTAGGTATATTCTCACGACCCATGATTATGAAATTTATCCTTATTACTTGTTATTTAGTCATCGCGTATAACGGTTTGTCTCTTATTCATTTTATTTTCGAGATTTAATTTATTCCAACTCACTTCTCATCTCTCGAAGTATTTTGTTTACCTAAGTACAATTTCAGTAAGCCCTCACTCACCTTCTAATCCAACTCCTAGACATTTCAATTTTTAAGTCTACGCACGTTAGATTTCTTAGGTATGAATATTTCCTCGTTTACCATTCATTTTTCCCAATTCATTAAAGTTTCACTTAACAGGGTTACCTTGACCCTACTGGTCCTCTTTATGTTTCCTTATGTCCTAATAACATTAATCAAGATTTATTATGCATGTAATCGGATTAAGTCAACCCAAGGAAAAATGTGGTTTTTCCCAGAAGGGGTCGATCAATCGAACCGTCGATCGATCGATGCTCTTGGCTCGATCGATCGATCAAGCAGGTATGGCGAAATCTACAGAATACCAGTTACGAGTTCTATCATCCAACATCATCCAAATCCAAATTTTTTAACTCCCAAACTCCCAGAAATTTATACCACAAACAATATAAACCCAAATGACCAATATTCTACGTAAAGCATGCGAGTTTTCATCAAGATTCATGGATTAAAAGGGCCAAAACTTATATAATCCTCATGTACCGTAGAAATTTCTTTAACTTAGTTCTTCTTATTCTTTTCCCAGAATTTCTACTTCTAAACCAATATAAATTCGTGGTTCAACCTCTACATGTGAAAGGGATTTCTAGATTATTGTTTATATCACTACAACATGCGATTTCTAATCACCAACATGGGTTTTCTTTCATAAAAACTCATCCTAATCAACCCTAAACTAATATGAATGAAGCATTAACGAAATTTAGCAAGATAAATACTTGCCTGGGGATTTTTGTTTCTGATTTGCGGCTGAAATCAGTGTGGTTGTGGTCCTTGTGGTGTGATCTAGCGTTTGGCGGTGACGGCGGTGCAAACGGAGGAGTTTTCGGCCTAGAACTTCTTGGTAAGCTCTTCCTTTCCTTCTCCAATGGCCGTCACTTGTTTTTGGTTATGTTAACCCTAGAAGACAACCCTAAGCATCTGATATAACCTTACAATTTTCGTTGGTTTTCAGGCTTAAAAATGTAAAATTTCCAAAACGCCCTCCTAGGGTGTTAATTAGGCCTAAAAACGCCCCGAGACCCAAACTAAACCCCCGGGTACATTGTTTTGACTATCTCAACCCTTCCGAACACTTTGGCACACTCGAAATGACCATACGGGTGACTTATAATTTATTCACTTTTATTAATCAACATTTAGTTCCGACACGACACGGGCGCGTCCCGACTTAAATTTCCAAAATTGTCATTTTATTCACTCGTGACATTTAATAGAACCAATATTATATATTACTTTACTCATTAGTAATATTCAACAACTTTCCAATGATTACTAACTATCGTCACGTTAGTAATTATAAAAACAATTAAGTTCTGAATTTATATTAAATTAATATCTCACATTAAATTTAATAAATCCCACAAATTTAGAAAGCATAAAAATACGGGGTATTACATACTTCCCCCCTAATAACGGAATTTCGTCCCGAAATTCAAAAAATAAGGCATACCTGGTAAGAATAAATCTAGGTATTTCTCGCGCATATCTGCCTCGTGCTCCCAGGTGGATTCCTCCACATTATGATGCTCCCACTGGACCCGTACAAGTGGAACTACCTTCGACCTCAATCTCCTTTCGCTATGGTCTAGGATAGCCACTGGTCTCTCCTCGTAAGAGCTGTTAGGCTGTAAGTCTATATATTCTATCGCGATGTGGGTGTGGGCCATATCATCCCGAAGGTATCGTCTCAACGACGAGATGTGGAATACATCGTGGATGCGATGTAAATGCTCTGGAAGTCCCAATCTGTATGCCACTGGCCCAATTCTCTTGATAATGGGAAATGGTCCCACGTACCTCGGGGCCAATTTCCCTTTCTTCTCGAATCTCATCACTCCCTTCATAGGAGATACACGTAGTGATACTTGGTACCCCACATTAAACTCTCGAAAGAACCATTTTGCATCGGCGTAGCTTTTGTGCCTGTCCTGGGCTACTCGAATGCGACTCCTGATAATCTCAATCCTCGCGGAGGTTTTCTGAATCACCTCTGGTCCGAGCAACTTGTTATCCCCCACCTCTAGCCAACACGTTGGGGAACGACAAGGCCTTCCATACAAAGCCTTGAATGGAGTCATGCCAATCGTGAACTGATAAGAGTTATTATAAGCAAACTCTACCAGTGGAAGATGTGGCTCCCAGCCTCCTCCAAAATGAAGGACACACATGCGTATCATATCCTCTAACATCTGATTAGTACACTCTGTTTGTCCATCTGTCTGTGGGTGATAAGCTGAACTCAATCTCAACTCTGTACCCATGGCCTCCTGAAAGCTCTCCCAGAAACGCGATACGAAAATCTTGTCTCTATCTGACACAATATTCAGGGGCACCCTATGTAATCTGACAATCTCAGCAATGAATAACTGAGCATATTGAATCGTGGTATAGTCTGTCCGCACCGGCAGAAAATGAGCCACCTTGGTCAAACGGTTCACAATCACCCAGATGGAGTCGTGGCCCCGCTGTGATGTAGGAAACCCAGTAATAAAATCCATAGAGATACTCTCCCACTTCCACGCGGGTATTTCCAATGGCTGAAGCAACCCTGATGGTTTCTGGTGGTCCACTTTTACCAGCTGGCAGGTAGAACACTTGGACACGAACTCAGCAATATCATTTTTCATCCCACTCCACAAGTATTGCCGTGTACCGCAAATCGGGACCCGTGAGACTGGGTCATCACTGCATGACGTAAGTCTGCTCCTTCTGGGACCACCAATCTCCCATTAAACCTCAAACCCCCATCAGAACTAACAAAATAGGACTCAACACCCTCAGCTAAAAGTTGTACAATCTGCTCCTAGCAAAATGGGTCTGCGGTCTGTTCCTGTATCACCCTCGTAACAATCTCAGGTGTCACTGTCATGACAGATATAAAGGAACGGGCTACTGCATCCTGGTGACCCAACTCTTTCCACTTTGCTTTCCAGATGTATGCTACATCGTCTACCGGTCTACGGCTCAACGCATCGGCAACTACGTTGGCCTTCCCCGGATGGTATTGTATATCGAAATAATAATCCTTCACAAACTCTAACCACCTGCGCTGATGCATATTCAGCTCTCGCTGAGTAAACAGGTACTGCAGTGACTTATGGTCTGTGAACAAGCAAAATTTCTCCCCCAATAAATAGTGCCTCCAGATCCTCAACGCAAACACGACCGCTGCTAACTCTAGGTCGTGTGTGGGGTAATTCCTCTCGTGCGGCTTAAGCTTGCGAGAGGCAAAAGCTATAGCCTTCTCCTGCTGAAGTACTCCCCTAAGTCCCCGTAAAGAGGCATCGGTGTAAAATAGATACTCCACGCCTGGCTTAGGTAAAGCAAGGACCGGTGCTGAAGTAATCTTGTCTTTCAGCTCGTCGAAGGCCAATTGCAAGCATCATCCCAAACATATGGTACCCCCTTGCGAGTCAGGTTCGTCAATGGACCAGCTATTTTAGAGAACCCACGAATGAATCTACTGTAGTATCCGATTAATCCTAAGAAACTACGTACTTTCATCGGTGTCGGGGGCTGTCCCCACTCCCTCACCGCTGACACTTTACTCGGGTCAACTGCTATCCCTTGTTTAGAAACAACATGCCCCAAGAACTGCACTTCCCGTAACAAGAACCCGAACTTCTCGTACTTAGCATACACCTGATGTTCTCGTAGAGTCTGAAGAACTTGCCTCAAGTGCTCGGCATGCTCCTCCTCGGAGTGTGAATATATCAGGATGTCATCTGTGAAGACGATGATAAATAGATCTAAGAACTCTCTGAACACTCGGCTCATCAAGTCCATGAATATGGCTGGAGCATTGGTGAGCCCAAATGGCATCACTCTGAAATCATAGGACCCATATCTCGTCAAGAAAGCAGTCTTTGAAACATCATGCTCCCTAATACGTAGCTGATGGTACCCTGACCTCAGATCTCTCTTAGAAAGAAAGTTGCTCCCCTCAGTTAGTCGAACAGATCATCGATTCGAGACAACGGATACTTGTTCCGTATCGTGATCTTGTTCAGCTCCCGGTAGTCCACACATAACCGCAGTGAACGATCTCTCTTTTTCACAAACAACACTTGAGCGCCCCAAGGTGAGGTACTCCTACGAATGAAACCCTAGCCTAATAGCTGCTCTATCTGATCTCGTAACTCTCGCATCTCCGTCGGAGCCATACGGTATGGGGCACGTGCTATCGGTTGAGTATTCGGAAATAAATCTATGACAAAATCTATCTCTCGATTGGGGGGTAGGCCTGGTATCTCCTGAAATACATCAGAATACTCACAAACAACTGGGATCGAGTCTAAGGGAATCACGACCTCCTTAGAGGTATCCTCCTCTATGTAATATAAATGAGCGGTCGAGCCTCCCTCTGGGAGAGGCATCGCCACTACAAACATCTCTTGCCCCAAAATGGCAAAGACAATACTCCTACCGAAATAATCTATCATGGCTCTATAAGCTGCGAGCCAATCCATATCAATAATAACGTCGTGCTCATGCATATCTAAGACTGACATGTCTTCTGGTAATACCAAGCTACCAATCTCTACCCCCACACCCCGGCATATAAAGAAAATTAGTGATCCATTTCCCAGTGGTGAGTCTACACACGTTACAGTACTCTCTGATGTGGCTAACAACCCTAAGGCCTTCCCAAAATGGGTAGCTATAAAATAGTGCGTCGCCCCAGTATCAAATAAAACCCGATCCATAGTACCATGGATAGGAAACATACCCTCAATCGCGGGTGGTGCCTGTGGAGCTGCTGCCTGGTGGACGTTATAGACACGTCTGTACTGTAACTGCCCCTGCTGCACTGGAGCGATTGGAATGGCTGGTAGGGCTGGTACCGGAGATGGTGCTGGGAGGGCGGCTGGAAAAAGTGGCCTCTGTGGCTCATTACGGCCACCCTGCTGTTTTGGGGCCCTATCACCCTCTGGACAATCCTGGTGCTTATGGGCATTCTTGCCGCACACGAAACATCAGCCCCTAAAATTACCTCACCTCTGACCCTGCTGACCATGACCCTGTTGGCCGTTACCGCCCCGCCATTGGCCCTGTTGGCCCTGATGAAAATGTTGTTGGCCCTGTTGGCCCTGCTGCTGACCCTACTGCTAGCGGTGTTGACCTTGCTGGCCCTGCTGATTAGGCTGGCCCTGTTGACCCTGCCTAAATCACCCAAATCCCTGTCTGGAATCACCTGATCGGAACCACTTGGCAGGGTCCCCCTGGTGGGAACTCTGATCATGCTGATGAGTCTGCCCCTGAGATGTCGGTGCTCCACTAGCACCACTACCCCCTGTCCTTCCCTGTTGGCCGGACTCTCCTGCTCGCTTGCTTCCCTGCAGATGGAAGCGGTGATCCTGACAGTGTAGTAAGGCAGCATTGAGTACGTCTGTATAGTTACTCAGAGACAGATTTCCTATAAGGTGCTGACGAATCCTCCAATCTAACCCGTCCACAAACAATAGTATCTTCTTACGCTCAGTGGGTGCCTCATCTGGCACTATAGTGAGAAGTCTTGTGAACTCCTCTTCATACTTAGCAACAGTAGAATTTTTCTGCTTCAAGTTCAGTAACTTCCGCCTCATCTCAGTTTGCACGGCGGATGGAAAATATTTGCGGTCAAACCACTCCCAAAATGACTGAATTGGGATAGTATCCCTCTCCTCCAAGGTGGTGGTTGATTCCCACCACTGCAAAGCGGCCCCCACTAGCTTGAAGGAAGCCAACAACTGTTTCTGCACGTCTGTGCACTCATACATACGCAGATGCCTCTGTATGTCTTTCTTCCACTGGCTGACAATGATGATATCTGAACTACCCGAGAACTCAGGGGGATGCGCCTTCTGAAAGGCATCCCTAACCCGCTCCCATACTGATGGACGCTCTACAGGTACTGGCACCACTACCTGAACTTGGGGCGGAGCCTGCTGTACTACCGCTAACGCGGCATTCACCGCCTGAGCAACGATAGCAGCTACCTCATTTGCATTCATCGTTCCCTGAGCCGGAGCTACTGACTGCTCGACTTTGGCACGCCTATCCTTTGGTGCACGTCTCGGAGGCATCTGAAATGTGAAGAAATTTATTAGTCTACAGTTATTATCAAATCTCAAAACCGCCTAATTAAATACCAGGTGATGAGTCATTTATTATATTATAATGAAGGTGAACGGTCGGTTCATTCTTAGCATCACTGTCGTAAAAATAACTTTTTCAATTTAAACACCCTAATTCATTAAGCTAAGTGTCAAATCCATTTTAGACATTTCTTTCCAAATTTTATTTTATAAACCAACATTTAAAACTTTACATAATACATAATTAAAGAATCACACAACAACTATCCTGGAACATGTAATCCAAATAATTAAACATTCAACCAATTGATTCCAACATTAAAAATTAAAGGAAAACATCCCGACGGTAATAAATCCCAAAGTGTAAATACTGGAAATAAATAAATCACAATATCCAATAAAACAACTGAATGATGAAAAAGGGCGACACATGCCCAACTGTATAAAATAAATGCTAGGAGTGGAATCAAGAGAGATGAGGCCGTCTAAGCAAGAGGCCTGCAACTCTCACCTAAGATGCAACACGTTCCTTCCAAAGGATCCTATGCAAGACGCTCTTGTGGCTGGGCACCTATAATATATACATATATACAAGAGAGAAGAGAAAATGGAAACGGGTCAGACCCCGATTATAAAAACGATTTATAATTTGTTTAACAAGTATTTAAAATTTTTACTGGCCAATGCAACAACTTATTAGTGCGGCACTCCCTTGAGAAATTCTCACCTCTCTTCTAATGTGCACGCCTATCGCACTAACCTTCCCAACGGTTTAACTTATCTTATTTTAGGTTGTTCGTAAGATTTAAACTGACAAATTCAATTGTTTAAGAGGTTAATTTCATTTAACAACAAAGTTCTCATTTAATCCTTATTTACTAATAAAGTTTCTCAGTAACATAT
Source organism: Sambucus nigra (assembly GCA_949130495.1). Lineage (NCBI taxonomy): Eukaryota > Viridiplantae > Streptophyta > Magnoliopsida > Dipsacales > Adoxaceae > Sambucus > Sambucus nigra. Next base: position 255,147,651 of record OX422220.1, read on the forward strand.
TATACTTTTCAAACACTTATTCCCAAATTTAAATAATTATTCCTTTCTTACTTAGCATAGGCATAGTAGGTAGTTCCCAAATTCCAGATTTAAATATATATATTAAATTCTCATATAATATGTATATTCTAACAGCACCCCACATAATAATTATGGTGCGGGCATACTCTGCTATCCAGTCCCCGTATCACTCTACTAAGGGAAATACAAGTTCAGAATCACTCTCGAACTGTATTGAAACAAAACACAAACAATATTGAGACGAAGCATAGTTTCCAAGTCTCTAAGAGGTCAGCACATGCCCTCACGTCTCTTAGGACCGTCTGAATATCGATCCGATAGCCTATACCAAAGGATTTCTATCTTCTAGGGTACGAGTCAATATCCCCCATAAAGGTCCCATCGAGCTAAGACTGTCCCAGCGCGGTAACCTCAGGGATAGCAAGTAGCGCGGGCATGATTTTTACACGTATATAGTATATGCATAAACACAGTCATATAAATATACTACTATTACCATATTCATTTAGGCACATTCTCACGACCCATGATTATGAAATTTATCCTTATTACTTGTTATTTAGTCATCACGTGTAACGGTTTGTCTCTTATTCATTTTATTTTCGAGATTTAATTTATTCCAACTCACTTCTCATCTCTCGAAGTATTTTGTTTACCTAAGTACAATTTCAGTAAGCCCTCACTCACCTTCTAATCCAACTCCTAGACATTTCAATTTTTAAGTCTACGCACGTTAGATTTCTTAGGTATGAATATTTCCTCGTTTACCATTCATTTTTCCCATTTCATTAAAGTTCCACTTAACGGGGTTACCTTGACCCTAATGGTCCTCTTTATGTTTCCTTATGTCCTAATAACATTAATCAAGATTTATTACGCATTTAATCGGATTAAGTCAACCCAAGGAAAAATCTGGTTTTTCCCAGAAGGGGTCGATCGATCGATAGAAAGGGTTCGATCGATCGAACCTTCGATCGATCGATGCTCTTGGCTCGATCGATCGATCAAGCAGGTATGGAGAAATCTGCAGAATACCAGTTACGGGTTCTATCATCCAACATCATCCAAATCCAAATTTTTTAACTCCCAAACTCCCAGAAATTTATACCACAAACAATATAAACCCAAATGAGCAATATTCTACGTAAAGCATGAGAGTTTTCATCAAGATTCATGGATTAAAAGGGCCAAAACTTATATAATTCTCATGAACCCTAGAAATTTCTTTAACTTAGTTCTTCTTATTCTTTTCCCAGAATTTCTACTTCTAAACCAATATAAATTCATGGTTCAACCTCTACATGTGAAAGGGATTTCCAGATTATTGTTTATATCACTACAACATGCGATTTCTAATCACCAACATGGGTTTTCTTTCATAAAAACTCATCCTAATCAACCCTAAACTAATATGAATGAAGCATTAACGAAATTAAGCAAGATAAATACTTGCCTGGGGATTTTTGTTTCTGATTTGCGGCTGAAATCAGTGTGGTTGTGGTCCTTGTGGTGTGATCTAGCGTTTGGCGGTGACGGCGGTGCAAACGGAGGAGTTTTCGGCCTAGAACTTCTTGGTAAGCTCTTCCTTTCCTTCTCCAATGGCCGTCACTTGTTTTTGGTTATGTTAACCCTAGAAGACAACCCTAAGCATCTGATATAACCTTACAATTTTCGTTGGTTTTCAGGCTTAAAAATGTAAAATTTCCAAAACGCCCTCCTAGGGTGTTAATTAGGCCTAAAAACGCCCCGAGACCCAAACTAAACCCCCGGGTACATTGTTTTGACTATCTCGACCCTTCCGAACACTTTGGCACACTCAAAATGACCATACGGGTGACTTATAATTTATTCACTTTTATTAATCAACATTTAGTCCCGACACGACACGGGCGCGACCCGACTTAAATTTCCAAAATTGTCATTTTATTCACTCGTGACATTTAATAGAACCAATATTATATATTACTTTACTCATTAGTAATATTCAACAAGTTTCCAATGATTACTAACTCTCGTCACGTTAGTAATTATAAAAATAATTAATTTCCGAATTTATATTAAATTAATATCTCACATTAAATTTAATAAATTCCCCAAATTTAGAAAGCATAAAAATACGGGGTATTACATAATTGTCCTACCGAATGATTTTAGAAAATATGCTAAGTGCTCATGGGTTTTCAAGGTTTAATTCATGCATTTATTCCCAATATTGAATAATTTGAGGATTAAAGTTTAATAACCTGAAAAAAATAGAAAATAAATTATTGAGTTAGCAATTGGATACGTCAATTATTAAATTTATCGTAGGAAATTAAGGCAAAATGCCCAACAAAGGAGACAAAAGAAAGAAAACCTTTTTGAAATTTTTAATTTTTCACAAAAAAACATGATTTGTAACTAAATTGTAGTCAAATTCAAGGACTAAACATGAAATGGATACATATCTTACACCCCCTAACTTAAATGTTGCATTGTCCCCAATGCGTCCATTACAGAACACAACACAAAGATATGAAAATAATGATATTACTCAAATTTGGAGCGATCCGCATAAGTACAAGTCCAAATGAATCTAAAAAACAAGTTAGTACAAAGCATAACAAGAATATTTACCGATATATCAAGTTAACATAATTTATGTCATAAGTCACAACAATATAGAGGGGCTGAAGTGCAAATACTAGATAAATTGATGGTGAACATTTGATTTTATAAATATGGAAAGCCACACACATCAAAATCCAATAAACAACCACAAACTACATTCTCATTTATCATTTCATATATTCGATACAAAACAACTTAATACATAACAATTAATAAAAAGAGAGAAATACAAATAAAAGGAAAAGTACAAAATAATATCCATCCCAAAATGGCACAATGACCCTACAACAGCAATAACCTAGTGACCGGAACAACTAGGATCAAAAGGATCCTGAAAATGAGGAGGGAGCATCACATCCGAATCATGCCGCTGCAAATATATATCTTGCATCATAGCTTGCATCATCCGGAACTCTTGCCGACGCTCAGCTCTATCCTCCCGCAGATCGACCTGCTGCTACCTCAGCTCAACCTGCTGCTGATCTAGGTGGGACTCCCAAGTAGCCCACCTAAGATGGGTCTCCTCCCAGCACTGGTCCTGCACTGCCTGATATAATGCAAAGTGGGCGTCAGAAAAAGTAGATGGCACCTGTGAACCCTCACCCTGCTCCATATGCCGAATCTCAGCCTCTTCGTCGGGATCATCAGTCACCTCTTCCCTATGCCTCTTAGCACTAGGCTCCCCCATGCGTGAGACAACATTATCGAGATGTTATATTAAGTGAGAAGCCCCATTGGCTCACGCTTGCGGTCCGCCTCATACTCAGGGCAGCCGTGCGATAAGCAAATCCTCGTGATGAGGGCAGGAAAAGGTAGGGAAAATATCCAAGCTTGCTCCTTAGACGCCGCGTACATCATGTTCAAAAAGATATTGGGCAATCTGATATCGCCCAAATTATTCATCATTGCAAAGACAAATGCCGCGTGTTTGTGACCCACCTTAGAACGATTGCTTGTCACCATAATGGAGTGGACGTTGATGTAGTGAAGTAAACGTGGTAAATCCGCCATTGCGACCGAACAGAAGGCCATTTTCTTCCATACTTCCCCCGGTGCAAGGGCCTCAATCAACGTCTTAAGACTAAAAACTTCCCCATCTGTCAAACTGAATGATTTCGCGGGGTCCAGCACATTCATAAAGTCCATTGAATCTGAACGACGGAATGGTACGCTCACCCCTCGGACCATGGGCTCGTATGTAGTAGGCCCGTTCCCTTTCACCTCCACTAATGTCGCATAGAATATTCTTACTAGTTCCTCATTGACACACCCATTAGTGGTGAGAAAGGGCTCCCATCCCTGTCAGCGCAAAAGAGCAAGCGCCTCCTGTGGAAAATCCTCAAGCTTCCAGGCGGTTTGATAGGCCAATGGCCTCTTAGAAGGCTCAAAGTATGCCTGGTACCAATCCCATTCTTACTGGCAACGGAACCCCTCATAGCCCCGGTTGGGCATGCACCTAGTGGATTTATATTTCTTTAAGTCTGCCATTTCAACCTACAAAACAATAATTAGGCAATACAAAAAAATTGTAAGCACAATTAATGGTCAGTTAGTGAACTAGTTGAAATGGTGGGTGCATGTGCGCAAAATCGAGCGAAAAAAATTCCACATTGCGATAAAATGTGTTGATGTATGACAACGAGTGAAAATCACCCAAGTGTGCGCTAAAAACGGATTGAAAAAATGGTTTGGGTATTTTAGCTAACACTTGGTGTGTGCAATGTGAAATGAGGGTGAAAAAGTACCATTGGAACCAACAAAGTAGCCCCATTCATGAACACAACAAGAATTCAACTAGATATGTGTTCATAAATGGATAAAAATATTTAACAAACAACAAATCAGTTGGAACAACACAATATAGGGACACAACCACAAAATACTCAAACTATGTCAAAACATGCATAAACATTAAAATTATGACAAAAATCAACCCAAAACCAACAAATACATGCAATATAGGAAGGATTAATACCTTGAATGTGAAGAGAAGGGTTGATTTTGAGTAGAAATGGGTGTGGGAGGTGTTAGGGTTCGAATATAGGGAGAAAGGAGAGAATAGAGAAATGAAACAGTAGGGGAAAAACAAAGCAGATTTTTGCCTATAACTGGTCGATCGATCCCCCAGGTCACAGCCCACTGCTTTGCTTTTTTGGTTTTTTGGGAGAAAAATGGATATAACTAAAAGGGGGGGGGATATATATATATATATATATATATATATATATATATATATATATATATATATATATATATATATATAAGTAGGGTATATAAATATAAAAGTAAAAATAAAAACTCAATAATAAAATAAAATAAATACATAATTACATAAAAATATATACAAAACTAGACAAAAAGTAGATAAAAATGTAAAATGAGCGACACACACACAAAATAAATAAAAATGAACTAAAATAAAATAAAATAAAAAGAACAAACAAATGCAAATTCGAGAGTATGAGAGTGTACAAACGAAAGAAAAATCTTTTTGTGACTTTTTCAGTTTTTCTTAACAAAGGTATGTCCGGGGTGCACAATCTCCCCAAATTCAAGTTCGTTGAACCTACAAAAAATGTTATAACGAAGCATTCAAAAAGAAATAAAAAGAGATTAACTAATTATACTAAACTAAATTAAGAAGAAATAAAAATAAAAGTTAACTATATACGACCTACATATAGGACTTCTAATTAGCTATATACTAAAAAAAGTCAAAACAGTTGAGGCTCCATCCAAAATACAATTTGAATTTGAAGGATCAACGATGGACCCTCCCAAGCATGCATGCCTCCTAGAAAATGAGAATTCCGTTTGAACAACGGAAGGCATGCCCGAGGTGGAAAAAGTGAACCATTGTTGATTAAAAGTTTGGGAGGGACAATGGGGGATTTGAATAACGAGGGGGATAGGTACACATGGGTTCCAAAAAAGATTGAATTTTCTCCCAAATATTTTTCAATTGGAATGGGAGGTGCCACATATGAGGGAAAAGATGTATTCATGGAAGGCGACTCGAGCGAGTACTCCTCATTGGTGAAAAGATTTGGAACTATAAAGTTTTGAACCGATTCATTGGGTACTAAAATTGGCATGATAGTATAGAATAAAGATGGTGATGAAAGAAATTCAATCTCAGGCGATGACTTATCATCGCTTGAAGGTTGAATTTCGAAGGAAATTAGATCGTTTACAATGAAACATTCTTCTTTGAGAATCAAAGAAGAAACGAGTTCATTGCAAATGGATACTATGCCCATTTCTTACTCATTTTCATTCTTTACTATACCATGGGTCAAGTCAAGAATGATTTGTTCCAAAGTAGGTACAAAGTCCTCATTTGGTTCAAAACATTCCTCAACTTTAAAAGTCTAGGAACAAAAATCGTCGTCGAATTCAAATAATAAATCCAACTCATGTTCCCAACAACGATTTTCTTCTCGATAACGGTTTTCAATTCTCTCATTCTCAATCATTCGCAAGCCCTCACCGAAAGTCAAAGGGCGAGGTGCGGATTCTTGCAAATGAGAATTTTGAAAATTGTTCTCGGGACTACAATCAAAATCATTAAGATAAGAATTTTGAAAATGATTGCAATTCGTTTCAAAATTCTTAACATAAAAATCTTGGGAACCAAAATCAAAATGATCATGCCTAAAATTTATGTAATCCGTACTTTGACTTTCGTAATACTCACCTAATGTTATTTTAGATGTTGCAATTTTTTGGGCTTGCAAGTATTGACCAAAAGTCATAGGTTTACGAGAATTTTGAGCATTATCATTAGGATTACCAGAAAATTGTAATAATACATGCTTACCCCAACAAAGGCTCGAGATGGCTATTTCCACAAAGATGATGTGCGGTCGAAAAAATTCAAGCGTTTCCTAGCACTCAAATGTGCAAATCCTGCAAAAAAGGTTAAAATAAAAAATACAAATACAAAAGAAAAAATACTACGAAATAATAAGACAATTATAATCTATAACAAAATAGTCCCCGACAACGACGCCATTTTGATCAACCGCGTGAAATGTAGCGCGTTGTCAGCACGCTAATCGTTGTACTCGTTTCATCGCGTTAATACAAAAACCTAAATTACGAATGCACTTGCGATTTAAGTATAGCGGTAAGTCGGGTATCGAGAATCCACAGGGAGTGTTCGACATATTTTAATCGGTTTATTATTTCAGGAATAAAATTGTAAAAGGTGATGGGCGATTTTGGTGAAAAATGAAATGAATAAGTTAAGTCTATAAAAAAGTAAAGCGAGGATCGGGATAGCATCCAACCATACGGATCGAAACGACTACTAATCAGAATTTCGGCTCGAGAGCAATTTAATCGAGCATTATCTATTAATCATAAACTTTACGCAATAAGGAATTTAAGCCAATGTTGCGTGAATAAACATTTAATGGAAAATGGTCACACGCGGATTAAATTCGGATTATCGCTATAAAAACTAACGTTGCATGACAGAGAAAGTTAAATGCATAAAAATCCGACTTTAATTCGCGTGGGTTCAATTAAATGCAATTTTATACAAAACCTAATTTTCGGAGCTCGAGGCCCGTAAATGGCGAAACAAAATCCCGACCCTATTTATCTAAGGGTAATACATGAATTGAACTAAATTAAACCAATTAAACTAAGAAAGCAAGAAATAAACACAATTAAACAACTACATAGCATGGGAACTAACTATCAAAGCAAGAAATTAAACTAAAAAAACTATATTAATGGAGAGGGTAAAGAAAAGTACAACTTACAAACCCAAATGTTGTCACACCAAATGAGGAAGAAGAAATGAGCTATCCAAACCCTAACGCTAAGATTTTCTAGACCTAAAGTGATTTATCTCTAATATTACAAAAAAAATCTCTTATGTAGTAAGTTGGGAGAAAAGAAAAGAAGAAAGAAAAGAAAAGGAAAAATATCTCAGAAAACAGGGGATCGATTGATCGCCCCCTTTGGTCGATCGATCGACCAGTAAGATATGAGCCCACTGCCTTTGTTCGAAGAGTGGAAATTGAAGGGTCGATCGATCGATTAGTCAAGTCTCAGCTCCCCCTGCTTTGGTTTCTTTATTTTTCTCTTCCACTAAAATTACCGTAACTTCTTCGTTAGGAATCGAAACCGCGCACCGTTCGCGGATACGCGAAGCTTGCTAGGAGGGATACAACTTTCGTATAGATGTTGCGCCAGGTGCCCTAACTATAAATTGACTAAATTCCCCTTGCGCGTGCTATTACGTACGAAAATTTACCAAAATGCGTCCAAACTTCACACTTAGCATACCTATAAAATCTCAATTAACCCCTGAAAAGCACGTGAATATAAAAATCCGAAGTTATCTGGTTAACGAGCATAAATATAGGGAATAAGATACCCGAGGGGGCTAATAACACGTATGTTAATGGATGAAATATGCAGTATTTTCCTGTTATCACATACCGACCTGTCATTGCTGCTGAGTTTCGAGTAAAAATTGACAAACTAAATATGAGTGCCCTAGTTTTGACGCCTATTTGAGGGTAGCAGTTATAGGGTTAATTGGAAGTGTTCCTCTATTTGGCATTACTTCCACGATATAGGTCTGGCTTTTGAGGGCAATAGGTACGTGTGGACAATCCATTCAATATACATGAGTGTACGTGAATTGTCCCACTATATACCTTATAGATCTAGTACGTGTAAGAGAGAATTCGATATACTCAACATACATGAATGAGTTCCCTGTGATTTACCTCCCGTCATGACTTCGGTCAAGCGGTACTATGCAGGGGGAACCACTCGATTTATGTCGAAGGTACTTGGCTAACGAAAGGTGAGAGTCATATCACTTAGTCTAACTACGACCTGTCTGACCAGCACCCATCACGAAGTGACTCCCCAGTTACGGGACAAAATTTGGTCAATAGCTATGCTCTTTAATTATGTAGTGTGAAAAATGCATGATTCTTGATAATTATATTACAAAGATAGCATCTTTATTTGGCATGAGTATTATACTAAGAAGGGGATAATGTACAAGTATAAAAATAAAATCTATACTAAGAATGGATATGTGACAGTGAGTGATGTGTGGATATCTACAAGTGAGTATGTGATAGTGAACCTAAGCATGGATCAACTACACGTGGTGTGTGACAAGTGTGAGTAAGCAGGGATATATACAAGTGTGATAAGTGAAGGTGTGTGTTAGTGACACCGAAGCATGGATATTCTAAGTGGTCTGCGAAACATGTGGATATAAGTAATCCTAGGTGCACGTAGTGTGAGGTGCACATGGAGAGTATCTACAAGTGTGTGAGTGAGCAGTGATATAAATATGAGGTATATATGTGAAAGAAAAAATAGAGGATAAAAAAAAGGAATATACAGGTAGGTGCATACGCACACAAGAAAAACAAAACACCCACACAAACAGAGTCTAGCCCTCTTATGAAAACTGTCCCTAGCATAGCCACCACTATGGCCATCCTCGATCGCGATGCAAAGATTTGCGCATCCCCCTTCCTAATGAGACTGAATGAATCAACGAAGGGAACTAAATACCCTTTCCAATGGTCTGCCCCATGAGGGATTTTGACTTATAGTACGGACGAACGACCTGTTTTACTCCCAGAGGTCACCGATCGCTTTCGGGCCTCGGATGACCAAGGTAAACTTTCAGAACTGAGAGAAGCTCTTTGGAATGTTGAAGTAAATCGCCTAACTTTTTAAAAGGTCTACCCCGTGAACGATTCTGATTTATCGTTTGGATGAACGATATGTTTCCTCTAATTAATTTCCCTCCAAAGGACCGACGTGCGCTTTCGAGCCACATTTGACCAAAAGTCAATTCTCGGACCCGGGAGAGGTCCAAGTAATCTTGAAGGTATCTGAATTACCTTTCTAATGGTATACCCCATGCACGATTTGGATAAATGGATTGCGTTCTACGAGCATTTTTTTAGGAAAATCTCCACGATACTGTCGATTTCCCGGTCCATTTCCCTGCCTATCGGCAGTGTGCCAAGGGTTACCTATCGATTGATAGGGCTAGGGACATGTTGATCAACACCACCCCTGACCCTATAAGTAGAGGGCATGACCTCACTCCCAAATCACACCTCAGATTCATCAGGATCAGTGATCTGAGCAACATTCTCTCAAAATCAACGAAGTTTCCTTATGTGAAATTTCATTCAATCTTAAATTCCCATCCTTTTCACACCCAAATTGGCAAAAACCTCATTATCTCTCATTCAAAATTCATATCAAGCTTCAAGCGAGTTCATTTAAGATAAAAAACAAGCTTCCATTCTTCAAAGAAGGTCCAAATCCTTCCCTCTCTCTTTAAATTTCTTGTTTTTGCATTAAATTCATTGGATTCATAATCTAGTTCTTACTTTAGTTCATACACATTAATATCTACTTTTTTATTAGTATATTACACATACTTTATTTTCTATAAAACCCAAAAAAAGAGAAAAGGATTACACTCTTGAGGAGGATACATGTTCTTTTACCTATTTTGTGCAAAATAGGCTGGCGACTCCATATCTTTACATTCACCCCCACATCGACGACGGCCGAAGCATTCCTAAAAAAAAGACGCAAGACCTTTAATCCCCCTTTCTTTCCCCGACCCCCGTTCTTGGGAAAAAAGAGAGAGAGATGAATAGTTAACCTTGGTCAAATGGAGTACGAGAGTGCCTAGTGGCCTTCAGATTAATTTTTTGGGGAAAACTGATCGTTCGTTCGAACGGTTATGCTATTTTACGCACGGAGCGGACCGTTAGAAGGGGGTTTTAGTGCCTTTATAAGTTCAAAGAGATTTAGCTCTGATGATGATGTTTAATGGGGTTAAATCGGGACCCGGGATGGCACGGTGGCCTCCAGATCGATTTTCAAAGTGTAACCTAGGTTTTTTAATGAAATGGGGGAGTGTTAGGGACCTAAGCAGAGACTTAGGGGTACCTAGAATGTGGTGTCTACAACTATGATTCCTAATTTAGAGTTATGTAACTTTTCCTCACACTTTCACCACATTTCACACACTTTTTCATATAAACCAAGAGAATACTCTAAATTTGAATTATAGGTTAGACCGTGATCTTAGTATCTATGTGAACTACGTGGACTTTGATGCCACTTTTGGCTACGTGGGCATCTTGAAGTCATATTGGGATTCGAGTCCATTGGAATTTCTTATATATATATATATATATACATATCCATGTATTAGTGTTTTACTCACCTTTAGTATGCCACCTACTCTTATTACTTATTTATGGTTCCATTTCATACGTATCACTTTTCTGTAGTGATGCTACAGTCTCGGGATATTGCTAATACTTTAGTTATTTTCACACAATTATTAGTTAGTTTATCTCCTATATAATGATTTATTCTTATATTTTTCGTGACGTGGATCTGATGACTTCACTTCACACACACACACACACACACACACACACTTACACATTCATGCATATTTCACTTTGCACACTTCGCAACGTGACAAAGTTTACCCATTATTGTTAGCGTGTTTACATGCCCGATAAGGATGGTTACAATCAAAAATTCTATTTTTGTAATTTTCAATTTAAATCCCAACACATAAATCCAATTTTAGTCAAATTTTATCTTTGATTAAATCAGGTGTGGAAACAAATATGTGTTCTAAATATATAATTGCAAGTCTCAAATTAAACATGTAAAAACACAAGGATGAGAAAAAATCCCTTTACAGGGAAAAAGCTATATTCATCACTTTACAATGTTTTACAAGACTATCGACATACAGACGACTTAGACCGACTAAGTATAACACACAGTGTCTTCAAAACTTTCTAAAAAAAATGGCTCAGTCTAGAATTATGCACAGGCAACAGTCTACCCTCGGTATCCACTGTTTTAGACTTCTTACATCTTCAGTCGTGATCCCTCGGGTCACAAGATCAGCAATAGAGAATCCTCTCCTCAAGGTGTATGCAAGATACAAAACTTTTTAGGGTTTTAAAAGGATTCACAAAATATTTGGGGACGTAAAGTTTGTGAAACAAAAAGTGTTTGGAAACCCAAAAGATGGAAAAACTTTTGTTTAGATTTTCTATTCACATTTTTTCCAAAGTCCCATGAAAAATGGTTCAAAATAGATATTTATTGGTCTGACAAGAATTTTGAGACATCGGCTCATTCGAACGAAAATAAGGGTTGTTGGAACGAGAATAGCATGTCGTTCAAATGACAAAAACATTTCATTCGATATGTACATCTAACGAGCTTCTAACGAAAATTAACTGTAAAGCAGTCCAACCTCGTTAGATGTTCATTGAAGTAAATATCCGATGACCATTAAACGACATGGCTAGTTCGTTTAAACGAGATTCAAACTCTTTTGAACGAGGCCAAATTTTTATTATTTTTAAAACTAAAAAAATTCAGCCTCGATTTTTCTAAAAACAAATCCCAAATATGAATATGAATAATTAAGTACTTCTAAAATATTTATACCTTTATAAGATGTAGAGGATTCTTGAACTTATAGATGTTGGAGTTCGATTTGACGTATCAGTGCGACACGATTTGTAACGGGATACGCCAAATATGCCAAAGTGAAAATAAATACAAATAAAAAAGCCTTCGCTAAAGTATTTGCCCTTATAAAATCTCCCCCTTTGGATATCCGGTACAAAACCATAAAAAAACTAAGCCGAAATCCAAATTACATTAAAAATCCCTCTATGACAGCATATTCTATTACTCTTCGAAACCTTAGAAATGGAATGACATAGAAAAACTTTGTCTTCAATATCATCTTGTTCTTCCCTTGGGTAACTTTTCCTTCATCTGGTGCAATATGTTTTTCCTTTGGATACCTACACACATGAAGAAAAGAAATGTACTCATGATGTATAGACTTTGAAATAGAAAATAAAACTCATAATGCTTCTTCCCCATAAATCAAACTCCCCCTTAATTTGTTCTCCACCTTTTTTGTTCGACATTGACAAAGGAGTATAATCTAAACATCAAATGTAAAGAATTTTATATAAGAAGTAAGATATCATCAAAAAGATATAGAAATAACACACATGTAATGATAATCTCAAAGGCACCACACACTATTTTTGAAAAGTTTCAAATTTTCTTAAGTATAAATTTTACAAATACAACAGACCACATGGCAACTCAAACACAAATAATCCATATGATCAAACACATGAAAAATATGGACTAAATGTAAACCACAATGAGTCATAGAACGAGACGATATATAATATATAAAAAACATACCTATGAAAATTTGACACACACACACACACATACATACACACACACACACACACACACATATATATATATATATATATATAGGTATACACGACCACAAAACTCGACAGAAAACATATAATCTTTACACATTAGTATATTATAGATGTGTCTAAACAAGTGGGATAAAATGAATGGGAGTGAACTAGATATAAATGAATTATAACCCAAACACTCAAATATGTTCAAGAAGTTCTAATTAATCGTAAAACTTTATCAAACTAAGCTCAAGTGTAAAGATAAAGTGAACTTAATGAACAAACAATCACAATGCACATAAGCCTAGAATATTGATGATTCTACAAATCAATAGCGTCATGACAAAATAAGCATAACTAGGATTCATTGTGCAAACCCATTGATCTTCAACTGAATAACCTCAAAAGATATACATATATCATATTTTTTTTTTCTTTTCTCAATTCTTTTGAAGCTATTTCTTTTTTTGAAAGATCAAACACTAAAACTATGTTGGCACCTTTTGGCAATTTTTCTCTTTTTATTGCCTTCGATCTTTTATTAGGCTCTTGCTAACGGTGGATTTCCCGCGAAGGAGATTTTCTCATTTCGTAGACCTTTCCTGTGCACCCTTATATTTTTGAAAACTAATCAAATAAAACTCACAGGCAACTATTCTTACGTGCACAAATACCCCATAGTCACAAAACATGCAGATGACAAATTGATGGGAGAACATTTCACCAAGCTCAAATATACATGTGAAGTTAACATTAAAAAAACTAGTGTATGTGTGTGCGGAGGAATATACAAAGTCGAACAAGAAAATAAAGTTCGGAACAACTCCATACAAACATGATTAAAAACAATCTAAGCATCTAAAATCATAACCAAATGTCCTAGCCATATAAAAAACACAGAATGAATTGGATTCAAACACACCAATATGCCACGCCAATTGTGTAAAAAATTAGACTCCTCAAGTTTTCGGGACTCCTTCTTCAAATTTTCAATAATTCATATAAGGTTATTTCTCTCCCCCTCAATGAAAGCGAACTTATCCCTAAGAGTTGTCTTGTGTGCCTTGAAATCTAAAATCAATTTATCATTATCCTCAGTGGCACCTAAACACAACTTAGAAATTTTAGAGTCTTATAATTCTTTCTCTAAAAAACGGACTCTATCATCACTCTCTTTCTTGGACACTTAGAATTTTAAAATCACGCTCCATTTCCACAAGCTTCTCATGAAAGAAATCTCTTTGAGTTTGAACAGTTTGTAAAAGTTCCATCGCTTCTTTAAAATGAAAAAAAATTATTTTTCAAGAATTTTAATTCTTTTAGCAAACTTCAAATTCAAACGAGATAAATTTTCACTATGGCTATCCATCGAGAGAAAGATAAATAAACCAACACAGGAGATATGAATAAACAACCACCTTAAACAACACTAAACAAGGATCTACACGATAAATTAGTGCAACCCGCTCTGATACCACTTGTCAGCGCGTTAACATGCCCGATAAGGATGGTTACAATAAAAATTCTATTTTTATATTTTTCAATTTAAATCCCAACACACAAATTCAATTTTAGTCAAATTTTAATCTTTGATTAAATTAGGTGTGCATGGAAATATGTGTTCTAAATATAATTGCAAACATCAAACCAAATATGTAAACACATAGAAATGAGGAAAAGTCTCCTTTACAAGGGAAAAACCTATATTCAACACCTTATGATATTTTACAAGACAAACGACTTGTAGACTTCTTAGACCGACTAAGTATAACTCGTAGTGTTTTCAAAACCTTATAAAAAATGGCTCAATCCAAAGTCATCTACAGGTAGCAGTCTACCCTTGGTATTTACCGATTCAACCTTCTTCCTTCTTCCTTCTTCAATCGTGATCTCTTGGGCCACAAGATTAGTCGTAGAGAATCCTCTCTACAATGCGTATGGAAGATACATAAACTTTCTAGTTTCAAAAGGATTCACAAAATATATTGGGGATGTAAAGTTTGTGAATAAAAAATTATTTGGAAACCCAAAAGATGGAAAAATGTTGGTTTAGATTTTCTGTTCTCGTTTTTTCCAAAGTCCCATAAATAAGGGTTCAAAATAGGTATTTATAGGTCTGAGACAAATTTCAAGACGATGGCTCGTTCGAACGAAAATAAGGATCATTCGAATGAGAATGTCAGTTCGTTCAAATGAGAACAACGTGTCGTTCAAATGACAAAGACATTTCGTTCGATATGCACATATAAAGATCTTCTAATGAGAATTCACTATAAAGAAGTCTAACCTCGTTAGAAGTTCGTTTGAAGTAAATATCTAACGACATGGCTAGTTCGTTTGAACGAGATTCAAGGACAATTTTTTTTTTGTTTTTAAAATAAAAAAATTCAGCCTCGGTTTTTCTAGAAACACATCTCAAATATAAATATGAATAATTAAGAACTCCTGAAATATTTATACCTCCATGAGATGTAGAGGAGTCTTGAACTTGGAGACGTTGGAGTTCGATTCGATGTGTCGGTGCGAGAAAGTTTGTAACACAATACGCGAAATATGCCAAAGTGTAGATATATACAAATAAAAAAGCCTCAGCTACAATATTTACCCATATAATTATTCACATGCTCGCGCATTTTAGGAGAAGGAGAACATCTTTGTTTCCCATGAGATATCGAAAGGGCTAAACTAGTGCCTAACATCTTCTCAATCCGTAACATAGTCTATGAGTCCACATATTATTTGGTTTCACATGCAGTAGTAGTCTTTTATCCCGTTTCTTTGGAGATGGCTATTTCTTTTGTCTGTTTTGAGTAAAATAGAATAGGAACTCTGATATCTACACATTCACACACCTCACATCACCAATGGTGGTCGTGTTATGTGCTTTGTCGGCCGCGACTTATGGGAGCGAGGAAAGACAAGGGTTGGGATGTCCACACACTACCCATGCAATATTTCTAATCTCTTCATAATTTTACAATAAAAGACCAACCAAAGCTTTGTAACGAACTTGGAAAATACAATGTTACAACCATGTAAATAATGAGCAATCTTAAAAGGTTTTGATAAGCTTCAATGTCATCTAAATGAATAATATCTTCGATTATTTCTTGAATGGTTGTCTTGTTTAATTATTTTTTTTGCCCAAATCTTTGTTGCAATTTTTTTTATTCCATCTCGATAACTGTTATTGAGGTCCTTGGTTATAAACATATATGTTTCCATTTAGTCGACAAGGCAGATATTAAACGAATGCCTTCTGTTTTTAGATTTACCAACTTACTTCCAAAGTGCAACAAGTTATCCTTATTGCTATAAGTCGAAGCTATCTTCATAGAAGATTTTTCTATGTTGGATACTATGGCTTACGTGATATTTCCATTGTATTGCCTTAACGAGATGGTAACATGGAGTCTTTAATATTGCATCGAGATTTTCTATTTGCAATATAATCTTTGTGCTTGTTTATTAATTTAATAAGTGGGCAAATTTTTTACCTCATTGGTGCTTTTATCTCCATCACGTTTTTCTTTGTACTCTTCTCATTCCCTTCATTTGATAAAATTTTCACCTGTCTGGTGAGTATTCAATATTGGAATTATGTTTTGCCTTTCTTTTCAGTCTAGCTTTACTCGCTGGGATTGAATCGCTACTTAAGGTAACTGCTATTAGTGTACCAAACATGAGTTTCACTTTCTTTATATTAATAAGTAAAATAAGATATCAGATATCAACATTTGTTTTCTTATAAATATTAATAAAAATGATATGGAAAATGATTAAATTAAGTGTTATAAGTATTTATATTTTTACAACTATAGCACATTATGGGTATTGTGGGAGCCCATTTGATATAACTTGCGAGAATAGCCGACCAGCCTAGATGGATCAACACATTGCCTAGCCTAAATCATGAATCATTTAAATGATCGAGTATTCAAGATACATTAGAGAACTTATGGATAAAGTCAAATCACACACTGATAATCTCGGAAGAGATATTTAGGTATTCCTTGGCTTATCCACGTATTAGTTTGGGTTCCTTGCATAACTCAAACTCTATGATAAAACATTTATAAATTGTACACCCTGACTTGGGGTAAAGGGATTGTAACTTGAGACTTTGAGAGAAATATAATATAAATAGTAACCTCTCCGTGAATGTAGGCAATTTTTCGAACCATGTAGATCATTGTGTTGTGATCTTTTACTTTCTGTCTTTGTGATTATTTTAGTGGATTCCTGTATTGTGATATTTTTTGTACTCACAATTGGCACCGCATGTGGGAAGTGAGTTTCATTCCTACAAAAACATTCATTAACAGAAAGCACATGATGTCTCACCACGGTAACAACATCCCCTAAGTTGGCGATGTCCAAGAAGATCCAGTTCTTCCCAGGGTCAGGTCTGAGATTCGCTAGCATACAAACCCCAGGTTCTGCCAGGATTGGCAACCCTCTGAAGAAAGTCAGGGGAAAACTAGGTCTACATAGATCCCTATGTTGGTCAACGCTTATGAAGTCAGGATTCATGAACAAGAGGAGGTTGCACGCCTCCAACTATAAGAAAATTCTCTCTTACAAAGGCGACTTGAAAGAATAGAGAGAGATCTCCAAAGGGATACTAGAAAATATCATAATAGGACTCCTAGTCCTTAGGCAAGCAACACTCACAGTTGAGGGAGCAGCTCCAGGCGCGAACATGAGAGAAATGAACATGACAGGTCACAGCGTGGACGATCAAATCATGGCCATCCAGAAAGATGCCACATGAGCAATGATCGACAAATTAAAGACATAAGGATTTTGGTCCGTAGGGAGATGGACTATCATCCATCCCACCATAGGGCCATATCCACCAGAGAGATAGTCAGGAGTGATCTCAACACTCATGTGAAGTCCCCCTATTTAAGGGAAATCAAAGAGGAGGAGCCCCCAAAAAAGTTCATTATCCCTGGGTTCAAAGTCTACGATGAGAAAATAAATCCTAAAGTCCATGTCAGGAAATAACGGCAAACACTGACCTTACAGATCCACAATGACGTACTCATGTGTCGAATTTTCCCTTTTAGACCACATGATGTAGTACAAAAGTGGTTTAAGAGGCTGCCTCATAGGTTGATTAGAAACTTCGCAGCCCTAGCAGTGGCTTTCATGGTTCATTTTAGAACCAATATCTCCCATCCCAAGCGAATAGATGCACTGCTTACAATGAAGAAGAAGCCATGGGAGAACCTTCGAGAGTAAGCCAAAATATATTGGGAAGTTTTCAATTAGGTGGAGTATTGCTCGGAGTAGGTTGGCATAGAAACTTTTAAAATTGGCCTGCCAACCACCTCTTTACTGCACTAGTCCCTTAGTAAAAAAGAGTCCAGCACCATCGACGATCTTATGGCCCAAATTGAGAAGTACGCCAAGGTAGAAGATGTGGTTCATTCTAATGTAGGGGACAATAGTCGAGTGAAAGTGAACAAGGGAACATAGAATATTGATACTCAAAAGAAGGGAAATAATAATAGAGGCAAGAATGGATCTAAGAATGGTAATAAGGCCGACCCCTCCATGGCGTTCCATGCTATTAACATAGTATTCAAGGAACCCATTTATAAAATTTTGAGCAAAATTAAAGATGGACCATTTATCAAATGGCCCAAAAAGAAGGGTGGCAACCCAACTAAAAGGAACAATGCTCTAAGATGCACATTCTATAAGAAGGGAAGCCATAGAACCGAGTAACGCAAGGCTTTGAAGTCACATCTAAAAGAGTTAGCCCAAGCGGGGCACCTTAACGAGTACAATGAGAAAAAAGTTGACAATGTCGTAACCAATGGAGACCAGAAGCTAGATAACGTCCTCGACAAGGATACATGCCATGAGTTCATAATTATCCATGGGGATTTAGACCTCATGAATATCCACGGGAACACCGTTCGAATGAAACTCAAGAAAGTGACTGCCATTATAGAGGATTTTCAGATCAACCCTACCAAAATCCAGTCTAGTACACGTCGGTGACCAAAGGATGTCGACTATACCAAGAATATCATATTTACCGAGGAAGATTTGATTGGGGTGAGAACCTCGCATCATGATGCACTTGTGATCACACTCAAAATAGCCAATTAGGATGTTGATAAGCTGCTTGTGGATCTGGGGAGTTCGTCGGAAGTAATGTACCTGGAATTGTTCCATAAATTAAAGCTGAACATTACCGACCTCAAAGAGACCACAGTTTCGTAGGTCAGCTTTGCGAGAAGGATCACGTTGCCGTTGGGAAAGATAATTCTCCTTATCATAACAGGAAACATATCAAAACTAATCGAGTTCTTAGTGGTGGATATCGAGTCCTCGTATCACACCATTTTTAGCAGAGGTTGGCTCCATGACATGAAAGCCGTACCCTCCACTTATGACCAGAAGTTAAAGTGTGTTACTGATCGAGGTGTTGTAAAAATTCGTGGTGTCCAGGCCATAACCAGGAAGTGCTTTATTGTAACTATTCGCTCGAAGAAAGAAAAGAATGAGGAGATAGAAAATGCTTAAGAGGGAGCCTAAGAGGGAGATGTTCCCTCCAAATAGCAACAACGGTACGATCGACCAGGGGCGGAGGAGACCAGGTTCCACCCCACTAATAGGGTCATTGAAAACCTATAAGAAGTTGTAGCCAACGACAAGTCAACATAAATGATGTTTCTGATCGAAACCATGCTTGATGATCAAAAGAAGATGGAGTTGATTGCGTTCCTCAAAAGAAATTTGGACATTTTTTCTTGAGAACCATATGATTTTCTTGGGATTGATCCTAATGTAGCCTGCCATCGCCTTCACGATTACCCGACCTTCATGCTGATCACTCAAAAAGCTCGCCGAACAACCACCGAAAAGGCTAAAGGGGTGGATAACGAAGTGGGGAAGCTACTAGATGGAGACATGAACCATTAGGGAAGTTCATTTTCCCAAATGGTTGTCTGTAACACTCCATATTTCTGAGTATTTGAATTTAAATAATTCGGTAATTAACTAGTGTTATTTTAAATTACGCTAGAAAAGTAATTTAATTTAATTGAATGATAATGTGATTATTTAATTTTAATCGAGAGAGAGAGAGATAATGATTAATATCATGAATTTAATTTACTAAGTGAATAGTAAATAATGTACGAAAATTATTACGTGTAATAGCGGGTGATGTTGGCGTAATTAGGTTTTTCTTAACCGGGAGTCGCGTGTAGACTAATTTGAGATCGAGATGGAATAATTATGTAGAGTGACTCGGATGATAATTTCGAGGTCACAACTGACTCCAGAAGGTCTAAATAGTTAAAATAGTATACCCGGGGTTATCGATTGGGTCTTGGGGCATTTTTAGGCTAAAATGACATTGTATAGAGGCATTTTAGTCATTTGGGAAATGAAGGTTATAAGACCTACGAATTTTTAACTCCTTTATCAGACATTAGATCAGAGGGTCTAGGGTTAGAAACTCAAAATACAATGAGAGTCCATTTGAGAACAAAAGGAGAGAGTTCTTGAAGGTTTTGAAGATATTCTTGGAGCTTTCATCTTGTTCTTGCACCACAAACCTATTGGGAAGGAAGATTGGAGGAGGAAACAATCAAACCCGATGACAAGCCGCGAAATCAAACCCTACTGATCAAAGGCAAGTGTTTATATACAAGTTATTTGAAGTTATAATACCCATGTGATCGAGGTTTTATTATATATTGACTAAAGTGATAATTCTTGGAAGAAAAGAATGATTTAAACGCATGTTTGGGTAGGAATTACATGTAGAAAAAAATGATATCAGTAGAGGATAATAAATTAGATATTTAATGTTATTATCCACAAATTTAATCCGGGTTTTTGATGATTAATGATGGAAGAACATAAAACCTAGGGTTTTGAGGATTAGATGTTTAAATCCCTTCTTGAATGGAAATTATAAGATTTTGATGTTGTTTTAATGTTAGAAATCATCCTAATGCATGTAGAAAAGGCTAGGGACAATTTGTTTTAAGTTTGATGAAGAAATATGTAAGTTATGTGGGTGTTAATGGTTAAAAACATACTTGCGTAAGGAAAAAGATTCAACAGTATTTCGAATCGATTTCGACAAGAGGCGAATTAATTTGGCAAGGCGAATCGATTCGGTTGTCGAGAAAATATGAGAATTTCCCTTTTTAGCATAGAACTCCTAAATTATTATCGGGAAAACTTTGGGACATTGTTAGAATATAATGAGGGATCTACTATATTGTAGTAGTCCATGATAGGGTTATGGGAATTAAGTCTTATCGAGAAAAGTAAGAGGAAGATTAAATGGGATTAAATAATAATGTAATTAATTCACGAGAATGAGAATGTAATACGGGAAAGCATGAGTGAGTTTATGGCATGGACCATTAGGCAAAGAAAGACTTAACTACTGAAATAAGACAAGGGGTAACTAGGACCCTTAGAGTAGAGAATAATACTCCATTAAATGCGATTGTGAGAATAATCATCAATTGAATGTATAATGAGTATTAAAGTGATATATATTACATACAAATGATGATAATTAGGTGGTGTGAATATCTACTGAATATATAGGTTGTGTGTGTAACTATTATAAGATTGATGACATATGTTAAAATACCTATGCTGCCTGCTAACGATGCTGTAAATAGCACCACCAGATAAAGTGTTAACAAGCTCAAGCTAGTGATAATAATGGCAACATAAGAGTGAATATATAGTAGAATGAGGTGAGGGGAAGAGGATGAACACTAGTATGTAAGTGTTTCAGCCAATCTGGCCTACGTCCACTATGAGTGTGTGTGAGTAATTCCACTAGATGAAGGCACTAATGGACATAAATACGATCTCTAAAGATTTCTCTCTCTACTGTGTAAACTAACAGAGTTTCATCTAGGGTTGAAATTATGAATCCCTTTACAAGGTAGAGGAAGACCTCTATATATAGTGTTTGGGGGGTGTAATATACTCCCCCAAGCATGCAATGAGCATGTGCATGAGGATCAAACTATTATATGAATAACACTTGGCTGATCTTATGTAGATAATGATGACCTCAATATTCCCTCACGTGAGGGGAATAATTTGGTTATAACTAATTTGTCCACGTGTTTAAAACCTTACATGTTCTTGTAAATGCTCGACCCTGTGTCCTTGACTGCTGTAATCTCGGCCCGGATGAGTACGAGGTTGGTGAAGTTTGATAGTGCTGCTTTGTCTTCTCTAATCGTGATGACCTCGGCCAGGAGGGCTGGCCGAGGTTGGGTATGAGGTAGATGTAATGTCAGCTGAGGTCGATAATGATGTTGGCAGTTGATTAAGCCTATGAGACTCTACTGACCTCAGATGATGCAGAGCCGAGGTTGGTGTATGAGGGGCCGACCTTATAAATAACGAACTTGCTGATGGTTGTCATAAGCTTCTTGTCAACTCGACTATGAGACTGACTGAGGTTAGTCATTCTGAGTAAGAGGGTGCACTTTGGGCATATCAATCGCCCCTTAGCCCTTAGTCTTCTGTGTGAATAGATGTTTGAGGGGTATGTGTGTTTGGCCGAGGCTGAGTCTCTTTGGGTGCCAATGTTTTCTTGACACAAGTCACTTATTGAAGTGACAAACGTATTCCCCAAGGTGAGATAATTCTAACTGGTCTTTTGGGTTCCTTAGGGCAATAATGGGGGAATTGGGAATCGCACCCCATTATTGAGTAGGTTTAAAAACACCTTCTCTTTCCTCATTCTCTTTTTCTTTCTCCCTCCCAATCTTTCTTTGAAACTACGATTTCCTTCACACCTCCATTGTTGGCTGCGATTGAAGGTTTCCTTCGCTTCCTAACCTCTTCTTCCCTTACTCGCGACTAGCCAGGTATTGTTTTCGACCTCTCTTTTCCATTTTTGGTCATTATTTTGCATTTCTGAATTTCCGGTGAGGTTTTTTTTTTGGCGAAGCTTTCCACCACTGTTAAGTGGTTATTAAATTAGGCTTTCAGTGATTAGGTGGACTTGGGACTGTTGTTGGCTGATCCGAGGTTGTTTCAGCCATAAACAACCCTTTTTTAGGTTTACCGGTGATCCTTCGGTTGCCTTATCCGACGACCTAGTTCTTGAGTGTTCTTCAATTAAGTGTTTCAACTTCCCCTTTTTGATATTTAGTTTGGGTTCTGTTAAGTTGTGTACTTGTTTGTGGTTTGAGTCCTTCCTTCAAGTGTAGTGTCATCTCACTTATGCTCAGAACCTTGTACCAACTTATAGTAGAGTTCCCCCATCATTGATGCCATTCCTCTATCGGCTGCCACCGGGGCTGAATTCTCTAAGAGGTTTCTTGGTGGTGTTCCTGCACCTATCCAGGACGATGTTGCTGGGGATGGTGATGATGGTGAGGAGAGTGATCTTGATACATCTGAGGCGACCGAGATTCAAAGCACCATCAGTGAGTACGACCTTATTACTTTTAGAAACCTCTATTCCATAAATTCTTCCATCATCCTTAGGAAACCTCCGAGGGATGAGAGGGCCTTTGATGGCCGAGATGGAGAGATCTGTGTCTATAAGCAGATGTTCAAGTTGGGCTTCCATCTTCCTATTCACCCAACCATCAGAGCTATACTTTCCCATATAATTCTAGCCCCTTCCTAATTATTCCCCAATGCCTGGAGGGTTATGATTGGGGCCATCATCCTTTGGAGGGTTGTCCATCACTCAGACCTTCCAGTTAGATTTTTCACTGGTTGTTATATTCCTTCATCTGACGAAAATAACCCTAGCTATTACCACTTCTTAGCAAGGAAATCAGAGAAGAAAATACTGTTGGTTACCCAAACTTCGAACCACAATTAGAAACCTCGGTACTTATTTGCTTTAGGGGTATGGGAATTTGGTTCAGATGAGGCTTCTGGAACGTCAGTTCCAAGGACCCTTTTGAGATGGGGGAAGTTCTCCCTTGCTGTCAAAGTTGACCCTGGATTTAGCCAGGACAATTGCAAAAAAGTTGAGGACCTTAACAATCAGGGAGAGCAGGGTCGTCTTGTAAAATATGAACATCTGATGAACCCTATTACCTCTCTCAAACAGGGTTAGGGGATGGTCCTTTGGAAGATCTTCGTGAGTCTTAATTTTTCTTAAGTTATACCTTTTATTTTTTATATCTCTCACTAACTTAGAGACTTGTCTTTTGCAGAGCGCCCTGAAGGCATATCAGACGACCTTTATGAAATATCTGCTCCTGGTCTTTTGAAGCTAATGGAAAAGAGGGGTGGCAAAAATGTACCCCCACCTGCCACCAAGAAGAATATCGGTACCTCCAAGGCCGATGTTAATAATAATAGGAAGACCATAACTAAATTGGATCATAGGAGGCCGGGCAAGACTCAAACCAGGGATCGTGCCATTCCCATCTCTACAGATGATGCCCTGGATACTCGTCTTGCTCAGCTTAAAATCAGTGATAGCTTGATCAACCACCGTCTGAAGGCTGTCGATGCTATCGACACAATAATGAATGAATAGGACAAGCATTTTTTCTACTCATTGGACATCCCGTTGTTGGCCGAGTTTGCTCTCCACAAGTCAATTCAGGTACTAGTTTTAACTCAATTGATCATTTGCTCTTCATAAGTGTAAAATCAGCTTTTTAGAAATTATAGCTTATATATTCTTACATCTGACCTTCTTCTGTAGGGTGCCTTGTCTTTTCATCGCTTTGTTGATTGGACTCTGAAGAAGATTCCCCTTATAGATAAGGGTCAGGAGGCTGAGAAGGTTTATGCCTCTTTGAATGTAGAGGTTGAAAGGCTTAAGGGAGTTATCCAGCAGAGGGACAACGACATATCTAAGCTCAAGAAGGACCATGATGTAGCTCTAAGGCCAAGGATGATGCCCTTCAGTCTAAGGTTGATGCTGCAGTCAAGGCTGCTTTGGAAGATGCTACTGAGATGACCATCGAAGACTACAAGGTCTTAGATGAATTAATTAACTTTGGTTTTAAATATCTTGAAAGAGGTGTTAAAGTGACTAGAAAATGGGTCTCCATAAAGGAGAGTGAGTCTGGTGTCTTGACTGCATTAGACTTTGTGGTTCTCGACTTTGGAGACCCTCGGTTTGCTCAGGCCTA
Source organism: Sambucus nigra (assembly GCA_949130495.1). Classification (NCBI taxonomy): domain Eukaryota; kingdom Viridiplantae; phylum Streptophyta; class Magnoliopsida; order Dipsacales; family Adoxaceae; genus Sambucus; species Sambucus nigra. The sequence goes on from OX422220.1 coordinate 255,172,714, forward strand.
GCAGGAAGATGAGGAGTCTGATGCTGCTCCAGTCGAGACTTCTCCTCTCAAAGTCACTAAAATTAAAGACGTTTCTCATCATGATGATGGAGCTGAAGTGACAAACGTCGGCCATGACCAGACGACTGTAGCTACAAAGACATATGCCCTTTTCTTGTGAAGCTTTTTAAAATTGTAATTTTGATTTCCCTTTTTTCTATACCTCTTATTTTTATGAACTCTGGTGGCCTCTTGATACTCCTAATTTGTAACTCTGAATCTTTTTAATGATAATCATTAGTCCAATCTTCTTCAGACTCTATTGCTTCATATGATGTTTTGCTTGAAATTTATATGCCTTACCTTTTCAATTTTCACCAAACTAATGATGTTTATCGTTTGAGGTCTTCATACTATGATGTTTCACTTCTCATGTTTAAGATCCAAAGTCACCATATTATGATATTTCACCTCATAATTTTTCACCAAATATTGATGTTTAAGGTCTGAGGTCACCCTATTATGATGTCCCTCGTAAATTTCACTAAATTAATGATGTTTAAGGTCTGAGGTCACCATATTATGATGCTTACCCTCATAAATTTTCACCAAATTAATAATGTTTAAGGTTTGAGGTCATCATATTATGATGTTTGACCTCATAAATTTTCACCAAATAATGATGTTTAAGGTCCGAGGTCAACATATTATGATGTCCCTCATAAATTTTCACCAAATTAATGATGTTTAAGGTTTGAGGTCACCATATTATGATACTTACCCTCATAAATTTTCACCAAATTAATGATGCTTAAGGTATGAGGTCACCTCATAAATTTTCACCAAACTAATGATGTTTAAGGTTTGAGGTCACCAAATTATGATGTTTACCCTCATAAATTTTCACCAAAATAATGATGTTTAAGGTCCGAGGTCACCATATTATGATGTTTCACCTCTCAAATTTTCACCTAACTAATGATGTTTAAGGTTCGAGGTCACCATATTATGATGTTTCACCTCATAAATTTTCACCAAACAATGACGTTTAAGGTCCGAGGTCACCAAACTATGATGTTTACCCTCATAAATTTTCACCAAATAATGATGTTTAAGCTCTGAGGTCACCAAACTATAATGTTTACCCTCATAAAATTTCACCAAATAATGATGTTTAAGGTCTGAGGTCACCATATTATGATGTTTCACCTTTCAAATATTCACCAAACTAATGATGTTTAAGGCCTGAGGTCACCAAATTATTATGTTTACCCTCATAAGTTTTCACCAAACTAATGATGTTTAAGCACAATCTAACGATATTAGCACAACATTGCTATCTTTTCATTGACATCCTTCATATAAACTGGTACATGCATTATAAAAAGAAATAATTGCAACATCATAAGTAATATTTCTTCAAGTGATCGGCATTCCAAGGATTGGAGAAAAGTTCTCCTTCAAGATTTTCTAGCCGGTAGGTACCAAGCACAACCTCATCAACTACCCTATAAGGACCATGCCAATTTGGATGGAGTTTATTTTCCTTTAGCCACGTATTCTTTAGGAATAGGTCTCCCATAGCTATATGCCTTGATTTCACCCTTTGATTATAGAATCTCGCAGTTATCTACTGGTATGCTGCCTGTCTTATCTCTGCATTCTCTCTTCTTTACTCGATTAAATCAAGATCAAGTCTTCTCTCTTACCCGTTCCTCTGACGGTCATAGGTCTGAACTCTATGAGTGGGAAGTCCTACCTTTATTGGGATGACAACCTCTGAGCCATGGGCTAACATGAAAGGAGTTTCTCCTGTTGGTGTCCTTGCTGTCGTCCTGTAAGCCCATAACATAGCACTACCTCCTACATCCATCTTCCTTTGGCCTCTTTCAACCTCTTTTTTATCCCATCAAGGATTGCTCGATTTGTGACCTCGGTCTGACCATTTGCCTGGGGTCGGCCAGGAGAAGAGAAGAACTCCTTGATCCACTCTTTCGCAGTATTTTTCTAAGGAAACATTCTTGAACTGGGTTCCATTGTCTGAGATGAGGGTATTTAGAAGGCCATACCTGCATATAATGTTCTTCCAGATTAACTTGAAGGTCTTCTGCTAAGTGATTGTGATCATTGGCTCAGTCTCTACCCATTTGGACAAATAATCAATTGTCACGATCAAGAATTGATAATTATTTACAGCTCTTGGAAGGGGTCCTACCAAATCAATGCCCTATATTGCAAATAGATAAGGGGAGATTATTAAAGTCATATATTGATGAGGTTGATAAGGGATGGTGGAGAATCGTTGGCACTTATCAGACTTCTTTACATACACAGCTGCATCTTTGGCTAAGATCGGCCACCAGTACCCCTGAGTGATTATCCTCTTAGCTAATGGCCTTCCCCTATGTGACTGGAACAAGAGCCCTCATGCACGTCTTGCAAGATGTGTGAAACCTATGAAGGGTGGACACATCTGAGGAGAGGTAGTTGGAACCCCTTTTTATACAAAACATCTCTCACAATTGAGAATTTGTTAGCTCTGAACCTCAACTTTCTCCTTTATGACTTTGACTCTCGTAGGTCTCCCTCTCTGATGTATCTGATAAAAGGATCCATCAATGAGGCTCCCATATTCAAATTAAGGCAAGGTCTGACAACCTCTTCTTCTTCAATGGTCGGCTTGAGCTGAATTTCAACGGGTATTGTTCTTCTTATGTCTGTTCTTGTTGTTGAGGCCAACCTCACGAGTACATCGACTCGACTGTTGTCTTATCGAATTATCCTCTTCATCTTTACTTACTTAAATATTTCTAGCATCATTCTCACCCTATTTAGGTATTTTGCCATCCTTTCATCTTTGGCCTCATACACTCCCAGGATTTGGTTGACGACCAACCTTGAGTCACTTTGGACTAGGAGTTGGCCGACACTAAGGGCTTTTGCCAAAGAGAGACCTTCTATTAATGCCTCATACTTTGACTCATTGTTCGAAGCTTTAAAGTTGAACCTCAACGCATATTCAATATCAATACCATCTGGTGCTGACACTATCAGCCCCGCTCCACTCCCGGTTTTATAGGATGATCCATCAATAAAGAGGTTTCAAATAACTTCATTTAAAGAGAAGTTTCCCTCTAATAGGATCCCTTGCTTGAAGAGGTACCTGTCTTACTCATTCTCAACTATTATTTTTCTGACTTTGCTTGACTCAACCTCGTCCGGATCTTGGAAGACATTTCTATTTGGTTCATCTGTAGCATTTTGACTAATTTCAACCTCAGCCTCTTCCCAGGTAAACTCGGCTACAAAGTTTGCGAGTGACTGACCCTTAATGGCAAGCATGGGTTGATAAACAATGTCACATTCCCCCAACTTGATGGCCCAAGTCATCAGCTTGCCTGACTTCTCAGGCTTATGGAGGACCTGCCTGAGTGGGGAATCAGTGAGGACGACCATAGAGTGGGCTTGGAAGTATGGCTTCATTTTCCTAGAAGCATGTATTAGAGCATAGGCTAATTTTTCAATCCGAGGGTACTTCTGTTTAGACCCTTGGAGAGCTTTACTATTGAAGTATACTGGCCTCTACACTCAATAATTTTCTCTTACTGTTGCCGCAGTAATGGCTGACTCTAAGATAATTAGATATACATATAGCTTCTCACCTAGAATTGGCCGAGATTGGAGTAGAGGGGATCCGAGGTAGAACTTGAGCTCCTTAAAATCTTTGTCACATTCCTTGTCCTATTCAAAGGACTTTTTAAGCACTTTAAAGAAAGGAAGATACTTGTTGTAGCTCTTGAGATGTACCTATTAAGTACAACAACTCTTCCGGTTAACCTCTGAACGTCTTTGATAGTTCTGGATGTCTTTATTTCTAGCAAAGACTTGATTTTCTCAGGGTTAGCCTCTATTACCCTTCGGTTGATAATGAGCCTAAAATTTTTCCTACTCCTACCCCGAGGACACATTTGGACAGGTTAAGCTTCATCCTATATCTGTCCATAGTGTCAAAAATTCTTTCAAGGTCGGTCACATGAGTGTCGGCCTTCAGACTTTTTGTCAGCATGTCGTCTATGCAAACTTCCATGGATTTGCCTATCTGATCTTCGAACATCTTATTTACAAGACATTGGTAAGTAGCCCCTACATTCTTCAGGCTGAAGGGCATAACTTTGTAGAGATAGGTCCCCTTGTCTGTGATGAATGTTGTCTTCTCTCAGTCTTTTGAATTCATGAAGATCTGATTATTACCTGAATATGCATCCATGAAGCTCATGAGCTCATGTCCTGCTGTGGAATCCACCATCTGATCAATACGAGGTAGGGGAAACTGTCTTTTGGGCAAGACTTATTTAAATCAGGGAAGTCTACACACATCCTCCATTTCCCATTTGCTTTAGGCACTATGACAACGTTAGATAACCACTCAGGGTATATGACCTCTCTGATGAACCTGGCCTTATCAAGCTTTCTAACCTCTGCTCTGATGACATCAGACTTCTCGTTTGAGTATACTCTTATTCTCTGCTTGATGGTCCTGGCGTCTTCTATAACATTGAGTTTATGGCACATAATCTCAGGGTCAATACCTGGCATGTCTGCATGGCTCCACGCAAAAATACTCCGTCTCTTCTTTAACAGCTTTACTAGTTCCTCCTTGATCTCAGGTCTTAGGGCTTTCCAATTTTAATGGTTTTTTTCGGCTCGTCCTTATTGAGGATGATGGATTCTACCTCCTGTGCGGCCTCTCCCTTTTTGAGTTTTGTTTCATCTTTAGGATCAAATGTGTCGATATTGTATGTGGCTATTGCCCTCTTATGAGCCTCTATCTCTTCCGCAGAATTAAAGTAGCATTCACGTGCCGATTATTGGTCACCTTCACTTCCCCTACTCTATAGGGAGTCGAGAATTTTAGCATTTGGTGGGCCGTTGAAGGCACGACCTCAAATTCCTTGAGGGCTACTCATCCTATAATGAGGTTATAAGCGGAGAAGATGTTTTCATCCATTACAAAGAAATTGATTTTTCTGGTCAACCTCTTAAGCCATTCATCTCCCATTCTAACATCCATCTCATACATCCCCAATGGATGAACCTTTTTACCACTTAAGACAATCAAGGGATGATGATAAGGGACAAGCCTAGCTCTGCTGAGGCCTAGGCTCTTAAAACAGGGCCAAAACATAACGTCTGCTAAACTTCCCCTATCAACGAAGATCCTCTAAACTTCACACCCATGCAAACTTGTGGTGATTACAAGGGGGTCATTGTGAGGAGCTAAGATACCTTTGAAATCAAGCCGTGAGAAGCCAACTATGAGGGTGTTCATATCTACCTTCTTTCTTTTCTCGTGTTTAACCTCTGTAGATGCCAAGTTCACTAGCTCGGATTTAGTCATCGATTTGGCCTCTGCCACATGATCCTTACGTTCAACTACCTCTAAGACACCCCCTACTAGTCCTCTACAGATGGTGTTCACACCGAAAAAGGTCATACCGACCCTCTTAACTGGGACATTATCGTCTTTTAGTGGGAGGTCAGGGTCATCATCATCATTATCTGAGTCTTCGTCTCTTCTGGCTGGGGCATCTTCTTGGCATTTATGATTTCTTTTCTTCTTAGGGTCATCTCTTCTCCCCTTAGGAGCTCTACCATTCACGTACTTTTTGAGCTTTCTAGACGTCAACATTTTCTCAATCTCGTCCTTCAGGGCGAAACACTCATCGATTAAATGGCATGATCTTGATGGAACTCGCACCATAGATTCTTATTTCACTTATGTGGAGGAGCCTTAAGCTTTTTCGACCATCTCAGGGATCTATGATTCTTTATTTCATTGAGGATGTGTTCACAACTTACAGTTAGAGGAGTATAGTGTATAAACTTATCATCTGCAGTCCTCTTATTTACATCCTTCTGCCTTTGAAATTTCCCACTAGTACTCCCATTATCATCCTCATACTTTGCAGCCATTGCCTCCTCTGCGTTCATAACCTTTCCAGCTATTGCTAACAGCTCGGCCATGAACTTAGGAGGGTTTTCAGCAAGCTTCCAGAGTAGTTGTCTCTTCTAAAGTCCTCTAATAAGGGCTGTCATGGCTATACTCTCTTCATAATCTTCAACCTCCAATTTTTCCTTATTGAACCTCGCGATGTAATCTCTGAGGCTTTCATTTTTGTCTTTATTTACATAGAGCAGATGGGTTGTCTTCTTTTGAGGTCTTACCCCAAAGTCGAAGTTGTGTATAAACCGCTCGGCTAAACCCTTAAAGCTCTCAACAAAATTTTTAGGAAGAGAAGTGAACCAGATATGTGCAGCTCCTGTTAAAGTTCTTGAGAAAGCTCATAATATCATCTCATCAAGGATTGAATAAATGTTTGCTGGAGACTGATACTGATACATCTCAATATGATGCACTGGGTTAGTACTTCCATCGTACTTGGGAGACACCATTGGTGGTTTAAATTTGGCAGGGGTTGGGAAGTTGACTCACTAATGGGGAGCCCTCTGAGAATCCCCTTTATAGTGGGTATCAGATTTTTATGAGGTTCCCTATATTCTCTTTCAGCCTCTAAATAGAGTCATTCCATGGTTTAGCAACATCATCCTGGATGAGTTTATCCCCAGCCACCTCCAACGGGTGAACTGAGGGTTCCCCGACTGTAGCACAACGTTGACTATTGACCTCCTCTTGATCCCTATCTCGGCTATGTTGGGGTCGGCGATAACGTGGCCGATGATCATCACCTTCCCTTAACGATCCAGCTATGCTTCTTGACCTGGATAACCTCTACCTCCGATCATTAACTGGGCCGAGCCTTTCAAAGGCCGAACCTCTATTTAAAAATCAAAAGCTGATCCTCTTTGGCGTCCATCACAATCTTGTCTTTTACACTGACCTCGACTTTGCTAGATAGGACATATAGTGTTGTTTGAAACCTCATACGGCTCCCATAATTCTTCCTGTGCATCCTATGCCTCAATATCATCATACCTATCCTCAGGGCAAAGGTTTCCTTGCCTCCCCAAGCGTAAATGCCTAGGGTCATCAACATCCATCCTCCGTTGAGGAGTATGTTGTTCTTTTCGCGGTGTTTGAGGTGGTCCCCTGGACTCAGGATGTGGTTGAACATCCACCAAAGTAATCATCTCTGGTGAGACCCCAGGTGGTCTTATTATATTCTGGCTTAGCTGGGCAAATTTCTCCTGCATCGCTTGCTGCGTTGCAGTCAAGGACTTCAAGGCTACTGCCACCTCAACCATCTCGGGTTGGGGTGGTACCTGGCTGGAACTAGGTCCTCCAACACCAGATGGTGGAGGAGGTGGTGGTAACTCTGGTGCCATGGAAAAAGACTAGAGAGTTTGTTACTTTAAAGGACCTCTTTCAATGGTGAAACAACTTCACGCAAATGGCGAAGCCTGGTTCACCACCAGAGTCTCCGACGAGGTTAAGTAGCAAAAGAGGAGGAGATGAATTCTCTCGTTCCCACAGACGACGCCAAAATGATGATGCTATAAATAGCATCACCAGATAAAGTGTTGACAAGATTAAGCTAGTGATAACAATGGCAACATAAGAGTGAATATATAGCAGAATGAGGTGAGGGGAAGAGGATGAACACCAGTATGTAAGTGGTTCAGCCAATCTGGCCTACGTCCACTATGAGTGTGTGTGAGTAATTTCACTAGATGAAGGCACTAATGGCCATAAATACAATCTCTCAAGTTTTCTCTCTCTACTATGTAAAACAACATAGTTTCGACTAGGGTTGCAATTATGGATCCCTTTACAAGGTAGAGGAATACCTCTATATATAGTGTTTAAGGGGTGTAATATACCCCTAAGCATGAAATGAGCATGTGCATGAGGATCGAACCAGTATGAGAATAACAACTGGATGATTTTATGTAGATAATTATGACCTCAATATTCTCTCATGTGAGGGGAATGATTTGGTTATAACATATTTGTCCACGTGTTCAAAACCTTACATGTGCTTGTAAATGCTCAGCCCTGTGTCCTTGACTGCTTTAACCTCGACCTGGATGAGTACGAGGTTGGTGAAGTCTAACAGTGTTTCTTTGTTTTCTCTAACCGTGATGACCTCGGCCAGGAGGGATGACCGAGGTTGGGTATGAGGTAGTTGTAACGTCGGCTGAGGCCGATGATGATGTTGACAGTTTATTGAGCTTATGAGACTCTGCTGACCTCGATTGATGCAGAGCGGAGGTTGGTGTATGAGGGCCGACCCTATAAAAGATGACCTTACTGATGGTTGTCATAAGCTTCTTGTCCACTCAGCTGTGAGATTGGCCGAGGTTAGTCATTCTGAGTAAGAGGGGGCACTTTGGGCATATCACCTGCTATCACGGAGGTTCTCGCACAGTGGGTGATCCTACCTTGCCGATTCCAGGGAGGTCTGGATTTGTGCCCCAGATCATAGAACTTATGGCAGATCACTATGTGTCTTGTATTAATGTGTCGAGCATGTCGTTTGGGTACATTAGGTATGTGAGTAACCCAAAGGATTAGAACTATGTTTGCCTCCACTGCTTGTTATGTGATTTTGGGTTCGAGGAGATGTACCAAACCATTTGTCCTTATTTAGTACGAGAGGTACTTGGACTGATAGTAGAGTATGCCCACGTTTTACGGTGGTCCTTTTGAGAGAGACCATAATGATATAATGATATATATGTATATATATATATATATATATATATATATATTAGCGAGATACATATATATGTACCAATGCGAATATTCTACTTAAGTGTGATAGTGGACAATTAGATAGTGTATATCTAAATATTGAATTAATTTGTCACACTTAATTAATTAAATAATGAGAATATAAGTGAAATGGTAATTTCAACTCTTATAACGTATGAGAAACATGAACTAACGAGTGAAGACTGTATGGGCAGTACGGGAACAAAGACGTGTTCATATTTAGAAATAAGTAAGTCTAGTTAGCTTGGGTAGAAGAGCTAGGTGGGCTAAGTAGAAACGTTAGGCGTGCACAATAGTTGAGAGGTGAAGAAACTCAAGAGAGTGTACGTGAACCTAACATGTGTAAACAATAACTGATTTTAAATGGTGATAAATACTTGCTAAATATTTTTAAAATGTTTTGGGTTCTAACCCTTGCTATAAAATCTTTTCAAAACCTTTTAGGTGTCCAACCACAAGAACGCACGATTTGATGATTATTTATAGTGACGTTTAGCTGCAGCGCTATGGAGGCTTGCAGAATTTTGATTAGAAGCATCTATCATTTCATTCTTCGCGTAGGATTTTATTCCAATATTTTAGTTTGGGAAGGTTGGCCCCATTTGAGACTTTATTCAAGTAGTATTTCAGTTTCAGACTTGTATTCAGATTTTCTTATTAGTTGGATTTATTATTTTGGTTTGGGATTTTTAGCCGTCGGTTTATTCGGCAAGACTTTATTTATTTATTTATTTATTTATTTGAGTTGGTTTGGATCCTAATATTGTGTGAATGTTGTTGTAGGAGGGTATCTTTACCGGGTTCTATGAATAACTAGAAAGGGTGAAGCGTGACCAACTCCAATGGACTCTGCCTTCAAGGTCCTAAAAGAACTTCTAGAGTAGCACCTGGTAAAACCTGATCCTTTTGGTAAAAATGGAACCAAAGTGAGAACTACTCCCTACAATAAGATGAACTTTATAATAATTGTTGATGTAAAAAACTAGATCACTCTAATTCTTCAATCACAGATAAATAAATAAGACAAAGATTTTTAAAGTGGTTCGGCTAGGAATAAAGCCTACGTCCACTGTTATGTTATTGCTGAGTGTTTGTGGAATTCTTGATTACAAGTTCTCTCCAGAAAATTCCGGTCCCCTTGAATGGGATCGATACAAGGTATTTATAGCCTCAAGGCTGTACATGAAAAGTCCAATACATTAAATGATATACATATGAATGGGTAATACATTTAATGCAGCGTGTGCGTCAAGAATCTAATGAATAGTTGAACAGTTGTCCGTCTGATGATTGATGACACGGCCGAGGTGCAGTTCGGACCGCCTTAGTTGCTCGTTGATCAAGAGTTCCTCGGAGTGCTTAGAGTATCTCGGGATGATATAGTTCCTCGGATGGAGTTCCTCGGCATGATAGAGTTCCTCGGTGTATTCTCGTTGCTCGGTATCAACCACGGTTATTCAGTAAATGATCTTCCTCGCTGTTATTGTGCCACGTAGATCGACACGTGTCTTCATACTATTCGTCCACGTCAGCATATTAATTTTGGTATCAACAGAAGCCCCCAATGTTTCATATTTCGAACTTTGAGGAGTAAGGGACATTCTTTCTCGTTATATGGTAATATTAAATGACCTTCCTGGGTTTTAGGAGCATTGTATTCAAATTTCCTTCTCATTTCGCAGTTTCCGCCTTTTTATAAGCGCTTCGATATTCGTGCAACTTTTGTCTTTTTAGCCGCCGGAAGTTCAGTAGTTTCTTTTTAGTAATCATTTCTTTCGCCGTTTCCCAATGCAAAGTATTTAAACTCCTTTGGTAACCATACCGTCGTCTACACTTTCCATTTTTCTGCATTCAAGTTTTCTATTCTCTTCCTCTCTCTTGTGTGTTCATCATTGTTTCCGTTCGTTGTCAACATATCTCCTTTCTTTCTGTAAGCTCTTCTTCCTTTCTTCTGCATCTCTTTTATTCAATATGGTTTATATTGTTGAATCTGCTGAGAAATTTCGTTCTGACTTTTCCATTCCTTCTTGGGTAACTCTAGAGGTTCTTTCTGAGCCTTTAGATTACTTTCGATTGGCTGAGGGACATTGGTTCCCCAGTCTTTTCATTGCTGAATGTGGTTTTTCTTTTCCCCCAAATCCATTATGTCTTGAGTTTTGTCAATATTTTGACCTTGTTCCTGCAAAAATAGCCCCCAATTCATGGAGAATAATTAACGGGGTGCACAAGTTAAATCTAACTCATGGGACTCGTATAGGGATCCCAGAAATCATGTACTGCTATAAATGGGCCACTTTAGATAATATTTATTATTTAAAAACTAGGTTTTTAAATAGAGCCCTTGTAGTTAACCTCCCTGATTCAAATAGAGATTATTTTGAGCATGGGTTGGTTATAAAAAATTGGCAACACGCGCCTTTATCTGGGAATGAAGTATACAACGGTCCCAGATGCCCCCCATACGGCAATGGGATAGGTTTATTTTTCATTTTTTTCATTTTTATTTTACTTATGAAATTGCGTATTCATCATGTTTGACAAAATGTGTGACTGAGATTTATGTATTTATTTGCAGTTGATAGTAAAAGAAAAACTCCAAAAGAGTCGGAAGTGAATATCAAGCATTTAAAACTTATCTGGAATTTGCATAAGACGATTGCAGACGAGCATATTAGATCTGCATCATATTTGCTGCAGTATAAGAGCTACACAACCTCTTATACTGCTCGCCCTGTTGAACCAGCCTCAACACCAGAAAGTTCATCTTCAGATTCTCATATTCCCCTATCTCAGAGAATGGGCAAGAAAAGAGCTCCTCCTGCTCTATTTGGTGAAATTTCTTCTGCTATTGAAGCAAAGAAAAGTAAAATTGATGTCCCAGAGGGGACTAAAAAAGTAGATGCCAGTTCCTCCAAATTTGCCGAGAAGCCCCCAGTGGCCCCGAGCAAGAAAATTGTTAATGCTGATGTAATTACAATATCTCCGACCAAGACTTCTTCCTTGGTTGATGCTGCTAACCCTCCTTTGAAGAGATCGAGGAAATCATCCTCGGTTAATCTCGCTGGAACTGCATCTTCTCTACCCGCTGGTGGTAGTAGTATTTCAAAAATCATTCTTCCGAGCTCTTCAACGAGCTCAGTTATACCCGAGGTTCTCGGGGTTGATGAAAAGATTCCTAGGGATACACTGACATCCCTTGCTGCTCGCCATCTTTCTTCAGTAAATTTCTCATACCTTTAGTCTTTCTTTTCTTTTTCCTGAAATCTTGTATTTGTGTTGACTCTATTGTTTTTCTTATCTTTCAGCTGGTGAATTGTTTCAATACCATCGTGAAGAAAGATCAAGCTATTAAAGCTTCTAGTTCCTCGTCCGATGTTGACGATGCCCTCTTGGGTTTAGCCCAATCTGTGAAAGAATCTCGCCAGCAGTACGTCGAGGAGAAAACTGTCTGGGAGAAAAAATTGGCTGCAGCTGAGGCTGATAAGATGAAGATGGCTGAAACCTCCAAGAATTTGGAGGAGAAGGTGAAAATCTTAGAGGTCAATCAGCAAAAGCGCGATGACCAAATGAAGAAGGCAGAAGAAGAACTGTCTATCCTGCGAGACATCAAAATCCAGAAAGAACAATTGGATGTCAAACTCTCCTCGGAGAAGTTGAAAAGAAAAGTTGCAGTTAGGAAACATTTCAGTGCTGGTTGGGAAAAAGGATGGGATAAAGGGATTGCAGCTATGACATCTCAAGTCAAATATGGGGAGTTGAAATACTTCTATGACGGTTGGGTAGCTGCTCTACAAGAGCTAAAAACCCAAGACGATTCTGAGCTATTCCAAAGACATCTCCCTGGTCCTCCTCCACCAATTGAGGAAGAAGAAGAAGATGAACCTGCATCAGATGAATCTTCCGTAGCTGTGGATGTTCCAATCTCTGCTTCTCAACCCTCTGTCATTGAGGACATTTCTTCTATGCCTCCTCCTGCTGAGAGGATTTCTGCCGACCAAGCTGTTGTTATCACCGAGCAACCGAGCTCCTCGTCCCAGCCTCCCGAGAAAGTCTTGGGAGACAAGGAAAAGGTGTGAAGTTGTTCGGTATCATTCTTATCTTTTATTATTTGTAATCGAACACTGTAATCCTTTTATGATCTAATAAAATACTTCTTTACTCATCGCCGTTATTGATGATTCTTTGTTGATTGTTGTCTTTTTCTTGTCTTTAGTTTGTTGCTAGAATGGAACTAATCTCTTCTCATGATACCGAGCTGATGCAGCAATGTCACCAATACTATAGGGCTGGTCATACAGACCTTAGTTCTTCTGAAATTGCTGACATTCTTGGTCATGATGCTTCAGAGCAGGCGACTGAGGCTTATCGGTATTTGAAAAGTTTACTCGACCGAGCTGTAGCTAACAATATCGCTTATTATGAATTGATTGAAGAGCTGCATTGTTCCTTAAAGGATCTCCAAGGCCAGCACAATAGATCGATGGCTTCATTACACGAGGAATATGAAAATAGATATCAACAACTTTCCTCTGATACAGGTCATAAAAAGATCATTGCTGCATATGACATTAGGGAAAGGACCCTAAAAGGTGAAGTTGAAGGCTGCCGACAAATTGCCGAGATCCTGGAACAAGAAAATAATAGTCTGCAGAAAAGATTGGCTCAATACGAATCCGTTGCCTCCTCTTCCAATGCATTAGTACCAGTTACTGATGAAGGTTTTTCGTTTCTAGAGGTTGAAAACGCCAAACTAAGGCAAGAGTTGGATGACTTGAAAAAGTCTATTATTCCTGTGACTGCTCGGGGACGAGGAAGGAGTTCTCGGGGACGAGGAAGAATCGTCGAGGAGCAAATTTCTCCAGTTGCTTCTCGGAGCCGATCAAGAGTTCTTGGCCGTAGTGTTGAAGAATCTCGCACCCAATCTACTCTGGAAACTCAAGCATTCCAACTGAATGTTAAGGATCGTGCTCTGTCTGATTTATCTAAGAAAAATTTATCTTTAGAGGATCAATTGGCTGCGATGAAGTCTGATCTGAATAATAAAGATGCTCTTATCAAGAACTTTCTCGAGCAAGTAGATAGATTAACTTTCCAATTCCATAAACAGCCTCGGGAGTTCTGGAATGCAGGCTATAATGAAGCTCTTTATCATTTGGATGACCGCCTTGAAAATGCTAACAACGAAGGTTATAAGCAGGGATGGTTGAACGCCCTGGGTGTATTAAAATTGGAACAAGGTCATTATTTATGGGATTATCATGCTCCTGGATTGCTAGACTTGCCTGTTCCTCCCTATAAATTGGATATGGCATGGATTCCTGCTCGCTCCATTCCTCGGAGTTTGATCTCTAAATATCTTGGTGATTATAACCTTCATTCTCAAGTTGAAGTATCTCGTCCTGAGCACCTGTTGGACACTCCTACAATAATGAATGTCAGAATGCTGAAGGATATGAACTTTATTAATTCTCCTCTTTGTCTAGAGGATCCTCCTGCTGGCGAGGAACCTGTCTCAAAGGACAAAGGAAAGAAACCAATAGAGTAGGAATCTTTAATGTAATAATTAGCACATACATGTAACATGTAATACATTTTTATCTTAATAAAAGAATTTCATTTTCTGTTTTGCCAATAGCTATTTTTCTGTTTGCAAATTATATGATTCATCAACTAAATTAGAATTTATAATAAGCATAAATTGTTCAAAATTGTTTCCAACCAACCAAGGTGGATAAATAATGTTTGTCGACCAACCACAGTTGATGGGTTTCTATCCCCGACCAACCATACTTGGTTCAATTTTCAAATATAAACATATGTCCGACCAACTAAGGTCAATACTTTTATCTTCGTCGACCAACTACAATTAGTGGGTTTTTATCCCCGACCAACTATACTTGGTACAGTTTGGAATATTTTGTTCTTTAAAGAACTTTTTGTAATAATGTTACCTCCCGACAAACATAAGCTGTAATGCGAGAGTATATAAAGTCTTACCAACCGTAGTTGATCATGCTGGTCTACACCTCCTAATCAAAGGAGTAGTAGGGTTCTTTCGAACTTTTTGGCTCCTTGGAGCATGTCCTCCTAACCAAAGGAGGTTGGCTACTTATAGCACTTTTGCTCCGTAGAGCGCTCCGGAGAGCTTATCCTCCTAACCAAAGGAGGTTGGCTACTTATAGCACTTTTGCTCCGTAGAGCGCTCCGGAGAGCTTATCCTCCTAACCAAAGGAGGTTGGCTACTTATAGCACTTTTGCTCCGTAGAGCGCTCCGGAGAGCTTATCCTCCTAACCAAAGGAGGTTGGCTACTTATAGCACTTTTGCTCCGTAGAGCGCTCCGGAGAGCTTGACTCCGTAGAGCATGACTCCGTAGAGCATGACTCCGTAGAGCAGTCTTCTTCTTGTCCAGCAGTGTAGTGTTCAACACTAATATTCCCCGAAAAACTTTCAACAGAAAGAAAATGGTGAACCATCCTCGTTTTATTCATAATGAAGGAAATACTTTACATTTTTCATTACTGATAATACTTTCGCAGGTGTTCAGCATTCCATGCATTCTGAAATTCTTCTCCTTCTAGAGTTGCTATTCTGTAGGTTCCAGGTCGAACAACCTCTGTAACTCGGTAAGGTCCATGCCAGTTTGCTTCCAGTTTATTCTGTTTCTGAATGACTTTCTTCAGCACATAATCACCCTCCTTCAAATCGCATTTCTTCACCCTTTTGTTGTAGAACAGAGCTGTTCGTTGTTGATAAGCAGCATTCCTAATGGCTGCCTCTTCTCTTACTTCTTCGAGCATGTCCAAATCCATTCTTCTCATCAAATCACTGATCGGAGAGTTGAAATTCAGCACTCTATGCGTTGGGAGACCCAACTCGGCCGGTATCACAGCCTCACTTCCAAATGCTAGCATATATGGTGATTCTCCAGTTGCTGCTCGGGGAGTTGTTCGGTAGGCCCATAATACTGATTGGAGCTCATTAATCCAATTTGCTTTAGCTTCACTTAGCCTCTTTTTCAACCCATTTAGTAATGTTCTGTTCGTCACTTCAGTCTGTCCATTGCTTTGGGGATGTCCTGGTGCTGAATGAAACTTCAAAACGTTCGACTGATGACAATAGGCAGCAAATTCTTCATTATCAAATTGTGTTCCATGATCTGTGATGAAAGCATGAGGGAGACCATATCGACAAATGATATTCTTCCATATAAACTGGTATACCTTCTCGTACGTCATATTGATAAGAGGCTCAGCTTCCACCCACTTAGTAAAATAGTCCACTGCAACTACGAGATACTTGAATCTTCCTCGGGTGATCGGCAGTGGTCCAACCAAATCAATTCCCCACATGGCAAATGGCCAAGGGGAAGTTATTGGTGTTAGCAATGCTTGTGGAGTTCGTCGGATGGAAGAAAAACGTTGGCACTTGTCACATTTCTTGGCATAGGCTATACAATCAGCCCTCATTGTCGGCCAGTAATATCCCTGTGTCATCACTCTTTGTAAAAGTGTTCGACCTTCTACATGAGCTCCACAAGATCCTTCATGGATTTCTTCAATCAATTCTCTCACCTCGGTGGGATGTACACATCTCTGCAAACCTGCCATAATTCCTCGTCTATACAAAATACCATTAGTTAATACATACCGAGCAGCTTTATACTTCAGTTTCTTGGCAGCGAGTTTGTCCTCCGGCAATTCGCCCTCTTCAACATATTTCCTGATTGGATCCATCCAAGATGGTCCTAAATCAAGAGTAATCACATTCGTTGTCAGATCTTCATCTATGCTCCGACCTTCTAATACTTCAATCGGTATGGTTCTTCGCATCTCGGTACGAGTAGCTGATGCTAGTCGGGCCAGTGCATCTGCTTGTATATTCTCCATCCTCGGTATTCTCACCAATTGAATGGCATCAAATTCTGTCAACAACTTCATCACCTTTGCATGATATTTGATCATTAAGTCTCCTTTAACCGCATATATTCCCATCATCTGATTCACAATTAATTGAGAATCACTGAATACCATCACCTGTTGTGCTTCCATAGTCTTTGCTAGATTAAGACCTGCTATCATGGCCTCATACTCCGCTTCATTGTTAGAGGCTTTGAATTGGAATCGCAAAGCATATTCCATGTCAATCTCGTCTGGGGTGATCAAAATAATTCCTGCTCCACAACCAGCTGTGCAGGATGATCCATCTACATATAATCTCCATGTAGGTATTTCGTCTTCAAATTTCTTATCTGTCAGAGTTCCTCGATAAAATATCTGCTGTTTTCTTCCATCATCCCCCGGTATCTTTCGCTCCTCGTCAGTCATCTGCTCGTACTCTTTTACCAACTGTGGCTGGTCTGAGTTTGAATATAATGATTTCTCTACATCCACAAGTCCTTTTACCAACCTTGGTTGGTTTGGACCTATTTCTGCTGATCCTGTATCGTCCACAGGTAGGTCAGCAAATGTTTCTGTTGATCCTGTATCGTCCACAGGTAACTCAGCAGGCATCTTTTGCTCCTCGGGGGTATCAGGGTATGTGAACTCTGCTATAAAATCTGCTACAGCCTGCCCCTTCAATGATGATCTGGGTTCATACACAATATCATATTCACCAAGTTCTACTGCCCAGTACATCAGTCTCCCTGATTTTTCTGGCTTATGGAGGGCTTGTCTCAATGGCATATCAGTATAAACAATGATGGTATGGGCTTGGAAGTATGGCCTCATTCTTCTGCTTGCTTCAATTAGTGCCAATGCCAATTTTTCTAGCTTTGGGTACCTGATTTCTGCACCTCGGAAAGCCTTACTTGTGTAATAAATTGGCTTCTGGACTCCATTCTCCAATCTGATCAACGCTGAACTGACTGCGTTCTCTGATACTGCCAAATACAAATACAACTTTTCTCCTGTTATTGGTCTGGACAACAGTGGAGGTGTTCCCAAATATTTCTTCAAGTCTTGAAAAGCTTTTTCACATTCCTCATTCCATTCAAAGGTTTTTCGAAGTGTTTTGAAGAATGGTATGCATTTATCAGTTGCTCGAGATACAAATCTGTTGAGCGCTGCAACTCGTCCGGTAAGACTCTGCACTTCTTTCTTCGTCGTCGGAGATCGCAGCCCTAGAAGAGCTTTGATCTTATCTGGATTTGCCTCAATACCTCGCTGATTGACGATGTATCCGAGGAACATTCCTTCTCGTACTCCAAAGGTGCACTTCGTCGGGTTAAGCTTCATTTGGTATTTATCCAATTGATCAAAAGTTTGACTCAAGTCAATCAAATGATCAGTAGCTTTCTTGCTTTTAGTGAGCATGTCATCGACATAGACCTCCATGTTGCGGCTGATTTGTTCGGTAAAAACCTTGTTCATCAACCGCTGATATGTTGCACCTGCATTTTTTAAACCAAAAGGCATAACATTATAACAATAAGTTCCCCTAGGGGTAATAAAAGAAGTACTTTCCCTGTCTTCAGGTTTCATTTTGATCTGGTTGTAGCCAGAATAAGCATCCATGAAGCTGAGTAGCTCGTGTCCCGAGGTAGCATCCACTAGTTGATCAATTCTGGGCAATGGAAAGTGATCCTTGGGGCATGCCTTATTGAGATCGGTGAAATCGACACACATTCTCCATTTGTTGTTTTTCTTCTTTACCATCACCACATTAGCCAACCAATCTGGATATTTTACATCTTCAATGAATTGGGCTTTCTGGAGTTTCTCGACTTCCTCCTGTATGGCCTGGTTCTTCTCGGGACTAAACACCCTTCTTCTCTGCTTTACAGGTTTAATCTCCTTATTCACATTGAGTTCATGACATAAGAAATTTGGATCTATTCCTGGCATGTCTTCATGACTCCAAGCAAAAGTATTTTTCCTATTCTTCAAGAAAGCTATCAACTCCTCTTTTATCGACATATCCAACGATGAACCTATCTGGGTTATTCGTTCAGGATGTTCGTCGTCCAAAATAACGTTTTCTGTAGATTCCATCACCTGTCCTTTTACAAGTTGAGATTCATCCCTGGGATCAAGAGTTTCAATTTCTGTACCTTCCTCCACCTGGTAAGTAGTAGTCTTTTTCATCGATCCTTCTAGTTCTTCTTGCTCGGCCGACGAATAATAGCATTCCCGAGCTACTTTTTGATCACCTTTCACCACTCCAACTCCAAAATTTGTTGGGAATTTCAAACATTGATGTACTGTAGAAGGAACGGCTTCGAACTTCTTTAATCCAACTCTTCCCATGATGATGTTGTAGGCTGACTGCACATTCTTATCCATCACAAAGAATCGTATTCTTTCTGTTCGACAAACAGGCCAGGTTCCAATGAATATATCCAACTTGATCGTCCCAAGTGGAAAAACTTTCTCGCCAGCAAAACCCAGAAGGGGTCTGTGATAAGGTTCTAATTGGGATAATTTCAAATTCAAGCTATCAAAGCATGAATAGTACATGATGTCTGCCGAACTACCATTATCTACCAACACCCTTGAAATGATCACGTCCTTCATTCTCATTTTGATCACCAAAGGATCATCATGAGGGTAAAGAACACCTGCCAGGTCATTTTTTGAAAAACCAATTACTAGCTTCTCTTTGTTTACCTTCCTCGGACGATCATCCTCGGCCAGGTTTATTCGCTGAATATATGAGCAAGCTTGAGCCTCTCCGAGATAAGCTTTTCTTTCTGCAGTAAGGTCTCCTCCTCCTGCATCTCCCCCTGTAATAACGTTACAATGAAATGATCCAAAACGTATGGAAAATACCTCTCGTTCAGGTTTTCTTGGCTTCTTGGGAAGATCGGGGTCATCATCTGGATCCTCTTCATGGTCCCTCCTCTTTTTCTCCTCTGCACGACGAGGAGATCTAGATCTCTTTCTAATTCTGTCCTCATTTGTCCTCTCACCTCTGCGATCTACATACTTTGATAATTTTCCTCTTCGAATGAGTGTTTCAATCTCGTTCTGAAGGGCTATACAATTTTTGGTCATATGGCCATGATCTTTGTGAAACTCGCAATATTTGGTCTTATTCCTCATGTCTGGATCTGACTTTAGTTTCTCTGGCCATTTGATTTCCTCGTTATTCCTGATTTCTTCTAAAACATGATTAATACCCATTCTCAATGGAGTATAATTATCATACTTCTTTAGGGCTTCCAACTTTATCCTGTTATTCCTGGAATATTTGTCACCACCATTACCTTTCTGATCTTTCTTCTTAGAGTTGTCGACCTCCACTTTAACTTCTTTATCCATATTTTTCTTCGCAGTCATAGCCTCCTCGGCATTCATGATTTTGGCCGCTTTTGCCATCAATTCCGACATATTTTTAGGCGGATCTTTGGCTAGAGTATAGTATAGCTTGTTAGGCAACAAACCACTCATCAAAGCAGTGATTGCTGTCTTTTCTTCATAATCTATGACTTCCAACTTCTCGTTATTGAAACGAGTTATGTAATCTCTAGTACTTTCTCCTGATTTTTGTCTAACACTTAATAAGTGCGCTACTCGCTTTACTGGTTTTGCTCCAAAACAAAAATTACCAATAAACAGCTCGGCTAACTGAACAAAAGTTGAAATCTTACCCCGAGGAAGATTATTGTACCATATCTGTGCAGATCCGGTAAGAGTTCCCGAGAATGCTCTACATCTCATCTCGTCGGGGACAGCATAGATATCTGCAGCAGCTTGGTACTGTTCTATATGAAGTACGGGATCTGTCTTTCCATCGTACTTGGGGGTTACTACAGGTGCTTTGAATTTCGACGGTGTGGGGAAATCCACAATGGCCTGCACAAAAGGTGTCCCTTGAACAAAAGTTCTCTGTAAGGGGTTCCTCGCCTTAGCCATTTCTCCCAGTCTATCCTCCAATCGTTGAATGGAACCTTTCCATGCTTCATTCCCTTCCTCGGGCCGTTTAGTCCGAGCAACTGAATGCTCTGACGTAGCTTCCTGAGATTTATCTCGACGAGTAATTGGTCGTGATTGTGCAGATCTTTCTCTCGAACCTGGTGGTGGTCGAAAACTTCCTGATGGAGCCCTAGGTGGACTCATGTTCCTCCTTGGTCCTAACCGACTGAAAGGAGACACCCTGCTTAATCTTTCTAAAGCGCTAGTTCTCTCAGGAGAAAGAGAGATATGTTGATCTGTATCCGTAGCCCGTATTGATGAAGTTCGCCCAGGTTGATAAGAAGAATCATTGGATTCTCCATTGCGATATGACCCAGTACGTCTGGATCGTGATTGCCCATGACCAGTCCTTTGCCCTGAGTAAGTAGGTACACCGCCTTGAAGAGTTTGAAGGAGTTGCCTCATAGATTCTTGCATGGCGGTTTGTCCTTGAGCCAGATTCGTCATAATTCCGGCCAGATCTGGAGATGCAGATAGATTTGGAAGATTTCCAATATTTCCAGCATTCCGATTACTGGATTCTGGATTATCTGCCATTGGTGACAAATGATTTTTATGAAAAACGATAACAACAGTCGTTTCCCACAGACGGCGCCAATCTGTTGATGTAAAAAACTAGATCACTCTAATTCTTCAATCACAGATAAATAAATAAGACAAAGATTTTTAAAGTGGTTCGGCTAGGAATAAAGCCTACGTCCACTGTTATGTTATTGCTGAGTGTTTGTGGAATTCTTGATTACAAGTTCTCTCCAGAAAATTCCGGTCCCCTTGAATGGGATCGATACAAGGTATTTATAGCCTCAAGGCTGTACATGAAAAGTCCAATACATTAAATGATATACATATGAATGGGTAATACATTTAATGCAGCGTGTGCGTCAAGAATCTAATGAATAGTTGAACAGTTGTCCGTCTGATGATTGATGACACGGCCGAGGTGCAGTTCGGACCGCCTTAGTTGCTCGTTAATCAAGAGTTCCTCGGAGTGCTTAGAGTATCTCGGGATGATATAGTTCCTCGGATGGAGTTCCTCGGCATGATAGAGTTCCTCGGTGTATTCTCGTTGCTCGGTATCAACCACGGTTATTCAGTAAATGATCTTCCTCGCTGTTATTGTGCCACGTAGATCGACACGTGTCTTCATACTATTCGTCCACGTCAGCATATTAATTTTGGTATCAACAATAATAATAATAGTAATTTTTCTCAAGATAAACTTCAAAGAATGACGGATGTCAGTGTGGAGTGAAAGAATAAGGCACTTAACACTTAGAGAGAGAGAGCATGGAAAGAACAATAGGTATATGGGGTGATTTTGATAGAGTAACGGTATGACTTGAGTTGTGATCCTGACTTGGCCTTGCCCAAGGTTCCTATTTAAACTTGTGCACTAGGGCTGAGTTAGAACTTTTCGGGTGCCAAAACTGAGGGGGTTGGTGAGGGACAAGGTCTGCAATGTACCTTTTGACCTTATCTGTGTGCAGTCGCCTGTCCCCCCTAACAGGTGCCACCCGGTGTAAACCTAAGTCAAAATGCAAATATATATATACTTTAAGACAAAATATATGATTTGGTAAATATCTTTTAAAATGGTAATTTGTTGTACAAACTTTATAAACTTGAGGAGGGGATCAAGGACCACCTCCTCTAAAATCTTTTATAAACTTGAGGAGGGGCCTCAAGGACCACCTCCTCTAAAAACATTTACAAACTTGAGGAGGACCCTCAAGGATCACCTCCTCTAAAATATTTTACCAACTTTAGGAGAGGTCTCAAGGACCACCTCCTCTAAAATTATTTTATAAACTATTCGTTTCTTGTGAGCAACCCCTTAGTTGTTCACTTCAATTATAAGTGGGTGTGAACTGCGTAAGGACTGGGTGACCTTTAGGCTCTATATACTAGTGTTCTCTCAATTTTAAAGTGCTATGTGGTTGAGATTTCTCAATAAACATTGTTCCTCAACCACCGAGACAAAACTCCCAAAAGATCCTAACTTGCCTTTTTGAGCCCTGCTTGATCAACTAGGCTACCCGTATAAGAAAGTAACATGTTAGTTCTTTGACATTCATGTGAGTAATACATCTTGGGGAGGAGGTCACTCTAGGTGTACCTCCTCGCCCCTGGTTATATTTTATAAGAAGAAGGATTTATAAGGATGAGGAGCTCCTCATGATGGGACTCCTCATTCATACTTTATTCTTGTGACTTTTGGAATATTTGGGGCGAGGAGCCACCTGTGCCGAGCCTCCTCGCCCAAATTTCATTTATATTGTTTTTTGAGATATTTGAGATGAGGATCGCTTTCTAATAGGCCTCCTCGCTCAAATTCCAAGTTTGCGACGTCTGGGTATTTTGGGGAGAGGATCCCTTCTTGGTGAGACTCCTCGCCCAAGTTCAATATCTACAAACTTGGTGTCCATTGGGGCGAGGAGACCTTTATGGGATCCTCCTTGCCCAGATTCTAATCCTGTGATTTTTGTAGAAATTGAGGCGAGGAGCCCTTTCTAGGGCCCTCGTCGCTCTAGCTCTTAGTCTGTGACCTGAAGGAAAATTGGGAGCGAGGATCCCTTCTTGATGGGCCTCCTTGCCTAAATTCAATATATGCGAACTTGGTGTCCATTGGGTCGAGGAGTCCTTTTTTTTTGGGATGGGGGGTCCTCGCCAAAATTCTAATTCTGTGAACATTGGGAAACTTTGGGGCGAGGAGCCTTTTTTGGGGCCCTCCTCACCCAAGTTCCAATTCGGTGAACTTTGGGAAACTTAGGGATGAGGAGACCTTTCTGGGTCCCTCCTCGCCCAAATAATAATTCTCGATGGTTCTCGCCCAAGCCTTTGAGTTATCAAGTGTGTACCTCTCTACATTAGTCCCCTCTTATAAAAAATTGTGTGTTGGGTATACGAAAGGTTTTTGTACGCAATGATTCATTATGTCTTGGAATATGAACCATCACTATTGCATTAATTAGGCCTGTCGCTTCAGCCTACTTTTATGGTCTTGAGGTAGCACGTGTCACCTGGGGAATATACGCCTCATTATTTGGAAAATATTCACTCCTCTTTTTGATTAGGAGTGTACGCGTATCTTAATAAGGTATAAAAAACCCTTTTTTAACTCTCCTTATTTTTTACTTTGTCATTTGTTTTCAAAACTCATGTTCTTTATAGAAAGAGAAGAGTTCGAAAACTTCCATAACCACCTTCATTCCTTCCTTCTTTATTTTACCAAACCAAATAGCATCTTCATTTTCTCAAAACCCTGTTTCCACCATCGCCACTCCCATCAGCGAGGTGCTAGTGGGTGTGATGCCTATCTCCGTCACTATCTAGATGGTTTTGGCCAATGGATCCACCACTATTTCTTCTTAAATTTTGAACTCTACTTCTGGGGGTTTTGGAGGCTTGTATGTTGAGATGCCCTCTTTGGGGATCTCCTCGTTTATTGGAGTGTCTACAACGAGGGCCTCCTAGTCCATTGGGATGTCTACGAGGAGGGGTTCCTTATTTGTCACCACATCTATCACAGGGGCCTCCTCATCTAGGGGTCCCTCGCCGCTATGACCTTTTCACTTGCTGGAGTTCTTGCCCTAACTGGGGCCTCCTCGTCCATGGGGCTCCTCGCCCCAAAAGCTACCTCGTCCTCCTTGCCCATGGTTTGTGCCAAATCCCAAAGGGAGTATCTTGCTACTCACTAACAAAGAGATTTTGGCCTTTATCATTTAGCGCCTTACTTTAGCAAGGAGGATACCTTTATGACTTCTCTTGCAAATTTTGAGCAGGAGTTTGTGGCTAAGATCAACGAGCGACCCCAAGTGGGTCTAGGTGAATCTTTTGACTTTCCCATTATTTTACTTAATTTAAGACTTATGGTACGAGTAGACATGGGTGACTTTCCCCATTCCAATATTGAAGTCAAGGCATGTGGGGGTGCCACAGAGGAATGGGGAATTTGGGTGGATTATGTCTTGTCCACCCCTTCGTACAAAGCTGTTATTGAGGGGCTAGGTCATCTGATCACTATTAGCAGTATCAAGGTTTGCTCTATTGCCAAGCAGGAACGTGCTTTTACTTTTCTAACTTCTTGCCGGATTAGGGATTCCCAAAATTTATTACTCTCTGGGGGGAATTTACTATCACCTTAGAGGACATCTGTGAGCTGCTCGCTTTACCCTACTTGGGGAACCATATTCTTACGGATGGTTTTGAGGACGAGGTCGAGGAGCAGATGGTGGGGGAGCTCTATTATTCTTTGGGTGAGTGCTCAAAATATGTAGTTATCAACTTGACTGGGACCACCAAACACTCTTTCACCAAATAATAGAGGTACTGGTTTAAGGATTTCAAGTAGATGCCCAAGGGTGAGAGCTCGAGAAGGGCCTTGAGGAGACAAGATTTCCCAGAGATTAACTCCCCCTCACACTTGGCATTATTTTTTATCATTTTTCTTAGTAGATTTCTTCTTTCTGGGAGGCCGGATGACTCTCCTTGTGAGATTTTGCTCAAGCTTTTTGTGAGTCTTGCTCGAGGGAGGGCAGTCCCCCTCGCAGCTTTGACTTTGGGATCTTTATACATTTGGCTAGATAGGGACCATGTAGATGTTGAGCACTCCTATGGTCATTATGACTCTATAAAATTTGATAACACCTTCATCATCATGTCTTTCTTATTTGAGAGGTTTCCCAACTTTGCCCTAAAGGCTAGATCTTGCCATAGTGGAGCTGCTCGTGCTATGAGATGGCACAAGAAAATACTTCTCTAGGGTCTTTGATCAGGCCCTACTGCAAGACTATTGGAGGTATTTTTTCTTGTCCTTCCTTATCAGCTACTGGGGGCACCTTCTACTGCCCTGCTGATGCAAAGTTTGTTCCTACCTACCCCCATATTTTTGTGGTCATTATGCTTATTCCTTGCACTTTATCTTCTCTCATTGACTTGGGCCAAGGTGCAAAGTTCTACCACTCTGAGAGAGTGAGGAGGCAATTTGGTTATGACCAGGGCCTTCATACCCCTGTTTATCCTTCGAGCACCTCCCCCTCCAAGCTGTACCTGGAGGCATTCTCCAACTTCACATTTGAGGGGGTGGTTGATAGGGTTAGTCATTTGGGCAATTTATTCATACCTTATCAAGATTACCTGCCCTCCTTCACTCGCTCGTGGTTTACCCTTGGGCAGAAGCAAGTTTTGTTAATCCAAAACTATGTAAGGGATGTCCTTCATGAGACTATTTATACAAAAATTCCTAATAATGAGAGATATTTAGGTAAGAGGACCCAAAGGTCAGTCTGTTATTGGAGTACCATCCCTAAGACTCCTCTTGAGTAGCTTAATCCAATCTTGGTGAGGCCTCTGGTGAGTGTATTTATTCCAAGCAACCTGAGCCTCAACCTATTAGGCCCAAGTCGAGGGGCAAGTCAAGAGCTTTTGCTACTTCAAAGGGGAAGCATGTCGATGTGGATATTTCTAGCTTTATACTAGCTACCATTACCCCTGCCACCACTGTTATTGCCACTGTTTCTCCTACTATTCCCCCTCTCTAGTAAGAACTTAGGCGAGTAGGAAGAAGAAGAAGACTAGTACTGGGACCTCTGCTCCTTCTCTTGCACCAAACCTAGGGTCTGACACTGATGATCTTAGGGTAGAGGAGGCGTATAGGAGTGTGCGAGAGCAGGGCTATGAGGCCCTTGGGTTATTTTTTGAAGAGCCTCCTGTTACTTCCATTCCCATATGTGAAGGTACTACCCCTCATTCCATTTTACTTAGTGAAATTGACTCTTGCGGGGCTTCGCTTGCTGGTTCCCCTACTTTATCATTTGAAGAGGAACTTGTCGAATATAGAAGCACTCCCTCTTTTAATGATGACCATTCTTCTTCGAATGAGACGAGTGTCATTGACCCTTATGACGATCAACACCCTAATACTTCTTCTTTTTTACTAGTTTTGGGGGAGTCTTCTAGCGAGGGTAACTTGATAGGCTCTCCTTTTGCCAGTAGTCCCACGACCGAACATCTACTATATGGTCAGACTACCCGCTCTACCATTGTAAGTATTTTCTCTTAAATTTTATATTACCGTCTCACTGTATATTTTCATATACATCGTTCATATATGATTTGTCTTTATCTTTGCGGCATTCACAGGGTGTCTCCATTGCGGCAAGTTATCCATCGCCTCCACCTCCTTCCCGGGGGCCTTTTCCTAGGGCTCGGAGTTCTATGTTAGTCTCATCTTTGGGCCTATCTAGGGAGGTTTATCATTCCCCCCTTCTCATTCGTTATTATTATTTTTATTTTACTAATAAATCTTTCGTCCTTGTCTCTTTTTTGCAGTTATATACTATATTCCCAACGGCAGTGAAGAGTTCTTTCGTGTCCTCCTCTTCAGTCCAATTAAACATTAGTTATCTTGAGTCTCTTACTTTTATTTACTACATTTTGAG
This sequence comes from Sambucus nigra, assembly GCA_949130495.1. Taxonomy (NCBI): domain Eukaryota; kingdom Viridiplantae; phylum Streptophyta; class Magnoliopsida; order Dipsacales; family Adoxaceae; genus Sambucus; species Sambucus nigra. Next base: position 255,199,783 of record OX422220.1, read on the forward strand.
GCATATCTTTTGAAGTCTCCCATTGTTACACACATAAATGACAGTTTCTCTTGGCTGCCTTTCTTCACCTCACCCCTCCTTGGTTGTGAGAGGTTCCTCTATAGGACTGTCTGAGGTAATTTGCGTCTATTTTCTTTATGGTCTTTCTCTATTCTGTCATATTTTTTACTTCTATGAATGTATTGTCTTTGTTTATTTTTATTGCAGGGACTTTCTTCCAGTGGCCCTTCATCTATTGGGGGAATAGACACACTTACGGGAGGCACTATCCCAGGTCTATCGCCTTCAGGGAGGATTCCCATCTCCTGAGTCTTTGTGCCCATGGGCATTAGGCCTCACATTCAGCCTTTATCCTCCAGGACAATTTTCACTGTTTCATTTAGCGATCCTCTTACAGAGGTTAGCTCCATCTCTCAGGTATTGCTTATTCCCATTAGGCTTCATCTCTTTCTTTGTTTATGTGTGGGTTTTCTAACCATTTTGATATAACGAGGCCGTTGTATCCTTTGCTACTATCCCACCATTCATCTTACCTCCTTCTCCTTTAGAGGGGCTTCAGGTATGTCTACATTGAATCTTTCGTCTTTTTGATTCATTTTCTTGTGCCATTGGGATTCCATTTTCATACTCTATTTCTGTTTGTTTTTATGCCAGTTGGTTGGCACTATCGCTTCTCCATAAACATCTTCAGTTCCCCCTCTGGTAGTCCCTACTACCTCCATGGAAGCTCCCGTAGCCATCGTATCTATGGGAGGCATTATTATAGCACCTCTCCCTGTAACTATTTTAACTTGTCTTTACTTATCTTTTATGCTTCCCTTTTTCATTACTATAGAAGGCTTATATATATCTTCATATCTTTCTTCTCTTACAGGGTAGTGCTAGTGAGACCTACTCACCTGGAGAGCTTGTGGCACTACACCAAATCAGCCGAATTGTCACCGTCATTAACCTTGACAAGTCCAACTTGTCAAGGTCAATGATCGTGACAATTCTGGGGGTGATAACTTTTGTTGTCACGGACTTGTCACGGTCATTGACCATGATAAGTTCATTAGACTTGTCACGGTCAACTCACGATCCTTCACCTTGACAAGTTTTGTCACGGTTAAGGACCGTGACAAACCCGTGACAATGTTTAAAAAATTAGCACGATCAATGACCGTGACAATTCTGGGCAGAATTGAAAAAAAATATGTCGGGCAGTATGGTCACTGCCACTGCCACTGCCCTGCAGTTTATTTGTACCTGTTATAGCAACATTGTACCTGCTCAAACATCATATATCCAAATAAAATTGAGATAATGCAAATATACATTCTAAAATATATGCATCACGATATAATCCAAAGAGAATTCAAATGAAACAACTTAAAACGATTCAATTCAAATAATGTCACTATATGTCTGGGGTAAGGTTAGCTCTGAGGAGGTGTGTAGGACACACGATATACGAATTGACACACCCACCAATATACATCGCGCCGCATTGTTCGCTCAACCACAATGGGGAGTTCTCCTTCCCGGGTATCACATGCGTGATGAGCACCTTGGACTCGATGTCTTGAAGCGAACGTCCATGAACTGGCATACCCTGGATGGTATTTGGGTCCCTCAACCTCCGCCCTATCTGCTGGCCATTAAATATGTCCAGTAAAAACACGCTCGGCCAACCAAGTGTCGACATCGGTCTGTCGAAGGGAGCCAACTAGGGGACTGGATCATCAAAGTCCGCACGTGTCGGCGATGAAGCAGCGAGGTCCACATCCTCATCCTCTTTCACCTCCTCCTCCACCACCTTCTCCTTCCCTTTACCCTTACAGTTTCCTCCCAATGAACGCTTCATGAATGAGAACATATCTTGGACCGTCGCTTCCAAACGGGACAGCTTTACGTCATGCGAGTCCACCGTTCGTGCCAACCCGGTGTCGCTCGTCTCCAATCTGATGATCCTAGATTTGGCCACCCGCGAGCGCACCCACCTTGTCCTCCCCTTGCGATCAGTGCCAAGAACTTGGCTAAGTGTATCTATGGACAAAGATTCCTTGTCGGCATCAGACTGCGACTCATGCACTTCCTTAAACTTTGTCTGAAACGACAAACAACACATGATTAGTAAAATAAGTAAATAAAAAAATTATAACGTAATTAACAAAAAGTAAACTATCGGATTACTTACAATCGTGTGCTCGACACTGGGGGACACCTCCTTATCCTTCCCCTTCTTCGTTTGAATAGCCACATAAGTATTGAGCCTATGTGGCCTACCCCCAGGGCCACTCCATGCCCCCTGAAATAAAATAAAGAAAAATTAGTATCGGCCCCGCATAGGAAAATAATGCAGAATAATATATTTCTGTAGTTATAAAAAAATTAAATCTTACCATCATCCTATGATCCACCTCGGCGTAAGATGTCCGACCGGAGTAGTGCACGTCCGTCTTTTTTGCACGATTTTCCCTCCCCGATTGGCGAGATGCCAATTGTCGCTCCCCGATATCATTGTCAATCAACTTTTGCCATTGTGCCAATGAGATCGGCTCCTTCGGCGAGACGAATTCACGCATTTGGATAACGGACTCTCGGGTCTTCCCAAAGTACCGGGTCTGCATATTTTTCTTCCGCGTCTTGTGTTGTTCCCTCAACTTCTCCAAGACGGAATCGCGTAACTTTGGATCCAGGCTGAATTGTTCATGTCCAACAAATACAATGTTAGTTGCGAATAAATATAAAATGAAACTGAAATTGAAATCGAAATCGAAATCGAAATTAAAATTGAAATTTTCATATAAATATAAATATAAATATAAATATAAATATAAATATAAATATAAATATAAATATAAATATAAATATAAATATAAATATAAATATAAATATAAATACATTACCTGTAGTGCCACCCAAATAGCTAACTTGAGCTCATTTGACACCTCCCTCCAACTAGTGTACCTCGGGCCGATGATCGTCTTTACTAGCTCGAGGGATCTCGCTAATAGCCCCGTCTTCTTCTCGATGGCCATCCCCAATTTGCCATATTTGGGGAGCCTAGGGTCCGAGGAGCCCTCGTCGCCTCCGCTACCATCGAGCCCAGATGACATCATCATAATCAGCATCATCATCCTCGTCTTAATACCTGAAGGAGACATTTTCTGTAAAAAAATATTGTTATTTATACAAATCAAAATGAACTAGAAGACGACATGCAAATATGTACAATTACTACAAATCCAAATGAATTGTTACTATTTAACATCTTAATCCCGAATTCCAAAACAACAACATCTAGCTCATAATATGTACAATTAATAAAAATCCGAAACATCTCCACCCCCACCCTTAATTCCCACACACACGCACACTACATAAGAGTGAAAATGATAAAGTGCAAATAAATTAAAAGCATTAAAAATGTATTGATAAAGTACAAATTAGAATATTTACTACAAATTGAAAAATTATTTCAAATTCGGGTTATCATAAAAAATGTATTGATATTCAGTAGGAGCAACCAAGTCATCAACACTATTATTTAGATGCTTTGGTGTCTCGTTGTTGATATACTCCGAGTAAAACACTTGGTTAACCTTTTGAAATGCACAAACAAATGGCTCATCGCTCACGTGGTCGTTGCTCTTCAACTTGGACAAGTCAACCATGATCAAATTGGTTGTAGGATCAACTTTACAAGCATTTTTATCCTCAACTCTTACCCAGTCACAGTAAAATACAACCTCTTTGAAGCTTATATAATCTAATTAAAATATATTTCGAATTACACCATAGTAAGTCATTTCAGCTTCAACGCGATTTTTATCTTTTGCGGTTGCTCGAAAGAAAGTAAGAGCCTTGTACGAAATAACCGAGTTCTGTACATTTGTACTTTACTCGTACACTTTTGCGCTGAATACGTAACCGTTTAATCGATACTTTTTGTACTCTTGTGCCAGAAACAAGGGTCTAGTGGATAGATGAGCAAGCCTTGATGTCGCATCACCCGTCTTTAAGAGCTGAGAATATAGATAAATTAATTAGATTAGTTGTAAAGTTTGAGTGTAATGTAACGTTATATAACGACCATTTTCATTATAATTACCTCTTGTGCCAACCACAACCTAAATTCGTTGTCTGATTGTACCATTGTTTTTCGTCTTTTATTGTTCTCACAGGTTTCATATTTTCTGCATATTACAAAATTAATCATGTATAAAATAATCTAAAATATTCTAAAATAATGTTAAACATTAAAATAATTTAAACTTACTTTTTCCATTCTTCGACATCTCCATGTGTGTAAAATAGATAACGAGCTACTTGTTCATGTTGCAAACTCATTAATTTCACTCGTTTTTCCATCACATGACCACCATCATCGACGAACTCATCAGTGTCATCAACGCTGGTCGAGTCAGGCATAAATTCCTTAGTATTTATTGATGACTCCACGGTGATGTATTCCTCTGCAATTGATCCTGCAATGTATCACGTATTCTTGACGTAATCTTTAAAAACTTTCATCAATATTTCAAACGGATACATCCACCGATATCTAACTGGACCACAAAGAAGGGCCTCGTCGCATAGGTGTACCAATAAGTGAACACTTACGTCAAAGAATGCTGGGGGAAAGTGCTTCTCCAACACACAAATCGCTTTGGTCACCACCAATTTTGCGGCCACTATGTGTTCTCGATTGACTACCTTCTCACACAAGAGTGATAAGGTAATACTAATTTGCATAATAGCCCTCCGCAAATCCTTGTGCTTAGAGAAACAATGCTTGAACAATACAGGAACCAATAGCATGATCACATGCCAATCGTGGGACTTATACTTATGTAAATTATGAGTAGCATAATTCACAATCCTTTGCAAGTTGGACGAAAAATTAGATGGGCCCTTCAAATTATATATGGTGTCTAAAGGCACCTTCCTTTCCCCACTCGTCAAAGTAAACGCACCAGGGGGAATTATTGTCCTTCCCCTACTATCTTCTTTCAACCATAATTGGGGCTTAAGTTTCAACGATTTAAGGTCTTTTCGTGCATTTTCTCCATCCTTCGAATGACTCCCCCCAAGGCAAGTGCCAAAAATATGTTCAACAAAGATCTTCTCTGCATGCATCACATCCAATACATGGCGCACCGGGTTATTCTTCCAACAAGGCAAGTCAAATAAAATTGACCTCCTAGACCATGCCTTTCTTGTCTCAGTTTCATTCCTAGTTGGGGTATTCTTATGCTTGACATTATTAAATTTGGGATTCTTACCTGGCATATTAGGGCCACATTCAGAAGATTTACTTTCAATTTCTGAACCTGAAAGTTGTCTCGACGGTAGCCTATATTCAACCCCGCCCAATAAAAAATTGGAACCTTTCTCAAATCTGAAACTATGAGCTCGGGGTAAAAATCTCCTATGGCAATGGTATACATTTTTTGAGCTAAAGGATAGACGAAGAGATTCAGTCTCCTCTCGACAAATAGAACACCCCAAATAACCATTACTATACAACCGAATAATGTCCCATAAGCTGGAAAATCATGAATTGCCCACATCAACAAAATCCTCTAAAATATTATGATCTACGTTGTCTCCTTCTAAATCTATCCTACTTGTTGAAGGTTGTTGTGATGGTTGTTCGGGGACAAAAGGAACTTTCAATTCGCTGTGAAAACTCCAAAATCGATAACTATCTTGCATACTCCATCTTAACAAATGTAGTTCAACTTTTTTTCACTCAAACACCTTACCATTCTTACACCTAGCACACGGACACGGAAACTCTTCATCATTATGACATCTCTTTACGTATTTCAAAAATTCATTAGTACCTCTGCGAAAAACATCCCCCATTATATTTGTCTCACCCATACACTCTTTGTATTTCGGATATCCCATCACAACTACCACAACTAATCACCTATTAATGGTAAGAAGAGTATATTCATGGATTAGTATAAACAAAACTTAGATTTATAGTATGTTTCATTTAATTATGTCTTATTTATATTCGATTTTTAAATTTCAAATTCAAATTCAAATTCAAATTCAAATTCAAATTCAAATTCAAATTCAAATTCAAATTCAAATTCAAATTCAAATTCAATTTATAATAGAAATTTCTATTTCCTCCATCTCCTCTAAAGGGTGAGTGGTCCTATCCCATTCAAGACCGCATTTTTCTGTAATATACTGAACAACTCATGCACATTGTTATCATTTGAGAAAAATTCGGCAGCATATCCCCATAGTTATCCAAGTAACAACGTAGATTGGAAAGTGTGAGTGTTGTTTCAGTTGATCAATTGAAATAACAGTCACACTTGTCAATCTAGTATGTACCCAGAGAACATTAGGATACGACTGCAAAACTTCCTCCAAAAGTAACAACTTTACACCACTAAGAATATTATTATACAGAAATTATGCATTCCCAAACTGTCCAAACGGGATAATTCGAGAGATCTCATTACAGGGGTAAGGCTAGTATCTATGCGCACTATATGTAATTTCAAGTATGTTTCATTTAATTAGCATACTATATATATATATATATATATATATATATATATATATATATATATATATATATATATATATATATATATATATATATATATATATATATATTATTCGTTATACAAAGTAATTTTCAAGAAAAGTTGAAAAATCCCACCCCCATATGGACAATAATCCAGTGGTCATGCCACTTTTAAAATTAACCAACCCAAAATCGATCCACTATAATCCAACTGCAATGGCAACAACAAATGTGTATTCCGTACTCCTTCTAATTCATCTACTCAATTAATTATTTTCATCAATTAAACTAACAATTAAAGTATACAATTATTAATTTACTAATTTACAATGAGGGGCAATCCTACTTGCATATGAAAGGGGCACTAATTATTAATTTACAAAAAAAATTAATAACCAATCAATATTAAATCAATAATTTCTTTTACAAGGGGCACTACAATATGAGGGGCAATATCTACTAAACCAATAAAAAATTAATTAAAAAAAATACACACACGCACATATACACATCCCCCCCCGTCCGCCCACCCCCACCCCAGCCCTGCCCCCTTCCCCCCACTTTCACTGCCCACCACATGCACACATGCACATATACACACACGCATATATACACACAAACACACACACACACATAGACACACACACCCCCTCCCCTCCCCCAGGCCTGCCCCCTCCCCCCCACGCATATATACACCACACACACACACACACATTTACACAACACACACACACACACACACACACACACACACACACACACACACACACACATATACATAGACATATACATAAAGGGAGGAGAAATATAGAGAGAGAACGTACCAAAGTTGTAGAGAGAGGGTGAGTAGTCGCTAGAGAGAGAGAGAAATGGAGGGAATAGAATCGTTGGGAAAAAAGAAGAGGGAGGGTTTTTTTACTGACAGAATTGTCACGGACATGTCACAGTCATTGACCGTGATAACTTTACAGTATTGTCACGGTCATTGACCGTGACAAGCATTTGTCACGGCCTTATCACAATCATTGACCGTGACAAAAAATGCGTGATTTTTGTCACGGTCAATGATCGTGATAGGGATAGTTTCTTAAAGGGTGCCAATTTGACCATTTTGGTGTAGTGTGGTGAAGGTCTTAGTGACATTTACTAAGATAACACCTGTAAGTGTCTCTTTATTTTTTGTAGAGGAAGCTTCTTCAGTGAGCCTAGACGAAGTCCCCTTGTCTGAGGGGCTTGTTCCTAGCTTCGCAGGACCAACTTCAGTAGTAAGTTCAATTCTTGCAACCTCTACCTGCTAGCTTAGTTACACATTTGTGTATTCTGTATTTTCTTAACATATCTATAGATGTGGTCCCATTACTTGCATGACTTATATTTGGACCCTCAAGTGAGTAGTCACCCAGATTTTGTGCTTGAGAAGACTTTGGTCACCCCTCCGATTAGTACCATTCTTGCTCCGAGTGCTGAGGAGTCTTTGGCAGGTATCTCAGTGGAGGGATATCAGGTAAATACTTAATCTTCCTGGATATTTTGAGCTTATGTTTTCTATGTAAATAGTTGCTGGCATTTACCCGTTTCCCTATTTTCAGGTTAGCGCAGCGATTGTTCCTCTAACTGTGGAACAACCAGGGGGAACTACTATGAGTCAGGTATTATACTGTCATACCTTACTCTTTTCTTTGTTCCCCTTTTTCTTCTTACTTTTACTGTGAAAGTTGGCTCACCTTCACGTTCTTGTTTCCTTGTTTTCAGGTTAGTGAGGCAGCCGTCCATAGTTCTACGGGACCTACTGTGAGTGCTATACTGAGCACTCCCCAGGTATTAAACTGTCATACCTGGGTTATTACTGTCTATTAAAGCTAGTAAATTTCTCTTTTTCCTTAGCCAAAAGAAAAAAATGCTAACTCTTGTCTATTTCTGTTAGGCTAGTGCTCAAGGTCATATGGTTCCCCCTCGCTTAGGTGACAACATATTGACTCCCATGGACTTTAGTGTAAGCTTTCCATGATCTTTATTTCAATTTGAGTATGGGTAACCGACTTGGTTCTTCTTCTCTTATTTGCAACTTATCTCTTTTTTATTTTCACACCACAAGATTCGGTTGATGAGCCTGCTGAGGCCACTAGTGAGGCCGACCAGAGTTCTGAGGCCACCGATGATACTGGCTCTAGCGAGGATTCTTCTATCCCACTTTCATATCTTGAGTCTCATAACACAGACTATGATGATATAGAGGTGGAGGCTCCTGGGTCTTTCATGAGCGCTCTGTGGCATTCAGAGTTACCTTCTGAATTCCGTGCACATGAGCACGAGGTGTTAGAGATGCTTTTGGAGCACCATCTTGAGACTTTTACTTCCCAGAGTGTCCTCAACATCGATAGCCTTACGGTCTTCAACTTGAAGGCCCTAGCTAGCCATCTTCATGACTTCTTATCTACCCCTCTTGTTGACATGACTACTCAGAGGGCTGCACTATTTCTCCAAGCTTTTCATGATCTTCAACCCTTATATCATTTCCAACTGGATTGTCTCGAAGCTTTAGTTCATCATTTTCCCCTTTATGTATATGATAAAGCTCCATACTTCTAAGTATACTAGGGTGAAATAGCGTCCGATTGAGGTTGCTCAGATTCAGACTCAGATTCAGTCCCTCCAGGCCAAGTTAGAGGCTAGTGTTACAGATGATGAGGCTCTAATGTCTGGGTTAGAGGAGCATCTTATTTAGGAGGCTGGTCCTTCTTATACGGACCTGTAGTCTCACTAGGATTTATTTTTCATCTTCTCTAGTGGGTAGATAGCTTTGTTGTGTAGGCTTTCCTATGTACACCTTTTCATATGTAAAGAACTTTATCATTATTAAAGAAAAAGTATTTTGTTGGTTTCTATCATCTTGATCATCTACTTCTATGTGTACTTTTGATATCTGCTTACTATGGACTGCTTTAATTTTCTATGGCCACTTCATCTGTTTGAACTTTGCCTTTTAACTGTGGAATACTTGCATATTATATGAGCAAGCAATATTTTTTAGAATCGTTCCCTCTAACTGTGGGGTACTTGCATATTATCTGAAAAAATTATCATTTTTTAGAATTGTCCCCTCTAACTGTGGGGTATTTTATCATGGTTATTATTTCTTAGGGAATAACTGGGAGATAAAGGGTTAGCACTTCTCCTTCCCTCAAACTTTTTTTTGAGAAATTAGATCAGGGGAGTGTAAGTCCCCTGTGATACCCCGTCCAATTAAATATCAGGTGATCAATCCTTTATAAAATATATAAAAAAATGTTCGGTTGGTTCATTCTTAGCATCACTGTCGAAAACTTAAATCCAATTAATAACCTAACACTTAATTAAGCTAGTGTCAAAACATTTTCTAATTTAATTTGAAACCAATTGATTTAATAAATTTCTGAACATGTAATTATAAACCTGAATAATTAAGACTAGATAAAACCTCCAATTCAAAGTCACAAACCAAACCATAATAAATACTCAATCCAACTGAAAAGAACTACAAAGGAAACTGAGTACAACTCCGCTAATGAGAATGGGCGACACATGCCCAAACTGAGATATCTGAACTAGGAACTGAATGAACTGAGACAAGCATCTAATCTTAATGACCCGCAACTTCCACAATAGATGCATCTCGACAAACCATCCAAGTATCTAGAACCGGTGTCCCTGTGGCTAGGCACCTTTACTAATACATACATACATACATACATATATATATATATATATATAGCAAAAGAGAGAAGAAATGCAAGAGACGAGTTAGAGCCCGATGTTTTAAAAAGATTTATTAGCAAGTATTTAAAACTGCATTAAAGCAAGTATCATATGCATGTTAGTTCGAACTCTCACGTGAGATTCTCACCTCTCGACTAGTGTGCACGCCTAACGTACATCTAATCCAACCTAGCCATCTGACACACTCTTAACTAGGAAAAGTCTTATCCTACTAGTTACCCCTCGTAGTAGTATCCCGTATTTGATCTCGACATTTGTCATTTTAAATAAGTGTTATCACACTAAAGTCAAGTATTTAATATTTACATTAATGAAGATTTCACTATCTTAATAATCTGTAATTATCTCATTTTAGATATACCATAAGCATACATATATATTCTTCACTATTATATAGATGTATTAACCCAATCTTACTAGCTTACAAATATCACATTGTAAGTATAACACAAGTATGTATATATATATATATCCACCACTATTATATAAATACTAACACAACACCCCAAGGATATACCTGTAGTGAATTGCATACTCTGCTATCATGTCCCGGTACCTCTCGTACTCAAATAAGGACTATCGGTTCAGAAATCTCTCACGAACCATATAAAAAAATCACACATATTGGCAGTGAACATAGTTCACATACCTATGGGTCACGCACATACCTACGCTCCCATAGTCAGCGACTTATCAACTCACAAATAAGTCTTCACAGTCCTATGTTCTGAGATAGAAGTCAAATATCCCCCCGAAGGTCACTCAGGATAAGACCGTCTCTACACAACCCCCGCGATAGAAAGCAGCAAGGTATGTCATACACATAATGTCAAATATAGGTATACACACAACTCATCAATCAAACAATATACACACAACAAAATGTTATATTTCATACGTAGTATTTTTATCACTAAATCTGCCAACGTATTTTTAAATTTCGATATTCCCTCTCTCGTAATATATATATAAGGATAATATGCCACCCGAAAATCCTTAATACAAAATCATAAGAAGTCCCACAAGTAACCACAAACTTTTATTCTTATAAGTCCCATATCTTCAGAACTAATATCGTAAGTATTTATCACGTAATACTCTCGAAACATTTACAATTACGATTATCTCTCTCTTATAATCTTCAAGGTAAACTCACCGTCCCAAATATTTAAATCGTTACACCTAAACAACTCCCAATAGTTTTGCACTATTTTGGGTTCATCGAACACTAATTTTCCCACTCAAATCAACTGTTTACTAACTTACGGGCAAAATAGGAATTTCTCTGAAAATTAGAAATCTTGCTCGAACGACTTTCACGTGTCGTTCGAACGACTTCACGCGACAACCAACTCGCTCGAACGACTTCGAGCGACATCTCGCGGCCTGGTCTGTTTCGTCTTCAACCTTAGACAGCCTCGTTTTTCACCATTTTCAACCCTAAAACCTCTAAAATATCATCCAAAACTCCAATCAATCATTCCCAAATCGAATCCTAACATTTGTAAATGAATTCTAACAACTTAGAATCATTAAATCATTACAAATCGTTAATGAAATATGAAATCCCCAATTTAATTACACAAACCCTAGTTCTTCCAATTTTCATTCAAAAACATATAATTCCCAGATTCGTTCATCACGTAAAGTCATCAAAACGTGATTTCAATTCTACATGCACGAAGGGTTCAACCTAATTTAATATCAAATTAAAATCATGTATATACAATCTCCAATTTTCATCAATATTATGAATAATATGTTGGTGTTTCATCCCTACACTAACATATGAACATGGTTATTGCTAAAGAAAAGAAAGTAATAAACACTTACCTCGATTTCGAAGGTCTGAACCGTTGGTGTTGTTGGTATGGATGCGTTCCTCGCTTTTCGATCTACACGATGGTGGTGCAAGGTGGTGAACATAGCTTCTCCTCCTTTGGAATTTGCTCTCCCTCACCCACTGTGGCTCTCTCTTGAGTTTGGTGTAACATAAACCTAATTGTCCCCAATTAGCTGATATATTATTTCTCCAATTTTCGTCCATTCAATTCTTCCAAAAATCCAAATTACAAAACTACTATCCCTATCGGGTGCCGGCTTGGCCTAAAAACATCCCGGAGTCCATATAAAATACCCGGGTAGAGTTTTCTGACTATCTCGACCCCTTCGGACTCAAAGGCGCACTCGAAATGATCATACGAGTTACTTAAAATAATTTATCTTTTTATTCCACTTAATTAGTCCTGACACGACTCACACGCACATCCCCGACTTAATATACCAAACTGTCATATTTCTCTCTCACGACAAGTTATATAAAATCTTCATTACATATTACTTATTCTTACAATGATATTAATAATTACTAACTTCTCGTCATGCTAGTAAATAGTCAAATTTAATCTGGATTAATAATTAATTCTCACATTTTAATTTAATTAATCCCACAATACTAATAGATCACATAATTATTTAAATCTTCGAAAATACAGGGTATTACATACTCCCCCCCCCCCCCCCCCACCCCCCTAATAAGGGAATTTCGTCTCGAAATTTGGAAAATAAGGCATTTCTAGTATGGACAACTCTGGGTATTAACCTCACATTTCATGTAATCTATGCAGTACCGCCCATATAGTACATTATCGAATACCCTTAATAGTGAACACCTCACTGATAATTAACTCTCCAAGCCTTACCATTTAAGTTTCACCACTTAACTTTTAGATAGTTACTATCTAGCCTTCTACTACTCGCACTAGTAGATTAATTAATATTTAGATACATACGAATTTGTCTTACACACAATATATACTATAAATGTTGATACATTTTTGCCATAATACCTCCGCAAAGGACTATGGAACCTAAGCCTGTACATTATCAGCTCAAACTTAACAATAATAGTAAAAGATCCCACATCACTCGGTACCAATTTCCTCATTCCAACCTACAATAATGCAACTCCCAATCATTTCCACCCTGGTTAATGGGCCCTAAATTCCTCTGGACCTAGTAGATTATTGTCCTCCCCTCTATCCAATAAGCACAAGGATAACAAGGATTGTTATATATAATACCTCGAATGGAATCCTATCGATAATAAATTGAGGGGAGTCATATTACACTAACTCCACCAGTGGAAGATATTACACTAAACCTTCCCATAATTGGAAATAAAACATACCTCGCATTAACTAGAACTCTCAGTCTGCCCGTCCGCCTGCGAATGTTAGGCCGGATACGTTCGCATCTCAATATTCATGGCCTCCCAAAAACTCTTCCCAATAATCGAGTCATAACATTCTTGACTCTATCGGACAAAACTCTAATTGTACCCCATATGACCTTACTATCCTAGGAATAATGGTTGAGGTTTACTATTACACATTATGATATGTCCTAACTTGGCATAACGTGAGCTACTTTAATTACCCGACCCACTTTCACTCACATAGGGTCGTGATCCCATTGCGAAGTAATTAACTCTGTAATGGTCAAGGATTTACTCTCCGATTACTAGCAAGGAATTCCTAATGCTGAAGGAACTCTATTATTTCCTGATGGTACACTTCCAATTAGAGCTCAGTAATGTCTTTCTTTGCTTATGCTATCACTACTACGGTTTTATATCGTTATTCATTTTACCTTTCTTATAACCACATCCATATCTTTGGCTCAGGTGACAGTGTCATCACTGCATGTCACAAGTCCTTTCCCCTCTATTTAAGCTTCAGATTCTCATGAAACATGTCCTCCCCATGTCCTATCAAGTAAGTTTCAACCTTTCCCGAGTTTAAACTTTATCGGATTCTTCCTATACCATCCACGTGGCAATTTTTTTTTTTTGGGAATTAACGGTCCTAACTGACCTAAACCATCAAACAACTAAGTACTGAAGTCAAAACTTCTACATTCAGTTATCTCTAAGATACGCATTGTGTCGCAATCCTCAATTATGGAAAATACTATAATTCAACTATCTAGGGCGCCCATACACCCTATGTTTTGTGCATTGCAGCACCACCGCACTAGACGCTTTATATAAATATTAAATCATGCCCAAAATACTTGCATGACTATATGGTAAGGTCTTACTCAATAACCCTACCCATTCCACCTAATCATATCTTAGGTTGTCCCACCGGTCTGCTCGTGGTGTCAACGATTGGTAACATTATCACGTTATTCTTATACGGCTGCATCGGCCTTAATCTGTAATATAACCATTCTCTCGCAGTTATAACTACGTATACGGGTAATCATTACGATACTAAATTCATGTACTAAAGGAAAACTTCTCCCAACTTCAAATGTTCGCTAAGTTTCATGTGTGGGATGTCTCGCAAAGCGAAATCCAAACAAGGAACCCCCCGATACACTACTACCTAACACTGCTGGTTGTCAGGATCTGTAAGTCCTTAATCCATAACATATATCCCTGATTTCCCATCTATAAAAAAAAGTCCACTTGTCCACTCTCATGTCACTAAGGACGGCATACAATGCGGTGCTTTCCCGATCACAAGTTATTAGCGCTATATAATTAAGGAGCTATATCCCACCTCTCTATAATAAGTCAATATACCCTGAATCACATCAGCTTGCTTATCGGGATCAACATAGTAAGACAACATACTCGCTGATGTCTATAATACAATACAACACATATGCAGGCTCATCCGTTTTTCGGGTGATGCCCCGCTAAAATCATATATTTAAAATTAATAAATTTTTTTAGTACGATAGTCTTATCACACAATTTACTACCGTTCAAACCCTCGGTAACCAGTAATCGTACAATATAATCATAATATGCTCTACTATCATAACGCTCAAAGGAGCACGAATCGTTACATAATACCATATACAAATTTCTCTTAGTGTCCACACTTGCTCCTCCTAGCAGGTGGCACAAAAATCTGGCTACCAAATGGTAGTCATTTACATAATAAGGATGTTGTCGCCAGCGTACCCACTAAATCGAATGCACACCCAAATTCTTAGTGTTAACTATTCACATATGTTGTGATACACACGTCACTTGAACTCATCATTTATTCAAAAGGATGAAACAAAGCTCCATCAGTCTATCCTGATCGTAGGGTCCCCGTACGCTCGTTTTATGACCCATAATTATCTATAACCGTTTTACCTTTTGAATTCCATTCATTAGATTTTCCCTTCCTTTTTGGTGGGTAAATTATTCTGTTTTTACGGCTCACCCGGCCGACATCGATACATTGGCCCCATATTTCTAAGCCTCAATTATGGCCTTACTGGCCTTCCCTTTATTTCCTGGGCCCCGTTGACCCCAAAATACGGTATGCTATAGTTACTGAGGACGACGTTGGTCCTGACTAGACCAAATACTCTCGGGTTATTAGTTACTGGGCCCAATTCTTTTGACCCGATTCCTACACTAGACATTTTACTTCTCCAACTGGTATGCCTTACAGGCACGATTTATTACTCCCGATACTATCAATTTCACTTCTCAAGTGATCACATTCAATACTGGTAATCCTTATCTCTACATACAGGATAATTTCCCTTTCACTGGTCCTCCTGGCCTTATTGGGATGTCCTTCTCTTGGAACTGGCAGTCTTAACTCGCAGTTGTTATTTCCGTTGTTCCTTGCGCTCTACAGTGCATATGGAACACATGGTCGACTCGCTGGTCTTGGATGAATCCATCACCATTTCGTTAAGATTTAATCATCTCATTTAAATAGGTTTTCCCTCACTGGGTATATTTTCTGGTGATGTTCTACTAACGCTATTGCATTCAACCTTGCCCTTCGGCTAGGTATCACAACTCTACTGGCTCCCTTTTTTCTGGGGCGTTGACATATTCTAATAAACATATACTTTGACGACATTGACACTAGTCACCTTAGTCGTACCTCCCATTCACACTAGGGTATTCCACCCACGAGTCCATTTCAACTTACGGACCCTTTTTATCTTCTGGGACTCCTACTTCGATTACGAAGTTCGCTTACCAAGTTAACTCATCCTTTACGGTCGGTCCTTACTCGACCAACTGGTGGAAGATTAAACGGTCAAACTGCACTCAATATCTCAATTTGATTTTCTATTGTTACTCTTTGCCGTTTCTCTAGAAAAATTTCTTCTGAATTTAAAATTCTGAGTGTTTCTGCACTCTACTTTACATTATTGCCTTTGTATTATCTCCCTCCATTGGACCATCACACTTAGATATTACTATTGGTGACCTCTATCATGATTACCATTCCCCTAATGCTTCACAACTTTCAATTGTTTTCCTCCTCGTGCAATCCCACTAACAACCTTCATTGGTCGTCCCATATTGTTCGGAGTACGAAGTCCAATCACTCTCGCATATGAATTGGATTCACTAAAATAAATCGTAGGAGAGCGTAAATCGCATACGCAGTGGAATACAACAATCCTAGATTAAGGCTCTACATCAAAGAATGCTAAGCCGAAACGTAATAAGCAGTACAGATCCTAAAGGACACTAGAACCTGATGCTCTGATACCACCTGTGACACCCCGCCCAATTAAATATCGGGTGATCAGTCCTTTATAAAATTTATAACAGAATGTTCGGTTGGTTCATTCTTAGCATCACTGTCGAAAACTTAAATCCAATTAATTACCTAACATTTAATTAAGCTAGTGTCAAAATATATTCCAATTTAATTTGAAACCAATTGATTTAATAAATTTCTGAACATGTAATTATAAACCATACACAAGAATTTAATACTGACTAAATCAATTACTGAATAATTAAGACTGGATAAAACCTCCAGTTCAAAGTCACAAACCAAACCATAATAAATACTCAATCCAACTGAAAAGAACTACAAAGTAAACTAAGTACAACTCCGCTAATGAGAATGGACGACACATGCCCGAACTGAGATATTTGAACTAGGAACTGAATGAACTGAGATAAGCGTCTAATCTCAATGACCCGTAACTTCCACAATAGCTACAGCTCGACAAACCATCCAAGTATCTAGAACCGATGTCCCTGTGGCTGGGCACCTATATATATATATATAGAAAAAGAGAGAAGAAATGCAAGAGACGGGTCAAAGCCCAATGTATTAAAAAGATTTATTAGTAAGTATTTAAAACTGCATTAAAGCAAGGATCATATGCATGTTAGTTCGAACTCTCACATAGGATTCTCACCTCTCGACTAGTGTGCACGCCTAACGTACATCTAATCCAACCTAGCCATCTGACACACTCTTAACTAGGAAAAGGCTTATCCTACTAGTTACCCCTCGTAGTAGTATCCCGTATTTGATATCGACATTTAAATAAGCGTTATCACACTAAAGTCAAGTATTTACTATTTACATTAATGAAGATTTCACTCTCTTAATAATCTGTAATTATCTCATTTTAGATTTACCATAAGCATACATATATATTCTTCCCTATTATATAAATGTATTAACCCAATCTTACTAGCTTACAAATATCACATTGTAATTATAACACAAGTATGTATATATATATATCCACCACTATTATATATATACTAACATAACACCCTAAGGATATACCTGTAGTGCATTGCATACTCTGATATCATGTCCCGGTACCTCTCGACTCAAATAAGGACTATCGATTTGGAAATCTCCCACGAACCATATAAACAAATCACACATATTGGCAGTGAACATAGTTCACATACCTATGGATCACGCACATACCTACTCTCCCATAGTCAGCGACTTATCAACTCACAAATAAGTCTTCACAGTCCTATGTTCTGAGATAGAAGTCAAATATCCCCCCGAAGGTCACTCAGGATAAGACCGTCTTTACACAACCCCCGCGATAGCAAGCAGCAAGGTATGTCATACACATAATGTCAAATATAGGTATACACACAACTCATCAATCAAACGGTATACACACAACCGAATGTCATATTTCATACGTAGTATTTTTATCACTAAATACTATCAACTTATTTTTAAATTACGATATTCCCTCTCTCGTAATATATATATATAAGGATAATATGCAACCCGAAAATCCTTAATACAAAATCATAAGAAGTCCCACAAGTAACCACAAACTTTTATTCTTATAAGTCCCATATCTTCAGAACTAATATCGTAAGTATTTATCACGTAATACTCTCGAAACATTTACAATTACGATTATCTCTCTCTTATATTCTTCAAGGTAAACTCACCGTCCCAAATATTTAAATCATTACACCTAAACAACTCCCAATAGTTTTGCACTATTTCGGGTTCATCGAACACTAATTTTCCTCACTCAAATCAACCGTTTACTAACATAGGGGCAAAATAGGAATTTCTCTGAAAATTAGAAATCTCGCTCGAACCATAATGGATCTTGCTTGAACTACTTCCACGTGTCGTTCAAACGACTTCGCGCGATAACTAATCTCGCTCGAACGACTTTGAGCGACATCTCGCGACCTGGGCTGTTTCGTCTTCAACCTTAGACAACCTCGTTTTTTCACCAATTTTCAACCCTAAAACCTCTAAAATATCATCCCAAACTCTAATTAATCATTCCCAAATCGAATCGTATTATTTGTAAATGAATTCTAACAACCTAGAATCATTAAATCATTATAAATCATTAATGAAATATGAAATCCCCAATTTAATTACACAAACCCTATTTCTTCCAATTTTCATTAAAAAACATATAATTCCTAGATTCGTTAATCATATAAAGTCATCAAAATGTGATTTCAAATCTATATGCACGAAGGGTTCAACCTAATTTAATCTCAAATTAAAATCATGTATATACAATCTCCGATTTTCATCAATATTATGAATAATATGATGGTGTTTTATCCCTACACTAACATGAACATGGTTATTGCTAAAGAAAAACAAGTAATAAACACTTGCCTCGATTTCAAAGGCCTGATTCGTTGGTGTTGTTGGTATGGATACGTTCCTCGCGTTCCAATCTACATGATAGTGGTGGTGGTTGCGCAAGGTGGTGAACATAGCTTCTCCTCCTTTGGAATTTGCTCTCCCTCACCCACTGTGGCTCTCTCTTGAGTTTGGTGTAAGATAACCCTAATTGTCCCCAATTAGCTGATATATTATTTCTCCAATTTTCGTCCATTTAATTCCTCCAAAAACCCAAATTACAAAACTACCCCTATCGGGTGCCGTCTTGGCCTAAGAATATCCCGGAGTTCAAATAAAATATCCGGGTAGAGTTTTCTGACTATCTCGACCCCTCTGGACTCAACGACGCACTCGAAATGATCATACGAGTTACTTAAAATAATTTAGATTTTTATTCCACTTAATTATTCCTGACACGACTCACATGCGCATCCCTGACTTAATATACCAAACTGTTGTATTTCTCTCTCACGACAAGTTATATAAAATCGTCATTCCATATTACTTATTCTCACAATAATATTAATAATTATTAACTTCTCGTCACGCTAGTAAATATTCAAATTTAATCCTGATTAATAATTAATTCTCACATTTTAATTTAATTAATCCCACAATAATAATAGATAATATAATTATTTAAATCTTGAAAAATACGGGGTATTACATCCCCTTTTCTCTATATTTTTTCGTGGACTGGTCAAGTAAGGCTTTTTCTTTGAGAACGGAAGTTAGAACTTGTTCTCCCAAAAATATTTGCTATATATTTTTATAATATGGCTTGGAGGGCGTTCTCCTACTGGTTTGGTGACAAGATTAAAGACATTCGTCTAACATGCCTGGAGGGACTTTGCTCAATATACTTTTCTATTGAGATGGATGTATCCCCAAGTGTAATTAAGATTTTATTTATTTATTTTGGACCCTCTTTTAGTCTATTAGAGAGTATATATATATATATATATATATATATATATATATATATATATATATATATATATATATATACATATATTCTGATGGATCTACCTTATGCCATAGGCAAACAAGCGAAATAAGAATCATCATGCAATGCTCGAAAGAAAAAAGAGTTCCTAATGAGTTCATTTCATTTTCTGTATAATTTATAGAATTGTACTGCTCTATCATTTTTACAAAAAAGAACTTTTCTGGTGCTTGAGCAAGCTGCTCAAATTCTTTGACATAAATGAAATTTTTTAACAATGTTAAGCATAATATCTCTTCAGCCTCTTGCTATTGATGGACTGGAGGCAATCACTCTCTGGTTCTGAAATCTGGTAATAACCCGACTTGCCTACCCCTCTCACAAAAAAAGGGCCTTCCTAGTTAGGTTTGAACTTTGATGCCGACATGTTGCGGAGATGGTGAGAGGATGGTCGCAGGACTAAGTCTCCCACCTGTAACTCCCCGGGCTTGACCAAATTTTCGTAGGCTCTGGATAGCTGCTGGGTGTAGACTTTAATGTTCTCTTTCACCTTTTCTCTATGCTCGTCCAGCGCCTCTAGCTGTATATGTCATGGTCCAGGGATGAGTCCGTTGCTTAGAGCAACTCTGGTTGAGGGTACTGCCAACTCCACTGGTAATACAACTTCAATCCCATATACCAATGAGAATGGGGTGAACCTAGTTGGTTTTCTCTTTGAGGTATGATAAACCCATAGAACCATGGGTAGTTTATCATCCCATGCCCCTAGCACGTCCTCCAACATCTTCTTCAAGATATTGATCAGGGTCTTATTTGTGTCTTCTACTTGACCGTTATCCTTAGGGTAGGAGATGTTTGAGCTCTTATGCATAATTTTGTACTTGTCTATGAGGAGGGCGATCTCCTTCCATATAAACTACTTCCCATTATCTATTAGAATTACTTTGGGTATACAAAACGTGCATATGATACACTCCTTGATAAACTGAATTACCACTTGGGCAGTCACTCTCCTTAGAGGGATGGCTTCTGCCTATTTGGTGTACAATTCTGTAGCCACAATGATAAAATCTTTGCCATGAGAAGTTGGGCTGATTTTTCCAACTAGGTCAAATTCCCATGTGTGGAAGGGGTAGGGAGCTTCAAGGCATTGAAAACTAATTGAGGGGGCAAGTACCATGTTTGCATGTACCTGATAGACTTTTCACTTCGTCATATAACTAATGGAGTCAGTCTCCATGGTTGGCCAGTAGTACCCCAATGTCATCAGTTGATCATACATTTTGGCACCCCCATATGTGAGGGATGATGAGCTTCTTTAATCACTCTCCCTATGTCTTCCTTAGCTATGCACCTCAATGCCTTCTCATTGTACCCCTTCCCGTAAATCTCTCCTTCCACCGAGTAAAAACCGGCTATCCTCTTTCGCTGATAAATTTCATCTGCTCTATCTTTTGGAAACTCATCGTTTTTAAGACATGCTATGTATGGCTGCCTCCAATCTTCGAAGGATTGTAAAAAGTTAGCTTCCGCTGGTTAGTCAAAATGGGTCTGACACTTTCAACAACCTTTTTCAGACGATCAACCTCTGCACTCATGGTTGGCCAATAGTAGCCCCCCTACTGCAACCGACGATAAAGAGGAATATCAGTGTCCCCTCAATGCTTTTCGTGCACCTCTGCCAACCCTTCTTTAGCTTCTTGTTCTCCCACACACCTTGCTAGGAACCCTCCAGGTCTTTTGAAATAAAGTGTTCCCTGCAGCAGGTGGTAGTTATCTAGCTCTAACATCTTCATTATCCCCTCTCTGGTCTCTAGCTGCTTCACAACTATGTGCCTCTAATCTTCTGGCTCGATGCTTGGGAACAAAGATTTTACTGTAGTAGGCACTGTTCTTCATCGTACTGTGATTGTTTCTTCTGGCTCATCCATGTCCAAATTTTGTGCTATTATGGCCAGTGCATTGTGGTGCCTATTCATTATTTTTGCATGTCCCTCTGCAGTCACTTCCAAGAACTGCTCCAATAATCTCTGAATGATGTATCTGTAGGGTGCCGAGTTGGCATGCTTGAGGGAGAACTCTCTATTAACTATTTTACTACCACGTTGGAGTCCCCTCATATGCACAACACTCTAACCCCTCTTATGATTGCCTCCAATACCCCTCAAAATGAGGACCTTATATTTAGCCTCGTTGTTTGAGCAATTAAAATCTAACTTCAAGGAGAGGGTGATCTTCTCCTTGATGTTTGACAATATAATACCGACACCTCCTGTTCCTTGAACACTGGAGCCATTGAACTCCATTGCCCACTTTTCCATTTCTTCAACCATGCATGCTTGAGAGTTTTCCCCAGGTAGTTCCTCACTGGAGGGCTCAAAATTCCCATTTGGAAAATGGGCAAGCAAATTCGCTATCGCTTGACTTTTAGTGGCTTTGGGCACTATGCATTTTAAATCATATTTTGAAAAAATTAAAAACCATCTTGCTGCTCATCCCATAAGCACCGTCCGTGCGAGGAGGTACTTGATGGGGTCACACTTAGTGACTATGTGAACTATGAAAGCTAGTAAGTAATGTCTTAACTTTCTGAGCAACAAAGACCAGGGAAAGACAATGCCTCTCTATGCTAGTGTATATATACATTGTACTTGAGACCACTCTTGACAAGTATTACACTGGATTTTCTACTCCTTCCTTTTCTTGGGCCAGCAGTGCTCCTATGGATCTTTTTGTTAAAGTAATGTGGAGCAGTAGCGGCGTACCAACTTCTGGTTGAATTATTGTGGATAGGGAGGATACAATTTCTTTGATATTTTCAACGGCCTTCTTCTGTTCCTCTCCCAAAATCCACTTGGCTTTGTCTTTTACAAGGGGTGTGAATGGGTGGGTCACCTCCACTAGAGCAGGTACGGACCTTCTTAGGTAGGACACTTTCCCTAAGAAGCTCTAAAGCTGCCTTTGACTCTTTGGAGGCGGCATCATCACGACGACTTTCTTTTTCTTTGCATCTACCACTACATCAAAAAGGCTAAATTGGCACCCTTTAGCCGTCCAGCCTTGTCACGGTCATTGACCGTGACAAGACCGTGATAAAGGCTTGTCACGGTCAATGACCATGACATGTCCGTGAAAATTTCTTCAGTAAAAAGAACCCTACGCTTTATTTTTCCCCCTTTTAGTTTTCCCTCTCTTTCTCTCTCTAAGTGATTTCGAGCTCTCTCTCTCTCTAAGGTATGTTTTTTCCCTCTCTTTCTCTTTCATTTCTATATGTGTGTGTATGTGTGTGGTGATGTGTGGTGGGGGCAGGGGTGATGGGGGTGGGGTGGTGTGTGTGTGCTTGTACGTGTGCGTGTGCGTGTGTGGTGGGGGGAGGGGAGGGACAGGGGGGCTGGGTGGGGGGTAGGGGTGGTGGTGGTGCTGTGTGTGTGTGGTGGGGTAGGGGGAGCAGGGGGTGATGGGGTGTATGTGTGTGTGTGCAGGTGTGTGCGTGTGTGTGTGGTGGGGGGAGGGGGCAGGGTGTGTGGTGGTGGTGGGGTGGGGTGTCTGTGGTGGGGCAAGCTCAACAATTGTATAGCTTTAATTAATAAATTGTATAGCTTTAATTGTAACTTTAATTATATAGTTTTATATGAAAGTAAATTAATAATTAGTGCCCATTTCATATGAAAGTAGGATTGCCCCTCATTGTAAATTAGTAAATTAATAATTGTATACTTTAATTGTTAGTTTAATTGATGAAATGGATTAATTGAGTAGATGAATTAGAAGGAGTACGGGATACACATTTGTTGTTGACATCGCTGTTGGATTATAGTGGATCGATGTTGGGTTGGTTAGTTTTAAAAGTGGCATGACCACTGGATTATTGTACATATGGGGGTGGGATTTTTTTAACGTTTTTTGAAAATTAGTTTGTATATCGAACAATATATATATAGTATGATAATTAAATGAAACATACTTGAAATTACATATAGTGCCCATAGATACTAGCCTTCTAGTTCTTATGCGTACGCATTCAATAGGCCTTAGACCCGTTCGAGAGTCATTACCCCTATAATGAGATCTCTCGAATTGTCCCGTTTGGACAGTTTGGGACTGCATAATTTCTGTATATGCTTGCCTTCTTTCTTGGACTTCAACATGAGGTCGTCCACATAAAATTCTAGTATATCATGAAATAAATCATGAAAAATTTCCATCATGGTCGTTTGGTACGTGGCCCCAACATTCTTCAATTCTAATGACATGACTGTGTAGTGGAAATTTCCCAGGGGCGTACAAAAGGGAGTCTTTTTCATGTCCAATAGGTCCATCTTAATTTGATTATAGCCAACATACCCATCCATGAAGATATACATCTCATGTCCTGCAGTAGCGTCAAATAAGCGATCTATGCTTGGCAGAGGAAACTCATCCTTGGGACATACCCGATTCAGGTCGCGAAAATCCACATAAATTCAAATTTGGCTCTTGTCTTTCTTTGTTATCAACACTATGCTGTAGAGCCACATAGGATGCTGAATAGGCTTGATAAACCCTTCTTGCAACAGTTTCTCTACCTCTGCTTTTATCTTTCGATTGAGGTCAGCTTTATACGTGTGTGTTGCTTGCCTGATTGGAAGATCATTGGGAAGGACGTTCAGTCTGTGAGAGCTCACCTCTGGGTCTAACCCTGGTATCTCCGTGTATTTTCATGCAAACATGTCAGTGAATTCTTTGAGAAGGCCCACAAGATCTTTCTTATGTTTTGGGTTCAGACTCTTGGATACTAGAATGAGTCTACTTTCACCCCCTTCTACCCCCATATTTATGCCCTCAAATTCTTGTATTTACTCCCTATGTCCATCCTGCATGCATTCTGCAGCTTGTTCTAGTTCCTCAATATGTTTAATATCATAGGATTCATCCACAACAAAAAATTTTGGCACCGGGTCGGTGCTCTCATCCCAAAACACCGCCTGCGCATACAGTTATAAATGGTAAATAACTCTCCCATCAGGTAGGACCACTTTTTTGTAAGTTTGAGGAGGTTTAACCACCTCCTCCACCATCCTCTTTCCTTTTCCTATGTGGGGGTATAACCCTTCCCCCCAAATGATCACGTATAGATTTCCTTGGCTGGGCAATTTTTCCAACCACTTTCCTTTCTTCTAGCTTTCTCGTAAAATTCTCCTTTTTCTCATCCAGTTCTGTGTAGAACGCTGCGTCGACTAGATGTGCCTCCTCAATGAAAAAAGTTTTTTGTGTGGATTTAATTATGATCTCTGTTTCTCTTATATTGGCCTTTGCACACTGATTGATAGTTTGAGGGCATTATGCCATGGGTATGCATCCACACCCTCCCAATGAGAAGTTTGTAGTTGGTATTAGTATTGATGACATATAATTTGATGTGGGAAGTGAAATTCCCCAACTTAATTAGTACATTCATATATTTGAGGGATTGCATTCCGGCGCTGTCAAATCCCGATATCACTAGTGGTAGAGGCATAATCTTCTATTAATCAATACCCATCTCGTATAACGTACCGATTGGCATAATGTTAATGGATGCTCCTCCATCCATTAATGCTTTGGGAAATGAGACTCCATTGATCATAGTTGTGACATATAGCGGGCAGTTGTGGAAGTAAGGCACCTACCTGTCTACCTTAGAAAATACCACTTCAGATGTATACCTCTTGATTAGCCTGCCACTCGTCCCCTACCAATTCAATGAGGGGTCTCCTCTCTGCTGAACTGCCACCAAGACTTTTCTTGTTATGACTACCCTAGGGTAATATTTTACTCCAATTTGGTCAAAGAACCACTTGAACTTGGGGCTCCTCGCTATGGATTCACATTCAGAATCAAGATCCACTTCATATGTTTGCGTATTATAGACGTACTCTGCCTCAGATGCCCCCACCTCATCCAAAGCAAGGATGACATCCACCTGGCGCTCTAGGAGGTTGACCTTATCGAGTTATTCATCTCCCTCCTTTTTTTGGTCTGGGATGAAAAACCACTCCTCGTGCTTTCTTCCTAGCTCAGTTCTCTACTTGCTTCTTAGTGATAGCCTTCCCAACTCCTAACATATTTTCTTATCACTTTCTCGCTCCATCAAATTTTGGGCTGATTCTTCATCATACATTACTACCATATTGGCAGTGGCATAATGATGAACTAGAAGTGGGTTCTCATTCACATCCACAGGGGTTATCAATAAAGTTCCACTGGCCACCTGCTTGCCAATGATCCTCCTCAAGTAGTAAGAATCCTTGGTAGAGTGTTGCACCCGCTGGTGTAACTCAAAATACTTAGGGTTGGCTTTGTCAGTTGCTATTGGAGTTTTCCCATTCAGGTGAGAGGGACTTGTTACCCCCTCTCGTACCAATGTACGATAACAATCCATACATTCAGCTATGCTTCAAGGTAAATGTGGTGGAGCATCATCTCTGAACTTTCTCTTGTTACCTGGGCTGTTGTTCTTGGATTTAGAGCGTCCCTTCTTACCTTTAGGGCTCCCATACACATAGTTGACTGCCCGTCTCCTAGAGACTTGAAACTTTCTATAAGTCAATGGCACTTGTGTCCTCCAGTTCGAGGACCTCATCCTGTTTATCATGGCTATATTACTGGCAACCTTAGTGAACTCTTTAAAGGTTCAATATCTAGTTTCATTGATCAGATGGAGCTTATATTACTCCAAGAGCCCTTCGACACAGATTTGGAGTAGCCTTGCCTCTGCTACCTCCTCATGCACATCAAGTGCTCTCTCGCAAAAGAACTTGATATATTGCATTAACTCTTCCCCAGGATTTTGCACCTCTTATATCAGGTGCCTCAATGTGAACTCATCTTCTGTCACGAAGAACATTGGGAAGAATTATTTGTGCATTTTCTCCCATGAGGTAATACTGTTGGGTGCCAGGTAATATTACCATGTGTAGGCTTTTCTTGTGAGGGTCTTGGAGACCCCCCTCAACCTTAAGTTCTCGTCATTTCCATTCACCCCTAGGTACTCAATGAACCTTTTCACATGCTCTCTTGGGTTTTTTCCTTTGCCATTAAGCGTAATGAATTTTGGTGGAATATAACCCTCTGGGCATGGCTTCTCATTCACATCCTGAGGATAATGATCTTTTAGCTCATCATATAAATGAGGTGTTTCTCTTTTAGGGGAGGAGAGTAACTTTCTCACCTCCTCCATAGTAACTGCTTTGGAAAGGGATTGTTCCAAACTTATGCCCTTTGCTCCTGGTGAGCTTGATGGTGCCACAACCTGCTCTGGCACCATCTTTTATAATGGAATCATCTCTGTCGGCTGCCCCTTCGAAGGGGGCAGTTACTGGTGTTACACAACCTTGACCCAAACTTGATAGTTCTACATTATTTTTCTTCAAAAAGTAAAAAACATGCCCATAAGGTTGATACCTATCATCAGAGATGCTGTCGGTGAGCTACTCTGTCCTCCATGAGGAGCAGGTGTCTTTGCTCCTGTCACGACCACATCCTCTTGAGTGGTATGGTCACTTTTGGTTCCATTCCTAGGTGGAATGTCTTCAAAAACTAGCTTCTTAGAAACCTTAAAAGTTTCTTTGTCCATTAAAGCAAGAATACCACCCCAGTCGAGTCACCAAATATAAGAGGGTAGCTGTACTGGGGTCTATGAATAACTAGAAAGGGTGAAGCATGACCCATTCCAATAGACTCTACCTTTAAGGTGCTTCAAGAACTTCTAGAGCAGCACCTGGTAAAACCTTATCCTTTTGGTAAAAATGGAACCAAAGTGAGAACTACTCCCTACAAGAAGATGAACTTCACAATAATAATAGTAACGTTTTCTCAAGAGAAACTCCTGAGAAGGATGTATGTCAGTGTGGAGTGAAATAATAAGGCATTCAACACTTAGAAAGAGAGCAGAGAGAGAACACTAGGTATCTAGAGTGATTTTGACAGAGTAACGGTATGACTTGAGTTGTGGTCCTGACTTGACCTTGCCCAAGGTCCCTATTTATTCTTGGGCACTAGGGCTGAGTTGGACCTTTTTTGGTGCCAAAACTGAGGGGGTTGGTGAGGGATAAGGTCTGCAATGTACCATTTGTTCCTATCTTTATACAGCTGCCTGTCCCCTCTGACAAGTGCCACTTGGTGTAAACCTAAGTCAAAAAGCAAATATGTCTGTGCTTTAAGACAAAATATCTGATTTGGTAAATATCTTTTAAAACGGTAATTTGTTATACAAACTTTGTAAACTTGAGGAGGGGCTCAAGGATCACCTCCTCTAAAATCTTTTATAAACTTGAGGCGGGGTCTCAAGTACCACCTCCTCTAAAAATATTTACAAACTTAAGGAGGAGCCTCATGGACCACCTCCTCTAAAATCTTTTACCAACTTTAGGATAGGTCTCAAGGACCACCTCCTCCAAATTCATTTTATAAACTTTTCATTTCTTGTGAGCAACCCCTTAGTTGCTCACTTCAATTATAACTAGGTGTGAACTGTGTAAGGACTGAGTGACCTCTAGGGTCTATCTAATAGTTTTCTCTCCATCTTAAAATTTTATGCGGTTGAGCTTGCTTAATAAACCTTGTTCCTCAGCCACCAAGATAAAACTCCCAAGATATCCCAACTTGCCTTTTTGAGCCCTGCTTGCTCAACTAGGCTACATGTATAATAACGTAATAGGTTAGTGCTTTGCCATTCATGTGAGTAACAAATATTGGAGAGGAGGTCACTCTAGGTGGACCTCCTCACCCCCTGGTTCTATTATATTAGAACAAGGATTTGGAGGGATGAGGAGATCCTCATGGTTGAACTCCTCATTTATACTTTATTCTAGTGACTTTTGGAACATTTGGGGCGAGGAGCCACCTGTGTTGGGCCTCCTCGCCCAAATTTCATTTCTATTATTTTATGAGCTATTTGAGATGAGGAGCTCTTTCTAATAGGCCTCCTCGCTCAAATTCCAAGTTTGTGACATCTGGGCATTTTGGGGCGAGGAGCCCTCCTTGGTGGGCCTCTGATCGAGTGGAAAACCGAGCGTCCGTGTAATACGCTAGTCATTGTTATCGGCTTCCAACCTCAATAAAAAAAACCAAAACTTTTAACTACACTTTTATGGAGTATAGTAGTAAGTCTGGGTATCGAATCCACAGGTTATGTTTTATAGAATTTAATTGATTTATTACTTCTAAAATAAAAGTGAAAAAGATGATGATGGTTGACAAGGGAAAATAAGTTGGAACAAATTTATAAAACTAATTAAAATGAATGAGGAAATAGGTTGGAATACAATCCCCCAATCCCTAGTAATTACCCATTAGAATACTAGAATTGTAAATTAAAAATTTGAATGAATCCAGTCTTTATAGATCCTAAGCATTACATATATGAGGTTCAAGCCCGCATCATATGAAATCAAAGATAAATATAAAGCGGTGCTAAATAATTGCACGCACATCATATTATTAAATATCCCAAGTACCTAGGGCAAGAGAGATTAAAAGATATAGGATGATTGTGAACTTATCTTACACGATTCTTTCAAATTTAAATTTAAATTCTATTTCCTACGTAGATAAATTACATCGGGATGGGTTCATGCATCCTAACCCTTAAAAATTAGCTAAGCATGATGAAAACAAAAGAAAAATCTAACAAACATTGTTAAAAATTTGCAAAACAATTGAGAATTGAATGGAAAAATAAAATAGAGAATATAAATTGATACTTGTATTTAGCAAGAGGAGAAAGAGATGAATTTGAATCCAGCAAAACTTCTTCTTCAAACTTACAACTAGGGTTTATGAAAACTTCTACCAAAGAAAACTATAATATAACTTTCTCTCTCTAATCCTACTCCTACAACTTGATAAAAACCACCTAAAAGGATTTTTTTAAGCCTCCCCAAAAGGATGCTAGGGCTTTTCTAAGAGTATGAAAAACTAAAAAGGATTTCTAAAAATGAATTTCTCTCTCTAATTTAGAGTCTCTCTCTCTCTAGAATTCAACTCCTCTTGAAAATGAATTAGGGCTTGGTCTTTTATAGCACCAAGTTGCACGAATTTAACATCAAATTTCGCTTGTGGAACAAGTTTTTGCCAACCAATCACCATAAAATCTGCATAATTAATGACAGAAATCCGCACATCCAGACTCTTCATTATCGCACAACTTCAAAACATCGTAACTTCTTTACCGTAGCTCGGATTGAGGTGCCGTTTTTTCCAGTATTCTTGTAATTTAGATCTCTTCAACTTTCTAGTTGGTCCCACCTCCGGACTAAGGCTTAAAAATTACGAAAATGCCCTTCAACTCTTCATTTCTTGGTTTCTTTCACTGTTTTGAGTTCTCCTTCGCACTAACTTACATGAAATACCTGTAAAACACATGAGAAATATACAAAACAAGAAATACTTGCCAAAAAAGGTTAGTAGCATAAATACAAGACAAATCCAAGATATTTACACTGCACGGGATCATAAAAATACCGAAATTAAGGGGATAAATGTGAAGAATATGTGCCTAATCACACCCCCTAACTTAGAACTTTGCGCGTCCCGAGCAATGTAAATGAAATTAGTTTAAAGTTCAACTGTTGAAAATTCTTTTATTGGGATAGAATACCTTTTTCGCGGGCAAGCGATTGCATTTAGCGTATGCAATAAGCCTTTAAACCCCTAGGTTACCCTAGTAGGACGAGTTTTGTCTCGTGAGGGTTTGCAGTAAATATACCCACAAAATTCTTTATTGACTCAAATAAATATCAAAATACTTAAAAATTGTAAAATTTAGACTTTTCTAAAAGATAATCACCATCAACTCATATTCAACTGTCTCAAACCATAGTGTGTGTGTGCAAAGCCAAAAATTAAACCTCAAATTTCCACCGATTGAGCATTACGTTACTTTTCGAAAATTTGTTTTGATTCAAATTCTTACGGATGCACTCACAAACGAATCACTCAGATTGTGGCTATTCTCTCGGTATGCATGATATAAAGAGAAATATAATGGACACAAATTCACGCATACAAAATTGAAAAGAAGGAAATATATGGTGAAAAATCTCATCATAGGAATACAGTTATTTGGAAACGGGAAACATCATCTCTTAATCACACCATTTTAATCTCTTATATTATCTTTTCATGACTTAGCTCTCCACGCGGTAACCAATTTCGCAATTCGGACTCGGTTAGGACTTTTCGGGTTAAAAAGTGTAAAGGGTAAAATTGGGAATGGACGGAATGCTTGGAATTGGAAAATGTCCTTATGACGTCCATTAGTGCTTTTTCGGGCATTTGCTCATTTTTCTCTTTCTTTTTCAATTTTCATTTTTTTTTTCTCACTATTTTTTTTTTGAACATTTTTTTTCTATTTTTCTCTTGCCCCTTTTTATTGCACAATTTGGACTTACTTGATGAATTTTCTCAATTTTCACAATTCTGGATTATTTGGGTTTTTCGGGTTATCAAACGAAAGAAAAATATTTGATTAGGCTCAACTTGGGTTGCAAAGGGATAATTTTTTCACAATTTTTTATGACTAATATTTTTGGGTAACAAACGAGGGCCTACTTCATTGTCCAAATTGCTAATCACATTACCATATGCATCTCGAGATTAATTAAGTTTATAGATATATTTAGCACGAATTTCGAGACAACATTTCACACATTTCCCATAACCGATCAAAACAAAGGATTGAGATCATCAACGACTTATTAAAACGCTGAAAAGGACTTTGAGTTAATCATAAACTCGGATTGATTTAAAAACTCATAAAAAATTGAAAGGCTCGAAATCTCACCGGGTTGGACTAATCTCCACACTTATTCGTTAAGTCGTCAATTTTCTTTCAATTTCCATCTTTGATCATTTTCGGCTTAGTGCATTTTGATTGTTAACAATTTGAGACTTTAAATAAAATAAAGGTGATATTTTTGAAAAATTTAAATTCCAATTTTTATTTATTTTAAAGAAAAATATTTTTGGCTTTTCAACATTTTTCAATTTTTTTATTTTATTATTATTATTATTTTTAAAAAAAAAACACACTTGGAAAGAACATGTGATCGAATCAATGAATCTAAACAATAAATGGGAAGAATATCCCTCACCCCCTAACTTAAATGTTGCATTGTCCTCAATGCGAATCAAGAACACAACATAAAGAGAGGAAAAGAAAGATATTACCCAAATGGAGCGATCTCCGATGAGTGCGAGTCCATTGAATCTAAAAAACATGTTAGAACCAAGCATAACAAAAATAATAACAAAAACTTTAACTAATGACACTACACTATTAAAAAAGGAAAGAAAAAGAAAATTATGTACAACCTACAATTTGAAATTCTAATAAGTTATACACTAGAAGTCGAAAAATTTGAGGGTCCACCCAAAATACAATTTGACTTTGAGGGAATAATGGTGTGCCCTCACTAGGATGCATGCCTCCCGAAAAATAAGAATTCCGTTTGAAAAACGGAAGGCATGCGTGAGATGGAGAAAATGAACCATCACCAATTAAAAAATTTAACGGGATGATGGGGGGTTTGGGTGCTAGGTGGGACAAGTACAATTGAGATCCAAGAAAAATATAATCACCTCCCAAAGATTTTTCAAGTAGTATGGGGAGAGGGGCACACAAAAAGGAACAGTCCATATTAGAAAACAATTCTAGCAAACTGTCTTTGTTGGTAAAAGGTGTAAACATTTCAAAATTTTCAACCGACTCATAGGAATCTAGCGGTACTTCTAATGGTTCAATAACCGTGAACGAAAATGGTGATGAAATAAACTCAATCTCAAGTGATTCATCATCAATTGGAGATTGAATTTCAAGGGAGCAAGACTCACTTTCAATATGATGTTCTTCAAAAATTTGAGGTGACACACAAGTCTCAACCTCCTCTTTGTTTTCCAAAATAGAACGCACATCATCGCAAAGTGTGACCATTTCCTTCACAAGACCATAATCGATATTCTTTGTGCTTTGGGTGGAAAGAAAATCCAGTACTCTTTTGGTTAGAAAAAGCGTGGTTTCTTCCAAAGTAGGATCCCTTGGCTCTAAAACCTCGGATTCCTCATTTGGTTGAAAACCTTCTATAGTTTCACAAATATCGGAAGAAAAATCTTCATTGGATTCCCCAAAATGATTTTTTTTTCGATATTCGTTTTCAAGCTTTTCATACACAAGATTTAGAAAGGCCTCACCCATGGTAATAGGCCGAGGCACAAATTCTTGAGAATATTTAATATAAATTTCTCTCCTATATGCATTTTCAAGCCTTTCATACTCGAGAGTTAGAATGGCCTCACCAATGGTAATAGGTCGAGCCGCGGACTCTTGAGAATAAAAAGTTTGAAAACGATTACCATATGAACCATTATAATTACCGAACTCACCATGAAAAGACATGATTACCGAATAGTATGTAAATGGAAATTCGAGTACAAAGGTGTGCGATTGAGGATTCAACGTTTCTTGGTGCTCAATTGTGCAAGGCTACAAAAAAGGTAAAAAAAAAATCCAAAGAAGAAAAAATCTTTCGAAATAGTAAATCTATTATAATTTATAACAAAACATTCCTCGGCAACGGCGCCATTTTGATCGAGTGGAAAACCAAGCGTCCGTGTAATACGCTAGTCGTTGTTATCGGCTTCCAACCTCAATAACAAAAAAAACCTAAACTTTTAACTACACTTTTATGGAGTATAGTAGTTAGTCTGGGTATCGAATCCACAGGGAATGTTTTATAGAATTTAATTGATTTATTACTTCTAAAATAAAAGTGAAAAAGATGATGATGGTTGACAAGGGGAAATAAGTTGGAACAAATTTATAAAACTAATTAAAATGAATGAGGAAATAGGTTGGAATACAATCCCCCAATCCCTAGTAATTACCCATTAGAATACTAGAATTGTAAATTATAAATTTGAATGAATACAGTCTTTATAGATCCTAAGCATTACATATATGAGGTTCAAACCCGCATCATATGAAATCAAAGATAAATATAAAGCGGTGCTAAATAATTACACGCACATCATATTCTTAAATATCCCAAGTACCTAGGGCAAGAGAGATTAAAAGATATAGGATGATTGTGAACTTATCTTACACGATTCTTTCAAATTTAAATTTAAATTCTATTTCCTACGTAGATAAATTACATCGGGATGGGTTCATGCATCCCAACCCTTAAAAATTAGCTAAACATGATGAAAACAAAAGAAAACTCTAACAAACATTGTTAACAATTTGCAAAACAATTGAGAATTGAATGGAAAAATAAAATAGAGAATAGAAATTGATACTTGTATTTAGCAAGAGGAGAAAGAGATGAATTTGAATCCAGCAAAACTTCTTCTTCAAACTTACAACTAGGGTTTATGAAAACTTCTACCAAAGAAAACGACAATCTAACTTTCTCTCTCTAATCCTACTCCTACAACATGATAAAAACCACCTAAAAGGATTTTTTTAAGCCTCCCCAAAAGGATGCTAGGGCTTTTCTAAGAGTATGAAAAACTAAAAAGGATTTCTAAAAATGAATTTCTCTCTCTAATTTAGAGTCTCTCTCTCTCTAGAATTCAACTCCTCTTGAAAATGAATTAGGGTTTGGTCTTTTATAGCACCAAGTTGCACGAATTTAACATCAAATTTCGCTTGTGGAACAAGTTTTTGCCAACCAATCACCATAAAATCTACATAATTAATGACAGAAATCCGCACATCTAGACTCTTCATTATCGCGCAACTTCAAAACATCGTAACTTCTTCACCGTAGCTCGGATTGAGGTGCCGTTTTTTCCAGTATTCTTGTAATTTAGAGCTCTTCAACTTTCTAGTTGGTCCCACCTCCGGACTAAGGCTTAAAAATTACGAAAATGCCCTTCAACTCTTCATTTCTTGGTTTCTTTCACTGTTTTGAGTTCTCCTTCGCACTAACTTACATGAAATACCTGTAAAACACATGAGAAATACACATAACAAGAAATACTTGCCAAAAAAGGTTAGTAGCATAAATACGAGACAAATCCAAGATATTTACACTGCACGGGATCATAAAAATACCGAAATTAAGGGGATAAATGTGAAGAATATGTGCCTAATCAGCCTCCTCGCCCAAGTTCAATATTTTTGCGAACTTGGTGTCCCTTGGGGCGAGGAACCCTTTCTATGGGCCTCCTCGCCTAGATTCTAATCTTGTGATCTTTGTAGAATTGAGGTGAGAAACCCTTTCTAGGTCCCTCTTCTCTCTAGATCTTAGTCTCTGACCTGAAGGAAAATTGGGGGCGAGGAGCCCTTCTTAATGGGATTCCTATCCCAAATTCAATATATGCGAACTTAGTGTCCATTGGGTCGAGGAGTCCTTTTGGGGGGGCTCCTCGTCCAAATTCTAATTATGTGAACTTTGGGAAACTTAGGGGTGAGGAGCCTTTTCTGGGGCCTTCCTAGCCTAGGTTCTAATTCTATAAACTTTGGGAAACTTAGGGGCGAGGAGCTCTTTCTAGGTCCCTCATCGCCCAAATAATAATTCTTGGTGGTGCTCGCCCAAGCCTTTTAGCTATCAAGTGTGTACCCCTCTACAATTGTAATTCAGTTTTTTCGCATATTATTATTTATCAGTTTAATGTAAGATAAAATTTGCCATCGCCTTAATTAACTAATAGGTTATTAGTAATTAATTTGGTTTTTGATAGTGATGCTAAGAATCAACTATTTTGTAAATCCCATTTTAATATAGTAAAGGCCTGATCACCCGATATTTAATTAGTCGGAGTGTCGCATTGTATAATCCAGTACTAATGCAAAAAAAGAAAGGAAATTGGAGTGTTTGTATCGAATTCATAGACCTCAACATGTCTTGCCCCAAGGACAACTTCCCACTTCCCAAAATAGATCAGTTGGTTGAAGCTATAGTAGCACATGATAAAATGAGCGTTCTAGATGCCTATTGAAGCTATTTCTAGATCCCTCTATATAGACTCGACCAGGATAAAACCTCCTTGATAACCCCCATCGGGTTGTATTGTTTCAAGGTCATGCTATTTGGCTTGAAGAATGCATGGACAACTTATCAAAGGTTGGTCACAAGATGTTCAACAAAAAAATGGGAGACACGATGGAGGTCTACATCGATGATATTCTGTCAAAAGCAAGAACAAAAGCGACCACCTCGTGGATTTAGCCAAGACATTTGAGATCCTTAGGAAATACCGAATGAAACTTAACACAAGTAAGTGTTTATTCGGCATCCAGTCAGGAAAATTCTTGGTCTATCTAGTCAATAAAATGGGAATCAAGGACAATCCGGATCAAATCGACGCTATCATAAGAGTCCAGGCTCCTCACACGTTTATAGATGTTCAGAAGCTTACTGACATGCTCGCAATGCTTAATCGCTTCATCTCCAAGTCTTCGAAACACTACTGACTATTTTCCAGTTGCAAAAGAAGGACATGAGCCTCACATGGAACGATTATTTCTTGTAATCTTTGGATGAAATTAAATCCTAACTTAGCAATACACCCCTTTTAGTAATTCCAAATGATGGAGAACCACTTTTCCTTTACCTTGTGGTATCCTTCCACGCAGTAAGCTCCGCCCTGGTATGCGAGAAATAAGGAAGTCAACATCCGGTATACTACGCCATTAAGGTACTCCTGGATGCAAAACAGTGATACTTGCCTCTAGAGAAGCTTGCCTATGCGCTGGTAGTTGCCTCGATGAAGCTGAGCATTGCTTTGAAGTCCATTCAATGACTGTAATAACTTCTTACCCCTTAAAGCCGTTTTGTAAAAAGCCGACCTTTCTGAACTACTCTTAAAGTGGTCGATAAAACTCGAGAGGTTCGATATTCACTTAACAAATTTTACTACTGACTTTACAAAAGATCAACTAATAGACCGATTGGATAATGGGCAATCAACCACATAGGAAGAATAGTCCAAGGACTAGACCTTGTATGTTGATGGAGCCTCCAATGCCAAGGGGGAGGAGTGGGGATCATTCTTGTCACTCCCTAAAACACTGTGATTGAGCAAGAACTCAGATTGGGATTTGAGGCCTCCAACAACGAAGATAAGTACGAAGCATTGATAGCCTATCTGAGAAAAGCCTTACTGAGGGAAAAATGCCTCCCCATATTCGACGACTCCAAACTGGTCTCCAAGAAGGTAAGTGGGGACTTCAACTCCAAAGGCGATCGAATGTCATCCTACCTCATCGTAGTAAGAGGACTTATGGCGATTTTTGTAAAGGTGGAAATCCAACAGTTCCCCATGGGGCAGAATAGTCATGGTGATGCCTTAACAATCCTTATTTCGGTGATAGACTCTGAGCTAAGAAGGGCTATCCAAATAGAGTTTCTCTCACAACAGAGTATTGACCAAGTAGACATAGCCCAGTAAGTCCTCCTCACAGATAAGTCTCCCAGTTGGATGGATCCCATCATAAATTATCTATGAGGCGACATACTTACAGACAACAGGAGGTCGACCCACTAGATTAGGGTCAAGGTTGCTCAATTTTATCTCTCCCTGGAAGGAAAGCTCTACAAGATGTCATTTACATGTCCTTATCTCCATTGCATTCACCCACATGACACCGAGCAAGTATTAGCGAACTTCATCAGGGCATTTATGAAAGTCACGCAGGAGGGAGATATCTGGCCTTCTGAGCAGTCAATGATGGTTATTGGTGGTTTCATATGTAGAAGGACGCAAGTACTTATGAACGTAAGTGTGAAAAATATTAGAAGCATTCTCCCATGACCCACCAGCCTGCTAGTGACCTGAATTCACTGACAAGCCCATAGTCGTTTGCTCAATTAGGATTAGACATAGTGGGATCGCTACCTACCGCATCTGGAAATTGGAAGTAACTTTTAGTGGGTACAGATTACTTCACCAAATGGGTATAGGTAGAACCACTGGAAAACATTCAGGACTCTGACATGACCAAGTTCATTTGTAGGAACATTATCACATGATTTGGGGTACCAAAGACTATCGTCAATGATAATGGTACGTAATTTGAAAGTGATTTCTTTCAAGTCTTTTGTAATGAACATGGTATCAGGCACCACTTTAGCTCTATGGCATATCCCCAAAGCATTGGGCAGGCATAAGCTTCCAATAAAACCATGCTCAATGGAGTCAAAAAATGTAAAAATATCCAAAGATGCCTAGGTGGGCAATCTCCCTCACGTCTTATGGGATTATCGTACCACCCCCAGGAAACTAACTAGGGATACACCCTTTGCGATCGCCTATGGGATGGAAGCCGTCATTCCTCTATAAGCAGGTCTCCTTACCAATTGTAACTGTCCAAGCAATATAATAAGAGGGTTAATCTAAGGAAGTTTCTGATAGGGGACAATGTCCTAAGGAAAGTCCGTGACAGTGCCGTGAAACCATCAAATGGAAAATTAGGACCAAACTGGGGAGGATCCTTCAGGGTAATTAGAGACGATCTTCAAGGAGCATATCACTTGGGAATACTGGAAGGTGGGGAGACACGAAGAGCATGGAATGGAACCAATGTCAAGAAGTTCTATTTCTAAGTATTCTTTATCTTTGCATATTTTGTTTAAGAAAAAATTTATTTTCAAACTTATGCTGCTCGTTAGACAATACTTAATGAATAAAGGCCAATTTTCCCCTTCACTTTCGAATTTTTTATTGGCTATTTAAGCTCTTCTTGGATGCGTCTCATTAGTACGAACCTTTTCCAAATGATGAGTCCCTGTTACAAATACAAAAGAATTTCTATATAGATCACGATAAGTTTCTCAAACTTGTTTTTAATCAATTTACTGATATCAACAGGGAATTTTTACATCCTTTAGGTCATTGTTACAAACACAAAAGATCTCATGGGTTGTCCCGACAACCACAAAAGCCATACAGGGGATCCTTAGGCAACAAATACAACTTATGTTGGTCTCTAACTTTGTTGGTCATAAAAAAACTACTCAGGTGGATGGCCCAGCTTCCAGGTGCATTCTCTCCATCATCCTACTTAGGCCTAAGGAAGTATGATGACATAATGTAAAAGGTAAAGTAGATGGAACGACACTGCCAAGGTATGTTGGACTAAGAGAATGTTCAAACACAAAATGACATATAGTTAACACAATATTTTAATACCATTTAGTCCGCTAAAGAGATCAAAATGATAAAATAAAAAAATAACAAAGGACCCAAAGTGGTCAATCAAATATCGCACAACGAATCACTATTTTTGGATCAATAAAGTCTGCATGTTTTGTTAATATGAGCTTAAAACATCAAAAATTAGAATATAACACTTTTTCATTAACTTAAAACGAAAGTTACATTTACGTCAAAACAAAAAATCTACAAATCACTTAAGATGCCTCAGGATGGCGAGCAAGGTACTCAGCACCAACTGCTCTTTGACCATCATCCATATGACTATCTAGGTCGTGCTACAAGAAATGGGAGGGAATGGCATCAACTGGGATCCATTGATAATCCTTTGAAAAATAATTCTGGAAATAGGCAACACACTCATCCTAGTATTGGTACCACAACTTATACTCCTTGGGTGTTTTGACCTCCCTAAGGGCGCTCAGCGAACCACATGATAAATCTGGATCCTTAGCCTCTTTAAGCTTTGTTGGGGCATCTGCCCAGCCAACATTATAACTTTTCGACCAGGATTATTGGGGTCCTATTTTAAAAGCATTTCTCAATCTCCCTGCGTGCTCCTTAAGCCCAACAACCTTGTTCTTCAACCCAACTATCTCCCTCTTCAAAGCATCATTCTCGACCTGAAGGACTTCAGCCACTTGGCTAACCTTAGTATTCTTCAAGAGCTTGGTCCTCAGAATCGACTTCTTCCTGAATTTAGGCACCAATCTCCTCCATCTCTTGAAGATCATCTTTTAATTTAGCAACCAATTCAGATTGGTCCTTATATTGCTAATTTCTTGATCTCAGGGATTAACAGATCTTTATAAAGGCTTTGTGAGACTTTAAATTGATGTTTGGATCAAGGATCTGCCCTAAGAGGGAGCCAACTGGGCTATATTCATTTAAATCAATGGTTTACAGCCATCAAAATGAACAAAAGTCAACAAATACAAACAACACACTAGTAGGTTTAAAATAAGATCATTTTTCATTCACTTCACAAAAAGGTGGCCTTGGCTAATACATCTGGCTCCAAGGGAGAAGTAGAAATTATCAAAAATAAAAAAGAAACTTGTACAAGGAGAAAAGAACAAAAGAGGGCTCCTAGTTTACAAGCCCTACTCGGTCACCTGTTGGTCTTCCACTACGGCCTTACCCTTGTCAGTAGCTCTAGAACTTTGGCTAGCATTGATTTCACCTTTAACAGGGACAATCTCTATGCCAGCAGGTCAATAACATCACCTTCCTCATCTTCCTCATATGATCAGGACTAGAGGAGTGAAGAATGAAGAGATCGGACTTAGCTGATATTTTGCCTGCCTTTTGGGATTGGTCCCAACACTTTTTGAAAGAAACCTTGCAACCGTAGGCCAGCTTCCCCTCTGCAT
This sequence comes from Sambucus nigra, assembly GCA_949130495.1. Taxonomy (NCBI): domain Eukaryota; kingdom Viridiplantae; phylum Streptophyta; class Magnoliopsida; order Dipsacales; family Adoxaceae; genus Sambucus; species Sambucus nigra. The sequence continues at coordinate 255,240,505 of OX422220.1, forward strand.
CATCGTAGGCTTTGTTGAAGCCCTCACGATAGCTGACGTGCTTTTACTAAGTAAGGTCACCCTCCAACTTGGTAACCTTACTCATTGGGCTCTGATTCTCCCCAACGAGCTCATCTTTTTTTACAACCACCTTCTTCTGGGATGCCTCGAGCTCAATGATTGGAGAGCTACAGTTAAGGCTTCCTTCTCTGCCTTCAGAGCATCCTTCAACTCCTTCTTCTAGCATGGTCGTCCAGGAGAGTCATGAAATCATATAATAACTCTACAAAGAGAGATAAATTTACAGAGTTAGTTTAAAGGAGAGGAAACAAAGGAGAATAATAAAGTTCAAGTAAAAGAACTTACCAGGGCTATCCTTAAGTAGTTTTCAGGGTAAGTTGGGACAACCTCAACCTCTAGAAACACTCACAGTCGGTAGTGAGCACTTCCCTTTTTAGCAAACTAGGGGCAAGGTGGGGACATCACCCACACTGGTCCCATCAATAGCTGCAACATAAGACAACCTTCTTTTGGCCTCCCTCCTGTCTTTCTCTCTCTTTTCTCCCATTTACCCTCTCTCTTTCTTCTTCTTCTTCTTCTTCTTCTTCTTCTTCTTAAGAAGGGTCGACTTCGAGAGATTTTAAAATTAGGACCTTATCAACCGGATGGGAAATAAATCTAGTGCCTATATTCTTATACTCCAACATAAAGGCCGTCGACATCGGATGCTCACCATCTGCCAGCCTTTCTTTAATTCTCCAAGACTCCACAAGCTCGTTAGCATCAGTCTCATTGATATCAGGTTCCTGATTTTTGGCACGAGCAGCAAAAACAAGGGAGGAAGAATATTATCCAAAAGAACAGGGACAAAATAGCAAGAAGTCAATAGGCAAGAATGAAAATAAAAAAATAAGAAACTAATTTCGGCCTCTCCATAATAAAAAAAAAAAGAGGGCCCCATTGTCTCTCCCCCCATAGAAGTAGGAGGACACTGATAGTTCTTAGCATAAATCCATGTTCCCAATAATCCTTATGGGAATCCAGAAGATTTACTAATAAAACCTACTCTGCCTTTCTGGTTTTCAAATACAACAAACTTTCCTTGGTTCGTGACCACCCATAGCAGTTGCACAACTCAACAAGACTTAATTTTATTCCATAGATGGTGTTTATTCTATGGACTCCATTGACTATCTTCCAAACATTTAAGGCACACTGAGAGGGAACAATTTCAAAGTATCTAAAGAATCTAAGAAATAATTCATTTGGGAGAAACGTTAAACCCCCTGAGTTATCAGAAGGGTGTGAATCCAGTGCCCATCCTCAATATCACGGACATCCCATAAAATAGGGGCACAATGGATAACTACATAGTCAGGAATATGGTCTTGGAGCCTAAAGTCTTCTACTAATTTATTATCCAACATCGGCATGATTAAACAAGGAAGGAAAACCCTAATTAAAACTATGAAATAAGTTCCAAGAAGAAATTTTATAGAAGGAAAAGATAAACTTACAAGAATTAGCGAAGCTTTGGAGAAGAAGAACAACTCTAATTTTTAAGCAGAAATCAAGGGAGGAAGATTAGAGATGAAACATATGCAAGGACGACCATGATCAATGAACTAGCGGTTGAGTTTGCACTTGAACTGGTTTCAAAAATCTCAAATAATGAGCCACGCTTTCCTAAAAAGATCTTGGCACTTTGGTTTCCCCAAGATGACCGGCGTACCCTGCAGCTCCCATAAAATCACAAGTATGACACGCCAGTCTTGTACATCGCCTTAGGCCTGTTAAAAATCTATTGGCCCAGAACTTCTAACCCAAAAATTTTAGGATCAATTATCGGAGACCGTTTGATATAGCTTGGGAGAGTAGCCGACCAGCCCAGATGGATCAACATTCTGCCCGACCCAAATCACGAATCATTTAAACACTCAAGTATTCAAGATACATTAGAGCACTTACAGACATAGTTAAATCACATACCAACAATCTCGGAGGAGATATTCAAGTATTCCTTAGCTAATCCACGTATTAGTTTGGTTTTCTTGTACAACTCAAACTCTATGATAAAACACCTATAAATTATACACCCTGACTCGAGGCAAAGGGATTGTAACTTGAGACTTTGGGAGACACTTAATATAAACAGTAACCTCTCTGTGGACATAGGCAAGCTTTCGAACCACATATATCTTTGTGTTGTGATCTTTTACTATCTGTCTTTGTGATTGTTTTCTTGTATTCCTGTATTTGTGGTATTTTTTGTACTCACATGCATAAATATAAATAAGAGATAAATGGCTAAACGTCCACATATAAGTGGATTTGTTTAACTAAAAAACATAAATAAAATGAGTAAATAATATAAATAACCGAATGCAATAATTATTATTTATAACAAGAAAGTATAATAATTTTTATGTACTGAAATTCTATGTTCACTTTAAATGTGTAACACAAAATCACACAATATAGAGTGCAATTTGATATGTGAATCAATGAAAAACACAAAAATACTTGAAAACCAAAAAATAAATCAAAATAATCGAGCAACTCAAAATTGAACATAACCAATTAAAATTAATTGGAAAGTTATTGAACCACACATCAAATTATTTTCAATAAAAAATAAATGAACTAATAGTAGAATATGTAATTCATTATAAGAATCTATCTTCTTGGACTTTACTTCATCAAAAAATAATTGAATATTACATGAATAAATGGATACTCGAATCACATATCTTTTCCAACAACAAAATTTAATGCGATTCATATATTAAAATAATCACGTATTCGACTAAGGTTTCTATGAAGATGATTAAGGCTTCGAAAATTATTTTAGAATGAAACGAGGATAATATATATAATGGTTAACAAAGGGTGAGATGTTCGGATGCTATTTGGAGTCTTTGTAATCATTGACACAATAGTCCCAACTCTTTTGTTTTAAAATAACTCATTCCACAAATTTAGATGGTGGCGGGAGATCATAGTATAAGTGTAATGAATAAAGCATCTAATGTGTTTATATGTGTTGTTATTTGATTTTATTCCGTTGTGGTTGATTTGTTTTTATTCAGTTTTCTGCTATTAACTGAGTTATTAAAATAAAGTGTTTTAAAATTATTATCATGAGCATTTCGTATAAGAAATAAGATGAAGTGTTAAGGAGGATATTCTTGTATATATATTATTACGACATATCACCCCATCAGAGTTGGAATATTGTTTGACGGTGAAAGGATAAGTAAAAAATTTGACCATTTATGGGATATGTCTAAATATGCTAGTTTATTAGGGGTAAATTAAAAAATATATTTTAAAATAAACAACCAGCCTCAAACTTTGATTGTGAGTGGAAATTGTAATGGGACAATTATGCATCCCACAATCAAGTCCAAAAAATAAAATTTTAGAGTTTTAATGTGGCGCACAACACTTTTACTATTTTTATAAATAAAAACACGCGCATACATGGTTTGTGCATAAAGAGTGGTAATATGAGATGCAAACCATGTTTGTGCGCCAATCATGTTCATAAAAAGTTTACTTCTCCCTTTTTTGGTCGGGGATTGTCTCAAATTGTCCAAACTTGTACTTTATTAATGAAGGGATACCGAGTCGGGTATGTTATATGGAATTACACATGGCACAAAGGGAACTATAACAATGAGGTCGTACGGAGATCACATAGTGACTAGAGATGAATAAAAGGAGATGACAATTGGTTAAGGCTAGATATGATTTCTTAATCATTATACTACTTTAAGGATAAGACCAAAGATAACGACCAATCACTATGTGAAAGGCCTAAATCCTTATGGACTCTTATATCTATAAATAGGCACAACTTTAATGTTCTAGTGCATCAATTTTCACTGTCTTGTATCCATGGGTTGGACTCTTCGCTAGTAACCCAAGCACTTAAAAGTCTTCTTTTTCTTCTCTCAATAATAACACTATGCTCTTCCTTCCTCGTGGATATAGGAAGGTTGTCCTGTCGAACCACGTAAATCTGTGTCCAATGTAAATATTGCATTTATATTTGGTCCAAACTAATATTTAACATTATTGTAGGATTAGTATCCCATATAACTTGGTGTCATCTATAGGAAGAGATATTATAAATCCCCACCACTAGATAGTACCATCCTTTAATTTATATGAGTGCCCATCAGTCTTATTAGTCCCTTGCAAGGGGTCTGCGTTCAATCATGAGTTCGGGTTATAAGGAGGGAATAAGCTCCTTCAAGGCTTCCTATATCTCCCGGTGATATAAGGCATATGGAACACACACTACGAAGGTCTAGACCTAGCCAACGATGTTAGAATCCCTTTATGGAATTCCCCATTATGAATGTGATGCCACATCTAGTTAACCTCAATTAGGAACTATTATATGAATGAGATGAGGAAATAATGCACTTGAATAGGAAGACAACCGAGAATTATAACGGACATGGGTTTAGTTTCCATAACCATGAGCATCATAGAAGATGGATAATTCTCTTCCCAATACTCTCTTAGTTTGGCTATAATGACAAAGCCTCCAGATCAAGAGTCCATCTACAACACGATTTAATCACCTCCAGTTGGGTCATGTTGTCATCCATAAGACTACTAGTCATGGTATAGAATTAGTTTAGACTAAAAAATCCATCCAATGTAAAAATGTGGATAAGACTAGACCTCCTTAAAGAATGTGAATAGTGGCAATCGCCTCTAGAAGGGACGTTTGAACCCGAACTTAGAGTGCACCCCAATGGAAATTTCTAGAAAATATTTGGGTCATGGATTATCATATTTGTTCACCATTGATATAAATACATCACATCATACATTAAAGATAACTAATGTTCTTGTGGAGGCATCATGATGCCCTCACGTGTTATGTTTTTCCGCCCACTTTGGGAGAAATCGAATATCTTCTTTTAGGGAGTTGGATGAGAAATACATGCCTCCCTTCATCACCAGTGCCAAGTAGTGAAGAAAGTTTACTATGGCCCTTAAACAAAAGAAAGGGTCATCTCTCGATAACTCTTAATTGAGATTGATAGTTGCAATGAGCAGTTGGAAGTTTTGTCTTATAAATTTTTCCTTGCTATGTCAAATGACCTCTATGAGTCCCTCACTTAAAAATTAACGTCATTTATGGACGATCTCATGGATCCCATCGAAAAATATGCCAAGGATAAAAAGGAGATCCTCAATGATAACGTTAAAGTCTATTAGCCTTCTAAGAAATCTAAAAATAATGATTTGAAGAAGGGACCTAAGGTGGGAACTTAACCGACTTATGCCAAGAAAATGGCAAAAGATCAAACCTCTAAGGAACTACACCAAAACATGCCACTTGCCATGGTAAAAAACCTTGATAAGTCGAACTTGTCATGGTCAAAGACAATGACATGGATGGGGGTGACAATATTTTTTGTCAAGGACATGTCACGGTCAAAGTCCGTGACACATTTTTCCCTGTCATGGACGTGTCACGATAAAAAATTGTGACAAGTCCGTGGCAAGGAGAACTTGTTACAAACTTTGACCATGACATGTACTTGAAAACTATGAACTTATCACGTATATGTCATGGTCAAAGTCCGTGACAAGTTTTCCTTATCACGGTCAAAGTTCGTGACAAATCTAGGAAGCAATAAAAAAAACTACTAGGTAGTATGGCCACTGCCACTGCCCAATAATATATTATCACTTCTAGCAGCAAATATATGACATATTTTCTCAATAAATAACAACAACCAATATTTAAAAACATTATTAATCAAACATTAAACAAATATAAATAAGAAACTAGGCCATACTATAATCATTCAATATCAAACACTAAACAATATTTAATATTCATGATAATAAAACACAAAACAAATAATAATCAAATTATTACATATTTTTCATTCATTATCAACTTGAAGGAGAAAGCTACGCCATACTATATAAGAATTGACACAACCATGAATAGTCTGTACGCCGCACTGTTCGTTTAACCACACAACTTCATTCTCTTTTTCCACCAATATTTCCATGACGTGGACCCGAGCCTTGTGTGGTTGCAACTGGCAGTTATGCACCAAGGAACCTGGGCGTATATTTGGCTCCCTCACCCCTGGATATTCTATCTCCACCCCATAAGTCTACTAAATACACTCTATCCCAATAAATTGTAAATGGCCTAGTTTGGATAAGGGGGTATGGGTGGGGGTGGAGAATATATTATATGGAGATGAGGGGGTATCGGTGAGGGTGAGGGTAAGAAAGACTGAGCAGTGGTTCCTGACACAACTTTAAAAGTCTTTCTAATGCATGATTCTATCGACTCAAGTGTAAGTCGGTTGCTCAAGTAATAATCCGATAAAAATGGGTATTGAACACAAGGACTAAGACGAAGAATCGTGATGACGAATAGGAAAGACATTTAACCCTACGAATGACTCAGAGAAATAAGAAAAAGATGATGAATTGTGATCGTACCTATCAATTAATGCAATTTGAATTAAATTAATAACTAACTACGCATGTAAGAAGAACTAAATTAAACTTGAACTATATGATAGAAAATGGAGTTAGGATACACTCCCCCGAACCGCTGGTGTTTACATAGAATATACAAGCTTAAAAAAGATAATTCTTCATTCAAAGAGAAATCAAATACTCTCTAAGCATTCGAAATATGAGGACTAAATTCCGCACAATATCAAATAAAAAAAAATATTTGATGAGGCTGAGAGGTTATCAAAATGCCAATTGATAACCTAGGGCAAACGAAATTAAAAGGCCTACAACCTTTATCTTGATAAAGTTCAAACATTTCAATGAGGGATTACATTTTATTCACTATTAAATCCGTATGTGTTACCTAGGTTGGGTTCATGTACCCTAGCCCGCTAAAAACTTAGCCAGACATGGTGTAAATATGACTGAACATGAAATCTACGTTGCATGAAATCATTCTTATGCTAAATCAGTAATCAAACATGTAAAAGAGACTTGCAACTATGAAATAATAAATCATAAGACAAAAAGATGAGAGAAATTGAAACCAAAAAAGAAACTGTACTTGTATTGAAGAAAAAAACTTTAATTTAATGTAAAAGATGAACAATTGTTAAAGAATGTTAATCCTAGGGTTAGTGCCTTCAAGAACATCTCAGAACCATGTCAAAACTTCCTCTCCAATGATTGGTATTACAATAGAATATAACTCTCACGTTTTATTAAGTGTTTGCACCATGCACAACTCTAATTTTAAGAAATAAAAAATGCAGATTTTATCACGCCGAATCGGTTCTATTTTTCCTTCTTTACTGGGTGAATCGGTTCTCTTATTAGAGTGTGCCGAACTGGTTAGCTTATTACAGTGTGCTGAACCGGTTCTATTTTCAGCATTCCCTACTTTTGCCTATTTAATTCTTCATCTTCTCATAATGGTATGCACTCTCTTTTAATAAAGCTTTAATACCAATTTGTAAAAAGTGTGCTCTACAGTAGAATAATGCGACTCCTCAAATAAATCCAATGTTAATTAAACCAAATTTTAGTTAATCCCAAACACCTGCATCTAGGTGATTTGACAACATAAAATCAATAAGAATGTAAAGGAAACCAATATCAGGAAAAATCCCCGAAGGGCAAAACGTTTTATTTCACAATAATTGTAAATCGCAACTTACACGGTTACAATGAAATAGATTTTGACACAAGAATACCTACAGGCGTCGGTCGGCGTCATCAATAATGAATTACGCTTAGAAATACACAAGAACCGCAGTCCTATCTTCAACCCAGGAATACCGCATCACTGCCAATGAACCTGAGTTCTAAATCAACAAAGAATCTTCATGTAGCAAAATCCTCAATGACACGTAGTCATGTGATGTAGATTTACCCTCTCTACAAGAGAAAGATCGTATCTTGGGTTCCAAAACAATTCACTAAAGGATTGGGATGTTTTATGAATTGTAAAAACAAAGGATTAAACCTCAAAAGTGAGAAGACAAATTCGTACTGATCTTTTAAGAAAACATAGACAGCTTTTGCACAGGTCTTCTTAAGAAAAAGGAAGTTGAACAGTTGTCACTTCGCGTGACTTGCCATGTCGTTTGAACGACATACGATATCATTCGAACAAGATGAATAAAATAATATTTTTCATTTATCTTTTCCTCGTTAAATTCACCACCTCAAAAACTCCAAAAAAACATAATTTTAAAAGAAAAACATTTAAAGACTCCGCTCCAACACTTAGAAAATATTTTGAGAAAAATAATCCCAATACTCTAAGTCAAATGCTAAGGTACTTAAACACAGCCTTGCCAAAATTAATTTCCCGGAGACTCCTTTGATGAAGAACTTTGATATTCGGATTCGTCTTGATGCTTGAATGGTCTTGAATAATTCTTCGACGGTTGTAGTGGTATATGACATACTCTAATGTAAACATGACTTATAAAATATGTCCTTACAAATCCCCCCTATGTCTATGCCGGTACAAAATAAAAACAATCCGAATTATCAAACCAAAATGCCTATACAAATCTAATACCCTCTCATGAACCCAAAAGTGAAAAGGTACTTGAAATGCAAGTTTTCAATCTTTTTCAGAAATATTCATCAATATTCTTTGTCACCATTAGGGCATGCAACTTGATCCTCAATTGTTCCTACACATGAGACAAGAAACAAATACTTTCGTGACACATCGGGTTTGAAATTATATAAGAATAAATCAATCAATATAATCAAATCTCCCTCATATTTCAAAACTCCCCCATAATTCGTTCTCCCCCTTTTTATTTGACCGAAATAGACATGGAAATGAATAAACAGACAAAAAACATGGAGTGTCACGACAAACAAGGATAAAACTATGCGCATGTAGAGGAAATACTCAAAGGATCCACAAACTATTTTTGATTTTTCATTTTTTTAAACAAAAACAATTTACAAAAATCACACCATGAATAACATTAAGACAACCAAATCGTGGATATGGAATGAATGGGTGTGAACACATTCAATAGGTAATAATACTCAATCAAGCATATGTACACGATGCATAAGTATACTCTTATCGATTGAACATAAAAAATATCCTTAGGTGCAAAATTGTTGAATTTAGATGATATCGACTAAATCAAATCAATAAATTAAAGTCTAAGTGATTTTCACACCAATAACGTCCAAAAATATTTAATGCCATTTCGAGAACTTTTCAAAGGACGTGCAAACCCATTGATTACTTTCCAACCAAACTCCCTCATATAAGATATTGCAATTTTTTTATATCTAATGAGGTTCTAAATTCTCAACTTAGAGAAAACCTATTGGCCCAAATTTTGGCATATTTCATCTTTTTATTGCCTTAATTTTTTGTGCGGGTTCTTTTCAAAAGGTGGCTTTCACATAGAGTCAATTTTACACTCTCGTAACCCTTTCCCGTGTTACTCATCATTTTTTCAAATATAAACAAATTCCTCACGAGTAATGGTTTTTACATGCACTACTTTTATTACTCTCGTATTATTGCACTTGGTTTGTTTTAAGGACATGATTGAGATGAAAACACTCGATCAACATGTGATAGATAAATACAATAATCAAACAAATCCGTGCATGTGTGAATTAAAGGAAATAATGATTCAAACATGAAGGAAGTATATCAACTAATAACATCTCAAAGACTCCAAACATTGTAAAGCACATGGATGACAAGATATATTGTCTCAAAACACTATCAAATTGTCACATGGTTAAATGGAATGAAATTGTGACTTGGTCATCCTAAATGTCCATTCATATACGGTGTAAATCAAAATACAAAACTCTTTTTGGATTTTCCAATTTTTCTCAAAAAATGAAAATCTTTTTGTATTTTCCAAAAATTTTCTAAAAAAAAAACATAAATACAAACATGGTTCACACTAGCAATAGATAAAATATCGGCATGAGCATCATCCTATTCTAGAAAACAGTAAATCACACGAAGAATCATCAATCTAAGTTGGTGTGATTAATCGAACAATGCAATTTTAGCAATTAAGTATTAAAACTAAGAATAACTGCATGTAATCTGTTAGAAGCAACTCAGCAATACCAAATATTGTAACCAAAGAACACAGGGTACTGCAAACAGAATGATCAAAGTCAACCAGGTCGCTCGTATGAGACTCCTTGTCGTTCAAACGACACAACATCTCGTGAAAAGGCTTCACGCGAGATTGAGTTCTTGCTCGAACGAGAGAAACAAAAATTCCTGCCCCAGTCAAGAATGTTAAACAGTGTTGCCCAGTAAAATTTTTTCAGAAAAATGTACTTGGAAGGTGCTGATAAATCCAAAACTGTGCTAAAATAGTAGCTAAAACTAATAAAATAATGTAAACTACATCAAAGTGAGTCATAACACTAGTAAGAATATATTATGGAGCACAACTAGCGTATGACAAATATCAAACACAATCAACCAAACGATCTCACATGGGGTGAATCACGTGAAAGCAAACGAGAGTCGTGAATAATTAGACCATAAGCCTCTAAATCCGATTCCTTAACCCAAACAGATTTGTAACGATAAGTGGGGGTTTGAGGAATTGAATTAAATTTCTAAATTAAACTTGCTAGGTCCATTTAAAAGTTTTTAACAGAAATGCCTAAGATGACCTTGCCTACCATAGTGAGTGCACATGTAAATCGGGCGGGGAATGATACCTAAAGGTGGTCCTCTCCTAAAGTTCCTAGATTCCTCTCTCATGATGTTCCTAGGTGGCGCTCTTTTAACAACCTTCGGTGCCTCTTTTCTAACAACCCTAGGAGGATCTCTCACACGTGTGGGATTGGCTTTGGGAATGGGTTCAACTCTATCATCGAAGTCTATACCACCCCTATCCATATTAACTTGGACAATGCCTAAAATCTTATCTAGTTTTTCTGACCTCGACTCCAAATTAGACTGCACCTTACTCTATTCTCTTAAAATCTTCTCAAACTCACCTATCCTCGACTCAAGTACACATCTAGAATCCTTAAACTCTAAGAGATCATTTTTCATAGTCTTCATCAACCCTCTAAGTCTATCTCTCTCTCCCTCGACGTACTCAAGCTTCTCTCTAAAAATTTTCTCACGTGCCCTAAGATCTTCAACTAAAACATCATTATTTATTAAGTAAATCTCTTTCAATTGAGCTTTTAATTTTAGATTTTCTTTATTTATTTTCAAAGCTTAAAGCTTAAAGTTCATTGAAATCCGTTTGCAAGTGAAGCTCATCTACACTTCCATCCTCACTCTCATCACCCTCACTATCATCACTAATCATACAGGTGGGAAGCTCTCTCCTAGAAGCATAAAAAACTTCTTCTTTTGAATCACTAAGGGTAGAAACATGAGATGTCGATTTATTCAATTTCTTCCTTAATTTTATGGGACAATCATCTATCATGTGACCAACACCCTCACAACCTAAACACCTCTCGTAATCGTCTTCAACGTAAGATTTAAAACAAGAGTTCATGTGAATTTTCCAATTAGACTTTTCAAAAAGTTGACATTGAAAATCATCAAAACCATCAAAAGCAATTTTTAAGAAAAACAGGATCAAAAACAATTTTTCGAAAGACCAAGATCAAAGGCGATCAATTAGTGTAACCCGCTCTGATACCAATTTGATAATGTTATGCAACCGCTTTTAATGAATCTCTAATACCAATTTGTAAAAAGTGTGCGCTATAGCAGAATAATGAGACTACTCAAATAAATACAATTTTAATTAAACCAAATTTTAGTTAAATCCTAACCTATATATTTAGGTGGTTTGATAACATAAAATCAATAAGCATGCAAAGGAAACCAATATCAATAAAAATCCCCGAAAGGCAAAACCTTTTATTTCACTATAATTGTAAATCTCAACTTACACGGTTACAACGAAATAGATTTTGACACATGAATACCCACAGGCGTTGGTCGGCATCGTTAACAATGAATTACGTGCAACAATCCACAATAACTGCAGTCCTATCTTCAGGCCAAGAATACCGCAACACTCCCTATGAACCTTAGTCCAAATCAGCAAAGAATCTTCATGCAACAAGATCCTCAATGATACGCAGTCATATGATGTAAAATTACCCTCTCTACAAGAGCAAGATCAACAAGATCATATCTTGGGTTCCAAAATAATTCAATAAAGGATTAGGATATTTATTGAATTGTAAAAACAAAGTATTAAACCTCAAAAGTGAGAAGACAAATTCGTACTTCTCTTTTCAGAAAACGTAGACAATTTTTGCATAGGGTTTCTTAAGAAAAATGGAGTTGGAGAGTCCTATTTATAAAAGACTTAAGGAGGCGGGTCGCTCAAACGAGATAGCATGTCGTTTGAACGACAGCTGGCACTTTGCGCGACATGACACGTCATTTGAACGACGTACGATGTCATTTGAACGAGATGAATAAATTAATATTTTTTTGTTTATCTTTTCCTCGTTAAATGCACCGCCTCAAAAACTCTGAAAAATATAATTTTAAAAGAAAAACATTTAAAGACTCTGCTCCAACACATAGAAAATATTTCATGAAAAATAATCCCAATACTCTAAGTGAATGCTAAGGTACTTAAACACAACCTTACCAAAATTTATCTCGTGGAGACTCCTTTGATGAAGAACTTTGATATTCAGATTCGTCTTAATGCTTGAATGATCTTGAATAATTCTTTTATGGTTGTAGCGGTATATGACATACTCTAATGTAAATAGGACTTATAAAATATGTCCTTACATCTTCAAACGGGCATAACTTCTTCACCATAACTTGGATTGAGGTGTCATTTTTTCCTATATTCTTGTTACTTCATACTATTCAACTTTAAAGTTGGCCCCACCTCCGAAATAAGGTTGAAAAATTATGAAAAAAAGACTCTTAATTCTCCATTTCTTGGTTTCTTCCACTATTTTGAGTTCTCTTTGGCACTAACTTGCATGAAATACATGTACAATATATAAGAGATACACAAAACACGAAATACTTGCCAAAAAGGGTTTGTAGCATAAATATGATATAAATTCAAGTTAATTACAATACACAGGATCATAAAAATACCGAAATTAAGGGGATAAATGTGAAGAATTTGTGCCTAATCAATCCCCTAGTCCACCACTTTGTCCTTGTCCTTCCCTGAGCTAGACTCATCTCATCATTTAAGAGAACGCTTGACAAAGGCATACATTTTATGCAATGTTTTCTCCAAGTAGTCAAACTTCTCGGTGTTGTTAGTCATCAACTTGTCCACCTTACGTGCCAACCTAGTGTTGCTCGACGTAATCCTGGTGGGCCTCAACTTCCCTATTCGAGTGCTTACACCCGAGTACTACCATTGTGATCCCGCCCATGCACTTGGATAAGTGTGTCTGTACTCAGAGGTGCCTTGTCGGCATCAATATGCAAGTTGTGGACTTCTTTAAGCTGACCCTAAAACAACAAAAAAGTACATGATTAGATAACTTAATAAAAAATATGTGATTATAGATTTTTATTTTCATAACGTAATTAAAATTATAACTTACAATAGCGGTGGTAACGATCGAATTTACTTCCACTTACAAAAGCATCGAGCCTATGTGGTTTACACCCACGACCACTCACCATTTCCTAAAATCAAATAATGCAAAATTAGTGAATTAGTATATAATTATCACGAAATAGGATAAAATAAAGCTAAAATGATATAAATCAAAACTTACCATTCTATGCTCTACCTTGGCCTAAGACATACGCGCGGAGTAGGGCACATCGACCTTCTTGGCCCGGTTAGCCCTCCTCAAATCATGAGAGGACAACTGCCTATCTAATATCTCATTATCGACAAACTGTTGTCAGCTTTCCAATGAGATTGGTTCCTTCTCGGGTATCGTGTCCCTATATTGTAAGAAGGACTCCCATCCTAGCCAAAATACTTTGCATGCGTATTTTTCTTCCACATTTTTAATTATTTTCTTGGTTGTTCTAACGTGGACTCACGTGATTATGGGGGAAAGTCAATTTTTTCCTGCCAAACAAATACAAAACAAAAGGAAAGCTAGTTAGTAGTATTTAAATTATAAAATAAAATATACTAACTATTCAGTCAAGGAAGTACGTGTAAAAGCCCACAAATGGCCATCTTAATCTCGTAGGGCCCCCTTCCTCCAATCAGTGTTCCCGGGGCTAAAAATCGTCTTGAGAAATTCCAATGCCCTAGCTTGTAAGGCCATCTTGTTCTCCCCTAAGATCCCCAACATGCCCCACTTTGGGGGCCTAGTGCCAAACGAGCCTTCCTCGCCCTTGCTTCCTTGACACCCTAATGCAGACATTTCTTGCAAAATTGTTATTAGTAGAAACATATGTATGAGAAAATGATTTTGAAATATTAATAATGAATTAGTTTGACATATTTAATAATCCAAATTAACAACATTAGAAGAATACGAATCAATATCATAAACCAAATTGAGAATTGTTTCAAGTAATTTTGAAACAATGCTTAAACTGATTAAAATCTAAATTAACATATTCACTAACCATCCAATAAAGATTGATTCAAATCCCTCAAAATTGATCAAATCCAAATGAATAAAGCATTAAACTATCATCCGATAATAACACATCATTAGAAGAATATAATTAACGACATTAGAAGAATACAAATCCATATAATAAACCAAACTAGGAATTATTTCAAATAATTGGAATAGTTATAGTCTAATAATGATTTCATACTCAAGTTATGTCACGGACTTTGAAATAATTTTTAAACTAATTAAAATCCAAATTAACATATTCACTAACCAACTAATAAATATTGATTCAAATTCCCCAAAACTGATAAATTCAAATGAATAAAGCATTAAACTGTTATCCAATAATAACAAAGCACTAGAAAATACAAATTAACGACAATAGAAGAATACAAATCCATATCATAAATCAACCTAATAATTGTTTCAAATAATTGGAATACTTATTACAAATATAAAAATTATTTCAAATTAGGGTTATCATATAAAATGGATTGATATTCGGTTGGAGCAGCCAAGTCATCCACGCTATTGGTTAGATGCTTTGGCACGTGTAGGGAAATTGACCATGGCTCATTATTGATATACTTTGAGTAAAATACTTGACCTTTTAAAAAGCACAAACAAACGGCTCATCACTCACATGATCGTTGCTCTTCAACTTGGACAAGTCAACCATGATCAAATTGGTACCATGATTCATTTTACAGGCATTTTTTATCCTCAAGTCTTACCCAATAAAAATAAAATACAACCTATTTGAAGCTTATGTAGTCCAATCCAAATATATTTTGAATGACACCATAGTAAGTCATTTATGCTTTAACAAAGTTTTTATTTTTCGCGCTCACCCGAAAATAACTAAGAGACTTATATGAAATGCCCGACTTTTGTACGTTTATATTTTCCTCGTACACCCTTTCACCGATTACATAACCATCCAATGGATACTTTTTATACTCATGTGCTATGAACAAGGGTCTGTTGGCTCGATGAGCAAGCCTTGATGTCGCATTACCCATCTTTAAGAGCTGAGATTATAGATAAATTGATTACGTTAGTTTTAAAAATTTCTTGTAATATGTCATTTAATAAAAAACATTCTCATTATAATTACCTCGTGTGAAACCACTAGCCTAAATTCGCTGTTTGATTGTGCCATCATTCTTCATCTTTTATTATTCCCACACACATCATATTTCTTGCATTGATTGTGACGAATGTGTTATAAAATTGATCACGTGTAAGTGTTAAAATAATATAAAATTTAAAATAATATGAACTTAATTTTCCATTCTTCGAGATATTTCGATTTTTAAACAGATAACGATCTACTTGTTCATGCTGTAAACTTGTTAATTTCACTCTCATGACCATCACCTAACCACCCTTATCTACGAAATCATCACTATTATCTACACTACTTAGGTCGGGCATATATTCCCGAGCATAGATTAATGACTCCATGGTGATGTATTCCTTTGCAATTGATCCTTTAATATATCGTGTATTCTTAACGTAATCTTTAAAAACGTTCATCAACCGTTCAAATGAGTACATCTATCGATATCTAAATGGGCCGCAAAGAAGTACCTCGTCACATAAGTGTACCAAGAAGTGAATACTTATGTCAAAAAATGATGGGGGAAGTACTTCTCTAACACACAAATCACTTCAACTTTATGACCAATATGTGCTTTTGATTGGCTAAATTCTCACATAAAAGTGTGAAGCAGATGCTAATTTTCATAATATCCCTCCACAAATCCTTATGCTTAAAGAACCAGTTCTTAAACAACAAAGGAACTAATTTCATGATCACATGCCAATCATGAGACTTGCGCTTATATAAATCATGGGTAACATAATTAACAATACTTTGCAAGTTGGACAAACAATTATATGGAACTTTAAAGTTATATATTGTGTATAAAAGCACCTTTATTTCCTCACTCGTCAAAGTAAACGCACCAGGGTAATTATTTTCCTTCGGCTACTATCTTCTTTCAACCATAGTTGTGTCTTAAGTTTCAACGATTTAAGGTTTTTCATGCATTTTCTCCATCCTTCGAATGACTCCCACATGTTCCCACAATATGTTCAGTGATGTTCTTCTCCACATACATCACATCCAATACACAATGCATTGGGTCATCATTCCAATATGGCAAGTCAAATAAAATTGACCTCTTAAACCATGCATTTCTTATCTCAGTTTTATCCTTAGTTGCGGTCTTCTTATGCTTGGCATTCTTTAATATAGGATTATTGCATGGCATATTAGGTCCATAATGAGACGATTTACTCTCAATTTTGGAAACTAAAAGTTTTCTCAAAGGTTGCCTATGTTTAATCCCGCCCGATAAAAAATTGGAACCTTTCTCAAATCTAAAACCATGATCGGGGGTAAAAAACCTCCAAAGGGAATGGTATATATATTTTTTTGACTAGTGCTATGACACAGAGATTTAGTCTTCTCTCCACAAATAGGACATTCCAAATAACCAGGTACAACACATTCGAATAATGTCCCATAACCTCGAAAATAATGAATTACCCAAATCAATATAGCTTTAAGTGTAATTTCTTCTTTTTTAAAAGAGTCAAATTATGGCACATCCTCTTCCCACAACTACTTCCTTTTGTTTCTCCAGAAAATGACCTTCCTTTTTTAATCCCATTTTAAAGGAACTAGAAAAAATTGGAAAAGTCAAAAAGACGGATTTTATAGTTTTAAGAGTGTTAACCAATTTTTTGGAAATTCTTTTTATGATAATTGCACACAGTTGTAGGTGCATTTAACATGAATTTCTCTATTCCATTCACGAAAATTCTATGATACTAGTGGGAATTCAGGCCTCTCCGGTTCAACTACGACCATAATTTTGGAATTTCTGTGAGATCCACCCTACAATATGGGGTAAGAAAGCCAAAATAGGCGATTTTAGTCCTTATAAAAAAGAAATTTGATTCTTAAACATCGATGTCTTCACTTGGTGCCTTTGGCCCAAGTATTAATATAGACAATATCAAAATTTTAGGTCTCATATATTGTGAAGGAGATAAGTTGAGTGGTCCTAGGATGACTAGCTATACACTCTAATTGGTGCTAAGATTTCCAAATGGATTGAAACCATCTGTTGATATTACCAAACTAATGTTACGCCATTCTCGAGTAAAAATCAGGAAACTCACAATTTATCCTCTTCCAAGTTGTAGCATCAGTAGGATGACGCATGGGATTATCCTTTACTTCTCCCCCAGCATGGTAAGTCATTGTCTTCGCTAACCATGGTACTGTGAAAAACTACATCAATTTAGGCTCAACAGGAAAATATTTCAATACTTTTTGAGGCACTTTTGAGCTTGTGCCTTCTTTTCCAGTAGATTGTACATATCTAGATTCCTCTCACACTGGATACCGATCGATATTTTCATACTCCTTTTGATATATTATGCAGTCATACATACGATCATGAATTGATTCATACTTCATTTCCAAACCTTTCAAACTGTTCTTCATATTAGGATAGCTATTTGAAAGTGTATTAAACTTGGGTAGCAAGCCCTTCACCCAATTTAGATTCTTGTCACGCTATTTCCAGACAAACCATATTGGGTCTTCAAACTGTGCAACCCAACCATAGCATGCAAAGTTGTTAGATCTTTTTCACATCCAAGGTACAATAGTTGGGTCACCTTAAATTTTAAACTTTGATAGTCATCATCAAGGTTTATCCCAATATCTCCATGAGCACCTAGACTTTGTACATTATCAGTGACCTCATTTTCTTCCACTTCATGAACTCCATATGCATCATCAACTATATCCTCTAGCATATTATGATCTACATTGTCCTCCTGGCCTTATACATATATCCTACTTGATGATTATTATGAAGGTTGCTCGGGGACAAAGGGAACATGTACTTCCTCGTGAAAAACTCATAATTAATGACTATCTTGAATACCCCATATTAACAGATGTAGTTCAACTATTTTCCACTCCAACACCTTACCATTCCTCGACCTAACACACTGACACATGAACTCTTCATCATTACGATACCTTTTTAAATATTTCACAAATTCATTAGAACCTCTACAAAACTCACTCCCTAGTCTATTTATCTCACTTATCCACTCTTTTTATTAAGGATATTCCATTACAGTTATTACAAAAAATCACCTATTATGGGTAAGAAGCATATATTCATGGATCAGTATAAATAAAAGTGTGAAAAATTCAAGAATCCTATTATGGGTAATAAATATAATATATTTATATTTTAGAGAGAAATAACAAATAGATTTGGTCACCTAAATCGATAGGGTTATATTTTAGAGAGAGAAAACAAATCGATATGGTCGCCTGAATCGATAGGGTTATGTAAAATGCTGGTGTGATATTGGTTTAATCAAATTCGCAAGTTTCCAATTTAATTATTTAATTGGATTTTACTTTTAAACCAAATAAATTCAGTCCTAAACAAACATCTAGGTGCAGTGGATCATGGCAACACAAGTAAATATGAATTACTAACTCACAGATTTTAGGAAAAATCCTCGAAGGGCAAAATTTTTTATTTCACTAATAATACTCACAATGATTACAAGAGAAATCTACAAAGAATTTACCGCAATAAACTCTCACAGGCCGCAGCCTCAATCAACAATGAATCAATCTCGGAAGATCCATAAAGACACAATGCCCAATCATCCCAGGAACACACACGAGTACTCCTTTTAACATGCAATCACGTCATCCTAACACCTCCCTCAAATGACACCTAGATCAGCAGTAGGTTACCCCCTACAAAAGAAACTCCAGCGAAATTGTATCTTAGGTTCTAAAATAATTCACTAAAAGATTAGGATTTTTGTGAATTGAAAACAAAAGGATTTGAACCCTAAATGAAGAAGACAAAAGTAATCTGTTGTTAGAAGTTTTTGCAAAAAGAAATTCATCAGGTCTTGAGTGGTTTAGCATGCTTTATATAAAAAACTTAAGTCGGCGCGTCACTCGAATGAGATGGAAAGCCTCTCTAATAAAACCTCAATGTCGCTCGAATGACAACTTCACGCGACATGCCATTGTCTCTTGAATGATAGGCAGTGGTCGCTCAAACGACCAACGCGTAAAAAAATAATTTTTTATTTCGATAAAAAACTCCGCCTTAACACTTAGAAATTTTCTTTTGACGAAAAGTAACGCCTCAACACTTAGAAAATATTTTAGAAAAATATCCCAACACTATTAAATGAACTGTAAAGTAAACAAAACACAACCTTACAATAATTCGTCTCGTGGAGGCTTTAATGTTGAAAAACTTTGACATTTGGGTTCGTCTTTATGTATCTTCAAACTTAAACTTTTTCTTTGACGGTTTGTAGTGGTACGACATACACTAATGTAAACATGACTTATAAAATATGTCCTTACGAATCTCCCCCTATGTCTATGCTGATACAAAATAAAACCATCTGAATTATAAAATCAAAATGCCTACACAAATCTAATACCCCCTTGAACCCAAAACTGAAAAGGTACTAAATATGTAAGTCTAAAATTTTTCTTCATAATCTTCAATTTCAAATCTTTAAATCTTTAAGCTTTTCTCATCAGGGTGTGCAAAATAATGATCTTCAATTTTGTACCTACACACATGTGACAAAGCAAATACCTTCATGATGTATCAAGTTTGAAATGAGATAAATATAAATCATAACTAAGATCAGAATCTTAATTCTCCCTCATAATGTAAAACTCCCCCATAATTCTTTCTCCCCCTTTTTATTTGTCTGAAATAGACATGGAAAAGAATAAACAAAGTAAGCATGGAGTGTCACGATAAATATGCATAGAAAAAATGGATCAAACTACGCTATGCAAATGAATCCTCAAAGGCATCCACAAATAATTTTTCAAAAAAAAATGTTACAACAAAAATCACACACCATGAATTTACACTAAGATAACCAAATCATGAAAACGGAATGAATGGGTGTGAACATATTCGATAGGAAAATGAATGCAATCAAACATAACATATGTTCACGATGAATATGTGTACTCCTAACGAATGAATCTCAAAATCTCCCTTAGGTGTCCAAAACTGTGAATATAAATGACATCGTCTTAATCAAATCGACAAATCAAAGTGAGACATGATTTTCGCACTAATAATATCTAAAACTATGTAATGCTTTTTAACGACTTTGCCAGGACATGCAAACCCATTTTATATTCCATCCAAACTCCCTCCTAAATAATAATGCTTTTTATTTTTCTTTTGAGGTAATGAAACAAAATAAATTGCCTCACTTTTGGCATATTTTTCTTTTTATTGCCTTTGAATTTTTTCAGGCTCTTTTCAACCTCTTTGGACCTTGGATTCTATTTTTGTGTCATACTTTTTCTAGATCCGATTAAACGATGGCTTAATCACAAAGAATAAATGAGTACCTTCCGTGGTCCGTCTCCACTTTTCAAATAGATCACACAAACTCACATAATGGTTCTTACATGCACTACTTTCATTGTCAATTTTTATCGCATTTGGTTCGTTTTAAATATATAATTGAGATGAAAACACATCGACCAACATCTGATAGACAAGAACAATAGTAAAAAAAATCCATGCAAGTGTGCAATAAAGGAACTCATGAGTCAAACACGTAGGTAATAATAACAAATTTCATCTCAATGACTCCAAACATTGTAAAGCGCAAAAATAAAATGATGACGCATATCAAAACATTATCAAATCGTCACATGGATATGGAATGAATTTATGACTCGGTCATCCTAAATGTCCATCCATAAATGGTTCAAAATAAAATACAACACTATTTTTGTCTTTTTCCAAATTTATATCAAAATAAAATCTTTTTGTATTTTTAATGAAATTTATCAAAAAAAAATATAATACGAAAAGTACACATGACATAACACTAGCAAACATATAGCATGAAGCAAAACTAGCGTATGGCAAACAAACCATGCAAACACAATCATCTATAAGATATATCAAGAAAAGAATCATGAGCAAGCAATCGAGAATCAACTAGTCTAACAACTAGTGCCTTCAAAATGATTTCCTAACCCAAATAGGTGTACAATGGCGCATGGGGGTATGGTAATAAAGGTAACACTAGACTTCAACTTCCTAGGACTTCTTCCAAGATCAAAACAAAAATGCATAAGGTGACCTTTCCTACAACATTGTGAGCATGTACAAACGGGTGGAACGACACCTGTGGGTTGACCTTTTCTAACGTTCTTGGGATTGGTTGACCCTATAATATAAATAATAGTCTTGGCTTTAATACTCGAAATATTAGGACATGGTGAGCCACTACTATTGCTACCAACACTACTCGAGTCTATCATATCATTTTTTAACTCTAAATTTTTTTATTCAAGCAAAGAATTAGACTTTTACAATTTTAGGGACTCCTTCTCTAAATTTTTAATTATTCCTAGAAGGTTATCATGTTCTCCCTTAAAATACTCACACTTATCCCTAAGAGTCTCCTCATGTGCCACAAACTCATCAATTTTAAAATATTTTTATCCTCTTTGGCACAAACACAAATTCGAGAATTTTTAAAGTCCTCCAATTATTTTTCTAAAAATAGGACTCTATCATCACTCTCCTTTTTGGACAATTTTAAAGTATTAAATTCATGGTCAAAAGAAACAAATTTTTCACGATAAAAATCTCTTTGATTTTGAACCATTTACAAAAGATCCATAACGGATTTAAAACGACAATTTTCTTTTTACAAAAAATCAATTGTTTTCACAAACGTCAAATTCAAACTATTTAAATCATCAAAACTCTAACGCATGTCATTAAAGGGAGGCATCCAATTACATAAGTGCTCCATCGAAAAAATTGCAAATTTTTAAAAAATCTGATTTAAAAAAAATCAATATCACAAACTTTTGTGAAAAACGGATCAAACGCAATAATTTAGCGCAACAATCTCTAATACCAATTTGTAAAATGTCAGTGGGATACTGATTTAATCAAAGTCACAAGTTTCCAATTTAACCTTATTTAATTGGAGTCTATTTTTAAACCATATAAATTCGGTCCTAAATAAAATTGGATCATGCCAACACAAATAAATATGAATTACTTACTCACAAATTTCAGGAAAAATCCCAGAAGGGCAAAACCCTTTTATTTCACTAATAATACTCACCATGATTACAAGTGAAATCTGCAAAGAATTTACCACAACAAACTCTCATAGGCCTCAACCTAAATCAACAATGAATCAAAATCGGAAGATCCACAAAGACACGTAGTCAAGTCAGCCCATGAACACCCATGAGTATTCCCTTTGACATGCAATCACATCAACCCAGCACCTTCCTTAAGTGTCACCTAGATCAACAGTAGGTTATCTTCCCTACAAGAGAAATTCCAACAAAACTGTATCTTGGGTTCTAAAACAATTCACTAAAACATTGGGATTTTTGTGAATTGAAAATTAAAGAATTTGAACCCTAAATGAAGAAGACAAAAGTAATCTACTCTTAGAAGTTTTTGTAGATAGAAATACGCCACGTCTTCTTCATAAAAATGGAGTGGTTTAACACGCTTTATATAAAAAATTTAAGTCGGGGCGTCGCTCGAACGAAACCTCACCATCGCTCGAATGACAGGTAGTGGTCGCTCGAACGACGAGCGCGTAAAAAAATATTTTTTTATTTGAATAAAAAATTGTGCCTCAACACTTAGAAAAATTTATTTATGACGAAAAGTAACGCCTCAACACTTAGAAAATATTTTAGGAAAATATCCTAACAATTTTAAATGAACCGTAAAGTAACCACAACACAACCTTACCAAAATTCATCTCGTGGAGGCTTGAATGGTGAAGAACTTTGTATTTTGGCTCTGTGTTCATGTATCTTCAAACAAGAAATTGTTCTTCGACGGTTTGTAGCGGTATGCGACACTCACTAATGTAAACAGGACTTATAAATTATGTCCTTACAGGATATATTTTAGAGAGAAAGAGAATAAATTGATTTGGTCACTTGAATCGATAGGGTTATATTTTGTTTTTATTGTTACAGTCGTGTTAGGGTCAAGGACCGTGACAACAAATAATCCTTGTCACAGTCTTTGATGGAAACATAATAAACAAATTTAATATTTTAGTAATTCTAGACCAATGATTCATTGATTAGTATAAAAAAAAGTGTAAAAAATTCAAAAACCTTATTATAGGTAACAAATATAACAAAATTTTCTTTTAGAGAGAGATAACAACTCGATTTGGTCGCCTGAATCGATATGGTTATATTTTAGAGAGAGAGAGATAGAACAAATCAATTTGATTTCCTTAACCGATATGTTTATATTTTAAAGAGAGAGAAAAAATTTATCTGGTCTCTTGAATCGATAGGGTTATATTTTATAGAGAGGGAGAGCCAATCGATTTGGTCACCTGAATCGATAGGGTTATATATGAAAGAGAGAAAAAATCGATCGATCGCCGGAATCGATAGGGTTATATTTTAGGTAGAGAACAAATTGATCTGGTTGCTTGAATTGATAGGGTTATATTTTCTTTTTGTTGTCATGATTGTGTCAGGGTCAAAGGCCGTGACAACAAACAATCATTATCACGGTCTTTGACCGGGACTAGACTGCGATAAACACATTTCTTCTTAAAGTCATTGTAGACCAATGGTTCATGTACTTGGGTTGAGGTGGACGCACAATTTATTACATAATATTTATTTTTCAGTAAAACTTAAAGAATGACACAAAGAAACACATTTCATCTTTCACTAATTCTAGGCTTCATTTTGTGATAGCACATTTATTAAATGTGACATTATGTTGGTTTTCTATTTTCATTTTTTCTTAAAAATTTGACACCACTCCCCACGATTTTACAGAACCCCCCCCCCCCCCCCCCCCCCCCCCCCGCGATTCCAAGCATGGGTTCCTCAATTGAATTTAATTACACTATCAATCGTGTATTAATTTAGTGGGGGTGTGCAAAAAGTTTCGATAAATATTTTCATACTAAGGGAATTGTTACCTCCAAAACATGCCTAAGATTACACAATGATGGATTACTTTGCATTAATTTATTCAATTGCTTAGTTGACCTCAAGAGGAAAGAACACTAACCATTGAGGTTGTTAATAGGTTGGATTTTGATAAAATTATGTTAAAAAGGAAACTATCAAAATGAATTCGGATTGCATGGTCATTAAATCTCTAAACTAAACATGAATATGTTGGGATTTAAAACGAATAAGAATAGTTTTGGTATTAATTCAAATAAAATTAGGTATAATTATAAGAGTAATTATGAGATCAAAATCCCTTCACAAGCCATATATGAATTAATATTAAGCATATCAAATTAATAACACTAAAATATCTTATTATTTTACTAGACAAAATGAAGTGATATACTAAGAGGATCGAATTATTATAATTCATATACAACCCATTTACTAATCTGCTTATTAGTTATCAAAATGAAAATAATCAAATTCATATCAAATCAAATAAATCAAAATCATAGGATTAGATAATAATTACTAATCATAAAATTGGGTCATTAAACTGCAAAACATGAATCCATACCCTCAATGGCCACCTAAATGTTCAAATTCACCAGTCAATACCAAATCAAGAACTCCAAATAATAATATGATCACACAACCAAAAAGTAAGGAAATTGCAGGAATACACTGAACTATTGAAATTTTAAAGCATGCTAATTTTTGTAATTTTTTAAAAAGGTTTGAATTTTTTTCCTTTTACCTATTACTATTTTTTTGTGGATCATCCATGAGCTGAGTTGAGTTTTGATGAAAACTTAGGGTTGTTTATAATTTGTACCCACATAAACAAGAATCAGTAGCAATAATCGATTGGAACTTATGGAAGCTGAAATCATACCTGATTCGATATTGGGTCTGAAACCTTTAAACCAATTACGAACAAACTGCCTCCGAAATTGATTTGGTACAAACTGCCCCAGAACTTTGAAATTAGTATCCCCTGAAGTCGATTTGGTACAAATCTCCCCTTGAAATCAGTAGCCCTGAACCGCCCATTGAAATCGATTAGAATCTTGAAATCGATTGTAACAAATAGATTTGAGAACAACAATATCTTTTAAGTTTTATCGATTTGATATCTGAGAACAACAATAATCGATTAGTAAATGGATTTTTTAGACTTGGTGTTAGAGAGAGAGAGAGAGAGAGCTTTATTGGAATGACGAACATATTTATATTGGTTAGGTTTTTAATTTTTTGTCACTGTCGTGGCAGAGTCAAAGACCGTGACCATAATTATATGTTGTCACGGTTTTCGACCTTGATAAGATCGTGGAAACATCCTTGTTAAGGTCTTTGATCGTAATATGACCGTGACAAGGTTTTTTCATGATTGTGTCACAATCGACTACCTTAAAATGGCTCCATGTTTTTTAGCAAGGTTTTTTATCATGACAGCCCTTTGTAGGTGAAAAGTGATAAAAATCCTTTTTTTTTTTGTAGTGATTGATGATCAAAGATGCTAGCTAATGAGAACTCTTACCAATCAGTGGATACCTTCTTTAAAGAGTTGATCTATAAACTTCTTCATTAGATAGAGGACAATCCATACTTTAAGAAGCCATCTAAAATGACTAGTGAACAAAATGATAGGGACACTTGTCTTAGGTGTAATTATCATTAGGATCATGTTCGTAAGATAAATAACTATACAATATTCAAGTGACACCTAGAAGATCTCATCCATGTTTGTCACCTCAAAGAACAAATTAACGTCAACAAGACAAATTCCTCACCATGGGTGAATACATCATAGAATAAGAACAATAATGATGGGCTCCCACCATTGGGGGTGATCATAACCATGCATGGCTATATTGATCCTTCTCAGTGCATAAATAAAAAGACAAGGGAAAGAGTGCATATAGTCGCCAATGTGTAGGAAGCTTTCTAGGAGGAAATATCAAATCCTATCATTACTAAGAAGGTATTTGATTTTTATTCTTTAAACCATGTATGTCAGTTACCCTTTGGATAAGAAGTGTCAAGTCGTTTTAAAATAAGAAAAAGCCTTATATTTG
Organism: Sambucus nigra; assembly: GCA_949130495.1. Lineage (NCBI taxonomy): Eukaryota > Viridiplantae > Streptophyta > Magnoliopsida > Dipsacales > Adoxaceae > Sambucus > Sambucus nigra. Next base: position 255,267,187 of record OX422220.1, read on the forward strand.
GTTTAAATATATTGTTGACATATCTATTAATAATGATCAGTAAAAATTACTGTGAGTCGACTTCAGGTTGATCATTAGGAGATGGAAATTTCGGTTCTACCATTATTGAATCATTCACAACCTAGATAGGGAATTGACATCCTACTAGAATGGATGTGATGAAATCCTAGTGGTTTATATCAAACTACAAGAACCTATATAAATGTTTGAGAACTTTTTCGATGGCTATACATCGGTACATTACAGGAATGCCTTGAACAAGACCGCCTGTGAGATTAGAGTTTAAGGGAAATCTTGATTAGAATCGAAAGACCTCATAGTATTTGTAATAGGTACGTAAATTATTAATCCCTAGAATTATGAGGACTGGAATACTTGCTCAAATGTCACTTTAATTATTACGTGTGATATCTGATTAATATCAAGTCAAATGATCTTCGCATATTGGGTGACAATTGTGTAAGTTGATATAAGATAATAATTCGAAAGAATCCACGTCCATAGGGTACCGTGTATTATGATACCCCCTTGATGGACTTACATGTTTTTCTTCCACCAAGTAAAACTCATCCGATAGATTATTTAATAATCCCGGTGGAGTGAAAAATAAGTTAAGTCTGGTGATCAATGAAATTGATTAGATGTTAGTTAAAGTTAATTAACACTAAATTGATTTGATTAAGCAGGCATCAAAAACTTAACATGGAGAATCATATTATGTGCCACAATCAACTTTTCAAACAATACAACATCAAATTCAAGGGATTTCTAAGATACTTAAATTGGAGTGTAATCGTGAATATTTAGTGTAGTTAATTCATAATTAAATAAAGAAAGGGAATAATTACACTAATTTTAATTGGCATTTTTGAGTATTTCTTTGGAGCTAATCTAATTATTTATTTTGGGTCCCTGGTGTAGTTCATATACCCTAGTAGTTAGGCCCATACTCTCAAGAAACCCAATTTGCCTAAGCCCACCTTTTATGCTTGCATATCAAGGTATGAAAATGGGTTTTAATTATTATGATTGGTCATTAGGGTTTGAAAGGGTTGAGAGAAAATATTATTCAAAGTTTTAGTTATGAAGGCTAGAGGAAAACCACCATATCCCAGGTTTTAACAAATATTTTCACCTCAAAAGGTACCACCCACCTACCTGACTTTGGGGATGATCATACACTAGAAGATCCTAGCGTACATAAGGTTTAATAAAGGTTTTTCGGATACTTATGAGGGTAGCGTTTACTTCATTATCTTCTACTATTGTCTGTTCGTACGAATCGTAACAAGATTCGCTATGGTATGAATTCTTGAAACCCTAGGTTTAATCTTTAAACCTAGTTCTTATTTTTTTTTCAATACATGATTAATAAAAAAATCCACAGGGCTAAATTTTTTTTGCATTTAAATGTGAATCCCAAGTTATTTTTCCCAACAATAGGTGTTAAATCCCTGATTGATATTAATTGTGTATTAAAAAGGTCCATGTTGTTCAACAAGAAACCTTAGTTTTGGCATGTTGTATGAGTATATATTTTGTGTATAGGTTCATTCTAATATGGCTTTGTAGATGTTCTAAGTTTATAACCCTTCCATCATGGTTGCACATATTTATTTTGTGTGATTGGATCCTAGGGTTGTTTATCCATAGTTATTTTTTGCTCCTAGATTCGATATGGTTGTAATAATTAGGTTTTTATAATTATTTCAATATCGATGCATTTGGACTCGTTGGAAGAGGGTTGAACTATATTTTTTTAAAATTAGAGTTATTTATATGTAGTTTAAAGTTTGGGAAAAGTTTCATGCATATTCATGAAGTTTTGGATGGGCTATAGAGGTCTTTTCATGGCAAAAACGAGAGGAGGAAGAAGTTTTCCCAGGAGCTTGGATCGGTCTGATCCGTCGTAACCAGTTTGGTGTTTTTTTCATAGATGACGGTTAGGCCATTGGTTTTCACTGAAATTTTAATATGTTCTAGAGGAAGGCGAAACGAAGATACTGCCCAAAAATAAACTCGATTGGAGATTTTTAAGGTCATATGCATTATGTTTTGGAGATCAGATGATCAAATATGTTCTTGATGAATATGAGACAAAACTGTGTTAAGAGAATCCTCTAAATCAGGCATCGTTAAGGTTATCTACATCAGATTTTTGATGAAGTATACTTGAAGTTGGACTCTTGACCAAAAGGAAGTCTTCTTCACAAAGATTCTTTTACATGGAGAGTTTTAGTTTAAGTTGGTGTCTTGTCCAAAATAAGTCTTCTTCAACAAGGATTCTTTTACATGGAGAGTTTTACTTCATGTAGAACTCTTGGCCATGGCGGAAAGGGCATTTAATGTCTTTTCATTATTTACTACTTTTATTTATTTAGTTGATTGCATGCATAGTTATTTATATTATGTTGCCTAATACGGGTGCTAATTAAATAAAAAATTAGGAACACGTGTTTTATGGACAACATGGATTATGGATTTTGAGACCGGCCTAGATTATCGATTTTCTCCGAAAATTTGTGTTTTTCTTCATTATTTTCTAAATTGAATTAAATTAGGGGAATTATATTTAAAGGTATGAACTTTTTGAAATTTTAATTTTGGAAAATTTAAAATCTATATATATATATATGTATGTATATATTTTAAGAAAATAAAAATGAGATCAAGATATTTAACTCATGCAAGTAAATTTGAGAACTACCATGGATTTAAATTCGGTCTTTTAGAATTGAAAACATATTTTACGAGACTCTCAAAGTTTTAAAATACTAACTGAGAGAGGGATTTCTACATAAACCCTATGGTCTCCATCGAAGTTTTATGAATAAGATGTGATTAATTCTTCACGTCAATTAGGTTGACCCCCCACAAATGGAATTAATCAGGGCAACAGGGATTCATTGTGATGATTATTAAAATCAGAATGGGAGTGAGTTCGATCCCCCCCCCCCCCCCCCCCAATGGAGAATTCCTTTATGAGCGGGTTTTATTTCGCAGGGTGAACTACTGGTACACTTAGATGGAGTTAATGATATTCTCCTCTACGAAGTTACTCTCATTAATTGTGGGACCAAAAGTCATGATATTCATTATGTTGGATAAAAGAGTTGTGAAATGTACGGACAATATAATGAAAGATTAAAATCCGTGTGCTTCAAGGTGAGGTGATTATCTCACTTCATAAGGGAATTAGGATGTCCGAGGAGATTTATTTCAAAATTGGCGATTGAGGGATGCCACTTTAATATTTAATCAAATTAATTCTCTCGTTTCATATTGGAGATGAACTTTCTCAATTTGACAATTCTAAGATTTTAAAAATGAATTCAACTTTTTCTCACTTTTATTAAACATAAAGGTTAATCGAAATAAGTTCCAGGGACTGAAAATGTTATTGGGCATTGTTCTAACTTAAAGGGGTAATAAGTTTTTTTAATCCACAATTCTCATCAATTTTTTAAAGCTGTGATGTGATTAATTCCTCGTGTCAGTTAGGCTAGCCCCACCACGGATGGTTTTAATCACAAAATCATAGGAAAGTTCGATCCATGTATGCTGGTTACCTTTGGTCTACGTTGTGTTGGTTTATTTTAATACAAGAATCATAGTTACGAGAATGCCTTATATTTGATTTAAATATATTAGTGACATGTCGGTCAATAAAGCTCAGTAGGAATTACGGTGAGTTAACTTCGGGTTGACTAATAGGAGATAGGAATTTTGGCTCTAGCACTATTGAAATGTTCAAAACCTATACAGGGAGTTGACATCCTATTGGAAAGGTTGTTATACAATCCTAGTATTTTACCTCAAACTATGGAAACCTGTATAATGGTTTTAAGAACTTGTTTGATGGTTTGATAGAGGATTGGGATCGGTACATTACAAGAATGTATTTATACATGACCAGAGATTTGAGTTTAAGTTATATCTTGATTAAACTCGAAAAATATCATAAAATTTGTAGTAGGTGCACACTATGAGGATTGAATTCTTACACAAATATCACCTTAATTGCTATGGGTGCGATTTGATTAATATCAGTTAAAATGATCTCCACATATTGGGTGATAGTTGTGTAAGTAGGCATGAGATTATAATTCAGAGGAATCCACATCCATGGGATACTGTGGATTATGATACCCCATTGATATAATATATTTTTTCTTCCACCAAGTAAAACACGACCGATGTATTATTTAATAATCCTGGTGGAGTAGAAAATAAGTTAGTTTGAGGATCAAGGAAATTGACAAGATGTTGGTTAATATTATATAAGAACAAATTGATTTGACCAAGCGGGTATTGAAAACTTAACGTAGAGAATCACATTATGTGTCATAATCAACTTTGCAAATAAGACCTGATTAAGTTCAAGTTATTTCTACGATAATTAAATTGGAGTGCAATAGTGATTATTTGGTGGAGTTAATTCACGATTAAATAAAGAAAGGAAAAATTATAATAATTTCAATCGAGATTTTTGAGTATTTATTTGGAGCCAACTTAATTATTTATCCTGGGTTCTCGGTGTAGTCCATATACCCAAGTAGTCAAGACTATACTCTCCAGAAATCCAGTGTAGCCCAAGCCCACCTTTTGTACTTGTATATAAAAGTGTGGGAATAGGGTTTCAATCATTATTATTGAATATAAGGGTTAGAGGGGTGCGAGAAAAAAAATATTCACGTTTTCAGTGAATAGGGTTAGAGGCAGACCACCATATATCAAGTGTTAGCAAACGTTTTCATCTCAAAACGTGCCATCCACTTACCTTACTTTGGGGAGGATCATACGCTAGAAGTTCCTAGCATACATAAGGTTTAATCAAGGATTTTCGGATACATTGTAGGGAAAGGATTTCATCATCTTCTACCTTTGTTTCCTCAGACGAATCACAGTAAGATTCTCTATGGTATGAATTCTTGAAATTTTAGGTTTAATCTATAAACATTGTTCTTGTTTTATTTTCAGTGCATGATTAATCAAAGACCCATAGGGATAAATTTTTATCATTTAAATGTTAATCCCAATTTATTTTTTTTCCTAACAACGAGAATGTAAGGACATTGATCTTATCGAGAAATCACATTCAGTGGTAAGGATTTGGTTTATGTCAACTTTCCCTGTAAGGATGCTCTAGTCATTAGTGGGTATTGAAATTTTATGAGACCTTAGACCAAATAGGTTCTCCCTTATGGACCTCAAACAGGTAAAAAGGGAGAAATATTAAGTGTAAAATAAGTATATAAAGTGGTTCGAACCTCAGTTGAGGGTCCTACATCCACTGTCAAAGAGTTTTGTAATTTTTATTACGTCATAAAATAATTTATATAATATGTGAGACCTCTTGGGATTTGATCAAGAGATTTTGAGGTCCTTACAGCCTTTGCCACAAATTCAGAGGGCCTTAGAAAGTAAGTGATATACTTCTCTAAGTATTCTCAATAAGGAGTGCATTATGTAAATAGTTGGAAATGATCTAAACTATTATTTTACACTCACAACAGTGGGTAGAGAGCTTATATAACTAGGGATGACATTTGGGGAAGCTAATACTCTACGTTCTCTCGAATTTTGATGACTTGAACCTATCTTAAACCTTTCCCTGGCCTCCTATTTACATGGAAACTCTAGGAGAGATAATGACTAGACTATCATAACACGATTATGATGTCTCTGAGGTCTAACGGCGTTATAAATGTGGTGGAATGTTGGCTAAAGGTTTTTCAAGTGTAATAAGGTATTTACCGGTAGCATTAAATATGGATGGAAGTCTTCAATACAAGTGGTCTTGAGTGGTCACGGTAGGTGGAATAGGTTTATGATTTCCACCTACTCTTCCAAACGTGCTATAGGTGTTCAGGCAGACATATGGAGGCCTGAAAATGCCACTAGTGTTTTTCCCGAGAAGATCTCAAGGTATGTTATGATAATACCTTTTCAAGTTGAGGGTCACATGACCTTAGAAGGATATTTCCTTCAAGACATAGGTCTTCTACGAGCATCAATTATGGAGAAACATTGGTATTGTGGTCTTTAAGCTTGGTTGAAGAGACATGTTGATGTAAAAAACTAGATTATCTCTAATTAATCAATCATAGATAAATAAATTAATAAGACAAAGGATTTTTAAAGTGGTTCATCCTAATGAAAATGGCCTACATCCACTGCGTTTGTATTGCTGACTGTTTATTTGGAATCTCGATAATAGGTTTACCAAGAGATCCTAAGTCCCCCTCTTATGAGGAAGTTACAATGTATTTATAGCCTTAATGCTATACATATGAAAGGACAATGCAATGTTATCTAGTAGACATATACATCTGTACGATAATAATATGCATTTAATGCATAGCTGTCTTTTCATTCTGATGCTCTGCACGCTAAGTAGCTCGGACCGCTTAAGTTGCTCGGTACGCTTAAATTGCTTGGGGCGCCTGAGTTGCTCGGTGACAGTATATTGTTCGTCTAAAATATTTGTATTTGCTACGTAAGTTGACACGTGTCTTCAAGTGATTGGTCCACGTCAGCAGACTAAATTTGGTATCAACAGAAGCCCCCAATATTTCACAGTTGAGGTTGATGGAGAGTGTGGAACATTTTGCTTGAAAACTGCTTGGATTACTGATCTTCATGGATTTTAGGAAAATTTTCAGTATATATAATTCCTTTTTGAGCGCATAATATCAAGCTTCATAAATATTTTGAATTTTCATTATCACTTCGATATTTGTGCCTTTTTCTTCTTTTAGCAGCCGAAAACGCAAATGTCTTTCCTTGTAATCATTATTTTTCTCTATTCCCGAGGTAAAGTATTTAAGTGCCACAGAAATCCTATGATTTTTCACTTTTCAAATTTGCATCTCTGAACTCTTCATTTTCTCTCTATCTTGTGCCTTCATTCTTTTCACCGTTCATTGACAACTGATCTCTCTTTCTTCTGTAAGATTTTCTTCCCTCTTCTTTATTTACTTTATTCAGCATGGTTTATCTTGTTGAATCGTTAGACAAATTTCAGTCTGAGTTTTCAATCCCTTCGTGGGTTATTTTGGAAGAACTTTCTTGTCCTTGTGATTTACTTTCTTTGGCTGAGGGACACTGGTTCCCAAGTCTTTTTGTAGCCGAATGTGGCTTTTCTTTCTCGCCAAATCCCCTGTGTTTGGACTTTTGCCAATATTTTGATATTATACCTACAAGAGTAGCTCCAAATACATGGAGGGTGGTTAATGGCGTACATAAGTTGAATCGACTTCATGGAAATCGTTTAGGGATTCTAGAGATTATGTATTGTTACAGATGGGTTACCAGTGACAATACTCTCCATTTAAAAACTAGATTTTCGAATAGAGTGTTAGTTATCAATCTTTCTGATGGCAATAGGGATTATTTTGATCATGGGGTTGTGATGAAAAATTGGCAACACCCTCCATTAAGTGGAGATGACGTGTACCAAGGTCCTAGGTTTCCGCTTTATGGCAATGGGATAGGTTGTTTTTATTTTTAAAATTTTATTTTCTTTGTATTTGATGAAATGCACCACTGACATTTGATTTTGTTTGTTACAGTTGACAGTAAAAGAAAACCTCCAAAAGAAATCGAGGTTAATATAAAATATTTAAAACTTATCTGGGGCTTGCATCAATCTGTTGCTATGGAGCATATTATATCTGCTTCTTATTTGTTGCAATACAGAAGCTACACCTCATCTTTCATTGCTCGTCCTTGTCCTGTGGTAGTTGATCTTGATCAGGTACCAATCTCTGAGACCAGTGTGGAAGGTTCTTCTTCTGACTTGAGTATTTCTATTACTGATCTAATGAAGAAGAGGAAATCTCCTGCCTTTTTTGACAAGTCTTCCTTTGCCACCGACGAGGCAAAGAAGAATAAAAAAGATGTCCCAGAGGAGGGGATAAAGAATATAGATGTACCCCCCTCTAATACTGCCAAGGGATTTAGCAAAAATCCCCCTGTGCCTCCGAGTAAGACCATTATCATCCCACCTTCAAATGAGACTGTTGTCATCTCACCAATAGAGACAACATCTTTAATTGAAAATGCTCCTGCTCCTCTGAGGAGATTGAAAAGAAGTTCTTCTGAGAGACCTGTTGACCCTATCTCTCAACCTTCAAATATTGAAGGTAATATTCCAGCTTTTGTTCCTCCTAGATCGACTGTGGGTTTAATCAAATCTTGGGCTATCCCAGAAGTCGAAAGCATTGAAGATACTTTTTCTCGTGAGAAAATTACTACTCTGGCTGCTCAACACATTACATCAGTAAGTATTGTTAGCCTGAGTCCTTTATTTTCTAATGTTAATATATTGAATTAAAGTTCTTTCTTTTTTCAGCTTGTGACATGTTTCAATAGCATTTTAAAGAAAGATGAAGCTATCAGGGCTTCCAGCTCCTCGGGTGGGGTAGAAGAAGCTTTTGCATGACTAACCCAGTCTTTGAGGGAATTTTGTTAGAAGTACGAGGAAGATAAAGATACTTGGGAGAAGCAATTGAAGTTTGTTGAAGCGAAACGAGATCAGGCTGAAACTGCCTCCAAAGAGTTGGAGAAGAAATTGAAGGAAGCTGAACAAAGTAATAAGTAGCTTGAGGTCAAGCTTAAATCGGATGAGGAGAATGTTGCTAAGCTTTAAGATGTTGAGCAACAAAAGGCAGAGGTAGAGGAAAAGCTGAAGTTTATCGAGGTGCTCCTTAGGGAAAGGACATCCTCGGAGAGAGCAAAAAGGAAAGCTACAGTTAAAAAATACTTTAGTGCTGGTTGGGACAAGGGTTGGAACAAGGGCCTGGCTATCATGTCTTCTCAAATGGAGTATGCCAGTGTCAAATATTTTTGGGATGGATGGGTAGCAGCCTTGAAAAAATTGAAGGTTGCTGAAAGTTCTGAGTTATTCCAGGAGCATACTCATGGCCCTCGTCCCTCTCCTGGAGAAGAAGAAGAAGAAGATGAGGCTGCTTCAGATGAATATTCTATGATGACAGGAGAGCAGGTCCCTGTAATTGCTGTTGTTCAACCTTTTGAGTAATTCCAACCAGCCAGCACATCTTCCGAGCAGCTACCATTGCTCTCCGAGCAACTAACCCCTTCGTCCAAACCATCCGAGGAAGTCATAGGAAATAAGGAGAAGGTGTAAAGTTGTTCGGGTATTTTGTTTTGCTATTTTTTTGAACGTAACCTTGAACTATGTTCTTCTTTATCATGATAAATAAAATTTGAACTTATGTTGTTTGTCTTGAATTTCTCTCTTGCTGTGTTCGCACCATTTGTTAATTTTGTTTTTTTATTTTGTCTTTGCTAGTTTGTGGACAGGATGAAACTTTTATCAGCTCATAATTCAGAGTTGATGAATAAATGCAATGACTATTTCAAAGTTGCTCATGGAGATTTTACTGAAGCTCAAATCATTGATATTCTTGGACCAGATGCCTTTGAACGAGCAATTGATACTTATTAATACCTGAAGTGTTTGCTCGATCGTGTTGTTGCCAACAATGTGGCCTGTTATGAAATGATTGAAGATCTTCAAGGAACGATCGAGGAACTCCAACATCAGTACAAAGAGTCTGCTACACTTTTGCATCAAGGCTATGAGAAAAAATACCAACAATTGAGTGCTCACAAGGGATATGACAAGTTCATTTCTGCTCATGAGAAAAAGGAAAGTGTTCTGAAGCTTGAAATTGAAGATCATAGACATATCGCCAAGTTGTTGGAGCAGGAGAATATTCCTTTGCAGGAGGAAATAAAATAACTCAAATCTGTTGCCTCTTCCCTGGGATCCTTGGTCCCCATTAATGATGAAGGTTTCTCCTTCTTGGAGGTAGATAATGCTAACTTAGGAGATGAGTTAGAAACTTTAAAATGAGCTGGACCTTCCACATATACTCATGGTAGAGCAAGATCTTCTTCTCATGGATGAGCAAGGGCTGGTCGGGTCATCATTGAAGAAGCGAGAACTCAGTTGGTATTAAAGAATCAAGCCGTTCAGTTTATGATGAAGAACTAAGCCTTGGCAGAAATGTCTAAGAAGATTCTGAACTTCACGGAGCAACTCCTTAATCAAAGTTATGCTCTATAAAGTAAAGAAATTCTAGTGAAGAAACTCCACGAGCAACTTGAGAGGTTAACTTATCAATTTCACAAATAGCCTGGGGAATTTTGGATGGTTGGGTATAATCAAGCAGGGATGGTTGAACGCTATGTGTGTACTAAAATTGGAGCAAGGACACTACTTATGGGATTATTATGAGCCTGGAGTACTCGATTTTCCCATGCCTCCTTTTAATCCTGATATTAGTTAGATTCCTTCTCGTGAAATTCCTCCATGCCTGATTTCCAAGTATCTCGATGATTACAGTCTTCATGCAAACTTTGAGATAGCTCGTCCAGAACACTTGCTTGATCGCCCATCCATAATGAATGTCAGAATGCTGCGAGATCTAAACTTTATAAATTCCCCTTATGCGTTAGATGATCCTTCAGCTGGGGTAGAACCTGTTTCAAAAGCAGAGGGAAACAAACCAATAGAATAGGATATGTTTATGTGATGAATCAAAATTCATATCATATGTAATCTACTTGATTTTAATGAAGAAATTTTTAGTCTTTGACAATTTCATTTTTTTTCGAAATAATTTGTAGAATGTCCTTGTTTGTTGGTTGGTGAATAAGTATATATATATACCATACTTATCCCATTTGTTGTTTGATTATAGTGACTTGTCACTCTTTGGGCCTAAGCAATGGAATGATTTTCATCCCATGTTCCTGCTTAGTTGTAGTAATCTCGTATGGATTACCTAGTTGCCTAGACAGTGGACGCCCCAGGAGGTCGTCCAGCTTCTTGCCTAGTTTGGTACCAACCAACCGGAGTTGGTGGTTATTAATTTACCAACCAATCGGAATTGGTGGTTATGAGATGCCGACCAACCGGAGTTGGTGGTATTGAGTTATCGACCAACCGAAGTTGGTGGTAATGAGATCCCAACCAACCGGAGTTGGTGGTAATTGATTTGCTGACCAACCGGAGTTGGTGGTATTGAGTTCCCGACCAACCGAAGTTGGTGGTATTAAATTCTTGACCAATCAGAGTTGTTGGTATTGAGTTCTCGACCAACCGGAGTTGGTGGTATTGAGTTCCCGACCAACTGGAGTTGGTGGTAATTGAATTGCCGACCAACTGGAGTTGGTGGTATGCTGCTCTCTGGATTTGGGTTTGTGTAGTGTGTAGCACTAATATTCCGAAAAAAAAATTCAACAAAAGAAGAAACCTCACTTTATTCATATTGAAAGAACTGTGTTACATAGGAATTTTATCTATTGATAATACTTGCGTAGATGCTCTGCATTCCATGCATTCTTGAACTCTTCTCCTTCCAAAGTTTCAATTCTGTATGTCCCTGGACGAACAACTTTTGTTACTCTATAAGGTCCATGCCAGTTGGCTTTCAGTTTGTTATGCTTTTGGATCACTTTCTTCAGCACATAATCCCCTTCCTTCAAATCACACCTCTTCACTCTTTTGTTGTAGAACAAAGTTGTTCGTTGTTGATATGTTGCATTCCTGATTGCTGCTTCTTCCCTAACTTCTTCGAGCATATCGAGGTCTAATCTTCTCATCAAGTCACTAACAGGAGAATTGAAATTAAGCACCCTATGCATGGGTAGACCCAATTCAGTAGGTATGACAGCCTCACTTCCAAATGTCAACATGTATGGAGACTCTCCCGTTGCTGTTCGTGGTGTAGTGCGATAAGACCACAACATAAAGTGTAGCTCGTTAATCCAATTTCCCTTTGCATCATCCAGTCATTTTTTCAAACCATTCAGTAACGTTCTGTTTGTCACCTCAGTTTACCCATTGCTCTAGGGATGTCCTGGTGCAGAGTGGATCATCAGTACATTGGATTGATGACAATATGCAGTAAACTCCTCGTTGTCAAACTGGGTTCCATGGTCAGTAATGAATGCATGTGGGAGACCATATCTGCAAATAATATTCTTCCAAATAAGTTGATAGAGTTTGTCGTATGTCATATCAATGAGAGGCTCAGTTTCCACCCATTTAGTAAAATAATCCACAACAACCACGAGGTATTTGAATCTTCCCCTAATCGTTGGAAGTGACCCGACCAAGTCTATCCCCCACATGGCGAATGGCCAAGGGGACGTGATGGGTGTTAACAATTCTTGGGGAGTTCTTTGGGTGGAAGAGAAACCTTATCATTTATCGCACTTCTTGGCATAAGCTGCGCAATCAACTCTCATCATTGGCCAGTAATACCCTTATGTTGTTATCCTCTGCAAAAGTGTCTGACCTTCTACATGGGCTCTACAGGACCCTTTGTGAACCTCTTCGATCAAGTATTTAACTTCGGAGGAATGGACACATCTTTGTAATCCTACTATAACTCCTCTTCTGTACAAAATACCACTGGTCAATACATAATGAGCAGCTTTAAACTTTAGTTTCTTATCTGCGAGTTTATCATGTGGCAGAATACCTTCTTTGATATAGGCCCTTATGGGATCCATCCAGGAAAGTCCCAAGTCAAGGGTAATGAAATTCATCATTAAATCTTCGTTTATGCTCCGACTAGCCAGGATTTCTATTGGGATTGTTCTTTGTAGCTCGGTGCGTGTGGCTAATGCTAGCCGAGCTTGGGCGTTTGCTCTTGCATTCTCTAATCTTGGTATTCTAATTAACTGAACTGCAGTAAAACTCGAAACAGCCTCCATTGCTTTTGCATGATACTTGACCATTAATTCTTCCTTTGCTGCATAAACCCCCAGAATTTGATTTATGATTAACTGTGAATCACTGAATACAACGACCTGCTCTGCCTTCATGGTTTTGGCCAGACTTAGACCCACGATCATAGCTTCATATTCAGCCTCATTATTAGAAGCCTTAAATTGAAAGCGCAAAGCATACTCCATATCAATCTCATCTGGACTGTTTAAAATAATTCCTGCTCCACTACATGTGGTGTACGAAGATCCATCCACATACAGATTCCACACAGGTACTTCATTATCAAACTCTTGGTGAGACAGAGCTCCTTGGTAGAATATTTGATGCTTCCTTTTATCTTCCCCCAACACTTCTTGCTGCTCATTGATTATCTTATCTTGATCATCTACGGATGGAGGTTGGTCGGGGGATAAATTTGATGATCCTGTAACATCCACGGGTTGGTCTGTATTAAACTCCTGTTCTTTGGAGGTATCAGATTGAGTAAACTCTGTGATAAAATCCGCTACTACGTGCCCCTTAAGTGATGATCTAGGCTCATAAACTATATCATATTCATCGAGTTCAACTGCCCAGTACATCAATCTTCCTGATTTCTCTAATTTATGAAGAGCCTGTCTCAATGGCATATCAGTATACACCACTATAGTATGGACTTGGAAGTATGGCCTCATCCTTCTTCTCGCTTTGATTAGTGCCAGTGCCAACTTTTCCAACCTTGGATATTTGATCTCTGCTCCTCGGAAATCCTTGCTGGTGTAATAGATCGATTTTTGGATTCCGTCCTCCACTCGTATCAATGCCGAACTAACTGCATTCTCTAAAACTGTCAGATACAAGTATAATCTTTCTCCCATCACTGGTCTAGATAATAATGGAAGTGTCCCCAGATATTTCTTCAATTCTTGAAAGGTCTCCTCGCATTCATCTTTCCACTCAAAAGTTTTTCGGAGTGTTTTGAAGAATGGGAGACGTCTGTATGTTGCTTATGACATAAATCTATTGAGTGTTGTGACTCGCCCTGTGAGACTTTTCACTTCCTTCTTCGTAGTTGGAGATCGCAGCTCCAATAGGGCTTTGATCTTTTCAGGGTTCGCCTCGATACCTCGTTGGTTAACAATATATCCGAGAAACATGCCTTCTCGTACTCTGAATATGCATTTGGTGGGATTCAACTTCATTTGATATTTCTCTAGTTGATCAAATGCCTGACCTAGGTCAACTAGATGATCAACAGCTTTCTTGCTCTTCGTCATCATATCGTCAACATAAACCTCCATGTTAAGACTTATTTGCTCTGCAAACACCTTATTCATCAATCGCTGATATGTCGCACCGACATTTTTAAGTCTAAAAGGCATAACATTATAGCAATAAGTTCCCCTTGGGGTAATAAAAAAAGGTACTTTCCCTGTCCTCAGGCTTTATTTTAATTTGGTTGTAACTAGAATAAGCATTCATGAAACTCAAAAATTCATGCCCCGATCTAGAATCCACCAGTTTATCGATTCGGGGCAAAGGAAAATGATCCTTTGTGCATGCCTTATTAAGATCAGTGAAGTCTACACACATCCTCCACTTGTTATTTTTCTTCTTTACCATCACCACATTTGCTAGCCAGTCAGGATATTTGACATCCTCAATAAAAAAAGGCTTTTTGTAGTTTCTCTACTTCTTCCTGTATAACTTGGTTCTTTTCAGGGCTGAACACTCTTCTTTGCTGCTTCACTGGCTTAATTTCCTTATTCACGTTGAGCTCGTGACACAGGAAATTCGGGTCTATTCCTGGCATGTCTTCATGACTCCATGCAAAAGTCTATTTTCTGCGCCTTAGAAATGCTATCAGTTCTTTTTTTATCAATTCATCCAATGACGCACCAATTTGGGTTGTTCGTTATGGGTGTTCATCGTTCAGAATGATATTTTTGGTAGCTTCCATGACTTGGCCCTTCACGAGCTAAGACTCATCTCTAGGGTCTAATGTTTCAATCTCGGCATCTTCTATTTCATCCACTTGATAGATAATAGTCTTCTTCTTGGATTCTTCACATTTCTCCTGTTCGATAGATGAATAGTAGCATTCCCGAGCTACTTTCTGGTCGCCTTTCACCACTCCCACTCCAAAGTTGGTTGGGAATTTTAAACATTGATGTACAGTGAGATGGTATTGCCTTGCACTTCTTCAGACCTACCCTTCCCATGATGATATTGTAAGCTTATTGGACATTTTTATCCATTACGAAAAAGCGTACTCTTTCTGTTCGGTAAGCCATCCATGTACTAATAAGCATATCCAACTTGATCGTCCCAAGTGGAAAAACCTTTTCACCAGTAAAACCAAGGAGGGTCCTATGATAGGGCTCCAACTGGGCTAACTTCAGGTTTAAATTATCAAAGCATGGGTAAATCATGATGTCTAAAGAGCTACCATTGTCCACCAGTACCCATGAAATCACCACTTCCTTCATTCTCATCTTGATTACCAATGGGTCATCATGAGGATATAGCACACCTGCTAGGTCGTTCTTAGAGAAACCGATGACCAGTTTGTCCTTATTCACCTTCCTCAGGCGATGATCTTCAACCAAGTTTATTCGTTGTATGTACAAGCAAGCTTGAGCTTCAGCCTCATTGAGGTAAGCTTTTCTCTTCGCAATTAGATCTCCACCTCCTGCATCTCCACTTGTAATAACATTACATTCAAATGACCCAAAATGGATTGAAAATACCTCACGCTCTGGTTGTCTCGGTCTTTTAGGGAGATTGGGGTCATCTTCTGGATCATCTTTTTGGTCTCTCTTCTTGTTTCTTTTGCTCGACGAGGAGATTTAGATCTTTGCCTTCCTTGGTCGCTGGTCTTTCCACCATTTTGGCGATCAACATATTTAGCCAATTTTCCTCGCCTGATGAGTGCTTCAATTTCATTCTGGAGAGCTATGCAATGTTTGGTCGTGTGACCATGGTCTTTGTGGAATTCATAATATTTGGATTTGTCCCTTTTGTCAAGATCCGCCTTCATTTTCCCTGGCCAGGCTAACTCTTCCCTGTTCTTGATCTCCTACAGAATGTGATTTATGTCCACTTTTAAGGGAGTATAATTTTCATACTTCTTCATCTGCTCTAGTGCTTGCTTACGTTTCGACTGCTTATTGCCACCATTGTTCTTCTGATCCTTCTTCTAGGTTTTACCAGCCTCAACCTTGGTCTCCTTAGTGTCTGTACTCTTCTTCGCAGCCATGGCTTCCTCAGTGTTCATGATTTTGGCTGCTTTTGCCATCAGTTTTGCCATGGTCCTAGGCAGATCTTTGGCCAAAGTATAGTACAACTTATCTGGCAACAGCCCACTCATCAGAGCAGTAATTATTATTTTCTCCTCGTAATCAATTACCTCAAGCTTCTCATTATTAAAACGAGTAATCTAGTCCCTAGTAATTTCTTTTGGCTTCTGTCTAACACTCAATAAGTGTGCTACTCGTTTGACTGGTTTCGCTCTGAAACAGAAATTCCCTATGAACAGTTCTGCCAGTTCAAGGAAAGTCACAATCTTCCCCCGAGGAAGGTTGTTATACCATATCTGGGTTGACCCGGTGAGAGTTCCTAAAAATTCCCTACATTTCATCTCATCTGGAACCGCATAGATGTCGGCAGCAGCTTGGTATTGTTCTATATGAAGGACATGGTCAGTTTTTCCATCGTATTTAGGCGTCACCATAGGAGCTTTTAATTTTGATGGTGTGGAAAAGTCCACAATTGCCTGTACGAATGGTGTCCCTTGGACAAAAGTTCTTTGTAAAGGATTCTTGGCCTTAGCCATTTCCCCTAATCTGTCCTCTAACCTTTTAATAGAGCCTTTCCATGCATCGTTTCCCACCTCAGGCCTATTTGTTCGAGCAACTGATCGCGTCGAGTTTTCCTCTTGAGATCTTTCATTACGGGTAATTGGGCGTGATTGGGTAGAGCCTTCCCTTAGATCAGATGGTCGTGGAGAGTTCCTCGATGCAATCTTAGGGGGACTTCTATTCCTCCTAGGGCCCAAATGATCAAAAGGATAAACTCTACTCAACCTTTTTAGAGCACTAGTCCTTTTTGGAGTGAGAGTGACATTTCGATGGGAATCAGTAGCTCGTACTAATGAAGTCCGACCAGGTTGATGCGAAGGATCACTAGATCTCTCAGTACGATACGAGTCAGTACGTCTAGATTGAGAGATCTCCAGGAATAACGTTCTTCTAGTTCTCAAATATGGCAAATGAGTATTTCCTTGAATAGTTCGTTGTCCTGATTGGACCGACACTCCACCTTGAACAGTTTGTATAAAGTGACACATGGTTTCTTGCATGGCTGTTTAGCCTTGGGCTAAATTAGCCATTATGCCAGCCAGATCTTGAATATTTGTGGGAGTAGAAGGTTTTGGAGGGATCCCAGTGTTTCAATTACTGGATTTTGGATTCTCAGCCATAGATGATGAATTTTTTTGGTGAAAAATGCTAAGTACAGTCGTTTCCCACAGACGACGCCAATCTGTTGATGTAAAAAACTAGATTATCTATAATTAATCAATCACAGATAAATAAATTAATAAGATAAAGGATTTTTAAAGTGGTTCAGCCTGATGAAAATGGCCTACGTCCACTGCGTTTATATTGTTGACTGCTTATTTAGAATCTCGATAATAGGTTTACCAAGAGATCCTAAGTCCCCCTCTTACGAGGAGGTTACAATATATTTATAGCCTTGAGGTCGTACATATGAAAGGATAATGCGCTGTTATCCAGTAGACATATACATCTGTACGATAATAATACGCATTTAATGCGTAGCTGTCTTTTCATTCTGATGCTCCGCACGCTAAGTAGCTCAGACCTCTTAAGTTGCTCGGACCGCTTAAGTTGCTCGGGGCGCCTGAGTTTCTCGGTGATAGTATGTTGTTCGTCTAAAATATTTGTATTTGCCATGTAAGTTGACACGTGTCTTCAAGTGATTAGTCCATGTCAGCAGACTAAATTTGGTATTAACAAGACACATTGGAACGAATAAGACTTTTAGTAGACTTAGGATGCTGTTGAGGTCTGCTATAATATTGTGGCCCTTTTCCCATTACAGTTGTGGTCTTTGGAGTTAGGTAGTGGTTTGGTAGAGTTATAAGGTGTACTACAGTACCTCTGTCCTTGCATAAGTGGAGTCGGTAGACTTGAGGATCTTTGTAATATCAAGGGTAAAATGCAATATCATGAGTCCTTACTCTTGGGGTGGCAAACTTCGACGTGAAAAGAATACTAGTCGACCAAGGAAGTTATTCAAAAATCATGTACATCAACCAGTTGTATAAAATTGGATAAAATAGTTAGGACTTTAATAAAAGTTAAGTCCTTTGATCGATTTCAGCGACAATGTAGAGACTCTATCGAGGAAGGATAAGCTGTCGATCAAGGTAGAACCTATTAATCGTGAAATTTAGTTGCATGTGATTTAGTGAGATTCATCCTACAATGTCATTTTAGGTAGAGAGTGGCTCCACACTATGAGAGTTATTATGTCTCCACTTCATTAAAATCTCAAGTTTGTGTTTAACTTAGGGATCGTCAAAGTTAGGGGCAATTAGGTAATGACACGTAGTTGTTTCATCACTGCTATCAAATTAAAGAAAGCTCAGCCCAAGAAGATTCAAGATAATGACGATTTAGAGGGCGACCAACCTAAATAGCAACTAAAGGAAGCTTGATTGAGAGTGGAAGAATTTAAACTTTCCCTCACCAATCGAGTAGTGGATGAACTCAAAACCATTCCTATAGACTCATCTCAACCAAAAAAAAGCTTCTTGATTGGATCCAAGATGCTAGAATATGTGGCAGAGTAGATCATTCACTTTCTTAGGATTAATGCATACGTGTTTGCCTGGAAGCCTTATGACCAATAAAGAATTGATTCAGATGTATCTTGCTAAAACACATGTGAACCATACATCTCGTACAACCAAGCAGAAGATAAGGAAGTCAGCCTTTAAGAATGTCATCCTTTAAGAAAGTCAAAGCGGTGGATAATAAAGTTGAGAATCTAATTTATGCTGACTGCATAAAAAAGGTTTGATTTTCAAATTGAATTACTAACACCATTGTGGTAAGAAAGAAAAGAAAAAAGTGGAGGGTTTGTGTTGACTTCAATGACCTCCTTAAATCCTTACCAAATGATAGTTTTCCTTTCGTCAAAATAGATTAACTCGTTAAATCCACAACAAGTCAATAGTGCATGAAATTCATGGCGCATAGTCATGTTCTCATCAGATACCTTTGTTCGGCCCCTATCAAGTGAAGACCTATTTCATCAAAACTCTAGGCCTTTACTACAAGGTCATGCATTTTGGCCTTACGAATATCGAGGAAAAGTACTAGTGGCTTGTGACTAAGATGTTCAAGAAGCATACTTGGTCAACCATGGAGGTTTATATTGAAGAAATGATTATCAAAACAAGATACGCTATCGACCAGATCAAAAATCTCTTTAACACCTTTAAAATATTGAGAGAATATAAAATGAAGTTGAAAGCCTTTAATTATGCCTTCAAAGCCAGTTTTGGGAAATTTGTAGAATACTTAGTAATGCATAGAGGGATTAAAGACACTCCAGATCAGATCATTGCCCTTCAAGATATGAAGAAGCCGACTACAACCAAAGATATCCAAGTCCTGATCGGGATGTTAGCCACCCTTAATCGGTTTATATTGTTAAAAAAATCATTCATTTTTCCAATCTTTAAAGAAGGCAAATACCATAATCTGGACACAGAATTGTGACTAGGCACTGGAAAAGTCAAGCAATAATTGGGATATCCTTTCTTGTTGTCAATATTGGTGATAAGTTTCACTTGTACCTGCTCGTCTCCCAATATGAAACTAGTGAAGCACTAGTTCGGCACCAAGATAGAGAGCAGTTGCCGATTTATTATGTCAATCAAACTCTCATTGAATTAGAGAGATAAGTGCCCAATAAAAAGTTAGCACTAGTGTTGGTGCCATTTTAAGGAAGTTACACCATTACTTTGATGCCCACACAATAGTCATCCTAACTTTCATTCCACTCAAAGAGGTATCAAAAAAGGTATATTTATCTTAAAAGATGACTAAGTGGTTGTTAAAATTGGCCTAGTTTGACATCATTTGTGAGCCCCGATGTAACGCCCCGACCTGGGTTTAAGGTTATTAAAGGACTAATCTGATCCAATTCGCGCGTTAATTGTGAAGTGCAGTGAAACACCCTAAAATAATGTTTATAATCTAGTTTTATTATTATTTAACGTTACACTTATTAGCATGAGAGTTTAATTTACAATCACTATGTGTTATGAACCAAGGGAAGTGCCACAAGGCCAAGTAAACAGAGCTACTAACATAAATGCAAGTAAATACTTACCTGTATAACGTGCTCAAAATACGAAATTGCTTGAAACCTACTGTAACAAAAAGGAGGGAGTGAGATGAATGCTCAGTGGGAACTATACAAATGCAGTATAGAAACGAACGACATAAAAGAATACTCACACGCTACACCCCATGCATGTGAAAGTAAATATGTATCTACATAAATACCTTTTAAAATACATATCCCAATGTATTAAACTATTTTATTCCAAAAACGACTTTTAACCCGTTTATTATCCTTATCTTTACAAAGAATCATTTTGTATCATTATGGTTAAAAACTATCATTCCTTCCTATTAACATACAATTTTAAACAATTAGCAATTGTTGGGAAAAATATTTCATTTACTTTCAAACGTTTATTAACTCACGCCAGAGTTACTTAACCATATTAAAGTATTTCCATTCAAACCACGCACACATCATGTTTAGAAAAATACTCATTTTCTTTGAAAGCCTCATATAACACATGCTTGCGTTTATTATAATTCAAACCTCATTAGGTAGCTTAAACATCCTTAAGTCGTCTTATTTAACCATCGCATGCTACCACAAGAACAATAAAATTTTAATGCATTATTCTTGCATTAATAATTCAATGAATCAATACCATTCATTTATGCCTCTTTCATGAATATTAAATTCATAACTTGGCATTTTATTTAGGGATTTCACAGACACACACACACACATCACAACACATGCACAGTCACGATTTCACAAAATTTCACCGCCCGGCACCAAGTGCCAAGTAAACTTCAGTTGGTTTGGGGTCTTTTACCAGTAGGGATAGCATAACCCTGCTTAATGATTTAACCCGACGTCATCCAATATCATTATCTTGCCAATGTGTTTGATATTTTTCATATTGTCCACATTAATTTGCCTTTTTAGTGCCGAAGCCAAAGTCTTGGACTTAACAATCCATTTTTCCATTATTCATTTAGGTAAAATAATTATATTCCATTAAAGTCCTTTTTTTCACATGTTGACCTTACACCGAAAATCATTTCCTTTTAAGGACTCATCTCATTCTTTTTACATACATGTCAAAATACTCTTTAACATTTTTGTTTCCTGAAAATGTTGCACTTTAAGTAAATTGTCAATTTACCCAACTTACAGCAAAATGTGTAACTTGACTTTCGTTTTCAAGTGTTATTTACAAAACACCCTTTTTAAGCTTCAAACTCAACGTGTAGGCATTTTAGTCTCTATGACACATCAACTTATCACTTTATCGAAAATCATATTTTTGCACATAACCCCCTTTAATACATAAAATCATGTTTTTTACATATTAAAGTCTACACATTTTAACATTAAAAATCCATTTTAATCAACATTTACACATTTGACACTTTACATTTCAAATTTAGTGTTACACAGTTTTATTTTGACTTTTTTATAAAGACCTATACTTAGTCCTTTTATTCACACTTAGTCTACTACACTTTCATTATTTATATTTTCACCCAAAGTTTGTAAGAAGACTACACTTTCACATATTTACACTTTTAACTCCAAAACTTAGTTTAACAAACTAAATTGTAGACTTTGTAAATGAAATTCCATTTTCTCATTTCATAATGATTCATCAACATTAAAATCATTATAGTAATCTCATAAAAAGGGCACATATATACCAAATGTTCTTCACATCAAAGAAATCATTTATTCACCTTAAAATATGACTTTAGAACATTTTATTTCATAAAATATTTGTGAATAGTGGGTTGAAAATGATTAATTTTTAAAAACCCATTCAATCATTCATTTAAGTTCTCATTTTCATAGAAAATAGTAAGAATGATACTACTAAGTCTATTGGTACATTTAAAACTATAATCAACATATTTTAAGCTCTAAATATGTAGAACATTAAGCTAGACATAGGTTTACTACAAGACCCATTTTAAAGATAGAAAATTCCATTTTCTTCTAAACTATATCTTGATATCATATAGTATTCCATCTTTAATCATGGATAAATATTTCTCCACACCTAATATAAAAAAGATACAAAATACTCATAATAATATCATCATTAACATAACTTAATAATAGATAAGTATTTCACACCTGAGAATGGTCTTAAAAATGGTAGGGAAGGTGGGTGACTCCCCCACCTCCAAAGGTGGTCCTACAGGGAGTCAGAATATCCCACTCTTCAAGCTGAAAACACCCTTCTACAACTCCCAAACCTCATCAAAAGCTTCTCCAAAACCCTCTCTATAAGCTGTTCCAAAACCCCAAGGTGTTTTAATAGTATTTATGACCTTAACAAAGGTGGTTTCATTCTCTAAAGATGGTGGGAAAGAAGATATACAATTATGGAGTGAAGGAAGAGCACTTTTTTGGCCTTAGTGATGAAGGAAATCTGATGAAATGAGTGAGATAGAATTGGCCAACTCACTTTCCCTTTCATTTCTCTTGTTAAACAAAACGGGTAAGCTAACACCCTATGAGCCCGTGGTCAATACCTAGAGTCTTCTAATTAAGTTAAAAACTCTTCTTAAGGCTCTTACATCTGATTTTTTGTGAGGTGGATTGAGACAACACAAGAATAAACTCACATGTGACCCCCAACACCACCCAAAATCACTCCAAAAATGGTGATTTGCGTCACTTTCTCTCTTTAAAAATATATATTTTTTAAAAAATTTTAACTTGAGATTCACAGTCCTTGCATTTTTTGGCTAAAAAAAATCATATTTACAATAGTCGTTTGGCCTCCCAGATTGTGCTATACAAGGCGCGCAAGTATAGCGACCTCTGCGTAAAAAATATTTTTTTTTATTTTTCTTTGCATGGTAATATTTCGTATATTTTTATAAGTTTAAATATATGGTCGGAATATTTTTTGACTTACCGATTCTCCTAAACAATTCGCGCAAGTCCGCGTCCTGCGCGATGCGTGCTGACAAAAATCCACCTAAAGTGGGTTCTAATGATTTTTTCCGGAGACGTAGAAGATGAGAAAGTTGCTCAAAATTAAATTTTAAGTCGATCTGGAGATTTTCATAATTTTTGGAGCACTTTTATTTTTTTGACGAAATAAGTTTTATTTATTTTTTGACTATTGACCCCATGGTATTTTTATATGTATTTTATGGACACTATAAAAGTGGTCATTTCGATATTTTGGACCGCGATGCATCCTACAAAAATCGCACAAAGTTACATATCATGCGCGTCGCGTACCGCCCAAATTACCTCATTATTAACCTTGATCGTGTCACAATCATTCCTTGGTATTTTTGCGTAAAACTTAACCAACATACTTAATAGAATTATTAGAACTTAAATATGCATCCAAGCGAACCATGCGATGTGGGATTTTTTTTTCCTTAATTACTTTTCGTAATGCGCCACTTTTCGTACCATTTGGCGTAATCCCCTTATATATTTATTCCTCAAATTTTTCTTTGAATATAATATTTCGATTATCATGAAATACTTATCTTCTAGGATGGGGTGTTACATTTTTCCTTCCTTAGGAAATTTCATCCTCGAAATTCATAGTCATTAATCTTAGAATTCTGTTACCTACAACCACTTTCCAATACTAGGACAACCTCAACATTATGGTCTAAAATTCAAAGATTTCCTTTTCATCAATTACATTGCTAACCATCATGGTTGACACTAAGGTCTTACTACTAATCTCAACCATGCTTAACCCCTGCATCAAAACAATCCCTCGAAATAATCGGTATTCATAAAATATCACGCTACTACTAATGAACTCATCATCATAAATCCTTCCTACTTAGGATTTACAAGCCTATGTTTCCTCAATAATTTTAGATCACGCCTATCCTAGGCTGATATGACCTCAGTATCTCTAGCCATCACATCATCAATCATGAGAAAGTTATCTAATCCCATTGGTCTACTCGATCTATATCTCTTACGAGATCCTTACACTAACCCGATCATACTAGGAATCATAACACAAATGTACACGAGCGATTACATTCTCAATCCGTACAATTCCAATCAAAGTGCAACACTAACATCTAATGTTTTATCAGGTTCTAATGCTCAAAATATCCTTGAGTCACAATCTCAAAACCCATGACCAAGTCGTAGCAAGCTATACCGGTCAACTAACGAAACATGTTAACCTAATGAAACCAAATAGCACATGCAAACTACATGAAACAAATGCGAGACCACGTGTACACACAAACTAGTGTAGAACAGGCTACGTCCGAGGAAGAGTGCACTCATATACCGTGATGCACCAACCATAACCGGCTTAATCAGCATCACTACTAAGATTATGCAGTGCTATACCCAAATCAAAACTGATCAATAACTTCCCACTACAAGGATCAAAGAAGACACAAGGAATGCAATGGATTAGGCAGCTGTCGCTCCAATCAAAGATCAATCAAATTCCAACAACGGACCGTGCCATACGAAGTAAACCCACAACGTACACTTGAAATCTATAACCCTCACTGATATTTTCTATTGTCTTAGCCTTGCCACATACCCTGGCTTGGCTTATTAACCTTGACAGGTCCTAACCATGAATTATCCATCCTTGTAGAATAAAGGAAGTATGAAATTGATTCCTTTGAGAAGCTGAAACGCTAGGCTTTCCTCCTTAAGACTAATGCCAAATTCTCGTCATTGGCAAGAACAATCATCTGAACAAAATAAAATTACGTTCTTCCAAAGCTTACCGTTAGCCACTAAACTATCATACATAGGTCTCCATAATTCCCACATGCGATAGCTAACGTTGATTCTAGATATCACCCCCATCAAGTAAAACATGATGCTCATATAATTTTGAACATCCGACCCACGGACCACTGGTACGACCCTTAGCAACATCCTATGTGATCCCAAATCATAACTATACTAATGTCATGTTAATTATTCAAGCATTACCAATGCCTAGGACCTAATGATTTTTCTCACCAGGGTCATACCAAACCATACATGTAACATACACATATGCTATAATCAATCCTAACACTCCATCTGAGTGCTATTTCTAACATCAGAATGAACGTCATCGCGTTCTAAATTTTCCAAGTGTGAAGCCTAGCATGTATCAACCTATTTTTAATATTATCCTCAAAGGTCATATTACCACACCGACTTATAAACAAAGGCCATGGCACAAACTCCAAATAATACCACAGATTAAAACAATCTAACCATACTATAATCATCAATGATGTACTATCGTTACGTAAACCTCAATACAACATCTATTCTTCATGACACTTCACGAAAAAGACACCAATTCAATCATTCCCCAAAATGAACATACACGTCCTAGTGTAACATTCATCATAGCATAATACATTCATGTATGACAACTGATCACAACCACCAACTCGTAACCTGAAGGCATCAATTCTAGTCACTACGTGTTATGCCAATCATAAGACTGTTTCCTCAACATCATAAGGAATATCAAAGTTTCAAAGAGAGACACTATTTTCATCGTAACACATGGTACACAATCTTAAGTTCACTATTACTAGGGAATGTCTACCTCTTGCATTAACATCTCACTAGATAAACCTTGGTATACATCTCCAAGGAATCTTCAATACGAATTTATACGCATACCCATGTTGCCAATACGAATTCTCAATTAGTGTTCAACCATGATAACCAAGTTACCTCAATATGTAAACATCATACTATGTGCTTAATCTATAAGTTAACACAACTATATATCTTGGTAGGATATGGGACGTTGGGCATTGCCTATAAGCACTAAATCCTACACCACGGAGACCACAAGGGATCCTAATCCTCAACACCACATTATGATTTCTAAAATAGTAATTTAAAACCACCAAATTTTGGTAGGACTCGGGGCGTCGAGTATTGCATAAGAGTATGTTCACCCTAATGATTCCGCAAGAGGTTTTATCCTAGAACATCACAACGGTAGTTATTAATACGAAATCACATAGATTTTTTTTATGTTCACTCCTAGGTTACCTCAAATATTCATAATTATCTGAACCCACATTATAATCAAGATTCACTAACACTAAGTCCTCAATCAAAGGACCAAATATGTTCCTACCACATAATCTATATTTATAAACATCACTCAGTCACCCCATCTCCATATATGAAATATACAACCCTTATAGCTAGGTCGCAATGAACACTACTCGATGTTATCATTACCACTATGGATACTCTCGTTATCAAAGTTGTCATATAATACATCTCATGCAAAAGATCATGGTGTTGCCACTATTCGTCTACACTGACACCATTGAGGTACCAACACATCTACATTAGAAATGCCACGGAACATGACGGGCTACTAACTTATCCATTTACTATCTCATAAGAGTTTCACATCGTGCTAAGGTCCTTGACGTCTTGAATACGAATCAAATCCGTCACTAATCCAGCATGATCGGCCCGAACTAATATCGACGTTGGAATATCAACTACCAATATCATCACGTCACACCCGAAAGGAAAATTTAACCTAAAGCTTTGATACTAAGTTGTAACGCCCCGACCCGGTTTAAAGGTTATTAAAGGACTAACTTGATTCGATTCGCGCGTTAATTATGAAGTGCAATGAAACACCCTAAAATAATGTTTTTAATCTAGTTTTATTATTGTTTAACGTTACACTTATTAGCATAAGAGTTCAATTTACAATCACTACGTGATTTGAACCAAGGGAAGTGCCCCAAGGCTAAGTAAATAGAGCCATTAACATAAATGCAAGCAAATACTTATCTGTATAACGTGCTTAAAATATGAAATTGGTTGCAATCTTCTGTAACAAAAGGAGGGAGTGAGTTGAATCCTCAGTGGTAATTTTACAAATGCAATATAGAAACGACTGCAAAAAAGAATACTCACACGCTACATCACATGCATGTGAAAGTACGTATGTATCTACATATATACCTTTAAAAATACATATCCCAATGCATTAAAACGTTTTGTTTCAAAAACGTATTTTAACCCGTTTATTCTCCTTATCTTTACAAAGAATCATTTTGTATCATTAGGCTTAAAAAATTGCATTCCTTCCCATTAACGCACACGGTTAAACAATTAGCAATTGTTGAAAAAAATCTTCCATTTACTTTCAAATGTTAATTAACTCACGCCAGAGTTACTTAACCATATTATAGGACTTCCATTCAAAGCATGCACAACACCGTGTTTAGAAAAATACCCATTTCCTTTCAAAGCCTCATATAACACACACTTGTGCTTATTATGATCAAACCTCATTAGTTAGCTTAAACATCATTAAGTCATCTTATTTAACCATCCCATGTTACCACATTAAAATTAAAATTTTAATGCATTATTCTCTCATTAATAATTCAATGAATCAATACCATTCATTTATGCCTCTTTCAGGAATATTCTATTCATAACTTAGCATTTTCTTTAGGGATTTCGTCGACACACACACGTCACAACACAGGCACTCTCACGGTTTCATGGAATTTCACCGCCCGACACTGAGTGCTAAGTAAACTGTAGTTGGTTTGGGGTCTTTCACCACTAGAGACAGCATAACCTTTCTTAATTATTTAACCCAAAGTCATCCAATATCATTATCTTGCCAATGTGTTCGATATTTTTCATATTGTCCACATTAATTTTCCTTTTTTGGGTCGAAGCCAAAGCCTTGGACTTTAACCCTCCATTTTTCCATTATTCATTTAGGAAAAATCATTATATTCCTTTGAATTCCTTTTTTCCACATGTTGACCTTACACCGAAAATTATTTTCGTTTAAGGACTCATCTCATTCTTTTTACATACGTGTCAAAACACTCTTTAACATTTTTTTTCCTGAAAATGTTGCACTATAAGTAAATTGTCAATTTACCCAATTTACATCAAAATGTGAAACTTCACTTTTGTTTTCAAGTGTTATTTACAAAATACCATTTTTAAGCTTCAAACTTAACGCGTAGACATTTTAGTCTCTATGACACTGTTCAACTTATCACTTTGTCGAAAATCACATTTTTGCACATTACACTCTTTATTACATAAAATCATGCTTTTTACATATTAAAGTCTACACATTTTGTTTTAGAGTTTTAACATTAAAAATCCATTTTAATCAACATTTACACATTTGACACTTTACATTTCAAACATAGTGTTATACACTTTAATTATAAATTTTTGTATAAAGACCCATACTTAGTCATTTTATTCACACTTAGTTTTCTACACTTTCATTATTTACATTTTCACCCAAAGTTTGCAAGAAGACTACACTTTAACATATTTACACTTTTAACTCCAAAACTTAGTTTAACAAACTAAATTGTATACTTTGTAAATGAAAATCCAGTTTCTCATTTCATAATGATTCATCAACATTAAAATCATTATAGTAATCTTATAAAAGGGCATATACGTACCAAATGTTCTTCGCATAAAAGAAATCATTATTCACCTTAAAACATGAGTTTAAACCAATTTATTTCATAAAATGTTTGTGAATAGTGGGATAAAAATTATTCATTTTTAAAAACCCATTCAATAATTCACTTAAGTTCTCATTTTCATAGAAAAATAGTAAGAATGATACTACTAAGTCTATTGGTACATTTAAAACCATAATAAACATATTTTGAGCTCTAAATATGTAGAACATCAAGCTAAACATAGGTTTACTACAAGACCCATTTCAAAGATAGAAAATCCCATTTTTCTCTAATCTATATGTTGATTTCATGCAGTATTCAATCTTTAATCATGGATGATGATTTCTCCACACCTAATATCAACAAGATGCAAATTACTCATAATAATATCATCATTACCTTAACTTAGTAATAGATAAGTATTTCACACCTGAGAATGGTCTTAAAAATGGTAGGTAAGGTGGGTGAGACCCCCACCTCCAAAGGTGGCCCTAAACGGAGTCACAATAGCCCACTCTTCAAGCTGAAAACCCCATTCTACAACTCCCAAACCTCATCAAAAGCTTCTCCAACACTACAAGAAAAAACATTTTTATGACGTTTTATAAGTGTCATAAAATGCATTTTATGACGCTTTATTTTTCAATAAAAAGCGTTATAAGTTTGGGTGGCATAATTGACACCCATAAAAGGTGTCATATTAAGTAACGGTTATATATGACTTTTTTTCAAAACTGTCATATCTTCTATAAAAAGGGTCATAATATACTCTATAAGATGTCATAGTTGATTTAAAAAACGTCATGATAAACAGTTTTGAAAATTTTAAAAAGTTCATATAAGAAATTTCATCACATGAAGATTTAATATAAACGATCATAAATTAGACATATAATAAAAAAAATTAACAACAAATATTAATGTTATAGTTGACAAATAAATCTAAACACAAATCAAAATTTACAATAACATAAAAAAAGTCTTTAAAAAGATGTAAAAAAAATAGCGGGACACAAATAGATATACCCACCATCTACAATAATTATCCACAAAAAATAATGAGCTACTACATGTATCATAACTGGAGATACCCACTATGTACATCATTCAAAAAAATGTCTCCCAAGAAATGTACATCCAAAAATCACAGATAAATGTGTCAGTCTTCCTTTGGATTTCGCAAAATTGTGTCGATACCTCAAAAGCTCCAACCACCGACCTACTACACCTACCACATCCCTGCTTTTGTAGACGACGATTGGGACTTGGGTTGGTATAGTCCTCTATCGCTCTGCACCACTGCTCAGTCAATGAGCTCTTTATCATCGACAACAATCACCAACCCCAATGACAACGAAACAGCACTGATGAGTGTTCCAGCAATCGCCAACCCCAGTGACAACGAAACAGCGTGGTGAGTAACATCATCAACAATGTTTTTCACATATATGTTTGAGGCCTACACTCAAAGTTAAATAATGAATCATCATTTACTAAAATAAGGAAAATGAAATATACGTAAAATTTAAAAATCTATGAGGAGGAAAGTGGGTAATTATAGTACCTGGTCTTTCAAGATTTGCTCCTTTCTTCGTTCCTCAAACTATGAATGCAAAATTTGTTCACACTCAGCTTTCTTTTGTGTCCTGGCTACATACAGCACCTTCGAGCCTATTCACAATCAAAGCCTTCCTGTAAAAATAATATAATAACATAAGAACTAACTTCAATTATCAAACTCATAGAATCACTTGATTATCGGTCTCAAAATTTTAACCATCATGTTCTATCATAGGAAGGAAGGATCATTTGTATTCAATTATACTAGAAGTGGGGCACACGCGATGCGTGTATCATACGGGTAAAAAGTATAAACGTATTAACTATCAAGAGAGTGTGTATATAAAGGGGTCCCTAAACATTTGATAAGGGTTTAGTAGCAGCACATACGCAATGCGAGTGTCGTATGGATCAAAATTATAAATAAATTAAAAGTTAAATTGTGCATAAATATAATGTACAAATGTTTCATTCAAGCCGTAAATTAGGTACGATGCTGAAAATTATACGTTAAAAATAAAGTAATTTAAATACGTAATCATAATTGAAACATTAAAAACCAAGGATTATAAGGAATGACCCAACTGTTGTCAATCATAATATTATCATTATTGTCTAAATAAACACATCTCCCATCGAACCGTCAGTATATTGGGTATGAATCATCGCCTTGTATCGTGAACATAAAAAATTACTTCGGATAGCTTCATTTACATTTACCGTCTTTTATGCATGGGAATTTTTCAAACTTACCAAATTTCTGTACTAGTGTCATCAGACTTACAAATATGGATTACATGTCATGTTGAAATTTGTTTTTTAGCATTATTAAAAATGAAATGTATGCATATGATCACCTGCAACATATATGCATAATAGTCGCGACATGTAACACGTCTTCAACATTCAGTGCATCTATCTTTGTCCTAACTATAAGTCCCATACGGTAGAAGAAGTGGATATTGTAAAGGATCACCTTCTTCACATAATGCTTCTACGGTTGATGTTGTGGCATTCGCACGTTGGAGAACTGTAAATTAGGTTTATAAACAAAATGAAGTTAGGGATACCATATCTGACATAATGTTTTCTGAATGCTTAGAATTTCAAGTAATAAGTAATTACCTGAATGAGTATGTAGTATGATTTCATACTGGTTTATCGATCTTTGGATTATAGGTGCATGAATTGATCAAGCTAGTCATCGTGCATCAGTTAAACACAGCGTTCCTCGATTTATGTTTGGGACAATTAAAAAAGTTTCCAGTGCTATACATTTAACATAAAGCAAGCCGTAAGAAGTGATATTCGATATTGTATCCAAAGTAAAATAATGTTGTGAATTATGGTTAAACTCAGAATTAGTGTTTGGGCCTGAATTGTCATGTGACCTCACTTGTGTAGTACCTCCCACATAAAAATTAACTGATGTTTTGAGCGGAACTAAGTTTTCATTTGTGAAAGGAGAAACATTGTCCAACGTAGTAGTTGGAGGTTCTAATTCAAACCCTACATCGATGTTTAATAATCTAGATCGATACAATCGGTAGTTATGAGGCCTTTGAGCATCATATATTGCTCGTTCTTCTGTAGTCATAGCATGTCTCCTATATCACTGGCATATCCGATCTCGTTCTCTTCTCAATTCCACATCTATGATGATATTTTCCATTTCGTACGATGATTTTTCTCTATTAATTCTATGATTCTAAAAGCTGGAATATGATGAGAGGAATCATCTGTTGAATGCAAGCAATCATAATCCCTTTTTGAACAACCTGTACGTTGATGCAATGAAATATATATAATTACAAAAATCCAATATTTCACTCAACCTTAATTCAACTTATTTTAACCAAAACTCTAAACAATAAAAACATAGTTAACTGCTCAACATAAGAAGGATGATTGAATCTATAATTGATCCCATAACCACACATACCAGTCTTCAAATAATATATGCAATCAGCCTCACCACGATGCTCTGGATAAGAGATATTTATCTGAAATACCAAAAATCCAAAGAATAAGCACAAAAACAATTAGTGTTGTTAGTCTTTGCACTTCTTTCTCAAATTAAAAACATTCTTCACCAAAGAATGTTTTTAATTTAAAATATGCAAAATCTAACATATGCATAATATTTTAGATTATGCATTTCTTTCTTATAATGAATATATATATATATATATATATATATATGTCTGCTTAATAATTAAGAATAATCTAAAATATTAAGATGATCTATTGAAATAGGCAAAAATTAAACAAAACATCAAAGTGGACGAAATCCTTATAAAAACTGAGCACGAAATCAGAAATTAGGACCAAATAAACTATCAAGAGCGAGCATATATAAAGGGGTCCTAAATATTTTAGAAGGGTTTAGCAAGGGCTTGAGGCCTCAATATTTCAGTCTGATCACTTACAAAAAAGAATTCTTAGTTACAGTCACTGTTATGACTAAATCGGGATCTTATTGAGCAAGACATTTTTTTTTGAAATCCAATAACCAAATCCATTCCTTCATTAAATCCGAAATGTGAAACAAGTCAAAAAACAAAATCCATTTGAAATCAAACCCTGGAAATAGCGAGGTTGGAGATTTTGAAATCAAAACCTTGAAATCAGATATTATAAGCAACAGACCTTGAAGCATTGCTGGGGATTACCACATAAATCAAGTCTGTAGAGATTATCGCAAAATCAATCACCATGTATCTTATATTTGAGTTTATTCGTGTAGTCCATGGAAATAATAGTCACTTGAGTATTATCATGCCTATAGTCCATAAGTTGTATGACAAGCGCATTGGTACAGATGATATGCATTCGATTCGGTAGATTTTCTCATAATGAATGAGGATACAGGCATTCTCATAATAGAAAATATCCACAAATATCCCCTGTTTTCTTGAATTTTCATATGCATATAGATGGAGAAGTTTGTTATCCATCTCATCACCTGCAATTATATGTAACTGTTCAAAAAGTTCACAGATCAGCTTGTCTAATTTGAGGAGAAGGTATGATTGGGTACCAATAATAACTCGACACTCATCTTCAAATTTGGCATTATAAAAATTACCATCCAGTAGTTTGTAAATAGCATTAATAAATTTGGCATTCAAATCAGTCGAGGTTGCATCACTTAAACCCATTCCTTTCTTTTCAAGGGAGGAAGCATCTTTCGCATTAAATAATTATATCATACAGTTTTTTATGAAGCCTAAAAAGCAAGTAGAGGGAATTGCTGCCATAAAAAACTCGATAATCTTTCACTTTGTCATGTAGCACCGAAGGGACATGCTTCGCATGAGGCTCCATTATTTTAGAAAAACGTTCTAGAAATGGCAAATATGTTATGTTTCCTTCAACATCGTGAGCATTGGCTCCCCCCTCATCCCTACCTTCACTCTCCACCTTGTGATATTCACAGGAGCAATCTTCTTCACCAGCGCACTCTCTCTGAGTAGCATTCTTACTATTGTCATCTGATGACATATGAGCACTACTCTCAACACATTTATCATCAATAACAAAAATAATGTTTTCTACCCATCCTTCTCCATGTTCATTTTGATATTGCCTACTTAAAATGGGATCTTTCGATTTGTGAGAGGGTTCCACATAAGCATCCCCATTTCAGATAAAATTTTCCTCGAATTCTACCTTTGGAGATAATTCATAATCTCTTACAATCCTAGTGTCCTCCCCATTTGAACTGAACAACAAAGCTTCAAGTTCTATTCTTGAACAACCGTCGACCTTAATGCTACAGCATAGGTGGTTTACAACTCATCCGTAACTCCAACTTGGAAAAATGAAGTAGTTACCATAATTCTTGAATCATATATGTTCGTGATGGTTAAATTGAAAAGACAATACATGGAGATCTTCCATGTGATTAATCACAAGTTCGTTATAAAAAAGTTTGGTTATCCATGTTATCCACTATCTTACTAGGAAAAACATATATAAATATAGGCTCATAGCCAAAAGGGGTGTTGAAAAACTAAAGCCAGACGGGGCAAAGTTTATTAAATATGTAAAAATTGCTTATAGAGGTCAGTCTCTTCTAAACTGAGTACATCACAACTCATAAAAAATAGTAGATTTATTATGACCCCGTGTGTGATAAATAAAAAACATAAGGATGACAATTAATAAAGCCCGGGATTTATACTATATGGATAACTTCATTGACACCTTTTATACATAATAAGATACTTTACCTTGGGATCATGCATCATCATGCTCTGTATAGGTTAACCTGACACTTATCTAGTTGTATCGCCACAATCTTCATAAGATTGATCAATCTACGTATATGTCAGTAAAAAGTCAGAGAGGTACAATCCCAATCAACCTTACTCCTACCTCTTGCATTATGGACATTAAATTTTGCAGTCTATTTTAACAAAGACTATTATTACAATGCATTATGTATTATTATCACAATCAAATGGAAATATCCTGCTAATTTAATGTAACTAAAAGAGAATTTTAATAGTTACCTCAGTCATTGAATGTTCATAGTATTGATCATCAAAAGCAGGTCCTAAAGACACATAAGACTCAATTTTTTGGTATAGAGTAATTGGCAAATCGCCACCTCTTTGCTTACCATCTACTTCAACAAGATTCACAATAGATGATGCCTTTTTTTTATGGACCTCTTCAGGTTTCTTTGAGATCTCAGCATCTTTTCTAGAATCATATATGATCTCATTTGAAACTACATATTACTTTGAAGCCATTAGAACATTCAATTCTTACTTATAACTATTCCTGGAGCTATTCTATGGAAAATATGGAAGAGTATAAAAATGCCTCTATAAAGACTCAAAAATGGACACCAAGGTAGATTATCAATCAAATGATTACTCTAATATAAGCTCTCAACTTCAGAAATACATAATTATCAAGCAAGCAATGTTATCAAATTTTCAGTCCAAACAGTTCAGTAGACAAACAAATTCACCATCAATATGGCCAACACGAATTTCACCATGTTTAAAGTATAAAGATGCAGTGCCTTAATCCTTGTTACTAGAGTGGTTGAGATGACATTTGAAAAGAGTGTTGCTTAAATAAATTCATAATATCATATTTACAGGTCCAAATACCCGCTTTTATAGCATATTTGAAGGACCCAAATCACTAGTTGGAGATGTAACTCAACATAACTACAAGTGTTTAGGTTGGGGTCCATTCCCAAAAATTCAATAGAAAAATGCAAAAGAAGATCATATACTATATATAATATTGGCATTATGGAACTATAACATAAGTCATTGTGCTCCACCTGATTCTTTTAAAGTGTAATTACAAGAAATGTGAAATCAGTCATGCTTATTAATTACAACAAGTGTTTTAGTAATCAAGTGGGCCAAGAAGAAAAAAAATTGAGGTATTTCCTATACTTTACAATTTACCAACACAAAACACTAAACAAAACTTTAAATTCAGGTGGGCTACGATAACATAGAATCCTTTTGTTTCAAAAAATGAAAATAGGGAATTATTTTGTTCTTTTTGGTTAAACAGATGCAGAACACTCTTTTAAAGTACATTACCAATGTCATCAAGGACCCTCACTTTTATGCACAGATATGTGTGTGTGACACCATTACCTAGAAGACACGTGAAATTAAATTAAATTAATGTATCCAAAGATTTAAGACCAATTCCATCTCAGTACATTCGTAATGATTACAAACTTTAGAAAGTATGAATCTGGGAGATCACACAATATTTAGAAATGATTAGAATTTACACAAACTGAACTTATTAAATCAAGATATAATTGTATTGAGGAAATAATGGGAATACATTGTACTTCATATATTGTGGTTAGAAAAGAAAAATCTATATTAGCCTTTCCTGATAGTTGCAACAGCCATGGAGATCTTAGCGGCAGATAAAGGGTCCAAAGGATGCCTATTTATATACTTAGAATTATCTGGATCCCTACACAAACATGGCATCAATCCAACTGAAATAGGATATATTGTATGACATATACCATAGAGATAAGGTAAAAAGGTCAATTATAATGAATGTGCTTTGAGCAAAATATTGACGCAAGCATTACTCTGTATCGTAGACACAAATTAAATGGAATAAATTATAAGTAAATTTAAAATATAGGCGATGAGGAACCCTTGTACCTAAGATAGCACACATGCATATTTACACACATGTGATGGATTTCCACATCAAAATTAATAATGTTACAACATAACCCAAATTCTTCAAATCAAATGACAACCTACACCAATCCCTATGAACAAAATGGAGCTTTAAAGTAGCGTATGCCTCTGCCTCTGCCTCTAATGGAATTCATAGTAAAAAACACGATACATGCTAGGAATTGAAAACTGGTGGTAAAAATCTGAATGCCATTATCAAGCCAACAAACTATAAACCATATAAACTACTTGACTGCCTAGAATTATGCATAAAAGAAAAGACAACATCCTTCTTTCAAGTGGCAAACAATTGAAACTAATGGCTTCATTTGTATTCAAATAAATATGTGAAGAGTATACAATATCATACATGTTACAAGTGACCAAAATTACTTACAGATTTCCTTATGTGCGAGGAGTGTAAATCTCTTTTCTATCAAATGGTTTACCTCTCCTAGGAACATCAACCAAATTATAGAACTCCTACAAATTCTTCCTAATCGACATTTTTCTTCTTCTTCTTTGGTGGCCAAGGACCAAGGGCAGTAATGCGCCAATAGTAACACCATAAACATCTGAAGACTGTATGAAAACATCATAAGCTTTTTTAGAGAGATTCAAACCTTCAATGTTGGTCGTCAAATACAAAACAAACAGAGAACTTTAAAAAACAATATAGAGCTTATATCATAAGTCCTAATCTAAAAATCAGATAGGATGCACTCACTTCCCACATGTTATTTTTATGCCCTATGGGGTGTCTGTGCCACTCCCTGGGTCAATTGGTCATTCTTTTGAATATCTTAAGTCCTAATCTAAAAAAATACAGATCTTATATCATAAGTCCTAATCTAAAAATTGGATAGGACGCACTCACTTCCCACATGTTATTCTGATGCCCTATGGGGTGTCTATACCACTCCCTGGGTCACTTGGTCATTCTTTTGAATTCCTCAACCCCTTAACGCTCACTTTGAGACCCAAAATGAGCCTATACTAGTTAATTTCTGCAATCGAGAGCCTCGTGATAGTGCGATCACCTCTCGCTGATTACTTTTGTGCCCTACGAGGTGTTCATGCCTCTCTCTGTGATACTCAGCCATTGGAGTTAAGATTTAGAGTGTATTCATATAGTTAATTGAAAAACCGTATAATGCGGTGTGTGGTATCTATTTAAAATTATTCGCAAGTTTCCAAGTAAACCTTATTTAATTAGAGTCTATTTTTAAACCAACTCAATTCAGTCCCTAAACTTGCAACAACATGTGTGCGTGTGCCAATCCATAAATAAATAAAGCATATGACACAAATATTTAGGAAAAATACCCGCAGGTCAAAACCTTTTATTTCTAGAACTTTAAATAATTCACAAGACCATTGACTTACTGATAATTTCCCACAAGTGTAACGCATGGTGTCTTCGTCAAACCTCCAAAGAAATGGCTAGAAATCTGCAGTGGTTCACGCGCAGCTATACCACAAGGACCGCAGCCCAAAACACTCCGTAGAGATTCCCTCCACAATAGAACACATCACTCCGATTGTAGAGTTCTCCCCACAAAGGTAATCAACAAAAGTTGTGTTCTTGAACACCAAAAAATTCACTAAAGCATATGGGAGTTTTGTGAATTATTAACAAAAGAGGGATTAAACCCTAAAAGGAAGAAGCCAAAAGAATTATGCTTTCGCAGTTTTTCTGTTCAATAAAACGCTGAGACTTCTTAAAGAAAATGAAACCATTTAATGAGTATTTATACAAAAACATGTTGCCTCGAAATACGAGCTCATTCGAATGAGATAAGGGTCTCACGTGAACGAAGGACATATGTCATTTGAACGACATCACGCGATACTGCCATATCGTTCGAACGACGTATAGATGTCATTTAAACGACTGTTGCGTCAAAAAATTAATATTTTAATGTCCGCTCCAATACTTAGAAAAAATACTCATTCTTAAATTTTGACAATCCAACACTTAGAAAATATTTTGTAAAAATATCCCAAAAGCTCTAAGTGAAAAGTTAAGGTATTAAAAACATAACCTTACCAAAGTAAACTTCGCGGAGACTTTTTGATGAAGAACTTGATTAATTCAGATCCGTCTTGATGTAGATTGCTCTTGAATGCTCTTTGATGGTGTAGTGGGATACGACATACTAAATTGATAACAAACTTATAAAAATATGTCCTTAAAAATATCCCCCTATGTCTATGCCGGTACATACATAAAAAATTTAAATTATCAAAAACTAAGATGCCTATACAAATCTACCCAACCATGAATAAATTTGCAAGATCTCAAACTGTTCTTCAAAAATCTGCGTCAACTCTCAAAGCTTTTCTCATCAGGGTGTGCAACATCATAATCTTCAGTCTTTGTACCTACACACATGAGATGAACAAAAACCTTCATGACGCATCGAGTTTGAAATGATATAAGAATAAATCATTAACAAATCAAATCTCCCCCATAATGCAAAAAGTCCCCCATAAACATGAAAATTCTTTCTCCCCCTGTTTATGATTTCCCCAAATAAGAAGAAACAATCAAAACATGGAGTATCACGATAAAGTGCATAGCAAACATGGATCGAACTACGCACATGCAATGGAGTATCTAAAAAATTTCACATACTATTTTTTATTTTTCAATTTTTTCATAAAAAATAAGATACCAAAAATCACACCATGGATTTAAACTCAAACAACCAAGTCATGGAAATGGAATGAATGGGTGTGAACACATTCGATAGGAAAATCAACTTAATAAATCATATATGTACGATGCATACGCGTACCCCTAACGAATGAACATCAAAAGTATCCTTAGGTGTAAAAATTGTTAAATTTAGATGACATCGTCTTATGCAAATCAACAAATCAAAGTCAATGTGATTTCCACACCAATAACGTCCAAAACTATTTAGCGCTTTTTCAAGACTTTCAAGGACGTGCAAACTCGTTATAAAATATCCAACCAAACTCCCTCATATATATTTTCTTTTAGAGGTGTTAAACTAAATTCTCAAACTTTGGAGAATTGGAGCAAAAATCTAATTGGCCCATAACTGGCATGAATTTCTTTTTATTGCCTTTAAATTTTTTTCGGTCACTTTTATACCTATTTGGACCCCGGATAATAAAATTCCTTAGTTTTTTAGGTCCAATTTAAATGGAGGCTTAATCGCAAAGGATAAATAAAAATCTTTCATAGCCCTTCACCGTTTTCAAACAAAGCACACAAACTCACAAACGAATCTTACATGCACAACTTTCTTGTCAAATTTTATTGCGTTTGGTTCATTTTAAGGACAGGATTGAAGTGAAAATACCCAACCAACATGTGATAAGACAAGCACAATAATCAAAAAAATCCATGCATGTGTGCAATAAAGGAAAACATGAGTCAAACATGTAGGAAGTAACACTTAATTACATCTTAATGACTCCAAACATTATAAAGCACAAAGATGACATGATATATTATCTCAAAGCACTATCAAATAGTCACATGAAAAATATGGAATGATGTTGTGACTTGGACATTCTAAGTGTACATCCATAAAAGGTGAAAACAAAATACAAAAATCTTTTTGAATTTTTCTAAATTTTATCAAAATAAATTCTTTTTGTATTTTTCAAAATTTTTCTCAAAAAAATAAAGAAAACATACAAAAATGATACATAGTAGCAATTGGCAAATAATGATATCATGACAAACATCCTATGCTAGTAAACAAGTCAGACCTCAATTGTTAGGTGCGGAGGGGTTTTCCAAAGGTGGTGCCAACTTATGAAAAACCTCCATCAAATCTTGTGAAGTTTTGACCAAAAACTTCACTTGCTCACCAAAATGTGCAAACTCTCATGTAGTCTCCAAGAGCAGGTAAAGTATCATGTGTGGGTGCATGTGTGGAAGAAACACGTGTAGTAGAAGAACGTGACACATAACCCAATTTAAAACAAAATTCCCTAAGGTGTCCTCTCCTTTTGCAATGGGAACAAAAATATATAGGTCTAGCAACACCTTTCTCAAAAACTCTAGGACGCGCTCTCCTAATAGGAATGGGATGCCTAGGTGGGTTAGGGTGAGACTCACGCGAATCTAACACTAAAGTGGGAACCGACTCGGGTGCTAATTTGGAAGTAGAAGCACCGTCATGACTTATTCCTAACTTCCAACCTTTACCCTTAAGAACCACCTTTTCTCCCTTCTTAGGTGCGTTCTCAAAATTGACTTTGACGTCCCTGGCATGTTCGAGATCCCTCTAGAGTTGGGATACACATGTCGTCAGACTAGACAATGTGTTGATCAAATCACACTTCTCCTTTCTTAAAACCTCCTTCTCTTTCTCCAAATCTAAAACCCGACGACCTAAATCTCTATTGTACTTTTTTTCTTTCAAGGTCTCGGTGTA
Source organism: Sambucus nigra (assembly GCA_949130495.1). Classification (NCBI taxonomy): domain Eukaryota; kingdom Viridiplantae; phylum Streptophyta; class Magnoliopsida; order Dipsacales; family Adoxaceae; genus Sambucus; species Sambucus nigra. The sequence continues at coordinate 255,307,970 of OX422220.1, forward strand.
CAAATCTCTAAATGATTTTAGGAGCTCACTTTCATCTCCACTTTCACTCTCGCTTTCTCCCTCGCTTGAAGTGCTCAAATCATCACTATCGCATTCGTATGCACTATTGTGGGAAAAAGTGGGTGTGCTTACACGACTCGAAAAAGCTATAAACTTCTCATCACCAGTCTCATCACCCTCACCTTCACTACTATCACTAAGTGTGGCGGGCATGGCTACTTTCTTTCCTTTCTTTCTAAGCCACGTAGGACACTCAAATGACTTATGCCCCTTACCGCCACATTCAAAACAAGTCACGTTCTCAAACTCCTCCTCACACTCCTTAGCCGAGTCATTCTTTTTTTCCCTCTAAACTCTTTCTTTGGACCTTCCTTTCTTTTTATTTTTCTCAAAAAATCTCTTTTTGCTGGAAGAATTTTCTTTAGAAATTTTGAGAAACTTTTTGAAATTTTTCGCAATTAAGGCCAAATCATCAAAGTCTCCCTCAGAATAGGACTCACAAACTTTTTCTTTCTTTTTCTTAAAATGAGTCTTTAAAGAAACGCCACTATCCTTAGCCTTAATGGTTTGGGGAAACCTGTCAATCTCATAGGTTTGAAGATCTCCTACAAGTTCTTCTAACTTAAGTGATTTCAAATTTCCCAAAGAGTTCAAAATAGTGACTTTAGGAATAAAGCGTTTTGGAAGAGATCTCAAATTTTTTTTAACGACACGCGTGTTATCAATCACCTCATCTAAATTAAAACATGTGTTAACAATGTCCGACAAACGTGCATAAAAATCATCAAAGAATTCAGACTCAGATATGGTGAGAGTCTCAAATTTGGTGGCCAAATTTTGTAACTTAAACTATTTAACCGCGTTCGTACCCTCATGTGTCAGTTTCAAAACATCCCATGCCTCTTTAGACATGGTGCACGTCATAATTCGGCGGAACTCGTCGGGAGAGAAGGCTCCAAAAAATAGCACTCAAACCACGGGAATTAAAATTAGACATTTTATAATCATCTCTAGTCCAGGCTGACACGGGTTTTAAAGAGGTGATATTATCAACGGTGACCGTGGGAGGTGTCCACCCATTTTCACAAAGTAACCAAACACGCTCGTCAATGGATTTTAAACAAGATTTCATACGAGCTTTCCAGTAGGCATAATTAGACCCGTCAAAAATAGGCATCATATTAAATGAATGTTCCATTGGAAAAATTGTGATTTCTCACAAAACTGATTTTCAAAAAAATCAATATCACACGATTTTGCGGAAATTAGGAACACGCGATAAATTAGCGCAACCCGCTCTGATACCAATTTGAAAAACCGTATAATGCGGTGTGTGATATTGATTTAAAATTATTCACAAGTTTCCAAGTAAACTTATTTAATTAGAGTCTATTTTTAAACCAACTCAATTCAGCCCCTAAACTTGGAACAACGTGTGTGTGTGTGTGTGTGTGTCAACCCATAAATAAATAAAGCATGTGACACAAATATTCAAGAAAAATTACCACGGGGAAAAACCTTTTATTTCTAGAACTTTGAAGAATTCACAAGACCATTGACTTACATACAACCTGATAATCGCCCACAAGTGTAACGCACGATGTCTTCATCAAACCTCCAAAGCAACAGATAGAAATATGCAGTGGTTCACGCGCAGCTATACCACAAGGACCGCAACCCAAAACACTCCGTAGAAACTCCCTCCACAATGGCATGCATCTCTCCGGTTGTAGAGTTCTCCCCACAAAGGTAATTAGTAAAATTTGTGTTCTTGAACACCAAAATAATTCACTAAAGCATATGGGAGTTTTGTGAATTATAAAAAAAAGAGGGATTAAACCCTCAAAGGAAGAAGCCAAAAGAATTATTCTTTCGCAGTTTTTCTATTCTGTAAAATGCTGAGACTTCTAAAAGAAAACAAAACCATTAAATGAGTATTTATACAAAACACGAGGGATTAAACCCTCAAAGGAAGAAGCCAAAAGAATTATTCTTTCGCAGTTTTTCTGTTCTATAAAATTCTCAGACTTCTAAAAGAAAACAAAACCATTTAATGAGTATTTATACAAAACACGCCGCCTCAAAATACGAGCTCGTTCGAACGAGATAAGGGTCTCACGCGAACAAAGCATAAATGTCATTTGAATGACATCGCACGACACTGCCATGTCGTTTGAACGACGTAAAGATGTCATTTGAACGACTGTTGCGTCAAAAATTTAATATTTTAATGTCCGATCCAATAATTAGAAAAAATACTCATTCTCAAATTTTGACAAAAAAGTTCGCTCCAACACTTAGAAAATATTTTGTAAAAATATCCCAAAAGCTCTAAGTGAAAAGTCAAGGTATTAAAAACATAACCTTACCAAAGTAAACTTCACGAAGACTTTTTGATGAAGAACTTGATTAATTCAGATCCGTCTTGATGTAGATTGCTCTTGAATCCTCTTTGACGGTGTAGCGGTATATGACATAATAAATTGATAACGAACTTATAAAAATATGTCCTTACATTAATAAATTTATTAGTTACTTTAAAATGCAAAAGAAAACAAGAAAAATTATATTATTACTTCCAAATACTATCAACAGTACATAAATCTTATAAGGAACTACTCTGAAAAATTAGTCACAACAATATATGATTGAGGGGAAAAGAGGATGAGTTAATGAAAAAAAAAAAGAGTGAGAGAGTAAGTTAGCTTATCTAATAAATTACTTATAAGCAGACCAAATGACAACTCTCATAAAACATGAAAAAAATAGTGGGGCATAAATAGATATACCCACCATCTACTTTAACTATCCACAAAAAAATGATGATGTACTACATATATCATATCTAGATATACTCATTATGTACATCATTCAAAAAAATGTCTCCAAAAAAATGTACATCGAAAAATCACGAATAAATGCGTCGGTCCTCCTTTGGCTTTCTCGAAGTTGTGTCGATAAAGTGCTCCAAATCATATCATATATGGCTGAATAAATTCAGTAAAATCATATTGAAGTTCATTAATCTCATGAGTTTCATATGACGACTTTCTAGCCAACTCCTTCATCTAAACAAGGCAAATAAAATTACATTTAGCTTTTATCACATCTAAATAAAAAAGAATGCAAAACAATATTAAAAAACACATGACCTTCATTTTTATAGATTTCGAAGAATTTTCCAAGAGATCTCAAATGAACTTCAATACAAAAAACCACAAACAATTTCTCCTCATTCTTTAGGGCCCTGAAAATAAAGGAGTTAGTATATTACTCATGTCAAATGTGAATACCTAAATATTAAATTTAATTTATCGAATAAATACCTTAACTTTCTCCCAGTTTAGTAGTGATCTTTTTCCTTTGATTGTAAAAAATGATCTAATTTCACTTAAATAAAAAAAACATAATGACATAATTATATTACAATTATGTAAAATGAAATCAATAATTTTATTATAAGCAATTATTTAGGACACTCGATACTTACATGTTTATATAGAGCTTAAGGTCTAAACTCGGTTCCTCGTGTAAAGAATTAACTCAAAACACCTTGTTCGAAATAAAGTCGATCACAAGCAAAACCCAATGATACCTATATTATGAAAAATAATTGGAGATTAGGAATATTATACACACACACATTTATTATGCCAAAAAACTTTTACATATCTACAAACCTTACCCGGTATTGAATGGAATAACAAATATTTTTTTGTCTGATGCCCTCTATAAAGTTTCTGTTATAAATTGATGCCCTATATTTTTAGAAAATGTGTCCCGGATGGAGAGGGGATTTACTAATCTAATAACTTCAAAAATCCTTCCAAATTTGTCATATAGGCATCTATACATAAACCAAACGCACGTGAGTTAGAAGGGCATCCATGTATACAAAAATGTAAACTCCATTTAACCACATGTATGCATTCACAAATTAAATAAAACATAGTAAAACTTAAATCTAACCTAATGTATGCAATAATGCAAACTCCATCTAATTATTGCATCTTACAATCGTATTAATTCATTTTTTGGAATATAGGTGAACTCAAGATCATCATCGAAAATAGCCACCGAAATCTGCACCGTATCCATCATCATGATATTATCAAGAAGATTAGCAAACGGAATAATTGCGATATCTTTGGCACTGGAATCTTTCTTTTTTTCCTTACTTTTTACCTAATCAAGAATGTCAAAATACAAAAGGTCAAATTACAATTATGCTTACATTAACTAGTCCAATTTGAGTACAAACTAAGTAATTCACTATAAACTAGGTGTATTTATTAGCTCTTTCAAAACAGACAAATCATCGAAGAGCAATTGGCGAGTAACTTTATCTGAATGTATAATGTGCGTCTTTGAGCATGTGATGATAATAAATATACAATGGGTTTGTCAGCAATCCTTTTAGATGCAAGAGAAAGCTAATCATCATTTGGAAAAGACTCGGGAGAAGTACAAATATATAAAGGGGTTTATGAGATGCAAACATATAGAACATAGATATAAAGAAGATATAGACAAATTGCATCCCGTGAACTGGAAATAATTAGCACTTGCCAAATAAACTTCTCTTAATACAACAAAACTAACTAAAGAACCCAAAAGTCAGATTAAATTTCATCATAGGATTAAAATACAATTTAGATAATAACCAATGCGATAACTCTGCAATAGAACTATAAGACAACATCAAATACGAAAATGTGAGACAGCAGGCTAAAGAAACACATGCAAAAACTAGATCTTTTCTTCTTTAGATCTTCTAACATTCACTCAGTAATAAAAGATAACAGGTTAATAACGAGGGGCTGATTTCATTTAAAGTTAGACATCAATAGGCATAAGTTTTTTAGGCATTCCAAATCTTAATACAAATAGTGAAGAAATCGAATTCAAAGGTAACAATGGTGCATTTCATTAAACATAACTTCACCTAGATTTTTCTAAAAGAAAGAGTTTCTAGTGAGATGATAAAAATCCTTACAAATAGACTTGTGACATTAAAGGGAGCTCAAAAAAATGGTAGCATTTTGGATTGGGTTGAAATTTTTTATAATCCTTATCAAAAAGCTTATTTTCCTCTAACCGGAAGGAACCTTGCATAGATCTTCATTCTCAGCTTAATTGACTAGATTGGGGATAACATTATAATACCTTCATCAGCACATGAAGAGGAAGATACCCAAAATGGTCTCTGAAAAACTGATGCAGAAAGGTAATCAGGTGGCGTAGTAAAAACTGGGAATAACATGATGCAAAGCAGAAGGCAATGAAATTTTACCAAATAAAACCTACACTCAACCAAAGAGGAAAATATTCTCAATATCATTCACTTAACAAAGCACTGACAAGGACAAGTGACGCGTGACCCACTACGTTAGTTTTTACAAATAAGTAGGACACAGACGCGTAGACTATTATAGTCTTATTCAAACTTTTGCGTATATTACTATAAAGAAAAATTACATGTTCCAATAGTTTTATAATGTTATACTAGGGTTATGCCCCTCCCTGCCAGTTTCTCGATTTTCTGTGTTTTTAATTGCTTTTCTTAATAATAATATAATTATGTTTTAAAAAAAATAAAAAAATCACATTCAACCAACAAAGATGATGAGATTAATACATCATATATATAGGCATAGAGCCCTACGAGCTTGAAGCCAAGAAAACCCTCATAAAAAAGACCTAATGCCCCCTACTAAACAACATAAAAGCTAATTCCAAATTTAATTTTATGACATTAAATAAAACAAAATACAATTAAAATATTTGTCTCCAATTGCATGCACTAACTCCCAATTCACATATACATCGAAGCACCTAAGAATTTTTTACAAAGTGTGCCAAGATGACTGATAAATCATTAAGGCACTTTCACACTCACGTAAACATGTATTATAGTCTGGTTTGCACAGCAATTGGAGCATCAAGCTTGAGGAGGACCAAAGGCACTAGCTATAATGTCAAAGTAATTCTAAGCAAATTTATACATAGCCGGACAAACAAAACAAGTGAAAGAATATGAACTATATAGTACCCACATTAAGAAGTTAGGCCTAAGTAAATGTCATAGTAGGATGAAAAATAATAGTAGCTCACATTTTCATCTGGGATTGTCTCATTCTCTTTAAGTTCCTCCACGTGTTGTTGCTTCTCGATGATCTCCTTAGCTTGAGTTTCTTATAGGTGCTTTAGTAAACTTGTTTTTTTTCTTCCCTTCATTCAGTAATATAATACACACCATATAATCACCCACCAGTCAACATTTGTAACGCAGATATTTTCAACAACAAAACTAATAATATGTTATGGTCACTTACTCATTTCAATCATTCAAAGAATAGCAAAATCTCGTAGGGCATGGATTTGATATGGGCATGGATTTGATAATATGTGGTGCATTGATTCTAACATAAAAATAATTGTGAAAGATTCTTGGTCAGCAAACATCATTGCTCCTCATATGGCCTTATTTGCCCTAAAACTGAAAAGATTGAAGACCAAACTAAAAGAGTTGAATAAAGCAAAGTTCAAGAACATATTACAAAATGTCAAAGATTTGGAAGACTCGCTTATCATCAAAGAAATTGCACTTAAATCAAATCCTACTTTAATCACAAGAAGTGCGTTATTTATGGCTAAGGCAAAGCTTAACACTACTTTAGGAAGAGAAAAAAGCTACTGGAAAGAAAAAAGTAATGTGAAATGGTTATAAAAGGGGGATTACAATACAAAAAATTTTCATTCATCAATTAAATCTAGAAAGAAAAGGTTGGCAATCCATTAAGTCAAAAATTGTAATGGTGTTTGGTAAGATTCAAGAGGGGATTGACAACATTTTAATAAGATACTTCAAAGATATCTGATAGGCTGATTAAAAGGACCTGAATTCAAGCCTTATTGCTTCCATCACAAGTATAATTTCTGAAGAAACTAATGACATGATCACCAAGTTTCCTCCAAAGCCAGGAGCCACGAGACTATATCATTTAAGATTAGAGGTAAGATAGACTTTTATCGCTTGAAAGCTTGTCTAAAAGTCTCAATCTTTCTTAAGTTAAGAAGCCAAATCAAGTGCATGTTAAAGTTCTCTGAATACTCGAATTGAGTTCTCTTTCCACTTTGAGCTCGACTATTGCGACTTCCTCGACATGACCCCGAGATTTCGAATTCTTAATAGACAGAGACTCCTTCCACTTCCTTTAATTAGCTTGTTAAGTAACAGAATTGACAATATAATAAAAATCTTGACTATATATAACTATAGGCCTATTAGCTATGGAATTTATCTAATAAAATAAGTTCACAAATTTTATGCGAGAGGTTGTTTTTCATTCTCCCAACCATCATATCCCCTAACCTGCATAGATTTCATATACCTTGCTCTTTCAATAAATGTCATGTTCATCTACTTGGATACTCCATTTTGCTGAGGTGTCTTTCAAACATTGTGGTGTCTCACAATTCCCTCATTTTTTCCAAACTCATCAAGATGGCCCGAGTAAAATTCTATGAAACTATCAGTTCTCAAGCGCTTTATTTTCTTACTAGTCTACTTCTCAATCAAAGCCTTCAGTTGTTTAAACTTGATAGATACCTCATCCTTTCTTTTCAAAATGAACAACTAAACTTTCCTAGAGAAATCATCAATGAAAGAATATAAATTTTTAAAAATATGAAAAAAATTATGGTTATTAGTCATGCTGGTCTTATTAAGAATGTACTTTTCGTATTTGTATCCATATCTACCTCAATTATGAGAAAAACATGACAGCAAGGTCAAGTTTTCCCTATCCTGCAAACATTGGGCATTGGGAAGTATGAAAATCAATAACATTACCCCAAATTTGATAATGAGTCAATTCAGCTCATATGTACACCAAAAGATATTCACCATAAACGATAATCGCCATAAACCATTAAAATATAAATTATAAAATGTAGACTAAACATAGATAACTCTGTAAAAAGCATAGATAACTCTAAGCATAAGTAAAACTCAACTAACACACTATTTATTTTTTATTATCAATCCAAATTCCCTCACAATCTACACATGTACACGAATCTTCACTTTCATTAATCAACTCAATGTTTGGCAATCCATTGGTGGCGACATGATTCTCGGCACATCCAGCAGAGTAGTCATCATCGTCACACTCGTAGTTATAAAATCTTTGTGGATTCACAAGAACGATCGACCATTTAGGATCGAGTTAGTATTGAACATAAAAAACTTGTTTGGGTTGAGAAGCTAATATGAAGGGCTCAATCTTATGCCCAACTCTACAAAGATCAAGAGAATTAAAGCCAAGCTAATCTACTTTAATACCATTATAGTTATCGACCCAATAACACTTGAAAACTGGAATTTTGAAAGTGAAATAATCAAGCACCCATATTTCACTGATGACCCCATAGAAACTCAAAATTGAAACCATGGGATGCTTATCTTTTTCACTAGCAACTTGCATTGTTGTGGCCATAATGCTAAGTCCACTATTTTGGCTAACTCGTTCAACATCACATTCTTTCATATGGTAACGACAACCATTAATGATATAACCCTAATATTTTATCACGTTTCGATGAGGTCCCCGAGCTATCCAGTTTAAGATGTCTGAAACATTGTTGTTGAGGAGATTTGGCTCCTTTTTAACCTGATTTGTCTTAAATTTTAGTTATAATTTTAATAGTATATTAAATCGTCACACATTGACATTAATCATACCCTTTCAGGAAGCCATCCAATAATGGTCTTGTTATGTTCATCTTGTAACCATTTTTCATCTTTGCACTTTCGAGGATACTTTTGCCTCAAGCTCTCGACATGCTTCCTATAAGGGTGTTAATAGAGAACAATCTTTTAACCATTAAAAAAAATAAAATATAGTACATGATTTGTTACAAAATCAATTAAAAGAGAAATTACTCAACATATGGTTGAAAATCATTTGTGTTTTGCAACACATAATGATGTGCTTGCTCCCATGACAATTCATTCACCTCAATTACTTTACCACCCCCTAGTGGTTTGCCATCGCATATTATATCATCATCATCATCTGTTGTGTTTCTACCTAATGGAACCCCAACGGCATCAATCCCATGTAAAAATTCCGTACAAAATTTAATTGCTTCTTCGAAAATATAGTGTTGGGCGATGCAACCTTCTGGATGACTTCGATTGTTTAGTTGGCCCTTTAAGACTTTCATGTTCCTAAAAATATTTTAAATAAAAAAATATTAATAATGTTTACTTATAACCTTATAAAGTAATGACATATTTTTTTAAGCATGTGCGAACCTTTCAAATGCATACATCCAACGAGCGAAAACTGGACCACATAGTTCAACCTCCCTAATGAGATGTACCATTAGATGCACCATTATATCAAAGAATACCAGAGGGAAGTACTTTTCCAACAAACACAATGTGATCACAATGTTTTCTTGAATACTGTTCAACTTCTTCACATCCACTTCTTTTGCACAAAGAGCATTAAATAAAAAGCACACCTTTATGATTGCAAATCTAACATGCTTTGGTAACACAGGTCAAATGGCCACCGGAAATATCTGTTGCATGATGTGTGAAAATCATGGGACTTGATACCTAATAATTTTAACTCTTCCATCAAAACAAGGTTACTGAAATTTGATGACTATCCATTAGGAACTTTGAGTCGAAGTAATGTCTCGCATACCCTTTTCTTCTCCTCTCTAGACAATGTATAACATGCAGGTGGTAAATACGTCCGTTTCCCCTTATCTTGTGGTGCCAACTCCCCTTTTAAACCCAATTTTACAAAATCAAGACGACTATTGACTCCCTTTTTAAACCTATTATGTTGTCACAAACATTCTTCTCAATATGAATAGCATCCAAATTATGTCGAAGAAGCAAATATTTCCAATACCCCAACCTACAGAATATTGATTTTTTCTTCCAATATTTGGAGTTATTTTCTCCTTAGTGCCTTTCCTTTTTTATTTCAATTTATCCTTTCCCTTTGTTATTTGCACTTCAAAAGGACCTATCTTTTTTCCCCAACATGCATTAATATTTTCAACCTTCTCTAGTATTTGCTCTCCATTCAACAGATTAGGTTTTTCACGAAACTCTTGCTTACCATTAAAAGATTTCTTTGGCTTTTGAAACAAATAATTTTGTGGAAGAAATCTTCTATGTGATGTATACACATTCTTTTTAAGATGTTTTAATCAAATAGAATTTGTTTATTCACCACAATTTGGACAAGCATAGTACCCCTTTATAGCACAACTACACAAATTACCGTATGCAGGGAAATCATTAATGGTCCAAAGTAATACTGCCTTTAAAGTATAGGATTCTTGGAGATAAGAATCATAATCCTTTACACCTTCATCCCATAAGGTTTTTAAATCCTCAATTAATGATGCCAAATAAACATCAATATCATTTCGAGGTTGTCGCGGACCTGATATCAACATTATTAACATCAATTTTTTTCTCTTTGTGCTCAGCGATGGCTCCAAGTTATAAGTTTCCAACATGACCGACCAACAGCTATGCTTACTACTAAGAGTACTATATGGGTTAATTCCATCCGCAGAAAGTGCTAACTGAAGGTTTCTAGCTTCGTTTCCAAACTCTGGCCACTTGTCATCCACCAACTTCCATTCAGGAGAATCCACGGGGTGACGTAACTTACCATCAACTTGTCTTTCATATACATGCCAAGTTAAGGCCTTTGCACTTTGTATAGACTGAAACCACCTTTTGAACCTAGGAATGGGCGAAAAATACCATAATACTTTTGCAGGAACTCCCACCTTCACCTCGATTGTATTTTTTTTAACTTATACCTCGGTGTTCCACAAGTAGGGCATTCAGTTGAATCTTTGTACTCTTTTCAATAGAGTATGCAATTATTAGGGCATGCATGTAGTTTTTTCATACACCGTCCTAAACATGGACAACGTTTGTATGGCCTTTTTCGTAGATAAAGTTAATTCATTATCTTCTGGGAGAAATTGGACAAATAATTGAAGCATGTTTGAAAATATCGTATCAGTCCAGGCACTCTTTGCTTTCAAATTGAGTAGACTCACCAGTGCAGACATCTTCGTAAAATTTTTACACCTTTTGTAAAAGGGCTTTTTGGCATCCTCTAGAAACTTCTCAAATGATTTGGGATCCCCCATAAAGTCTTAATTTACCATCTCAACCATCACTGCCATATAATCAACATCTTCTGTATTTTCAACCAAATTATCGCGATGGATGGGGTCACCCATATTGACATGTGAGAAAGTTGAATCCGGAGTAACTTCCCAATGCCATATCCATATACGATAACTTTGATCAATACCGTTCGCATATAAATGACCTTTAATTTCTTTTAAACTCCATTTAAACATTTTCCCCATGATGTACATGGACACCGTACAGACTCACTATTTACAACATTCCTCTCTACAACTTTAAGAAAATATTTAACCCCTTGCAAGTACTCATTTGATAATCTATGCATATACATCCATGATTTGTCTGTTCCTATTTCTCAAATTGTGCCTAAATTAGGATTGTTAATATTAGTTGTACAAATTTGATTTTCGTATAAAATAACGTTGAACGGTTGTCTTATATGAGGTAATTAAGATCACTGCCATGAATTTTAACACTAAGATCAACGAAATAATTTTTTTTATTCTGGGTTAAAGTGGAAAGTATTGATTTCTAAAGTCAAGGAGACAAAAAATTGTTAACTTCTAAGTTCACTACCACATTTCATCACTAATCAAATACAATGAAAAAATAATTAAACCCTAGTAGCATTCTTGTGGATGAATATTTGTAAAAAATTGACGGCAAGAACAAAAATAGAATGACAATAAGTTAATGCAAGCTTAAATAAATAATCAAGAAGAGTTGAAACCTGAAGAAGTTAATTGAAGATTCAAACCACGATAAGCGAAATAAAAGATGTCTTCAGTCCACCATAAACTATTTATAATTCAAAAAAAATATTACGAAATAGAAATGTCTTCAGAGAAAGAGAAATAAAATGTTTGTCAATTAATATTTCATCGATCGATTCAGATTCAGACTGAACTAAAATCAACTGTCACAATATCATACAAGATGAATAATTCATAGGTCGATTAATATCTCATAAAAGATGAAAACGAATATCGTTTTTGTACCAAATCAACTGTCACAATATCAAATCCCAAAAGGAACACAAAAATGAAATCAAGGTCTCGTAGACCAAATTGAAAGCCTCTATTAGGTCCTACCTTAAAAAAGATCCTGAAGTGCTATCCAAGTTAAAAAAAAAAAATGGCTGTGTATTCAATCAGAATTCATAAATAAAACATGTGTTTTCCACTTTCCTCCTTTGGGGGGGGGGGGGGGAATTAATAATATATACTATATAAATTCATCTTAAAATTTCACATAAAATATTCAAAATTAATTGAGGTGGGATAAGAGATGCAACATAAAGAGGAGAAAAATATGTTAGGAATCAATATAAGAAATATTCAAAGTTTTTTGTTTTAAAATTATACTTTCAATACTTATTTGATAAAATACTGCACTTTTAACTTATTTGTAAATATATTGCACTCTAAAAATTGCAACATAAAAATTGTGATTTTTTACTTAAAACCATTCTTTTCAAATATTATTTGTAGGTGTATGATATGTGAACAAATCATTATCAAGAATGTTGAAGGTACTATAGGTACGAACACAATTTTTAATATTTTCAGGATTAGTGGGGACTATGACTGGTCAAAGATCCAAAATTTAACTTTCCAGTTTTATTCTTCAATAAAAGACTCGTCAAGTGTGTGTCTGTTTCTGAAATATTAACCGTACTATTACCTTTGCAATTAAGGAGATAAGATTGATTTTCATTGCTTAGTGGTTTCAAGATTTTCAATCACGGTATTCCTTTTTTAAGGTTTTCAACACCTGTACGATATTACGACCCTTGAGCAAGGCGAAGCTACTTCAAGATGAAACTGTACAAAAACTAAAGCAAAGAGAAAACGCACCAAAACTAAAGGAGAGACAAAACGCACCCGTATTAGAGAACGAAGAGGATATTTTCGAGAGAATGGAGATGAGATCGCAAGGGAGGGGGAGCCCGGTGTGAGAGAGGATAGAGGAGAGCGTGAGGAAGAGGGAGACTTGAGTTGGGAGAATTTTGCACGAAGCGGGAACTCGTGAAAGACAAAAAAAAATAGTGGAAAAAACTCCGCCTCTAAATTTTGGTGGAGAAAAAAAGGGTCACAATATGTACACCTAAATTAAAACTTTTCAAAAAAGGTCATAATATCTATAATTAAATATGACTTTTGTATTTAAATTGCCATAAAAACTAATGCTAATATGTATAAAATGACATTTTATATTAGAAATATCACATTAATAATAACATTAACCTTTAAATGACATTTTTGTAATAAATGTCTTTAAATTATTTTTTTGAGCATCATAAAAAGGTAATTTTCTTGTAGTGCAAAACCCTTTCTATAAGATGTTTCGAAACTCCAATGTGTTTTAATGGTATTTGTGAGCTTCAAAAAGGTTCCTTCATGGTGTAAAGATGGTGGGGAAGAAGAGATACATATTTAGGGTGAAGGAAGAGCTCTTTCTTGGCCATGGTGATGAAGAAAATCTGATGAAAGTAGTGAGATAGAAATGACCAACTCACTTTCCCCTCCATTTCTCTTGTTAAACAAAGGGGGTAAGCTAGCACCCTATGAGCCCATGGTCAAGACCTAGAGCCTTATAATTAAGTGAAAAATGCTTCTCAAGGCTCTTACATCTGATTTTTGTGAGGTGCATTGAGACAACACAAGAATAAACTCACATGTGACCCCCAAAATCACACCAAAAATGGTGATTTGCGTCACTTTCTCTCTCTAAAAATATTTTTAATTTTTTTTTTTAAACTTTTAATTTGAGATTCATATTCCTTGCATTTTTCGGCTAAAAAAATCATATTTGCGATAGTCGTTTGGCCTCCCGAAGTATCTCATACAAGGGGCTCAAGAATCAGGACCTCTGCACAAAATATATATTTTTTTTGTTCTTCTTCGCATGGTAGTAGTACTTATATTTTTACAAGTCTAAATATATGGTCGGAATATTTTTTTTGACTTACCGATTGTCTTAAACAATTCGCGCAAGTTCGCGTCCTGAGAAAAATCTGCCTAATGTGGGTCTAAATAATTTTTTCGAAGATGTTGAATAAAAGAAAGTTGCTCAAAATTAAATTTTAAGTCAATCGGGAGATTTTCATAATTTTCTGAGCACTTTTATTTTTTTGATGAAAAATAATTTTTTATTTATTTTTTTACTTTTGACCCCATTGTATCTTTATATGTATTTTATGGACATTATAAAAGTGGTTATTCCGATATTTTGGACCACGATTCATCCTACAAAAATCGCACAAAGTTACATATCCTGCACATCGCATATCACCCAAATTACCGCATTGTTAACTATGATCGTGTCACAATCATTTCTTGGTATTTTTGCGTAAAACTTAACCGACATACTTACTAGGATTATTAGAACTTAAATATGCATCCAAACGAACCATGCGACGTGGAGAGTTTTCTCCTTAATTACTTTTCGTAATGCGCCACTTTTTGTGCCATTTGGCATAATCCCATTATATATTTATTCCTCAAATTTTTCTTTGAATATAATATTTTGATTATCATTAAATACTTATTTTCTAAGACAGGGTATTACACCCGAGTAGTGGCTTAATTGTTGAGTTCTAAATAACCCCGAAAGGAGAGGTCATTCGATTTAGACCCATTTTAAAGATATTCAACCTACAATAAGTAAAACAAGAGCAGAAGTGTAGGCTACTCATAAATGGAACATCTGGTGGATGAGGAACCAACGTGGTTATTATCTTTGTCACCCCACAAGGGTACCTTATCAAGAAAGTAGTTCAGCTAAGATTTAAGGATATAATAATGAAGTGGAGTATGAGGCCATGATTCTTCACCCATAACGGGCGATTACTATGGGAACACAAGACGTTTTCATACACTGCGATTCCCATCCTTTCGCCAATCAACTCATTGGAGAATACGAAGCCATAGATACAAGGATGATCGCCTACCAGAATATATTAAGAAAAATACTAAAATATTTCAGATCGACGTCAATAGAATAGTTATTGAGGAACTATAACAGTCACGCAGATAATTTAGCTACAATGGCATCGACAATTGACACTAATTTGAAAATGAAGATTAAAGTGGAATACATTGGCTGACTAAATAGTGATGATCCGGTAAAGAAGCTCATAAACTAAAGATCAAATCAATAAGGTTTTGCCTTAATTATGAGACAAAACTTTATCGACGATTGTTCAGAGGTAGCAAATGAAGTCCAAATATTATGAAACTTTAATTCTGTACTATTCAGTATGTCTACTGAAAGTGTGTTGAAAATCATGGAAATTTATGCTGTATAAAAATTATGAAAATTCTTGGAAGTCGAAGGAACAATAGAGGAGTTTGTAGGGCAGATTTCTTGTGTTGTAAATAAATTGCCATAACTTGCCCTAGGAAGCTTGAAAAATTACACCGTCACTTGTAACGGAAAGTATATTCAGATGTGTTTTCAGATTGATAAGCTTGAACACCTGTATGTGTACTATTTATGAATATGGGATGGTTAAGTATGGAGGACAATGATTTGACGCCATATTGGATACCCCATGAAAGAATGTTTGTATCTACTCCTTCCCAAGGGTATTTTGAGTACATGTTTCATGTGTATATATATTCATAAGTATACTTTTATGTTTACTTGAGTTTAGTTATAAATTCCTTACGAGGTAGTTTCTAGGGTTGAATGTTCATGACCTTATCAACATATATACCCTCGTTTCGTCTTTACATATGTTTCATGGAATATAACTTGAGTAGAATCATATTGTGGTTGTGTACTTATTTAAAGTTACATAATTATATTAAGATAATACTTATGATTGAGTTTCAATACTGATTTAGTTGGATTAACAGGTGTAAGGTCAAATCAACCAAGTTCAGCTCCACCCGAGGGAAACGTGAATACATAGTTGACAACACAAGGTGAGTGTACTTACTGAGTTGATTTTGGATATGACATATATGTATCATATGTTGAGATTATATGGCTTATTTAAAAGTCATGAGATGTTGATATTTTATGGCTTATTTAAAAGCCAAGAGATGTTGAGATTTTATGGATTATTTAAAAGCCAAGAGATGTTGAGATGTTATGGCTTTATAAAAGTCAGGATATGTTGAGTTGTTATGCAATTCAGGAGATGTTAGGTTTTTAAAACCTATGGATATGATTATTGCCTACGGGCAGGAGATGTGGGGTTTATTAACTCCGGATATGTATGTGGCCTAATTTGGCACAGAGATGTATATATTAATATGTTGAGATGTTAATATAGTGCTTTTACTATATAGAGATGTAGTACATTCACTGAGTTTTTAAACTCATGGTTTTATATGTTTACATTTTCAGGTTTTCTAGCTGCCACTGCCAGGTCTAGGAGGTTGAGAACATAGAAGTAGGGTCTTGTTAGTTTGTTTTATAAACTGCACTAGTTGTAATTAAGTTAAATGATATGTGAGTTCTGTTGAAATTGTCTCCTTAAAACGATTGGATTTTTTTTTATTCTGCATTTTAACCTTGAAGTTGTTTCAATATGTTGTAATACCCCGCATTTTTATCGATATTTATTTATGGGATTAATTAAATTAAATGTGAATTAATTGAGAATTAATCTGGATAAAATACTAACGAGATGTGAGTTGGTATTTGATTATAATGTGTATATATGGCAATATATGAATATTAAAAATATTGAAATTGTCGCGAGGCTGAAATACGGCAATTTGGAAAATTTAATTGAGACGCGCGTGTCAGTCGCGTCGAGAATGAATTTATGAGATTTAAAAATAAATTATTTTTCTTTTGACCAAATAGTCATTTTGAGTGCGCCAACGTGTCCGGAAGGGTCGAGATAGTCAGAAAACACTAGCCGGGGGTTTAATTTGGGTCCCGGGGCATTTTTAGGCCAAACCGGCAATCCAAAAGGGTAGTTTGGTAATTTCGAAAATTTGGTAATTAAAACCCACGAAAATTAGACTTTAATTATAACTTATCATTAAACCCACTAACCCATTTTCAACCCTAATCTAAGTAGTGGGCTACGGGAGAAGTTAAGAAAATATTAAAATTTGCCAAAAACCAACCCCCCACCTCCATTGTCATCTTGTGAGAAGAACTTGTAGAGAGAGAGAGAGAGGAGAATTCTACAGAGAGAGAGAGAGGAATTCAACCATCTCCAACCAACAACAAATCTGAAGAACATAAGGCAAGTGATTTAGTTACAATTGATTCAATGAATGTGTTCTTCCATGTTTAGTGTAATTATCGAATTTTGTCTTGGAAGATTGATATAGACCCATGAATTTGAGGATTAAAACTATAAACCATGTTAGGAATTTCATGTAGACATATTCTGGACGAATTATGAACCCAAAACATAATACTTAATGATCTAAAAACGGATTAAAGAAGAGAATTACTGTTGTTCTTGAAAGAAATAGAAAACTAAGGTTCTTGAGGATGTTTTGATCTAAATAAGGCCTTTGGGTGATGATTAATTAGTTTTAGAACGTTAACAATGTTGTAGGATGATTATTTGATGATATTATAACGTTATAATGAAGTTTCATGCATTGTAATGAATTTTTGGGACGATTTGAGGACTGCAAAACGAAGCAGTCCGTACTCTATCTGGTGCAATCGATCGATCGACATTCATCAGTCGATCGATCGACCACCATCGATCAATCGACCTTCCCAGAATGAGTAAAATCTTCCCGTTTAAAATTTTAAGGATGTTAACCCTAGAAAATTATTGATGGAGACTTTGTGAGTATTCTTAGACTTAAGGAAGACCAGTAGGTATGGTTGTGAAATCGAACCTTAATTAGAATTTAATTTGGGATAGTTGTCTAAAATCCAATAAAGCTCGACGAGTGAGATAATATTAGGGTTAAAAGAGTAAATTCGAATGATTTGATGAAATGAGGTTTGTGGCAGAAATAATGACCTTAAGAATAATGAAATTAAATGTGGAAATAATAGGAGACTTAGTAACCTCTTTGAGATAGGTTTTAAGTATAAGAAACTAGGATGTGAGATGTGTCGACAATCTACATTATATATTATCGGAAGACTTAAAATGCATAAAATTGGAATAATGGTATAGGGATGTAGAATATACCATTATTAAGATTAAGATATCTAAGACGTGTGAATGCTTAGTATATGACTTATGTGTATGACATACCTACCATACTTGCTATCGCGGAGGTCATCGTTCGTGTTGGGCCAACTAATCTTTGTGTGCTTACGGGGGGATTTTGATTGGTACCTTAAGAACATATTACTAGAATGACTTATTTATGAGTTAATAAGTCAGCTGACTATGGAGCGTAGGTATGTACGTGACCCATGGATATGTTGAATTATGTTCGCCTCCATTTTTGTGTGTTGTGCTTATTCTAACAATTCCTGAGAGATTCGGAATTTGTAATCCTTATGTACGTGATGTACCGGGATGAGATAGCAGAGTATGTGCACCGTAGCCTAGACTAGGGGTGCCTATAATGTATATTTATGATGTGAATAATATACAACTAATGTTCAATGACATACTTAGTAAAGTAACGATGTGTATACTTGTGCTATTTTAATAGAGATTAAAATGAGAACTCCACATAATAAAAGGTTGTTATTAGGGAATTAAGGCACATACATGGTATACTTTAATGACATGAATAAACCCTTAAACCTATAAAGTGAAGCCAAGTTTTGTATTAGACTAGTTAGTTAGTAGCATAACTAGTACGGGCTATGGATGCGTTAGGAGTGCACATTAGTTGAGAGGTGAGGAGGTCATGTGAGTGCACGTCCTAACATGTATTTTGCATTCATTGTTTTAATGTTATTAAATCACTTGCTATTTTTAAAATACTCTCCACTTTCGGGCTCTGACCCGTTTGCTTTCAAATCTATTTTTTTGTAAAAACCTTTTAGGTGCCCAGCCACAAGGACACCATGCACAGTATTTCCATTCAAGTGACGAGCTGTAGCTGTTGTGGAAGTTACAGGGCCTTGATAGTAGACGCCTCCTTTTCTAGTCTTGACTCTATATTCAGTTTCATCATTTGTAGGGCGTGTCTCCCTTTTCTATTTAGAGACATTTCATATTTCAGTTATTCAGATTTTGGCATGTAATTAATTGAGGGTACACTGTTCTTTTTATTTCAGTTGTGGGATTGTTGTGAGGAGTATTTCCTCCAGACTTATTATTATTTCTTAGTTATTCTATTGCTTCTTTATGGTGAATGGTTATGTTATTCTTTCATAATTCTTTTATTGCATGTTAATCAGATTTAATTTAAAATTTGACAACTTACTTTTTAAATACTAGGTGGTTAGTAATCATTAACTGTTTTCTACAGTGATGCTATTAACTGAACCAACTTGGTATTTTGAATTAATTTAATAAAGGAGTAGCTACCCGGTATTTAATTAGTCGGGGTGTCACATATGTATTGCCTAAATAATAAATAAATTATAATTGTGGTTTGTAAACTATTTGGTTAATTATATCCTAATGGGGTTAGGGTGTGACAACTTATACTCAAGTGTGTCCACCCAAATCAAGTGAAAGGTATCATCAATGAGATGCACGAATCTAGTTACTTATCTCACACAATTGGAAGATCATTTTCCAATAAGGCGATCTCACAAGGCTATTGGTGGCCATTTATGCAAAAATATGTGTTAAGTTTGTCCACAAATTTTCCAACTACCAAGAGTTTTCTTCGATCATCAAGTAGTTGGATGGTGATATCAATCCTCTCATATATCCAAGGCCTTTTAATTAGTGGGGAATGTACATTATGGTATCTATGTCTGCAGCACCTAGGAACTGGAAGTAACTAATAACTTTCATAGACTACTTCACAATATGGGTGTAGGCTAAAATGTTAACTCCTATCATAGATGCCGACACCTGACTATTTGTGGGGAGGAACATCATCACCATTTTTTTTATTCTAAGAGCTTTAGTAACAGACAATAAAACCCAGGTTGAAAATGATATCTTTAGGTGTTTTTATGCAAAATACAAGATCCTAATTCCCTATGCCTCATTGGTCTTCTCGTAGTGCAATGGACAGGAAAAAATTACTAACAAAACTCAAATCATCAGGTTCAAATAGCGACTAGAGAATGCGAAGGGAAGATTGGTATAATAACTCCCATTCGTCCTTTATGCCTACAAAATAACTCCCCAGTGACTAATCGGAGAAACCCTATATGCTTTAGCATATAATGAAAACAATCATCCAAATGGAAATTTGCCTACCAACTCTAAGGACTAAGATCTTTGAGGATGGATGTAACGTGATCTCCTAGCTCATGAGCTTGACTGAGTAGAGGCACGAATAGAATATGCTCTCATTCACCTTTCAGCGTATCAATGAGAACTAGCAAAAAAAACTATAGGAAGGTAAAAGTTAACGAATTATAAGTCAGTGACCCAGTGCTAAGAGTGCTACTTTCAGCTGCTAAGAAACCATTCAATGATAAATTGGCACCAAATTTGGAAAGGCCTGTATAGAATTATCTCAAAGGGAGGGGGCATATTATATCACATATAGGAGTTGGATGACACATCAATACCTCGTTCATAAAATTCCATGAACCTATGGAAATTTTATCATAAAGTATAATATATTACTTTTCACAAGTGTTTTCATTCAATAAAGAAGATTCAAGTTAATAAATGCACTTATTCCAAGTTGTATTACATAAAAAAACACTTTAAGATAGTTGTACAACACAATTCAGGTTGGTTAACCTTACATAGGCATAAACCCACTTAAGGACAGGTGGTGTGACTTATCATAAGTCGGCAAAAACACACCGTGGTACATCCTTGATCGAGTTGGTCATCCTAGAATAGGTATAAACACACTTAAGAACATATGGTACGACTTATCATCATTCGATCACCTAAGATTTGGCAAAAACTCACTTGAAAGAAGTGGTACAACCCATCTTGGGTTGGTATGCCGAGAATAGACATAAACTCACGTAAGAACGGGTGGCATGACTTATCTTAAGTCATTCGCCTAGTTGGCAAAAATTCTACTTGAAAACAGTGGTACAACCTATATTAGGTTAGTCTTCCTAGAATAGTAATAAACCCACCGAATGGGTGATATGAGTCGCCTAAGAATCGACACAAAACACACTTGAAAACAATAGTGCAGATGGTCTATCTTGAATAGGAAAAAAAACACCTAATAATGGGTGGTGTGACCTAGAATAAGTCGGTTGCCTAAATTTTGACAAAATACCTAGTTAAGAACAATAGTAAAACCTTCCAATTGAGTTTAATAAGAATGTTAACTTATTAATTTTTATTCAGCAAGTTGATTAATTAATTGTCTTATTGATTACTTTGACAAGTCAATGAAGTTGGTCACAGACCCAACTTCACCAACTACCGATTAAGTTGAAATAAGAAGGTTAAATTATTAGTGCATAGTCAACATGTTAACAAATGAATTGACCAATTGACTAATTTTGTAAGTCACTGAAGACGGTCATATATTCCAACTTCATAAGCTACTAGTTAAATTAAACAAAATTGTTGACTTATCAAATTTCAGTCATCCGGATTAGTTATAACATTGAACTACTAAATAACTATGGGTTTGGTCACGAGACTACACTCCCCCAATCATAAGCAAAAGTCCTAGAACTTATTCACAGAGAATAATAATAGGATAATAAAGATAAAAAAATACATTCATTAACTTGAAAATGATGGCACGAGGCCTATAAAATATGTCCAAACAACTTACATTCAAAACAAAAAAGAAAAAAACATAAGGCAACTAGAGGTGACCTCCTTCCAGACAGAAATAACATCGTTCCTTTGCCCGGTCTCTTCAGTAGGATCAACAGGTTCAACATTTGACTGCTCAGTTTTTTGGCCAGACACTAGGGAGGCTTCACCTTAATTAATGAAGGGATTCTCCAAAAGAGGATTCTCAGTGTTGAGCTAAAACAGTCCTATGTTAAGCAACCAAGACCATAAAACTCACTTCGGAATTTTTACAAACACTTGGTGTGCGGAAAACATCCAAGACCTTGTTCCTAATGAAAATTAAGTGTGCAAACTCAAAATGAATCCAACTAAGCATCACCAAGTAGGATAACAAGAACACACAAGCAATCAAAGAAAAGAAACGACAACAATATAATGAGGTTCACCCAAACTAGGGTTGCATCCACAATGGTAGAATTTCTTCTTTCTTTGATAAATGAAGGAACCACAAGGTTACACACTCACACTCTTTATCTTTCCAAGAAAGTCACTCACAAACAAAGCACAAGAACTAATCTTAAACAAGAATCTCTCACTCACTTTTTTTTTGAAAAACTCACAAAATGTTCATTCTTACTGGAAAAAAAACACTACCTTAAAAACAGAAAATAGGCTTCTATTTATAGTTTTTCTTCAAAAGGGAAATTTTGTAAATATAGAGAAAAATATGTTTTTCTCCCAAAACAGCCGTGAACCAACAGGAAGCCATCGGAGAGACAAAATACGCCACAAACCCCACCTTGGCGATCCAAATGATCCAAGAAAAACTTCGAAATGAAAACCATTAAACCTGCTTGAAGATCACCCCGAACTCTACCAAGCTCAATGCGGCTCCTAAGCGAGGAGCCTCTCCTCAAAATTCAACACGAAGTGAGATTTAGGAGCTTTAGGCAATGCCTAAACTTCTCCGTAGTCACTGGTTTGGTGAGGAAATCTGTTGTGCTCTCACCCATGTGCACCTTCTCAATCAAAACCTCGCCGGAATTAAACCCAATCCAAAACTCTATAATACCACACATCAATATGCTTTGTGTGGGCATGATACACTTGATTCTTAGCCAAATGAATAGCACTTTGACTATCGTAATGAAGACGAACACTCTTATGCGTCATCCCCAATTCACTCACCAAACTCTTTAACCAAACCGCCTCCTTTGATGCTTCCGTAAGTTCCATATAATCTGCCTCTGTGGTAGACAAAGCACTTGTCGCTTGTAACATGGATCTCTAAGATACTGTCCCACTAGCAATAGTGAATACATACCCCAATGTAGATATCCCTTATCAAGATCCACCACATAATCCGAATCCACGTACCCCATAATAAACTCGACCCCTTTCTTTCGCTCAAACACAATGCCCATAGACTTGGTTCCCTTCGGATACAAAAGAATCCATTTTACCTCTTTCCAATGCTCTTTTCTCGGATTCGACATGTACTTACTAACCACATGCACGGCTTGAGAGATATTTGGCCTCTTGCAAACCATAGAATACAAAAGGCACCCCACGGCACAAGCGTACGACGTTGAAGCCATGTCCTCTAACTCATCATCCGTAGAGGGACATTGCTTTGTAGACAAAGAAAAATGTGAAACTAATGGGTAAAAGTGGCCTTGGCATCCAACATGCCAAATTTCTCGATGGCATGCAAAAAAAAAAATTGAGATAACCACAACTTGCCAACTTTTCTATCTCGTCTAATCTCCATACTAAGAATCTTTACGCCGCACCAAGATCCTTCATGTCAAACTCCCGGCTCAATTCCACCTTGAGCTCCGTTATCCGTGACATGTCCCGACACGCAATGAGCATGTCATCCACATAGAGCATTAATAAAATAAACAAACCATCATCAAGAACTCGAAATTATGCACAATGGTCATGATCACATCTCGTGTAACAAACCCGCAACGTGAAGGTGTCGAACTGTAGGTACCATTGTCGTGGAGACTATTTAAGCCAATAAAATGACTTCTTAAGCCGACACACATGATTTTCCTTTCCCACTTCCTTGAACCCCACCGGTTGCACCATGTAAATAATCTCCTTCAAATCACCATGAAGAAAAGCCATTTTCACATCCATTTTCTCTAATTCCATATCGAATTGGGCTACCATTGCTAACAACACCCGTATCGAACTATGCCTCACTACCGGGGAAAAGATCTCATCATAGTCAATCCCCTCCTTTTGTGAAAACCCCTTCGCTACTAGCCTTGCCTTGTACTTCGGTTCTTCTTTTTTGTTAATTGCCTCTTTCTTCCTATACACCCACTTAGAGCCAACGATGTGTCGCCCCTTGGGTTTAGGAACCAACTCCCACACAGAGTTCTTTCGTAGAACTTTCATCTCTTTCGACATAGCACCCATCCAAATCATAGTACCCATCCAACTCGCCTTGACATCACAATTAATGGCATCTTTGTATGTCATTGGATCACCCTCACTAAAAATGAGAGTGTAATTAACCTCTTACCAACCAAGCCTAGATGGAGGCTTGATCTACCTACGCTCTCGATCATGTGCTATGGATGGAACTTGCTCCACCAGTTGAGTATCCTCTACCTCAACCAATTCCTCTTCCAAATCATCCTCATTCAGCTCCACCTTAATCGTGTCATCACCTGATTGAAAATCACTTGAGCCACTAGTAGATGAACCATCACTATCGGTGGTTGATGATCTCAGAAATACTAAAGGAATATCGACGGTTCTAACACCACCATCATCAGTAACTTCTAGGAACTCCTTGGCCTTCAACATGTGCATCTTGTCAAACCTCGCATCACGACTAATAACTAGCTTCCTCGTAAATAGATCCCAAAGCACAAACCCCTTTACCCCTTTTCCATAGCCTAGGAAAATACACCGGTGAGTTTTCGGGTCATTTTTGGTTCTCTCGTCACTAGGAATGTGAGCATACCCCGGACATCCAAACACCCTCAAAGTAGAGTAGTTGACCTCCTTCCCCGACCATAATTCCTCCGGACACTTCAAACCATGAGTCAAATTTGGTGACCGATTCACTAAATACACGGTGTGATCAAGAGCTGCTGCCCGAAATGATTTCGGCAACCCGGCATGAAACCTCATGCACCTTGCCCTTTACATAATGGTGCGGTTCATCCTCTCTGCCACCCAATTTTGTTGTGGAGTCTTCTTAGCGGTAAAGTTCCTTGTGATGCCCACATCTTTACAATACTTGAGAAACCTACCATCTCTATACTCACCCCCATTGTCGCTCTTCAAATACTTGATCTTCTTCCCCATTTGATTCTCCATCATGGCTTTCCACTCCTTGAACTTCTCAAAAACCTCCAATTTTTCCTTCAAGTAGTAGACCCACACTTTTCATGAATAATAATCTATGAAAGTCACAAATTATCTAAATTTTCCTATGGAAACAACATCCGAAGGTCCACAAACGTCGGAATGAATATAGTCAAGAGTCCCTTTGCTCTTGTTCATAGATATAGTGAATTTCACTCGAGTTTGCTTCCCCATCACACAATATTTGCAAAAATCGAGCTTGCATTCTTTTACCCCTTTCAATAACTTTCGTCGATGAAGTTCTTCCATGCCCCGTTGGCTCATGTGACCAAGTCTGATGTGCCATAATTATAGCTCGTCGATTTTCGGCTCCGTGGAGACTGTCGCTCCACCCACTACCGTATTTTCCTTCAATTTATAAAGATTGCTCGGTAAATTTATGCCGCGCAAAATGACAATCGATCCCCTTTTCACCTTCAAAGACCCACCCTCGGCTTGAATCACACACCCCTTTGAATCGAGTGCACCTAAGGAAATCAAGTTCTTTTTAAGTGTCGGAACATGCATCACTTCACTTAAGGTTCGGATAACCCCATCCCACATCTTTATGTGCAACGAACCGATTCTCACTACTTTTGCACATAACATTATTTCCCATGAGAATATCACCACCGGTATTGGACTTCTAGTCCTCAAATAATTCCTAGTTCGGACACATGTGGTATGAACATCCAGAATCTAGAATCCAACCATCAACGTGATCGGTAAAAAAATAAGTAAGAACCTCTCCGCCTTCCTTTAAAGTAGCAACACCGGCCATATCCTTAGTAGTGTCTCCTTTCTTATCATCTTTTTTCCACTCTGAACAATTTCGTTTAAAGTGACCCTTTTATGGCACTTGAAACACTCAACCGTGCTAATGTCTCAAGATTGAGACCTTTGGGAGCCCCGGTTATTTACACCCCGAGACTTTAACCTTCCTCTTTGTACACCACCACCAACCTTGGCTACCAAGCCTTCACCTTGAGAAGATGAACTACCTCCACCACTACCATTTTTCTTCTTCATGGGCACTTGAGAAATGATGTCCTACATTACATTATTGAACTTGAAAGTAGTCTTCCCAAACATAAGTGTGGTGACAAAGTGCTCATATGAATTGGGTAACGAAGCAAGCAATAACAACGCTCGATCCTCCTCGTTGAATTGAACATCAATTCGGTTCAAATCGTTAAACAAAGCATTGAAGACATTTATATGCTTCATCATATCACTGCCCTCCTTCATTTCTAACTTGAAGAGCATCTTCTTTAGAAACAATTTATTTAACAAAGACTTGCTCAAATAAGTCTCCTCCAATTGATCCCACATGCCCTTGGCCGTAGTTTTCGATATCACGTGATTGAGCACATCATCTGTGATATACATTTCAATTGAAGAAATTTCCTTTTTATCAATATCGCTCCATTCGACTTCGGTCATATCCACCGGACGATTATTTATACCGAACAATGCTATAACCAACCGTTGTTGAACAAGAACACCCCGCATCCTTCTTTGTCACAAGACAAAATTAATTTTCTCATCAAAAGGTTTTATCTCAAACTTTATTGAGACTCCGGATCCATAACTAGGATCTCACTTCTTAGAGCCTCCGCTTGTAGAAGTTGATTCGAGAGTACGAGACACCACTTTCACCATTTGGAACAAATTCTAGAACTTATGCCAATATCACTCAAATTGATTCAAGCCGAACCAAAATACTGAGCAAACCAAGCAACCAAAACTCTGATACCACTTGTTGCGCTAAAACAGTCCTATGTTAAGCAACTAAGACCATAAAACTCACTTCGGAATTTTACCAAACACTTGGTGTGCGGAAAACACCCAAGACCTTGTTCCTAATAAAAATTAAGTGTGCAAACTCAAAATGAATCCAGCCAAGCATCGACAAGTAGGATACCAAGAACACACAAGAAATCAAAGCAAAGAAACGACGATAATATAATGTGGTTCACCCAAACTAGGGTTACATCCACAATTGTAGGATTTCTTCTTTCTTTGATAAATGAAGGAACCACAAGGTTACACACTCACACTCTTTATCTCTCCAAGAAAGTCACTCACAAACCAAGCACAAGAACTAATCTTAAACAAGAAGCTCTCACTCACTTTTCTCTTTGAAAAACTCACAAAATGTTCACTCTTCCTGGAAAAAATAGCACTGCCTTAAAAACAGAAAACAGGCTTCTATTTATAGTTTTTCTTCAAAAGGGAAATTTTGTAAATATCGAGAAAAATCTATTTTTCTCCCAAAATAGCCGTGAACCAATGGGAAGCCACCGAAGAGCCAAAATACACCACACTCAAAACACACATGGTCGTTCTCTGATACATTTTCCATTTAAAGACTGACGAGTCATCTTAGGTTAAAGGAAATCATCTCATAATAGTCAAGTTGTGCAATAACTTATTGGATCCACACTTCGAAGACTTCGTCAAAAAACTTCTCTTGGTTGGCCTCCCGACTAGCTTGAAGAGATCTTTTATGCCTCTAAAGGATTAATTTATCCAGGGTCTTCTCGGTAAAAGTTTTCTTCAGTATCGTCATCTGGTGTTAACTTTGCTGAACTCCAACTAAAGGAGATCGGCCTTTTCCACCGCCTTCTTCTTATAATAAGTCTCCTCCACGAGCTTGCCCCCAAGGTCAAAAATTTAATTATTCTTGTCAGTTTAATTATTAATCGTGACATTGTCTTGGTAAGGAAGAATTCCATTTTTCTTTAACAAATGGTATGCCTGGGTGGTCACCTTGTGCATTCGCCTGCATGGACGGAGAATAAAGGGAAATAAAAGAAGGAACATTAAAACAATATTAAAGACTTGCAAAAGAAGAATTAAAAGTTGACTTATTACAATGGAATGATGAAGTCCTTCCTCTTGAGAGCGCTCCAAAGAAATGCTCCTCATAGTCATTTTTTCCTATGTTATATGGAGGATTGAGCTACTGAATTACCGATCTCGATGTTTTAGTATGCGGAATCATCAGTACTAACGGTCTCAGTGCTCTTCATAAAACTGATAGATCATGGATCATCCTTGGATGTCGATGGTGGTTGGGTGATTCTTTTGCTTTGTAGCAATAATTAAAGGGCAGTTATTTTCCTTAAAAGGAGTAGATGGAGGATTTTTGTTAGTTTTACTCTACTTGGACTATTCATCCTCGATCCACATCTCTATTTCCTTCATTTTCTCATTTTTTGGGCTCTCATTCTACCTGGAAGAGATATCCCCTTTTAGGTTCCAGTTGCGCCTTGTAAGTTCTGGTTAACTTGATCACCTTGCTTCTTATGAATTTCTCAGGCAATAACAAGATCAATAGCACACCTTGTACGAATTATTATATCTTCAAGGTCGTGAGGGAATTATGGAAAACATAAGTTCCATTCCTTCCCTACTCCTCTATCTCTTCCCAAAGTCGGCATGATGTACCAAATTTTTCATATGAGAAGAGTGGTAAAAAGTCAAAGAGAGAGTCTTCCTACTACTACGCCAATTCGGATTCCTCTAAGTCGATAAAAATTATGTAAGTTGGTGATTGTGCTTCACTAATATACACCCCCTCGTTTTTGCATTGAGGATTAGGATAGCTGTTGGGATTGAAGAGTCAAAGACCATGGTGTAATCAAATATAGTGACCTTAAGGACATCTATAAAATTGTTTGGCGACACAACAATCAGTTTGTAGCAAAGAAGCATATATTCAACTCTCTAATGAGTTTTTATACCGATAAGATTTCATCGTGCCCAAACTTTCCGGATATCGGTAAGGTTAACGTCTTAATCTATGGGATTTCTCTTTTAATGAGGATATGTATAGAAAGTAGAGATCTTTTAGTAACATATAAAGACAAATTATTCAAACAAATGTAACAAGAGATAAAGAGCCTACCAAAAGATCCTTTATGTATATCTATAGTCTTCACCATAAAAGATCCCAAAAACACCCAGTCAACTCTATTAGTGTCTTTTTGTGATCCGAGCAACCAATTCACTAAATTGTAGGACTTATCTCTATCTTGGAAGTGGTATGTGCTAGACCTGTGATAAGTCCCCTAGTCATAGCAATACTTGATCTCGTTTAAGCCCAGATTAGTCAGAAAAATCGAATTTATGACAATTGTTCCCATTATAATCCGAAAGAAACTTTCATTTTCTTATATTGGAAG
Organism: Sambucus nigra; assembly: GCA_949130495.1. NCBI lineage: Eukaryota > Viridiplantae > Streptophyta > Magnoliopsida > Dipsacales > Adoxaceae > Sambucus > Sambucus nigra. Next base: position 255,337,500 of record OX422220.1, read on the forward strand.
TATTCCATAAAAATAGAGTACTTCCACAAGTAATGGGTAACGGAAGAAACTAAACCCCTTTTCTATTATGGCCATTATTAGACATCCTCACCATCCGGTGAAGTTTGTATTTTAACGCTCCCAAGTATAAGATATTTCGTACGAAAGGCCTCAAAATCATTATCTAATGGGTCTCTCTCTCTCTCTCTCTCTCTCTTATATATATATACATATATATATATATATAAATTTATGCTCTTGTGCGGACTAGTCCTCATTTTAAGAATGCGGGTCGGACATGTGTCACCTACTGGTGCACCTAGAAATTATCGCCTAAATTATAGTCTCTCTCTCTCTCTCTCTCTCTCTCTCTCTCTCTCTTATGGTCTCACCGCCATGTGACACATGTTCGGTCCGCATTCTTAAAATGCGGATTAGTCGTCACAAGAGCAGGACTGTATATATATATATATATATATATATATATATATATATATAGGGTTTCTTCTTGGCAACGTCTACTGCAACACCCCCCGCAACTTTTTCATTGAATCCCAAACCCCCAGATATTAACACCACCCCATCATCAGCTAGGAGTTCTACAACCACCATTGACATTCCTTTAATACAACCTTCTTCATAAAAGGGTGAACCAATGGTGGTTTTGTTTTAATGAGAAATTAAATCTTTGTCGGCTTCTTTCAAATATGCATTGTTGGAAAGTTATTAAAGGGAAGACCACATATTGATGCTATTAGATTTTTTTTCACATTTGAATCTAAAAGAAGGCTACTCTATCGGTTTGATTGATCATAAGAACACCCTTGTTAGGCTGAGAAGTGAAGATGATTATCGTATGGTGTGGAAGAATGAATAATGACACATCTATAGAGCTCTAATGAAAATTTTCAAATAGTCGTCGGATTTTTGCACTGATGTAGATAGTTCTATTTTGGTTGTGAGGATCATTCTCCCCATGTTGCCAATCCACTTATTCTAAAAAAAATAATCATATTCACTATTACTCTTCTTCTTGGCACCCCCTCGAGGTAGACGCTTCTACCACAACACTGACTAGACATGGCATAACTAGGGTTTGCGTTAAACTAGACTTTTTGAAACCTTACATTCATCGTGTTCGGATTGGTTGTGGAAAAAGGATTTTTGGAAGACCATAGATTATAACGACCTCCCGTATTATTATACAAATTTCATTACTCTAGGATCTATACCAAGTTACTCTTCGTTTGCCACAAAGGATGCTAAATGAAAAAATATTGTAGATATAATGCATAAAAATAAGCCAAAGAAGGGTGAATTGAATAAAATGAAGGGGTAAAAGTTAACAAGTCTCACTTGCTGGGTCAAGGATGCAAGAGGTCTTTTGGCTCAAACAATTCTATCAAAGGTCCTATTTTGCAAACTCAACGCATTAAAATGACAAAACATATCCCAAAAAATTATTGATAGCTACTACCTCGTTTTTTGTCCATAAAACCCCCAACAAATATTTAAAAATCCATAACTTCAAATCTATAAGTCCAAAATTCACAATTATATATTTGGAATCTACTCATCAATATCTATCAAACAACACCCATATTAAATATTTTTTGACGCAAAAGTCGAACTAGATAAATTTATTGTTTCTGTAAAATCTCTATTTTTCGGCAACAACTCCATTTTTTGGGGGAAAACCCTTTTTCTTCATCTCCGGCGATGGTGAAGCTGGTGCGAACGAGAAAAAATAAAGAAATAAACGAATAGATATATAAAAATGAGGAGACAGAAACACTCCGGTGAGAATTTCGGCGGCCTCCGACGAGATTTCTCGGCATGTTGTTTTTGACAAGTCTCGAGTGAGATGGGGTGGGGTTGCTAAAGAGTGTGAGATTATGTTTTATTTTTAGAAAAAGAGGGTAAGTGAGTTTAAAAGGGGTATTGGTGAGGGGTACATTTGTTTAAATATATGTGGTCTATCATTAAAAAGGACTTGATGCATTAAAAAAAGTCAATGGGATTTGATGCATCCTTGATAAAATAAATGAGACTAAATAATACCTAAATTAAATTAAGAAAGTTGGCCAATAGTAAAACTACAAAAGTTTTGATTAAGTCCAAACCTTTGTGGAGAGGGTAGAAATTGAGAAGTGCATGCTCCTCAACCTCAAGAAGTCAGGGACGCTTATGAGAATAATCGTACAATTTTGTTGTCTATTTATAAGAGAGATGATAAGATAATAGAAGTTACTGATGACTGGGAACCTAGTGAGGTAAAAAGGGATGGATTTGAACATTAAATTAAAGCATCTAAAAAGTCACAACTATGATCTAAACCCCACAAATACATATGACCAAAATCTTTCTCCGAGATGCAATCTTATAAACAAGGCTTGTAAAGAGAAATTTAATGGTCACTCTTTTTAAATTCCAAACACGAAAGATGATCTTTTTTAGGATTCTCTTCCATAAATTGAAGACTTAATGGCCTTTTGAAAAGTTATATATCGAAAAACATTTTTAAAAGGTGGATGATCAAAATGGAAAATTTATGGACAAGGATGGGTTTGAATTGGTGATGTCTGAGAAAGAGAAGCATAAAATAAACCAAGATATAGCCACAAAGAGGATTATAAATTAAATACAAAAGATATCAGTAATGCATCTTTTTATATTACTCCATGATAGACATCTTATTCTCGAATATTAATTATCATTATGTTAGGAGATTACGTAATCTCCTTTGTTTACACAACATTTCTCTAGTTTGTATCTTGGAGCATATGATTATTAGTGACATAATTGATCAGATTTGCGGTAAAACTAATTTGGGGCTTTAACGGTCTAGTCTTTGGACTAACAATTTTGGACAAAAAAATCAGGCCCAACAAATTTTAAACGATTAGGTCCAACATATAAATACCCCGAAATTAAAACAAACACGCACTATTCAGAAATCGAAGCGCTAAAAACACTGTATTCTCTCTTGAATAAAAACCTTAATCGTACCATTTCTTCGATCAAAACCCCAAAACGAATCTATTTCTCAATCAAATTTTGATCAACAACAACATATAAATACTCCTGATCGAAGCTCTAAAAACTCTGTTCGATCAAAACCCCAACTATCTTCGATCAAAACCCTAGCTCTCTTCTATCAAACCCCAATCGTTGAAGTTCTAAATTTTACATTCTAAATCAAATTCTTCCAAGCAGCACTAACAAGTATGTACATTCTCTTATCACCTTTTTGTCCTTGTGTATTTTGTGTTCTCATATGTATAAATTTGTAGACACATGGACTGATGAAATCACATTCTTCTTTTTCATGATATGTATTTCATCATATATTTGTTTCCCTCATTTTAATTGCAAAACACACTTTTTGCATGTTAGATATATGTATTTCATCATTGTACTTTTCCTCCTATATACATCATTTATCGAGGATTTATCAAGGACTATGAATATATACATGATTGGAATATGTACATGTACAAGCCCTGTGTTGCGTGTACTATGTGTATTTTACGTGTACTATCAAAAAGTACATGAAAAATACACAAAGTACACGCACATTGAAATTGAATTTCTCAATTCATTATGCGTGTACATTTACGTTTTATACGTGTACTCTATAGAATATGTACATGTACAAGCCCTGTGTTGCGTGTACTATGTGTAATTTGCGTGTACTTTTTAAAAGTACACGCAAAATACACAGAGTACACGCACATTGAAATTGATTTTCTCAATTCATTATGCGTGTACTTTTATATTTTATTCGTGTACTCTATAAAATATTTATTTCAAATCCATATTTGATCAATCCTATGTTATTTTGGTCCACGCCAACGGCATTTGAATGATATTTCATGAGTTTTTAAGAAGTATTTTTATTTTGTTAATATTTAGGAGTGTTTTTTGTCTAATAGCCAACTGCATTTGAATGATATGTTATTAGCTAATAATCAGTTTTATTGGGTGTACTTTTTCATTTTTTGCGTGTATTTTGTTGAAAGTACACGCAAAAAATTCAGAAAGTACACGCACATTGAAATTCAATTTGTTCAATCCAATATCCATGTACTAATGTGTATTATTAGTGTACTATTTTGTATTGTTGTGTTATTGTTTAGGAATCATACGATCAAGCATGTTCAACTACAAAACTGCTGCTTGCTCGTTCGAAGATCTTAACAATACAAAACCTTTCACATTGACAGTGAATAGTACTAATGATGACGAAATTCATTTTCTCCTTCGCATCAATGATAGAGCTAAAAGGTTAATTGGTTTCTACTACTACTATGAAGACATTTACTGCACTTTTGATGTGCAACAGCTTTAAGTAACTGAATCGAAAGCGGAGGATTTAGCTAAATGAATTGAGTAGTATTGCTTAAGGGGTTTTGATAATGTTGGAGCTTTTAGCATTCAGCTATTGTATCACTTCTTTACTGAATATGTTAGGAGTAGAGAATCTTAGTTTTTGACTTGTCGAACAACCTCTGTTAGGTATTACCATGAAACTGATGATATATATTATCGCCTTTAGCATGTATTTTGATGAGACATATATAAATTATTTGAGAGAATATTACATGTACTTTTGTTAAATACGCTTGTATTTTATTGTTTTAGTCTATGTTTTATTCTAATTCGCTTGTATTTTATTTTTTGTACATATCATTATAGGTTAGTAATTTAAATTTTGTTTATAGATCAATATAATGGGGATGAAGATGAAGGCAAAAAGAGAAAAGAAACAAAAAAAGAGCAGTTCTGATGATAGTTCTTCATCCAGTTCCAGTTCCAGTTCTAGTGTGGCATTGAAAGCTAAACGTCCTGCAAAGAAGAATGACCAATATCGGTCAAATATTGTTAGCTTTCTCCATGATTTGCATCAGATTAAAGATAAAATAAACAATAGCCATATTGAACTTCTTAAGAAGACTCCATTTTGGGATCTTTTCAATGCCTACTACAGTGAGAAAGTAGTAGAAGTGGACCACAAGAAGACGGATAAAAATATTTTATCAATTATCGAGCTGTACAATACGAAAACCAAAAGTTTCCGTATGAAGAGTAGGATTCCAATAATGCCAATAGATATAAGTGAAATATTTGGCATACCCCTGGTTGAGGGTTTAAAATCAATAGAACTGAAAAAGGGACCGATTTTTTCTCAAAAATCTGGATTACAAGCACGATACTTCGTAAAAAGATTGGGAAAATCAGAAATATTGAATGGTTTGAAGAAATCAGTTGAATTGGAGACAGATGAAGGAATTGCTGATTTTGTTAAAATTACGTGTCTCCACTTCTTGAACACGTTGTTTTTCTCCAACTCAAACTTCACCCTTGGAGAATTTTGGTTGAAATACATTGAAAATATTGAGGAAATGAATAAGTATGATTGGGCATCTGCTGTGCATAAGTTTCTCATACATTCACTTGACAAATCAGCAAGTTCAAAACCTAGCACAGTTACTGGATGTGTCATTTTCCTACTGGTGAGCAAAAAAATATCATGATATTTCAAAATTTACATACCAATACTCACGTGTATTTTGAAAATACACGTGATATTTTCACGTGTATTTTGAAAATACACGTTTATTTTAACGTGTATTTTGAAAATACGCGTGATATTTTCACGTGTATTTTTAAAATACACTTGATATTCCTGATATTTCAAAATTTACATACCAATACTTACCTGTACTTTGAAAATATTATGTGTATTTTCAAAATACATGTGATATTTTCTCTTATTTTTTCAAAATACACTTGATATTTAACGTCTATTTTGAAAATACAAGTCTTATATCACGTGTATTTTGAAAATACACGTCTTAATCACGTGTATTTTGAAAATACACGTCTTATATCACGTGAAAGTACACTTGTATTTTACAAAGTACACGTGTACTATGTTTTGTAAATATAAATAGTGTACTCTCAAAATACTCTTGCTATATTTTCTGTCAATATTATAAATGTACTTTGGAAAGTACACGTGAACTTATATTGACAAAGTACACGTTAAATTTGTAAAAATCACTTGTACTTTCAATATACAATTGTAAAATTTGTAAAGTACACGTTTAATTTTGCGTGTATTTTGAACAAATCGTTTGTACTTTCCATTATGAATCCCTAGGTAATACAAGTATTAAATTCATTTTGTTTTTTGTATGATCACAGTATTAGGCATGTGAGAAATTTGAAATTATTTCTCCCGTTGAAGAATATAAAGAAAATACTCCAAAATTCCTGAAGTGAAAGTTGTCGTCTTTGAAACAATGATTTGTGAAGAATGACATCGCAACAATAACTTTGAAGCAGGCTACAAATAAACCAGCTTGTAAGGACTGTCCTGTACAAAAGGAATCTCAGTTTGAAGGGCCAAGTTACTCTTTGAACATATCTACAGAAAGTCCTATACATGCTGATTCATCATCAAAAAAAATTGCTGAAGATATTAATGACAATGCGTTTTCACATGGTTGGAATATTCTCCTTAAAAACATTGTGACTCCAAAGAAAAAGAAGGGAAAAGATCAACCAAAGGTTAATTTGGAGGAACAAATTGTTGTTTTGAAAAGGGAATTGTTGGAAAAAAATAACCAACTATCTAAAGCAGCTGAAGACATTAATGGTGCACTTGATAAGGTGACCTCTTTGGAGGTAGAGAGTGCCATTTTGAATGTACAGTTGCAGGTAGATCATGATTCACTTTTTGAATCCCATGAGGAAATGAAGAAGTTAAAGGTGGAGAATTCCAACCTTTTGAAGGAAAAAGAATTATTAAATAAGTTGGAGGTAGAAAATGCCCAACTAGTTGAGTTAAACAATTATTTAAAAGAAAAGCTTGATCAAGTCACAATGAGTGACTCAGATAGAATTAAGGAATTAGATGAATCATTGAAAAAACAGGCAGAATCAACACGAATTTTGGAACAAAAGAATGGATATCTGTCTCTGAGTAATGAAGATCTCAAAAAAAAGTATGATGATACATTGCAACAATGGAAAGATGCTGACATAGAAAAGATGACATTGAGGCAGAATCTTGAGGAGTCGGGATTGAAAAGAACTCAACATGTACTTTTGAATGCAGAGTACACGCAGTTTTCCAAAAGTACACGTTTAAAGTACACGCAGTTTTTCCAAAGTATACGCAGTTTTCCCAAAGTACACGCAGTTTTATTTCATAGTATTTTTAATGCAGTTTTATTTGATATTAGAAATAATGCAGAGTACATGCATTATTTTATTAAAAATAATGCAGTTTTATTCAAGTATTGCTTATAATGTAACATTTTTTTTGTATAACAGGAAAACAATAATAAAATCCTTAATGACGAAATTTTGGAGTTGAAGAAAATGCTTGAAGAATCAGAATTGAAAAAAACTGACCAGGTATCTATAAAATACAATAGATATATAGTACACGCTTTACTTTCTAAATTTTATTATAAATTTTATGTATATTATAAATTATATAAGTACATGTTTTTTATAATACACGCGTGTATATTATAAAATACACGCATGTATTAAAATACACGCGTGTACTTTATAAAATACACGTAAGAGAAAATAAATCATTGTTACAAAAAATGCTTACAATCCAACATTCCTTGTTAAATATATCAGGAAAATATTAATAAACAACTCATAGATGAAATTTCTAGTTTAAAGATTGAACTAGCCTCAAAGAAAGTTCAGGGCACCCCCAAAATATCCAAAACAAAAGGACCTCTTACTAGAGGGCATAAGAAAAGAAAAGCTGACAGCGAAATCGAAAAGCATGAACCAATTAAGAAACAAAAAGAGTCAAAGCTGAGAAAAGGCCGTCTAACAATAGCTGAACAAATGAAGGAAACTCACTTCAAGCTTGAATCAATCGAAGTATACAAATATCTCGATGAAACTTCAAAGAAAACGATTGAAGAGTTTATTCAAAAGGCTGAGCCAGGGTAAAGTTTATTGTTTTATGATTTATCACTTCTCAAATTTATATTTTTTTGGTGCAAAAGAATAAGGTTATTATTATTATTATACAATTCTTATTGATTATATAAAATGCAGGGAATTTATTTTCCAAGGTCTGGTTTCGTATGTCCCATGTGAAGATTTACTTGAAGTCCTCAACAATCAAGAAATTTCAAGCCAAGTATGTAGTTCAAATATTAGACATCCATTAAATTTCAACATTATTATTTCTTCACCATTTTATATTGTATGAAACAGATAATACTTGCCTTTAGTGAAGTATTGAGGTTAAAATTGTCAGAGAAAGGGCTCTCCTACTCACGCATTTTTTCTGATTATTATTGGGTAAGTACAATTAAATCGAAAGTTTTGAGAAACAAAATTTCATTTTTTTTATTAACACAATGTCTATAATTTTTATTCAGATAGAAGCTTGTAGCACAAATGAAGTCAATAAGAAGTGGGAGTTATACAGAGATTTATTTGAATACTTAGGCACTTATAATAATTTGTTCATTGTACTAAGACATAGTGTAGGAAATTTCACATTACTTGTGATATACAAAAAAGAAAATAAAGTGGTCCACGTGGATTCCCTTCGACCGAACGACAAGGAAAAAAACACAATATTCTTCGATGATGCAAAAAATATGGTTAGTGCCTAAACTTAATTAGTAATGTTACTTGTACTTATATTTTACACGTGTACACGTGTATAATATAATGCGTGTACTTTGTATTAGTTGCACATAATTACCCAGATTATCAAAGTACACGCATCATATTTTACAATACACGTGAAATGAACCAATATAAGTTACGTGTACTTTAATATTATGCGTGTACTTTTAACTCTTTAGGAAAAATACACGCATTATATTTTAAAATACACGTGATACATAAAAAATAAAATATGCATGTACTTTAATATTATGCCTGTACTTTTAACTCATTAGGCAAAGTACATGCATCATATTTTAAAATACACGTGATATGAAAAAATAAAATATGCGTGTACTTTTAACTCATTAGGCAAAGTACATGCATCATATTTTAAAATACACGTGATATGAAAAATTAAAATATGCGTGTACTTTTCACTCTTTAATCTTCATATACTCTTTTATTTGTATACACTAAATATTTGTGTTCTTAAGAGTTTTCTGTCTTCCAAAAAACACTGTGCCTATTGAAGACTGAAGCAGAAACAATGAAAAACAATGGTTTCAAAATTTAGAGGAAGTTTGATGAAGGTACACCAAATGAGTTTACATTGGATGATGATCCATTAACAGAGCAAGAAAAAAGGACAGTGGATTTCTTGCTGGAAAGTGATCTCAAATTTGACCTAATAAGAGATCATGAATGCCCTAAACAATATAATGGGTAAGAAAAACTTCATTTCTAAAAATTACTAATTTGTATCTTTTCAAAAAATTTCATCACATCATACTAATTTGTATATTTATTTTATTTTAATTTCAGGGTTAACTGTGGGGTGTTCTGCATGTACTACATTGAACAAATAAGCAGAAATAAGGAAATGCAAAAATTGTTTCAAGAACCTGACATACTAAAACAAAGAGCATATGTACTCGGGGAAATTCTTCTATCAAAATATTTCTTCCCCCGAAAGGAGAAAAAACTTCTATAAATTGTGATTCAAATTCAAAACATATTTGTAATTTGTTTTGTGTTATATTGGTTATTGTTTACAATATTTATTACAACAAAATGGTTTTTTTCCGCTGGCACGGACCACAATCCACTTAAGGTTTAGTCAAACAATGCATCTGAGTGTTATGAAACAATGTACAAGTAGTTTTCATGAAAAATACAAGTGATAATTACTAATTACACCAATGAATTCTTCAAAGTACACGCATTTTTACTAAAGTACACGCACTGATTAATATAATAATTTTTTAATATTTTAATTGAAAACTACTTTGAAGAATTCATTAAGGACACAATAACCAAAATCAATTTATTAAGCTCAACTACTCACTTCCCAACTACTTCTGGTCAAGAAATAAATAGCTTTAACTTTTCCTATAAAAGAGTAATATTTGTTCCTTTCTTAACCATTACATCTAGGGTAAAGATAACATAATGGCTATTCCAGCAGAAAACTTGCGAGAAACTCTTGAGAGAGATGAAAGAAATAAAAAAAATAAGGCAAATTGAGGAAAATATTTCCTCATATGAAACTACCTTTAAGAAGTTTCAAACATATGTGAGGGAAGGCTATTCTGGACTTCCACCCAATCCCATAGATTTATTTGATGTCGATGAGGACCCTCCTCAAACACATGAAGACCTCATGTCTTTCTATACACAAGAAGTTCCCATGAAAATCGCAAAGCTGAAGGAGAAGAAGGCTCTCCATGAAGGTCTTGTAGCTGTCATAGAAGAAGAAATTCGACACTGGTCGAATTTAACTGACTCTCTTCCTGATACCCTGGATGCCTTTGACAAACATCCCTAATAGAAGCCTTCTTTAGTTTTTTCAGCTTTCTTTATTTGAAAAAATTGTACTTTATTTTTTTGTTTTTAATAAAATTTTTATTTCTTTCATGAATGTGTTCTCAGTTATATCATACACCAAATATAGTAAAGTAAACGTGAACCCTTATAAAAATGATCACGTGTATTGTAAAAAATTTAAACATTAATATCATTTCATGTAAAAAAATTATATAAATGTGTGTACTCTATCTATTACACGTGTACTTTATAAAGTACACGCATAGTCTATAAAGTACGCGCCTATTGAAATACTTGTATAATAATGCGTGTACTGAAGATATTGATCCAAAACACTATATAAATGCGTGTACTCTATATATTACATGTTTACTTTATAAAGTACACGCATTGTCTATAAAGTACGCGCCTATTGAAGTACTTGTATAATAATGTCGCTGGAGCGGACTATAATACCCATAAGAGTTTAAGAATATGAGTGACCCAAATGTCTTTTATAAAGTACAAGCACATTGTAATGTCCAAAACCATTTTCCAAATAGTACATGCATTTATATACGTCTAAATGATAAATTACATGCAGAATACATAAAGTACACGTATATTGAATTAGATTTTTGTCATATCAATATGCGTGTACTTTGCTAAACCATGCATGTACACTTATATTTAAATGCGCGTAGTTTAATTATCAATGCGTGTACTTCATAAAGTACACAAACATTTCATCAAGTACACGCATATTATATTTATATTATGCGTGTACTTTATGCATGTACATTACTAAAGTACACTCATGCTTTTATAAAGTACACGCATATTGAACTGACCAAATCCATTTTTAAATGCGTGTACTTTATTAATATACGTGTACTTAATAAATTACACGCATATTTCATCAAGGACACGCATTAATAAAATTTCTTTGGACTTCAAAATGCGCGTGTACTGTACATAACATGCGTATACAAAGGTAAAGTACACGTGAACACAAGGAAAAATAATCATGTATGTTTTATGAAAAATATGTGTACAACAACACAAAAAACAAACTAAAGAATGAGACTTAAAAATAAATTACATTCATTTATGTGAAACGAATGGTTTATTAATTAATTTATTCAATCAAATGGTTAAAATGAATGAATTCAACAATTTTAAAAATAGTCAAATGGGTTCATTACAAGTAGACCTTTAATAACCCATTTTACTACACCTCGAGCAAGTAACTTCCCTTACTGTGATCGCACCAGAAGACTTTATTCTCTTATTTCTTGGCCTGCCTGTCGGTCTCTTAGTCATTGGTGGAAGGACATATGGATTTTCAGGAATAGGAATGTTTAAGGAAATCAAATCAGGAAGAGGAACTATAGGTATCGAGTATGATTTTCTGTATAAATATACCTTATAGTACTCCTCAATATAATCATAAATATTGGTCCCTTTCCTCCGCACAACGCAACCAGCATGAGAACATGGAAAACATATAATCTGCCAACTCTTACAAGAACAAGTCCTTTCTCCTAAGTCAACTGTTGCTCGCACTTCTGAATGAACTTCAAATACATTTTGACTTGAGCGACTAATAGTCCAATGTCGTCTTTTATTCCAATTTTCATTCAGTAACTTTTGAAAAAAAGAACATAGCTCATTTGTCCAAGTGTCAGACTCAACAAGTTTGTTTGCTGAAATTCATAATCTTCACTCTCAATTTATCAAGCATATTCATTACAGATAAATGCCTTTCCTCCAATATCCATGAATTGAATGACTTCGCAACACTAGATGCCATGTCACCATACCGTTTACCAGGTAAATATGCACAGGACCAATTCTCGGGAGGCAAACTATCAATGAAATCGGCAATAGCAGCTCCTCCTTCCTTCTTCAATGCTTCAATATTCTTGTGAAATACATCTACTAAGACAGCATATGCACAAGACAAAAAATCTTTAACAATTTTCTTTTAAAATCCAGCACAATTCCCATGAATTTTCTTTTTTATATTCCCTTGTAAATGATGTATACAGTAGGAATGTGCAGACAACGAGAAGACCCTCGAAACAGCTTCAAGTAATCCAATGTTTCGATCTGATATAAATGTTATGTTTCGATATTGCTCAGATACTGCACGATGCAAATTAATAAGAAACCACATCCAGTTATCTTCGGTTTCGAAATCAACAACAGCATATGCAACAGGAAAAAGTACTGAAATATAAAAATATATCAAAATTAAAATAAATAACATATCCATGTACAACACTTTGTATATTGATACTGCTAGCGCAGCCCTAAAACACATGGGAAATATATTATGTGTTTAATTTAAATTGTTTGTAAATGACAAGACAAAACATAAAAATCTACCGTACACATGATAAAGATAAAAAGGCATGCACGTTTACTTTCCAATCTTTTGCTTGGCTTTATTATTAACAAGACTAACATCAACATACACGCATAAAAATATAAAGTACAGGTGAACTAAACAAAAACATTCAAAGGTACTTTACATTTTTAACATGTACTTTGCTTTATTATTTCTAAATAACAACACCTATCGTCAAAGTACACGCATAAAAATGAAAAGTACACGTGAAATTAAGAAAAACATTCACGTGTACTTGACATGTAAAATGCGTGTACTTTAGTTCGTATTCAACATAACATCATCATCAAAGTACACGCATAAAAATGAAAAGTACACGTGAAATTAACAAAAACATTCACGTGTACTTTACATGTAAAATGCGTGTACTTTACTTAGTATTACACATAAAATCATCATCATCAAAGTACACGCATAAAAATGAAAAGTACACGTGAAATTAACAAAAACATTCACGTGTACTTGACATGCACTATGCGTGTACTTTACTTAGTATTACACATAATAAGACATACCATGAAAATACACGCAGAAAAATGAAAAGTACACGTGAACTAAAACAAAGACCTTCAAAGGTATTTTATATTTTTATGCTTGTATTTTGATGATATGGAATGGAACAAACAAAATTTCAATGCAATACACAAAACAAAATATTTACAATTAATTTACCATTGTTCTCATTCCTTGTAGTAGCTGATAGTATTGTTCCACGATAACGGCTCTTCAAAAAGGCACCATCAAGAAATAAAACAGGTCTGCAGTATTGAAATCCATAAATACATCCTCTAAACATTACAAATATTCTCTTAAATTTTTTACTCTCATGTTCCACGTCAAGGATGCAATGCGACCCAGGATTATACTGCAATAGAAGGTCACGATAATTATTCATTAATGCATAAGAAACCTTTTCATCACCATGTATATCAACAGCAGCCATCCCTTTCGCACGCCATGTATGTTGATAAGCTATATCAAGACCATAATTCTTCTTCATATCTCTAACTACATCAATTGGTTTCAATAGCGGGTTATCTCTAACATCATCAGCTACCAATGTTGAAACCAACTTGGAGGTTATCATTTTGGCTGACGGACTACGAAAGACACCTCTACATGTATGCTCATTATTCATTGCACGTATGTAAAAATATCCATTTATTGTAGATAATGAAGCATGAATTCTCCACATACAATTCTCAGTAGTCTTTTTTGAGCATTCAGCCGTCACTCGAGTTTTATCATTCTTCAAATACACATACTTGAACCCAACCTCAACGGCATACTTTCGCAATTTATCCCGAAATTCCACTACACCTCCTTTAAAACACTGCTGCTCATGACTTATATAAGTCTTCCAATCATTCGAAAGATAGACTTTCGACTTACTTGGCTCCACACCTCCAAGATAAAAGTCATTTTCAACGCAACTATTAAAATCATTTTTAGTGCCTGATGATAAAGACTCTAACCTCTGGGTATTTGTATCACCACTGTCAACCCTCTCAGAACTTGTATTACTGTAGTCAACCCCTTCAAAAATTCGATTAGAGCATTCAACCCGTTCACGACATGTATTACATGGAAATGGTAATGAATCAATGACATATATCCAAATGAAATTAGCTTTCACGATCAATTGGGACCGCAACATACAACAAACATCATTGTCACAAACCAAGATGAACCGACATTCATCACTAAATGAATACCTCAATGAAAAACTCCCACTTCTCAAATTAGTAAACCTAATACACAACTCATTTCATATGAAATCTAATGAGCTATCTTCAAATATTTCAATACAAGCTATATTATCCAAATAACAACACCTTGCTATTACACTACTTACCATAACGTCCTGCAGTAAAACAGGGACGAAAAACATTTACTTCAAGGTCAACAATTCTAAAAATGTGTGCAATAATTTAATTCATGAAATATCAAAATATTTATTTATAATTAAAATAAAATTATAGGCACTTTTTAAAAACCTATACATGAAGCAATAAAGCACACACATATTTTCAAAAAATCAATCACGTGTACTTTATAAACACTAAGTGTACTTTGAAAACTGATATCGAACTGGTTATTTCCGCTGGTGCGGACCTATATCAATAAGTGATTCAATACCAAATCAAAATCAAGGACTCTTAATATTAGAATGAAACATCAATAATATTCATTCAGCACATTCAACTAACAATTACAAATATTGATAAACATAACTTATTTATGAAGAATCCAAACATAAATGCATAAAAACATAAAATAAAAACATATACATATATAACATACAAAAAGCTATTCAATCACATGAATGAATATTACAATGAGTCTCTTGAATCAAAACAAAGGACATATACTTATTGTAATCGATCGAAAATAGAAAAACCAACTGCTGATAAAGATAAACTTACAATTGATAGAGCCAAGTGATACACGTAGAATCGATTAAGAACACGGTAATCGATTATAGTACAGACGATCAAAGCATAAGATTGATGTTATTTTTTATTTCGGAGAATAGTCGTTAGTTGCAGAGAAAACTCCAATAGCCGATTAGGTTTATGATTTTTTTAAGTTGGGGGTATTTATATGTTGGACCTAATCGTTTAAAATTTGGTTCAGCGATTTTTTTGTCCAAAATTGTTAGTCCAAGAACTAGACCGTAAAAACCTAAACTAATTTTGTTAGAGGTATAACTTATATGTCCCAAAATATTTTTTTTGTGAATACAAAAGGTTAAGGCTTCAATAAGAAACAACACTAAACATATTATGTCTATAGATTTTGTAATTGCATAACTGTGTGAATCATATTTGTGCTTAAGCGTTTTATGGGAGCATATTATGTACATGGCTGAGTTTATAGATGAAGGGGATAAATATTGAAACATAAATTTGTGGTGGATTGAGGTGTGAAGAATCACTTTCCTTAAGGTTTTATTTGGCCCCACTATAAGAGTTTGCTATTGGGTTTTAGGCAAATTACCTTCAAGATACAACAATCCAATGGAATCGTTAGTTGCAATCCTAAGGATTCCCACCAACACTCGATGAAAATTATTAAATAAATTGATAAATGACAGGGAAAATTAGGGAATGATCTCACAAAAAGGATTACTAAAAATGGTTGCATCATATCCTTTTTTAGACCCATTTGTGTCTTTTCATGAATAGACACTATATTAATAGTCATGTTGGTTCATTAATAGACATTTTTTAAAGGTTATATCTATTTATGAATCGACACATATTTAAAGGACATACTTATTCATGAATTGACACATCCTTTCCCATATTATTTATTTTCTATTTAATTTTCTGCATAATATTATAATTTCTCTAAAAATCCCCCACTAGATTGTAATATTTCATCAATTTATTCATTAATATACTCATGAATACAAGTAGGTATCTTTTGATTTAAACCTTCAATTAGTGAGTGAATTTTAAAGTGAAAACTAAGACATATGTGTGCTATACATTAAATGTTGTCTTATTATGTTAACACTGAAAATACATCACAGATGAGATATCTTAGTTTCCATGAGATGTCATTATATAAGTCAGCACTATTATGGCCTTGTGCTCTATCCTGGTCTTATGAACATTTACAAGAGCAATCCCATACTCTTTTTAGAAACGACACCACTTCTTATGTTCACATAGGTGAAGTTTTTATACATGGCTTTTCTACTTTAGACATAAATTCCAGATTTGAACTTCATTAAGAGTTTATAACTCATCCTCGGTTCGTAACAATTTGCACTGACATCCTGGAAGGGATAATATAAAATTTTCAATGCACAAACAATCATATATTAGTAACTTGTTTTTACCTATTAAACTCTAGAATAATGGTAGTTCAATTACAAAGTTGGGTTACCATTACTGATGACTTTTAAAAGAAGGGTTTCAGTCCCATTCCACTAGATGTATTGTTTACTAAATCTCTTCAGATTCCTTTAGTCAAAGTAACATAAACAATAACAATAACACCATTTTATTAATCATTTGACATTACGTCTTAACATGTATATTTTATAAAATTTGTATATTCTCGACAAAGTATATCATTATCACATTACAAGAAATAGACAACACCCGTTGTGTCCACAATAATCTATCTCGCAGTCATTTTATTTACTTGACTTACACAACCAAATAATATACGTTCATAGATCTTGTTTCTATTATTAACAATAATCGTTGTCTTTAGATAAGCATACTCATGATTCCAATATTAATGATATGGTCATCGACAAAGAACATAACCTACGCCGTTATTATCATTTATGAGAATAAACTTGACTTTTCTCATTTTCATACAAATAATTTCAATGGTTTTTTTCTTCCATATTTTTCATAGATATTGGTGTTTTCTTTGGTTGGTATCCAACTGACATCTTGACATCCTATTATTTTATAACAACACTTGTACCAAATTAGTTAAATACCTTATCTATATATTAATAATATTACATCATATGATATATATTATTAAAAATCAATTGCTCAATGTAGTTTCATACCATGGGCATATCAGGTTAGTGAGAATTTTCGTAACATCGTTCTTGTGAAAATTTTCGTACATATATGTGGAGTGACTTCACATTGTCCACCTAAACACAATTGTCTTATTTAACCCCAATCTCAGAAAAAAATAATAAAGTTTTTAATGAATTATGATTAGATTTTACCATCTTTGAAGCAGTCGTTAAACCGCTTGATTCTGAATCTCATTATCTAAATTCAGTGACAATATTTATAGCCACTCCTTGTTGGATTAACTCTGTATCAGGTGGACAAATTTAATAACTTGATTTTCTGCTCACATATATCGAGATTGATAATTTGAATTTTCCCAACAATTAATTTATTGTGGCACCAAAGGAAAATAATATCAATTATATCTAAAATTGCATATCTAATATAACTCAATGTAATATCAAAAGATGTGCATGTCATATTACTAATGCAACAATCAACAAACTTAGCACATAATAACCGAGATACATTTAAATAACAAGAGTGCAAATATGAATAACTCTAACAATTTAATTTTGCGTGACAGTTCATCAAAAAATGTGGCAAAATGTCTATTATCATTCTCACATTTTTTTGAGAATTTTAATTATGATCTATATTTTTCTTCCACTTTGATTGAAATATTACATTATTACCAACAATCCCCACTACAATGTAATATTTATTCACGATAAATGTGCATGACAACATCAAGACATATTATTATGATCTATTTTAAACATAAATTATGGTGGATTGAGGCATGAAGAATCACTTTCGCACCACAACAAAATAGACAATTAGTGGAAAAAAAATTCATCACCAAATGAAACATTTTCATCACCGAAAATATTTTTTGACGAAAAACATTTTGTCTATTGTCCGTCATGAAAGCCCCATCGCTAAAGATTTTAGTGAGTAAGTATAAATATCATCACCAAATAGTACACCTTTTTGTGACAAATATTCTCTGTCATGTAATAGAAGGTTTTAGTGACAAATTATTTGTAGCCAAAGATCTTATTTTTTGTCACAAAAATGCAATTTTTGTCACCTAGTTATATGATAATATGCAAAAGGATCACCATTTGGTGACAAAATTAATATACTTTGGGGACAAAATAATTTTGTCACAAAATGAATTTTATTGTCAAAAAATTATAAATTTAGAAATCATAATTTTTTCATTTCAATTTCATTTCTCACATAGATATTTAGTCAAATAAAATATTAATTATATAATCAACTAAATTTCATCCACATTATATAAGTAATCAACTACCATCTTATACATACTCAAAATTAAGGTTCAAATGATTATATAATTGATACGAAAGCATTCGTACAAATATCTCAAAACTAGTGATCAACTATAAAGTAACTTACGTCGTTTATTATGAGATATCATCTAAGGAATTAGTTTCTAACTTTATATTTCCTAAGGTATTAGTATCTAATCAATTACAAAGTAGCCTAAAAAAATCCTATTAAGTTTGTTAAGTTCTCCTTCCATCTTCATCATCATCCCAAAAATAATTTCCAAAAAACCGTCCTCACAACGTCCTGATCAGCAATTCAAAAAGTACCAAGGCATTAGTTTCTAACTGTATAAGTCTATTAATAATTGATAAATATAATAAAATCAACTAAGAAATAACACACATTGAGCTAAACACAAAAAAAATATGAAATTAAATTTTATTTTTAATATTTTAAAAAGATTAGACAGAATTTCCTTTGTTTATAGACTAAAACTACCCCGTTAAATTAAAAAATAAAAAAGTCATGAAATCCAATGACAATCCACCAAATACCCCTTCCATCGATTCAAAAAATAAGGTAATAACATCTCCAATATTTTAAAAAAAATTGGCAGAGTTTCCTTTGTTTATAGACTGAAACCACCATGTTAGATTAAAAAAATAAAAAAGTCAAGAAATCCAATGACAATACACCAAAATACTCCTTCCACTAATTCAGCAAATAAGGTAATAGCATCGCCAATAGAGATATTAAATAAGTCAAAGGATGTGAATCCAGCAATGTAATTTCAATAAATTCAACATTGAAATTATTAAAACTTACCCTATAGTAAATTTGGGAGTAAGGGAACTTGATGCTTTTAAAGCATCATACATCTTGTTGACT
The DNA here is from genome assembly GCA_949130495.1 of Sambucus nigra. Lineage (NCBI taxonomy): Eukaryota > Viridiplantae > Streptophyta > Magnoliopsida > Dipsacales > Adoxaceae > Sambucus > Sambucus nigra. The sequence continues at coordinate 255,357,048 of OX422220.1, forward strand.
CAAAATTGACAAGCCTTTAAATGTTTCAGACGCTCATCATAATCATGTAGTTGTTCCTTTAACTCATGATTCGCTCTCTGAGATTCTCTAAGGGCCTCCTTCAACTTTACGTCTCGTCGTGATGTTTTTGATTTGGTAGCTTTCGATCCATGCCCAAGACCTATGATATATCCCGATTTAGTACCAAGTACTCAATCAACTAACTCAACCCGAGTCAAAGGTTCACTACCCTGGGAGTAGTCTCATCTTGCAACTGTTTCATCTCAATCTGTAAAATAAATTAGTATATATCATTTCAAAAAATCAAAGTAATGGTATTTGTCTAATACATGTTATATTCTTACATATAGTTCCTCAGCTTCAGGAGAAGACCATTTTTCATTAGTGTGGTGGGTTTTCTTGTGGAACTCAATTCGATCTAGTTCCTCATTCACCGCATCATTATTCATAACCATGAAAGACAATCATTATCATCAATATTTGTTAAAGATAAGATCAACATTAGAAATAATAAATATATAAAAATATATACCAAGTGATAATGAGCTGCTACGAATGCCCCCGACCCTTGATTGTGTTTGATAGATTGCATCGCGTGATTTTTCTTATTGATGTCACATTGATGATTTAATAATAGTTAATGGATAATGGGTATGTTATGTGTCATTTAAAAGAACATAAATGTTATATTTTATAAATTTATTATGCCTGATACTCAAAGTTAGAGAACAAATCACAAAGAGCATTCTAATTTTCTTGACTCATTTTTTTGGCTTATCACATCGTATCTTCAATTGATTTGTGATTTTTAAACCTTAGTCGATGTGTATATCTTACACCCATGCTTCGACTCTGTAGCAGTTTTTTGACACTGTTTCTACCTTACTCGTCCTCTATATTAATGTCAAATTTGAACTGAAAATTCATAAATTATAAAAATTATTATATAAAACAAATCAATTACTCAAGCACGTTTAACAACATAGTTGTTTTTACTTACATAGAGTCGTTCGAAGGCTTCTTATTTGTTATTTTCATACATGTCCTTCCATTTCATAGGAACCGGGATGAGATTTCATGCAATGATTCTCAATTCACTTGATAGTTTAGAAGATTGCACCACATTTGTTGGCCTTCCCTTGTCCTTTATATTTTAATAGTTAACTTTTTTCCATCCGCCCAAGTCAACTTCTCAAGGCCCTTTCCATTAGTTGGACCACGTAGTCTTTTTGTCACGGTGGAAGCTACAATTAAAGGATATATTAGTTCATCGAATACAACTTATAATCAGGTGAGGCACTATAAAAACCATGATGTGAACACTTAGGTTGCTAGTATATGCAAGTATATGATGTGAACAATTAGACACTATAAAAACATGACGTGCACACCATGCGTTGAGGCACATATACTGCCACTGTACAAAACAAGGGAGTACTATATATATAAAGGTACTTCTTAGGACTACTAGTTTGCTGAATTTTCTTTAAGAGGAGCATTTTCTTTAACTAGAGGATCTGCTAGTTTGCTGATTACTTCAGATGCTAGTTTGATGATTACTTCTGTGCATTTGTTATACCTGGACTGATGCATCTTTTTTTAGTATGGTGTTATGTGATGAACTGATGGTATGCAATTATTAAACTTGCTATATTAGATTTGCGTAATTACTTTAGATGCGAATCAGTATGTGATTACTGATATGAATCAAGATTTTTTAGTATGCTGACAGTGTATGTTTCATAACTGGAGCATTCTGTCACACCCCATAATTCTGGCGTCCTCCGCCACTAAAACTAACTCGGGCGTGAGAAAGTAAAATACCATTCTTAGCATGAGACATATAAAATTAAGTCGCAAGATAAAAGATAATCAGTTCCAAAAGGTAAACCATCCAACTAAGCGATAAAAGATGCATCTCCATGATAAACTCAACATAAATCCAATCTTTTGTTAATATGAAACTGACTAATCTCCAACTGAATCTAGTGACATAACTGAATAATACCCATACAACTTTGGAACCGAATGGACCAATCAAAACCATAAGCTTTGTCTTAAAGTAAAACGAAGGAATGAAAAACTAAACTCAATCAATACACATAATGTAGAGCCACTCCAACTGGACCTCTAAGCAAGTCTCCAAATAAATATATGTTACTTCTCCAAATACTATTTCCTGAAAATTTGGTCAATGCACGAGGTCAGAGCCCCGGGAATGAATACACACTACTCCCTTCAAATAGGGTTCGTGAACCCAGATAGTAGCATTATAGGTAATAAATATCACAATAGAATATTTAAATTTAACGGGATAATTAAATGCGATAAATATAAATCACTAACTACCCGCAGAAATCCCCATTTATAAAGGCACACCAATATAATTTTTAATTCCCAAGTCCCACGATGTTAATTTAATTAAATTAACCAACTTTTATTATAGTTCTCACTTTTTATTAAAGTGTCACAGTTCCCCTTGGCAATCGCCCTCTGACCCGTTTAAACTGTCGGCCCTAACACATTATGTCTCCACAAATTTTAATACTCGTTTTTATCTTAGGTATTAATTCTCAATTTCTCAGTTTCACAATTTATAAATTACCCCACCCTTTTAATCGATGTGAGATCCTAAAAATACCCCTTAGTCCCATACCTAAGGGTCCCCAAGTTATCAATACGTCCTACCCTATGTATAGGATGAATTACTAACTTAAATCTCGAACTAGTCTCATGCCTAGGCTAGCGTAACGACGATAAAATATCAAAATCAGCCCACCCTCGACATAATAAAGTCACAATAATCTACCCTCACTAGTCCCATATCTAGAAGGCATCCTAAAATATAGGGAGAGTAAAATTACCCAACAACCCGTCATCACAATAGGTAATTTACTTATACCAACAAGTCACATATATAAGTACAGTCAATCAAAGTACCAAACTACGCACAATAGACCAATTCCATTAAATCTTAATTTAATTATCACCTCGTCATAAACATACTATTAATGTAATTTAATTATTTAAATTAAATATATCGCTACTTCATCATTTAAAACATCAAAATTCTAATTTCATTTTTTCAACACAAATTACATGAGTTATACGCCCCCAAATCCATTTATTTTAAAACTAGAAGTTGTTTTGCATGCAACCTACACCAATAAAACTCAAAATCACTCATGAATCCTACGTAACCAAAGGGTTATGAATATTATTCAGATTAAAAGATTTTATAAAAATAGCCCCACAGTTAGTGTCCATTTTTTCTAATTAAGTTACTAATTATTTTTAAGAAAACATGTAATTAAGTGTTTAGGCGACACTTAAAATGCATAATACTAAAGGAAAAGAATAGAGTATTCATGCCTATGTTAAAAATCTGATTAGAAATCTGGATTCCTCTCAAAAAATTAGTAAAGAAGTATTCTTGAATCAATCTTGATTACGCCCCAATTAAGCCACCCCAAAACTTGCGACAAAAACTTGATTATGTTGGAGGTTAATGAATATGGTTTAGAGGAAAAATATTTGGAAGTGTTTTCTGGTGAAAAACTTGAGAAAAAGTGATTATGAGAAGTCCCCCTATGGATTATTAACGCTATATAGTGATTAGGAGTCCTAATCTTAAACAAACTCTAATTAAAAACAACTTGCAGCGCACAATTTTTGTTGGGGTCGATCGATCGACCCCTAGCGTCGATCGATCAATCGCCCAGAAAACTTGACAGTTCGGCTTAAAAATTATAAGGGACAAATATTTTAAGAATTCATAAAAATTCGTTTTAACTCCGATTTTAATTCCTCTTGAAGTTTTATTCTTCTAAAATCTTAACCAACATATTTAACCAATAAAAATTATTAAATTCAAGAAATTATTTTTGTAGAATAATCCCCAATTAATTAATTAAATTAAATAATAAAAATACATGGGGTGTTATACATTTTCTATGTTAATACAGAATTTTTTATATCAGATCTGCATAATTACTTCAGATGCTTTTACTAGTTTGCTATATTAGCTATATAAAATTACTTCGTATGCATTAGCTAAATTTGAACTGATGCATACCGGAATTGATTCGTTAATATATAAATTGATTCATTATAGAAATTTATTCAAACTGCTTCATTACTATACAAGCTGATGCATTAGTAATGCAAAGTGAGTATACAATTATTTATGAGTATACAAACTTTTGTGGTACCCAAAATAGAGCATTTTAACTGACCAAATGGAGTATTTTATTTCTGGATTATACAAAACGAATTGTTTTAATTACTTTCCTCAATATTCACTCAATTTGCTAAGAATAACTTGACCTTTATATATGATAAATTAGACGGGGGAGGAAAACTTAAGAAGAAGTTGATGATTACTTCAGTCCTAAGAAGAGCTTGACCTTATATATATATATATATATATATATATATATATATATATATATATATATATATATATATATATAAAGGTACTTCTTATTAGATACATGCGTATATTTTCATTATCCGCTTTAAAACTTTCTGGCATGCAGATTATAAGGTGCTGAATACAGACTTTATGTTCAACCAAATAACTTAACCAACTCGAATTGTAAAATAAACTAACTTTGAAAATTTAGTCTCTTGACATCATAACAAATTCTTGGAAAGTTTAGTGCCCCCCCCCCCCCTTCTGTATATTTAGGTTGTGGATCCCACTGTTTCATATATAATTCAGTATTGATAGGAAATATTTTTCTATTTATTATCAATAAAGGTCAAATGGAGGAAACTTAACAATGGAATATTTAGGCTTTGGATCCCATTTGGCATACTTCTACTTCTACTTGTAGTATGCACAACTGATATAACACTTTTATAAACTAGTATAACACTGGTATACATTGGTATAACACTGGTATACACAACTAGTATACAAACCAGTGTTATACACAGTTGTGTATACCAGTGTTCAGAACTAATAGCACTGTTTGTATACCAGTTGTGTATACTAGTGTTATACGAGTTATGTATAACACTGTTTTGTATACCAGTTGTGAACATTTCATTAAAATTCGTTGATACCATAGCGTGTTTGATTACAGTTCGTGTTTTACCCAAACATCAAATAGCATACTCATAAGTCCTACATAGCGAAGCGATAACATACCAGTGCTATTAGGGGTTTCCATAGAAAAATTCATTGATGGAGTGGGATTTGAAGCAGTCGACAGAGTTTGATTGGAAATCATCGGTGGAATAAAAATTGAAGTCGCTAGTAGTGGGGGCTATAACTCGCCTGTTGAATTATTTTACGATCAACTCTCATCCATTTACGTCCAGGATGCATGCTGACAAACAATATATATTTCATGTTAAGATACATAACAATATGCCATAATCTTAGTACAATAACTACACATAAATAAACATTAACAAATGCATTTAAGTTAGAAAGGGTATAAAATTACTCAATATCACAACATAACTTAAATAACATGAAAGTCTAGGAACAAATGCACAAAAATTCAACACCATTTCACCACATCACTAAATTTACTCAATATCACAACATAACTTAAATAACATGAAAGTCTAGGAACAAAAGCACAAAAATTCAACACCATTTCACCACATCACTAAATTCAATAACATGAAAATCTAGGAACAAAAGCATAACCACATCACTAAATTCAATAACATTAAAGTCTAAGAATAAAAGTACAAAAAATCAATCTATGTCTCTATAATCATCATCATCGACGATATCTTCAGCATCACTATATTCAACCAAAAATACGTCTTCCTCATCGCTATCATCATGAATCAAATTGATTTCATCAGAAGCTACATCGTTTACATTAACAACATCAACGTCAACACTATCCGCATCAACATCATTCATATGCAATGACCCGATATCAACTTCAACAATTTGAACGTCAGATGGCTCGATCTCCTGGTAGACAGTGTCATTGGGGACATCATTTGTATATACACCTATTTCCACGTCAGGATCATACATGTGTCGATGTTGAAACTTTTTCACGGCTTTCCAGTTATTACCCAACTTTGTGTTGTTAAGATAAAAAACTTTCTTTGCTTTCACCATTAGCACATAGGGATCATTTTTATACCACCTACCATTCACATTAACGCACGTGAAATGGTCATCAATTGTATTCCCTCTTTCTTTCTTTTGTCTTCCTTGAACCAATCACACTCAAACAGAATAACCTTTTTACCTTTGATATATTCCAACTCAATAATATTAGTCAACACTCTATAAAAGTTTATTTTAATATCATCACGGTCCCCCATGATAACCAATATGCTATTTTTAGTTTGACGACGACTCTCATGATCCTTAGTGTGAAACCTAACTCCATTAACAATACAACTTGTATACTTCCTTGCTCGAACATCAGGATTGCATGCTAATGCATAAAGGTGCTTTGTATCTTCAAGAGAGTTTTGATGGAATAACTTTTTCATCCGTCAAGAAATACGAGTGAATTACATTATTAGGGTAATTTGATTACTTAATATCATATTAAACTCTTTGTAATATCTTACATGTTCTTCAAACCACTAAGGGAATTGATTTCTTTGTCGTTGTTTTAAGTTCAAAAGGATTTCTTTCATAAGCACCTCCCGAAATTCACTGCATAAAAATATGAAATATAAATTTCACACCCAAATAATTATAAATAAATAAATATATATATATATATATATATATATATATATATATATATATATATATATATATATATATATATATATATAATCATAAATTGAATATAAAGAATAAATGATTCCTTACATCAGGTATGGCTCCACCTTCTCGCAGTTAGAGTGAGTCATTTATCCCTCTTTCCCGGAGAGGAAGTCTTACGTAAATGCTCCAAAAGGTTGCACCTTTTGTGAGAACACATAAAATCCATCATCCTCTATCTCAAAGTTATAATTTCGTTCTTCACGATTGAACTTAGTTTAGATCCCTTTAAGATACATGGAACAAAATTACAAACACTCATTGTCAATGTATGCCTCCGCTATTAAGCCTTCGGGGCAGGCTTTGTTACGTACATAGCCCATAAGAGTGCTCAAATACCTATTCAAAGCATACACAAAGGCCGAATTTTGTGTTAAAAAAATATGTAACCAACATATGACAAAAGGAAAAATGAGAAAAAAAGAACAAACTATCACCTTTCAATTGGATACCTTATTCATGTGTTATTTATATAAAAAAAAATTAAGCTTCAAACTTAACACGTAGGCGTTTTAATCACTATGACACTTTTTCAACTTGTCATTTTGTCGAAAATCACATTTTAGCTTATTATTCCCTTTAATATATAAAATCATACTTTTCACATATTAAAGTCTACACACTTTATTTATGAGTTTTAACACTAAAAATTCATTTTAGTCAATATTTACACATTTGACACTTTACATTTCAAACTTAGTGTTACACACTTTAATTATGACTTGTTGAATAAAGACCCATACTTAGTCAATTTATTCGCACAGTCTTCAACACTTTTATAATTTATAATTTCCCCCAAAGTTTGCAAGAAGACCACACTTTCATATATTTACACTTTTAACCCCAAAACATAGTTTAACAAACTAAATAGTACACTTTCTACACGAAACTCCATTATCTCATTTCATAATGATTCATCAACATTAAAATCCCTAAATCTCATAAAAAGGCATATACGTACCAAGTGTTCTTCACATCAAAGAAATTATTTATTCACCTTAACACATGAGTTTAAAACATGTAATTTCATAAAATGCTTGCGAATAGTGGGCTGAAAATTATCCATTTTTAAAACACATTCAATCCTTCATTTTTAAGTGCACATTTTCATAAAAAATAGTAAAAATTACACTAGTAAGTCTATTAGTGCATTGAAAACCTTAATTAACATATTTTAAGCTTTAAATATGTAAGAAAAATCAAGCTAAATATAGGTTTACTATAAGACCCGTATTAAATATAGAAAATCACATTTTCTTCTAAACTAGATCTTTAAATCATGTAGTTCTTTAATCATGGATGGCTCTTTATACACACCTAATATCAACAAGATGCAAAGTACTCATACTAATATCATCATCAACTTAACTTAGTAAGAGATAAGTATTTTCCACCTCAAAATGTCCTCAAATAATGGTAGAGAAGATGGGTGACTCCCCCACCTCCAAAGGTGTCCCTAAAGGGAGTCACCATGTCCCACTCTTCAAGCTCAAAACCCCCTTTTACAACTCCCAAACCTCATCAAAAGCTTATCCAAAACTCTCCTTATAAGTTGTCCCAAAACTCCAAGGTGTTTTAATGGTGTTTGTGAACTCCACAATGGTGCTTTCATGGTGTAAAGATGGTGGGGAAGAAGAGCTACGAATTTAGGGTGAAGGGAGAGCTATTTCTTGGCCATGGTGATGAAGAAAATCTGATGAAAGGAGTGAGATAGAAATGGCCAACTCACTTTCCTTTCCATTTCTCTTATTAAACAAAAGGGATAAGTTAGCACCCTATGAGCCCATGGTTAAGACCTAGAGACTTCTATTTAAGTGAAAAACTCTTCTCAAGGCTCTTACATCTGATTTTTGTGAGTTGGGATGAGAAAATACAAGAATAAACTCACAGGTGACCCGTAAAACCACCTAAAAAAACCCAAAAATGATGATTTGGGTCACTTTTGGTACCATCCCTAAAAAAATTGAAAATTTTAACTTAAGAATCATATTCCTTGCATTTTTTTAGCTAAAAAAAATAATATTTACAATAGTCGTTTGGCCTCCTGAATTGTCTTATACAAGGCGTGTAAGAATCTGGACCTCCGTACAAAATATTTTTTTTCTATTTTTCTTCACATGCTAATATTCCTAATTTCTAGGGCGGGGTATTACATTCTTACCTCCTTAGGAAATTTTGTCCTCGAAATTTATGATCATCAAGATCAAAAATCATTCGTCCAACAATTTAATTCTAATCCTAAATGTCTTTAACATTATAGTCTAACCTAAAGATTTCCTACCATTAATTTGATACAACCACGGTGGATCCTGATGTATTATTGCTAACTCCTAAGCACGCCTATCATGTCCATCTAAACAATCCCTCAAAATAACTGATAAGCACCAAATATCATGCTAACACCCAAAGAACTCGTTATCATGAATTATTCCGAACATCAGGATTTACAAGCCTACGTGTCCTCAAACGATTTGGATCTTGCCTAGCCTAGGAAAATACACCTTAACATCAATAACTATACACATCAATAATTTCGAGATAGCCCTTTAATCTCAATGGTCCATCCGACTGATACCTCCTATGAGACTACACATTAAGCTAGAGTCATCCTAGGTGCGACAACTCAAATACACATGAGAGACTACATTCTCAATCAACAAATTCTATATAGAGTTCAACACTAGCATTTAATGTTCCATCAAGTTCTAATATTCATATCTTAGAGTCGTGACCTCAAATCCACGATATACATTATAACCAACTATACCGGTTAACTAGCGAGTATGTTAACCTAAAGCTATGAAGTACACATGTAAACTACATGCAACAAACCTCGAGACCATGCGTACACACCAATCGATGTAAAATAAATGTGCTTTTAAATATGAGAGTACTCATGTGTCGTGATGCATCAGACTCAACCCGGCCTATCCCGTATTACTATTGAGCTTACGTAACGTTATAGTTGAATACAAATTTCCCATCATCGGGATTAAAGAAGACACAATAAAATGCAATAGATCACACTACTTCCACGCCAGAATGAAACAATTGAATTCGGGCAACGAACCATGCCAAGCGAAGTAAGAACCACAATGTACACTTGAAGTCTAAAATTTCACCAACCTACACATGCGCTAAAGTCTTAGCCATGGCACGTGCCCTAGATTGAATCACTAATCACGACTACCCATTTTCAAAGGCAACGACTTGGGAACCGATTCATTTGGAAATTGAAACGCTAGGCTTCCCTCTATAAGACTGAGGTTAGTTTTTATCCTTCATATCAAATAGAAGTTATATTTATCATTTCTTATTTTTAGTCACTTACCTACCTACTCAAGACTCCACAATTCCCACATGCGCTTGCTAACTTTCAAACCTTGAAATCTTTCTCATATAGTGAAACACAGCACTCACATAATTTTACCCTATGAACCATCGTTACAATCCTTAGCAACGTCCTATATGATCCCAAATCATAACTATTGAACTAGTTATAATGACACCTCAATTTTTTAAGCATAATCCATGCCTAATACCTAATTATTCTGCTCACTAGAGTCATACTAAGTCACATGGATAGCACACGTAGGTGCTATAATCAAGCTTCACACTCTATTCCAATTGTTATTTCTAAAACCATGATGAACATCATCGTGTTCGAAGTCTCCCAAGTGTAAAATCTAGCACGTATAAACCTATTTTTTATATTATCCACAAGGGTTAGATCTCAACGCAAGCTTATCAACAAGCCATGGCGCTAAATCCTAAGTATTACCATAAAATTATATGACTAAATCGTACTACAACATCAACAGGTAGGGCATCAACGCAATAAATTTTCCAACGCTCCATGAAAAGGACACCAATTCAGTCATCTCTAACGATCATGCACATTTTAGAGTAGGAGCATTCACGATAAAATCCTACAAAGTATAACAACTGATCATGGTCGTTAATTTTTGTAGGGCCAAACACTAATCCAATTAATACGTGTTACACCAACTGAAACTCTTTGTCCTTGACATCATAAGAAATCCCCAAAGTTCAAAGGGAGACATCCTTGTTATCGTAATACACGAAGCACAATATAAATTTCACCATTACTAGGGAGTGTTTATCACTTGTATTAATAACTCACTATCTAATCCTTAGAACATATCTCTAAGACATTATCAGCATAGAGTCAGATGTTTGTCTACAACTATAACCCAAGATAAAACTCATCATGTCGTATAAATTAACCTCGTTGAACACTCAACTATGACAACTAACTTGTCTCACTCAATTATTAAACAAAAAGGGTAAGCTAGCACCCTATGATCCCATGTCAAGACCTTGATCCTTCTAATTAAGTTCAAAAAATCTTCTCATGGCTCTTACATCTAATTTTTGTGAGGTGGATTAAGACAAAACAAGAATAAACTCACATATGACCACCAACACCACCCCAAAAAATGTTGATTTAAGTAACTTTTGGTACCATCCCCCTAATTTTGTTTAAACTTTTAACTCAAGAACCATATTCCTTGCATTTTTAGCTAAAAAATTATGTTTACAATAGTAGTTTGGCCTCTCGAATTATCCTATACAAGGCGCACAATAATCGGAAACTTTGTACAAAATATAAAATTTTCAATTTTTCTTTCGCATATTAATATTCCTAATTTCTAGGGTGGGGTATTACATTCTAAAAAAACCATATTTACAATAGTCTTTTGGCCTCTCGAATTGTCATATACAAGTCGTGCAAGAGTTGGGACCTTCGTACAAAATATAGTTTTTTATTTATTTATTACCCTTCCATGAATCCATTCATATGGAATATAATGATAGTTGTCCTCGAGAAAATATTACAGGGGAAATAAAAACATTTCACAAGTTAATGCAAGAGGCAGAACGTGAATTGTATCCTAATTTTACGAAGTTTTCGACATTGTCATTTCTTATGAAGTTGTTTCAATGTAAAGATATGAATCAATGGAGTAACAAATCCCTCAACATGGTTCTTGATTTGTTCAAAATCGTTTTTCCTGATGGCTAGATGCTCCCTAAGTCTCACTACAAAGCAAAAAACTTGTTGCATGATTCGGGCTTGGGACATGTATCAATTCATGCTTGTAAAAATGTTTTAGAGATATTTAGGAAGGATTTAAATGATAGAGAACTATGTCAAATATGTGGGGAGTTCAGATGGAAAATTAATGATAAAAAGGCAAAAAATCCCTCACAAGGTATTATGTTATTTTCCATAAGCAACCAAGACTCCAAAGATTATTTATGTTGAAGAAAACAGCTGATGATATGAGGTGGCACAAAGAGAAGCATGAAGATAATGACAATGAGTTGAGACATCCAGCTGATTTTAAAGCTTAGAAGGAACTTGACAATTGGCATACATGGTTTTCACAAGAACCTCAAAATGTAAGGCTTCTACTGGCAAGTGACGGGTTTAATGTCTTTCATAACATACACCACTCATATAGCATGTGGTCGATTATACTTATGCCTTACAACTTGCCTCCTTGGTTATGTACGAAGGAACCATTTTTTATAGCGGGATTGGTTATTCCAGGTCCAACTGCACCCGATAAAGATATTTATGTATATCTAAAGCCTCTAATTAATGAATTGAAATCGTTGTGGGAAGTGGGTGTAGAGACACATGACACATCTACAGGAAATAGCTTTCAAATGCATACAACAATTTTATGGACTATAAATGATTTTCCTACATATGCTAATTTGTCTGGGTGGAGCACAAAAGTATACATGGCATGTCCAACTTGTAATGAACATACTTCTTCGCATAAGTTACGAAATAAGATATGTTACGTGGGTCAACGACGATATTTACCAACTGATCATAAATGGCGAAGGAGTAAAAAGTTTTATGAGTTGCCTAAGCATCGATTAAAACCTATGAAATTAAATGGGGATGATGTGTTGACACATTTCGATCATGTGAAAGATTGTAAACTAAGGAAGCATGGAGATAATAGCAAGAGAAAGCATACACCAGAAGAGTTGAATTGGACTAAGAAGAGTATATTTTTTTAATTGCAATATTGGCGAACAATAAAGTTGCATCACAATTTAGATGTTATGCACATTGAGAATAATATATGTGAAAGTGTGTTGGAAACATTACTAGATATTGAAGGGAAGGCAACGGAAACTTATAAAGAAAGACAAGATTTGGAGGATAGGAAAATACGAAAGAAACTACATTTGAATTCGCATGATGATGTGTATAAGATGCCACAAGCATGTTACACATTGCTTAAGTCAGAAAAATAGGTTTTTGTGAGTTTATAAAATAAATTAAGTTCCCTGATGGATACACTTTTAATATCTCCCGGTGTTAACACAAGTGACGGCAAAGTGTCGGGGTTAAAAAGTCATGATTGTCATATTCTTTTACAACGATTTCTTCCTGTTGGTGTTCATGGGTTTTTATCGAAGGATGTATATAAAATATTGGTTGAGCTTGGCAAGTTTTTTAAAGATTTATGTTCTAAAACTTTAAAAGTTGAAGAACTAGTGAGATTAGAAATCGATATTGTCCTGATTTTGTGTAAGCTTGAAATGATTTATTCACCAGCATTCTTTGATATAATGATCGAAGTAGCGGTTAATTTATCGCAAGAAGTTATTTATTCTGATGTAAATTGGGTAAATTGGCAATTTACTTAAAATGTAACATTTTTATGAAACAAAAATATTAAAAAGTGTTTTGACACATATGTAGAAAGAGTGAAAAAGTCCTTAAACGAAAATGATTTTTGGTTTAAGGTCAACATGTGTGAAAAAGGGACTGTAATGGAATATAATGATGTTTCCTTAATGAATAATAGGAAAATGGACGGTTAAGTCCAAGGCTTTGGCTTTGGCCCAAAAAAAGTAAATTAATGTGAACATTATGGAAATGTTGAACACATTGGTAAGATAATGATATTGGATGATGTCGAGTTAAATAATTAAGCAGGGCGTGAAAAACCCAAAAGCAACTGCTATTTACTTGGCGCTCGGTGCCGGGCGGTGAAATTCCATGAAACTGTGGATGTGTGTGTTATGATGGGTGTGTGTGTCGGTATATTCCCTAAAGAAAATTCTAAGTTATGAATTGAATATTCATGAAAGAGAAATAAATGAATGGTATTGATTCATTAATTTACTAAAGCAAGAATAACTCATTAAAGGTTTAATATTGATGTGGTAACATGGGATCGTTAAATAAGATGACTAAATGTTGTTTAAGCTACCTAATTATACTTGAATCATAATAAACACAAGCGTGTGTTATATAAACATTTCAAAGGAAAATGATTATATTTTTCTAAACACGGTGTGTGTGTACGTTGAATGCAAGTCCTATAAAATGGTTAAGGAAATCTGGCATAAGTTAATAAACGTTGAGTTAATCAATGTTTGAAAGTAAAGTAAGGTTTTTCTCTGACAAATATCATTTATTTCATGTTGTGAGTTAACGGGAAGGAATATGCTCGTTTTAGGCATAATGATACAAAATGATTATTTTGTAAAAATAAGGAAGTATATTGGAGTAAATAATGTTTTTGAATAAAACGGTTTAATACATTGGGATATGTATTTTCAAAGGTATATATATAGATATATGCGTACTTTCGCATGAATGTAGTGCAGCGTGTGAGTATTCTTTTTGCCGTTCATTTCTATACTACATTGTATAGTTCCCACTGAGCATTCAGCTCACTCCCTCATTTTTTTACCACAAATTGCATGCAGTTTCGTATTTTAAGTGTGTTATATAGGTAAGTATTTACTTGCATTTACATTAGTAGCTATGTTTACTTGTCCTTGGGGCATTTACCTTAGGTCATTGATTAGGCATAAATATTGTATATTTATCCCCTTAGTTTCGGTACCTTTGTGAACCTGAGTAGTGCAATTGATATGGATTTAACTCGTAACTATGATACTAACATTCGTTGGCAAGTATTTCGTATTTTGTGTTTCTCTTATGTGTTTTACAGGTAAAGTATGCAAGCGGTGCGAAAGAGAAATCGAAACATGAAAGAAAGGTTAGGAAGGCAAGTTCAAAGGCATTTTCGTAATTTTACAATCTGATCCTGGAGGTGGGTCCAATTGGAAAGTTGAAGATCTTGGAACAACGAGAATAATGAAAGAAATGGCACCCTAATCCGAGCTAGGTTAAAGAGTTATGATCATTTGAAGTTAAGGAAAAATCCAAGAAGAAAAGAAGGAAAAATATACTAAGTGATGAATTGAATAAATGAGACCCCAAAACTAGCAGAAATTCCAGAACCACACTGTGAACCGGTTCGGGGTCGAACCGGTTCGGGGTCGAACCGGTTCGGGGTACCTGTGAACCGATTTGGGGGTCCTGATGCGAGAATTTTTCCTTGACAGCTGATTGGTCCTAAGAGTCTTATATTGTTACAACTTCTTCTAAAACATATTTGTACGATGGTAGTGATTAAAGATTCATTCTCTCTATTACTATTCTTGCATATTATTCTCCTTGCACGATTTAAACAATTTGTAGGTTTATAATTATTCCTTTCATGTGTCAACATAGTTTCATCATGAATTTTCTCGAACGTAGTCAATTCATGCATAGTTAGGTTTAACACGTCCGGCTAGATTTTAAGGTCGGGATGCATGAACTCAATTCGATGTGATAATTGCTTGTGTATAAAATTAATGCTCTAAACTTAGGGTTTTTATGACCGTATTGCGTAGCGACACAACCATTGTAGATATTTGCATCTCGTTTGCTTCAGGTTAACCAGGATGCTTCATAATGCAATTCGAGTGTAGCTATCACAATACTGATTTACTCATCCTCTGATTATGTATGGTGCGGGCTTGAACCTCATATATGTAATGCTTGGGAGTACTAAATTCTTGGTCTAATTAATCACTTAGATTTACGATTAATTTTGTACAAGCAACACACTAGGGTTGAGGGATTGTATTCCCGTTCTGTTTTCCTCATCATATAGTTCACGTCTAGTTCAATCATCGTCAATATTTTAGATAATTTAGAGTAATTGCATTTCATTCATCCTTGATTTCTCTAGTTAATCATTTTCAAAATTGCATATAGTTGTACCTATTTCACCATTCAAATCATCTTTCCCTTTTCCTTAGAGTCAAAGTTAGGTTTCCTTTGTTTGTCCAACGTCGTTATAATTCTTTTGTCCTATTTCCCTGAGGATCGATACCCGACTTATCGGATTATTACGTGAGCGACAGGCTTGCACTTGAGCCTAGAGAGTACACACTTCTGAGACACGTTCTTAGTCGCGTCAAGTTTTTGGCGCCGTTTCCGGGGATTTAGGTAAACTTAGGATTAGATCAAGTTAATCTCAAACTTTGACCAAAAATTTCCAAAAATCCAAAAACATAAAAAAAAAAAATTAAAAGCACAAAAATATTCCACATCATCTCTCATAAGCCTGTTAATGCAAAATTTTGAACTCACTCCAACTCCCCATAATACACCAACCCACATTCACAAAAATTCGATAGTTGAGTATGACCCTGATAGCCCTCACACTCCTAACGCTCCACAAGTATGGGTTCCACCTTCAACACCATCACACTCGATTGCAAATAACACTCTGTTTTCCCTCTTAGGACACACTTTAGAGCACGCTCCGATCATACCAATTGAGGACACAGAGTCATTGGATGAGAGAGACATGTCACAACATGGTAGTGCAGCCGCCGGTGAGGAGGAGGCCCCATATTGCCCGTTAAGAGAAATCTTATATCCCGAGCGCACTGTCACTCCGGGATGAATTTTACTCTGGTATAATGCAGGGTAATTTCTCTTTAGGAATGGGATGATCCAGATACTTCCCACCTACCATGGAATGGATTCATAAAAGCCATATCTACACATCATGGAATTTGAGGAGGCGTGCGAGACCCTTAGCGATCAAACTTGCACAAAAGATGTGATTCACCTCAAACTCTTCCCATTCTCGCTAAAGGACAAGGCTAAGACCTGGCAGTAGTCTTTACCTACAAATTCGATTTCATCATGGAACGAGTTACAATCTAAATTTCTCAAGAAATTCTTTCCCACACATCGAACTAACTCCATCAAGGCTCAAATTCAAACTTTTCGACAACTAGAAAATGAGTCATTCGATCGATGCTACGAACGTTTTAATGAGTTAGTCACTTCGTGCCCTCATCATAGACTCGATAAACTACAGATCATTTTCTTCTTCCATAATGGTCTGAATATAAACTCCAAACAACTCTTTGAAACCATGTGTGATGGTCCCTTTGTCGACCTCGAAGCCAACGATGCTGAGCTTCACCTGAGGTATATCACTGAGACTACCCAAGCATGGGACACATCTGACCCTAACACTCATAATCGAATGCGTCAAGCGACCACCACTCCATCGGCATCCGGCATATTTCACGTGGAAAAGAATGCCATGATGGATAGCCAACTCGATTTACTTAAGAAAGGAATGCGAGAAATACTTGAGGTGTGTGCAAGAGGAGCAACTGGATCCATCTCAAACCCCGTCGAGAAGGTGTGTGCGATTTGTGAGGCGGGTCATTCAACAGAGGAATGCTCGATAATACCCGCCTACAAAGTTATGCTTCAAGAGCAAGTAAGTGGTATAGGAGGATTTAAGGTTAATTTCGGTGCACCACACGGGAATTCTTACAACCCTTCATGGAAAAACCATCCTGGTTTTAGCTATGGGCAACAAGATGCTTCGATGAATCCTAATTCACATGTTACCCCTCCTCCACCATCGCACTCTCAACAAGCTCCACACATGCAAGGACATGTGCAAGCACCACCACCTCAAGGGGCATATATCACTCCACCGCGGAGAAATCTCGTGGATGTGATAAACCAATTTACCAATACCCAGAATGCAACCAATTCTAAATATGATTGCATAATCAACGACATAAATGCATATATTTCAAAGATGCAGTCATCGTTGAGTATCCAAGAAAAGGACAAGTTTACTGCCCAGGGCCAAAGACCGCCCCAAGATCAAACTAGTGTTAGCTCCACCTCAACAGAACATCAGGAGCAATGTCAAGTTGTGACCAATCTTCGTAGTGGGGGAGTCATTGATTTATCACCTCCCCCACATGACGCAACTAAAGACAAGGAGATTTCACCCGACACGAAAGAGGCCGAAGTTGTCCCCTTGAAAGAGAGTGATAAAGAAGATAATAGAGAGACCGAGGTAGAAGTGAAACCACCCACCAAAGCACCGTTTCCTCAAAGGCTGGTTCCTTCCCACAAAGGGAACCCCGTGATGAAGTGATAGACGTGTTAAAGCAAGAAAAGCTAAATTTACATTTCCTCGATGCCATTAGAAAGATTCCAGCTTATGCAAAAGTCATCAAAGACTTATTTCTAGTAAAGAGAAAGATGAAGGTAAAGAAAAATGTATTTATAGCACATAACGTGAGCTCCATTCTACTTCATGATCTCCTGCCAAAATTCAAAGATCCCGAGGTAGCCACCATTTCTTGCATTATTGGAGAAAATAAAATTGAAAAAGCCTTACTTGACTTGGGAGCAAGTGTCAATATTCTTCCCTACGCCATCTATAAGAAACTTTATATGGGCGACCTTAAGCCCACAAAGATCATTCTTTAGTTAGCGAACCGAATCGTGAAGATCCCAAGAGGTATAGCTGAGGACGTGATCGTCCAAGTTAACACTTTCTACTTCCCGGTAGACTTTTTCATTTGGGACACGGAGCCCTCCTTCGCCTCGAGCAATCATGTTTCCATCATTATTGGGCGCCCATTCTTAGCTACGTCTACCATAATTATCAATACTCAAAATAGGCAGATGCAACTCACCTTTGGGAACATGACCTTAGAGACTAACATCTTCCATATAGCCCAACACACGGGGGAAGAAGATTATCTTCATGCGGTGAGCTTAATCGACGAGATCGTAGAGGAGTACTTTGAGGAAAATTATTATGGAGATGCCCTAGAGTCCTTCTTAGTGTCGAGCCACAATAGTGGGGGGACGTATACCGAATTTCAGAGGGAAGTTGAGGAGTTGAGAGAATTACTTGATGAGAGAGCATCGGACGAGGACGCGAGAGATGTAAGTTAGGTTTATCGATTAGAGGAATTACCGCCAAGGGAATCACGCATGGTTCCCTCCAGCGACAAATTTCCAACCCTCGAATTGAAAAAACTACCCTCCCATATTGAATATGCATATCCAGGAAAGAACGAGACATTTCCTGTTGTTGTCTCTTCTAGCCTAGACGAAGAGAAAGAGGGTAAACTATTAAAGATTCTGAGGAAGCACCAAAGTTCTTTTGGTTGGTGTATTACTGATTTGAAGGGGATAACTCCTTTGATTTGCACCCACAAGATCCACCTCGAGGGGGATGTCAAGCCCTCGAGAGAAATGCAAAGAAGTCTAAACCCCATTATAAAAGAAGTGGCAAAGACCAAAATCATTAAGTTATTAGATGCCGAGATTATCTACCCAACCTCGGATAGCAAGTGGGTGAGACCTATACAAGTCATCCCGAAGAAGTCGGGCATGACAGTGATTGAAAATGCTAAGGGGGAGCTAGTTCCCCAATGTACCATCACTGGGTGGCGCATTTGCATTGATTACCGAAAACTCAATGGAGGAACTAGGAAAGACCATTTCCCCTTACCATTTATTGATAAAATTCTTGAGAGAGTAGTGGGTCACCCTTACTATTGCTTCCTTGATGGTTATTCTGGATATAACCAAATTGAGGTAGATGTACTTGACCAAGAGAAAACGACCTTCACTTGCCCCTTTGGAATGTTTGCCTATAAACGTATGCCATTCGGCTTGTGTAATACACCCGCGACCTTTCAAAGGTGCATGTTGAGTCTATTTAGCGACATGGTTGAGAGAGGACTTGAAGTGTTCATGGACAATTTTAGCATTTTTGGCACCTTTTTAGATCTTTATCTGGTAAAGCTGGAAAAAGTACTTGCCCGGTGTGTGGAGAAGAACTTAATGCTAAATTGGGAGAAATGCCATTTTATGGTCAATGAGGGAATAGTTCTTGGCCACATAGTTTCATCCAAGTGAATTGAAGTTGATAGAGCTAAGATTGATGTCATAGCCGATCTACCCCCACCAAAATCGCTCAAAGACGTGCGCTCCTCCTTGGGCCACGCGGGGTTTTATCGAAGGTTCATTAAGGACTTTAGCGCCATCGCTAGACCCTTAATCAACCTTCTTACGAAGGACACCCCATTTGAGTGGACGGAAGTGAAATAACCCGTATTTTTATGCTATATTAATTTGGGGATTTATTAAAATTAACGTGAATGATTTATTTAATAAAAATCCGGAAATTAATTATGTTATAATTATTAACGTGATGAGAGTAAGTAATTATGGGAAACTTGTTGAATATTACTAATGAGCAAAGTAATATATTATATTGGTTATATTGAATGTCATGAGTGGATTAAATAACTATTTCGGAAATTTAAGTCGGGACGTGCCCGTGTCACGTCAGGACTAATTTTGTTAAATAAAAAGTGAATATTTTATAAGTTGTTTGTATGGTCATTTTGAGTGCGTCAACGCGTCCGGAAGGGTCGAGATAGTCAGAAAAGTGTACCCGGAGGTTTAGTTTGGGTCTCGGGGCGTTTTTAGGCCTAATTGGTACCCCGGGAGGGCAATTTAGTCATTTGACCTTTTTGGGTAATTAAACCCACAAAATTCAGCAACCTATATCAGCCATTTAGGTTAGTCTTTTAGGGTTAGAATATTCAGAAAACAAGTGACGGCCATTAGAGAAGAGAGGAGAGAGCTCCAAGGCAATTCAAGACCAAAAAGTCACCGGTTTGCACCGCCGCCACTACCAACGCGTAGATCGCGAGAAGGGGAACGCAACCACACCAGATTCATCTGCAAACCGGACTTTTGAAAATCCCAGGCAAGTATTTAACTTGTGTATTTTCATTAGTGCAATCTTCATATTAGTTTAGGATTGATTAGAGATGAAAACTGTGGAAGAAACCCCAATTTGTGTTAGGAAAATGCATGTAGTATTGATTATAATGAAATTCTGGAATCCTTGCCATGTAGAGGAATATAACCCATGAAATTTTGATGATATATTAGAAGGAAATTCTGGTAAAAACAGATTAGAACCTTGATTAAGAAAAAGTCTAGGGTTCTTGATGATTAGATGAATTTTGGGTTAATTATCCATGTTTAATGTTAGATTTACACATGCTTTACGTTGAAAACATCTGGTATATTGTTATAATGATATTAGTAGGATTTTTGGGACGATTGGAATGGAAAAACATGGTTTTGGATGAAGAAATTTGGTAGAACCCGTAACTGCATTTCTGCAGAATTTTCGCAGACCTGCTTGATCGATCGATCGAGCCTAGAGCTTCGATCGATCGATCGAGCCCCAGACCTCGATCGATCGACCCCTCCTGGCAGACTCTTATTTCCCTTATTTACTTAGTTAAATTAAATTATCGTGAAATGATTCTTGGGTATCCTTAATGAAATGTTTTGGGAGATAGGAAAGACCAGTAGGACATATGAATTAGTGTTGAGAACTTTATTATAAGACGAGAATCTTGTTTTTGGGATAATTATATAATGAACAATGAAACTACGTATTTCAAGTGAGAGAATGCGGCGAATAGCTACGATAGTAAATAGAGGTATACCTACTGAATTTTCCTACTTGGAAGGATAGAGTCAACGAATGTCACGTATTAAGTGAGAAAACCCTTTGAGTTAAGGTTAAAGATGAAACCTTATATGTAATTCTATAAATGTGAAATTAAGGATAAATGGTATAATTATGGGTGACGAGAAGAACCTATATTAATATGATAAAGTGGTATATTTATATGATTGTGTGTACATATGTTATATAATTGTGAAAATCATGCCCACGTTACTTGCTATCCCTGAGGTTACCGCGCTGGGACAAGTCTTATCTCGATGGGACCTTTATGGGGGATATTGACTTGTACCCTAGAAGATAGATATCTTGGGTACAGGCTATCGATGTGATAGTTCAGACGGTCCTAAGAGACGCAGGCATGTGCCATCCTCTTAGAGACTTGGAATCTATTCTTCGCCTCAATATTGTTTGTGTATTTATGTTAATACAATTCGAGAGTGATTTCGAATGTATTCCCCTTAATATGAGTGATATGGGGCTTTGGATAGTAGAGTATGCACGCACCATAGTTTTATGCGGGGTGCTGTTATTTTATATATATTATACGAGTAGTTAATATATATATGAGATTTGGAAATTTGAAACTGCCTACTGTGATTTGATAAGTAGGACATGGTTTATGACTCGGATAGTGAATACTTGTTTTGTGAAAGTATAATATGTTACTGAGAAACTTTATAAATTAATAAAAGCTAAAACGAGAGTCGTGCTGCTAATCTAGAAGTATTCTTTTTAAATAAAAACATTGTTCGGTTTTGAAATCTTATGAGTAAGTTAAGATAAGCTAAATTATTGGAAAGGTTAGTATGATAAAATTTGTTAAGAATAACCCTTGGGAAGGTTAGTGCGATAGGTGTGCACATTAGAAGAGAGGTGAGTATTTCTCAAGAGAGTGACGCATTAATATGTTGTTGCATTGGCCTGTATCAATTTAAATACTTGCTAAACGTATTTTAAAATCAAACACACTTTCGGGCTCTGACCGGTTTCTTTTTCTCTCTCTCTCTCTTGTATATATATGTATATATTTCAGGTGCCCAGCCACAAGGGCGTCTTTCTTAGGATCCCTTGAGAGGAACGTGTTGCAGCTTAGGTGGGAGTTGCAGGTCACTTGCGTAGACGGCTTCCTTTATTGACTCCACTTCTAGCATCCTCATTTATTGGGCATGTGTTGCCCTTTCCATTATCTCATTGTTATTGGGACATTTATATTTCAGTTATTTCCAGTATTGTTCTATGGGATTTATTCAGTTGGATTTGTGACTTTAGTTTTCATGTGTTGACATTCGATTGACGAATGTATTATATTATTTGGTTTATTGTGGTGTGATTCTTAATTGTAGAAATGTTGTTTTTAAATAAATAAATCTTTTTCTTTAATTAAAATTTGGAAAGTATGTATGAAAATGGTTTTGACACTTAGCTTAATTATTAGGGTGTTAAATTGGAAAATTTATTTTTATCGACAGTGATGCTGAGAATAAACCAACTGTTTACCTTGATTTAATTTAATAAAGGAGTGATCGCCTGGTATTTAATTAGGCGGGGTGTCACAGGAAGCATGCCATATCTCTTTTGAAAAATTGAAAATCATGCTTGTGTCCGCTTCCATCATGCAAGTTCTGGATTGGTCCTTACCATTCGAGCTTATGTGTGATGCTAACAATTATACGATAGGGGTTGTTTTGGGCATTAGAAAAGATAAACAGGCTCATGTCATCTACTACTCTAGTCGGACTCTTACCAGACCGTAACTCAATTACTCCACCGCAGAGAAGGAGTTGCTAGCGATAGTTTTTTCTCTTGACAAATTTCGGTCCTACCTTATCGGTTCTCCCATCACTTGCTCCACCGACAACGCGGCATTGAAATACCTACTTACGAAGAAAGACACAAAGCCACACCTCATAAGGTGGATCCTACTCCTACAAGAGTTTAATCTCTCCATTAAAGATAAAAAAGGAGTAGAAAACTTCGTTGTCAACCACTTATCACGACTTTTGTCCGGCGTACCTAGTGATCCGATACCCATAGATGAATTTTTTTGGATGAGCAACTCTTTGCCACCTCTTCTTTTCCCTGGTTTGCGGATATAGTGAACTACCTTGTCACGAGAGCCGTCTCTCCCGATTGGACACCATAAGATAAGAAGAGGTTCATCACTTGGTCGCGCATGTATTTCTCTAACGATCCTTTCCTTTTTAAATATTGCGTCGATCAAATCATCCGACGATGTATCGAATGATGAGATCCCGAAAGTCAACCAATTCTGTCATTCGAAAGCATATGGAGGTCACTTCTTGAAAAAAAAGATGGTCGCTAAGATTCTTCAACGCGGCCTCTATTGGTCCACAATTTTTCGGGATGTGAACAATTATTGCAAATCTTGAGATGAGTGTCAAAGGATGGGGGTGATTACCCGACAAGACATGATGCCATTAACCCCGATACTTATTATTGAGATCATCGTCTGCTGGTGTATTGAATTCATGGGTCCTTTTCCCCCATCTTTTGGTTTCCTATACATCCTTGTCGCAGTAGACTACATTTCTAAATGGGTGGAAGCCATTGCTACCAAGACAAATGACATCAAAGTGGTGATTAGGTTCCTACAGGAACACATACTTTCCCGCTTCGGTGCTCCAAAAGCGATAATTAGTGATAATGGCACGCACTTTTATAACAGGCCATTCGCGAAGCTCATGAGAAAGTATGGCGTCATTCACAAGGTTGGAACTGCCTATCACCCACAAATGAATGGGCAGGCTGAATTAGCAAATCGGGAAATCAAGAACATTCTTGAGAAGACCGTCAATCCCACCCAAAAAGATTGGTCACTTCGATTGAACGATTCACTATAGGCCAATCGTACCGCATATAAAAATCCACTCGGGATGTCCCCATTCCACTTTATGTATGGAAAACCTTGCCACAAGGCGTATTGGGCGATTAAGAAGTTGAATTATTGCATGGATAAATATGGTGAAGCTCCTAAGCTTCAATTAAATGAGTTAGAAGAGATACGCAATGATGCGTATGAGAACGTAAAAAATTCAAAGGAAAGGATGAAACTCGCTCACAATAACATTATTCGATGCAAAGAATTTCTTTCCGGATAAAAAGTGCTTATCTGTAATTCTCGGCTTCATCTATTTTCGGGCAAGTTGCAGTCACGATGGTCTGGCTTGTTCGTTGTAAAGAATATATTCCCTCACGGAGTTATGGAATTAGATGATTTAAAAGGGGGAAATACATTCAAGGTAAATGGAGAATGCCTAAAGCTATATCTAGAGGCGTGTGTGGACGAAGTCGACACCATTTGGTTGTCGGACCCTGTTTACGGGGTCAATTGAGCTAAAAATGAGAGGTCGTCGCACCCCCGAGTGTATGGGGAGAATTATTTTGTACAGTAGTAGTGTGTGAGTTAGGTTATTTAGGAGTTCGGGTCATGATTCACGAGAGGGAGCGAGTTAGCACACTTTTCGAGAGAGCTTGCGTATATTTCGAGGGCTTGGTTGAAGCATTTTTAGGGCACCCGAGGGTCTAGAATATTTCTAGGGGCTATACGCATGAGAGAAGGCATGAGAGAACACTTAATTTTTTAGAGAAGAGATAAATATAACCTCCAGGCCAGTAGCCTCCCCCGAACCCCAAGGTGAACCGGTTCGGGGGGCGAACCGGTTCGGGGTACCTGGCAGATTCATCTTCTCCCTTTTTTTAAATTCATTCTCTTATCCCCTCTTCCCTACATTCATTTCCCCTACGAGCACCCGGCCCCTCAAATCCGCCTCCCCAATGAAGCCCTTGACCTTTGTTTGATGTTTGTGTGTAATGGTGGTTGTTTACATTGTTTAGCTGCTTGCTCTACCCTCTCCATTGTAACACATGATTCTCCGTTTCTATAATAAAATTCTGCATTTCTGTTTTAATTTGTTTGTTTTATTTTTCCGCACTTTTAATTTTCTTTGAGTTAGATTTAGTCCTTTTTTCTTGAGGAAAATGCAAAAGTCTAAGTTGGGGGGGTCACAAGTGCATTTTTCTAAAACTTTATAAATTTTTAAAATTCCCAAAAATCTAAAAAAAATCATAAAATTTTGAAAAATCCAAAAATATTTTTCTTCAAAATAAATAAAAATTGGAATTCAAATTTTTCAAAAATATCATTAAAAGTCGGTTTAAAGTCTCAAATTATAAAAACACAATACACAAAGTCGAAATTGACCAAAGATGGAAATTGAGCAAAAATTGACGACTTAACGAATAAGTGTGGAGATTAACAACTCCGGTGAGATTCGAGCCTTTCATTTTTGTGAAATTTATAAATCAATCCGAGTTAATAATTAACTCAAAGTTCTTTTCAGTGGCCTAATAAGTCGTTGAGGTTCTCAAGTCTTTCACTTTGATCAGTTTTGAGAAATGTGTGTGATGTTGCCTTGAAAAATATGCCAAAGAAATCTCTAAATTAAATTCATCTCGAAACGCATATGGTAATGTAATTAGTAGTTTGAACAATAAATTAGGTCATCGTTTGTTACCCAAAAATATTGGCCATAAAAAAAAGTGTGAAAAATCATCCCTTTCTTAACCCAAAAGTGAGCAGAATAATTGTTCCTTTCGTTTAACAACCCGAAAAACCCAAAAAGCCCGGAATTGTGAAAAATGAAAAAAGTCGGAATTTAAGTCCGAAAAGTGCGGAAAAGGGGCAAGAAAAGAATAGCTATGCTCAACAAAAATAGCAAGGAAAAAATAATATATATATATATATATATATATATATATATATATATATATATATATATATATATATATATATATATATATATATTCGTCTCGAAATGCATATGTTAACGCAATTAGTAGTTTGAACAATGAAGTAGGTCATCGTTTGTTACCCAAAAATATTGGCCATAAAAAAAGTGTGAAAAATCATCCCTTTCTTAACCCAAAACTGAGCAGAATAATTGTTCCTTTCGTTTAACAACCCGAAAAACCCAAAAAGCCCGGAATTGTGAAAAATGAAAAAAGCCGGAATTTAAGTCCGGAAAGTGCGGAAAAGGGGTAAGAAAAGAATAGCTATGCTCAACAAAAATAGCAAGAAAAAAATTATATATATATATATATATATATATATATAGAGAGAGAGAGAGAGAGAGAGAGAGAGAGAAAGAAGAAGAAAATGAGCAAAAGCCTGGAAAAGCACTAACGGACATCATAAGCAAAGTTTTCCGATTCCGAAATTCTTAACCTTTTCCAATATGACCCAATACACCTTCAACCCGTAAAAGTCCTAACCGAGTCCAAAAAATTGCGAAATTGGTTACCGCATGGAGAGCTAAAACACCAAAAGATAATAAAAGAGATAAAAAATGTGAATTAGAGGCAATGTTCCCGTTTTCTTATATCCGTAATCCTTTTGTGAGATCCGATTACCATAAAATTTATGTCTTTCTATTTGTGTGCGTGAACTTATTTTCAATATATTTACTCTTATAAATCACGCATACCGAGAGAATCCACGTGATTCGTTGTGAGAGCATCACGTGAGATTTTGAAATCAAAACGAATTTTCGGATAAGTAACGTAATGGTCAATTAGTGGAAATTCGCGGTTAAATTTCCGGCTTCGCACACACGCACTATTATTTGAGACTCTTGAATATGATTTGATGATGACTATTTTTTGGAAAAGTTTGAATTATACAATTTTTGCGTATTTTAAACTTTCTTTGAGTCAAATTTTGTGGGTATATTCACTGCAAACCCTCATGAGACAACACTCGTCCTACTAGGGTAACCTAGGGGTTTAACGACTTATTGCATATGCTAAATGAAATCTCTTGCCCACGAAAAAGATATTCTATCCCAATAAAATGTTTAAAATAATTGTGACTATATTCCTTTTTCTTTTACATTGCTCGGGACGTGCAAAACTCTAAGTTAGGGGGGTTTGATTAGGCATAAATATTGTATATTTATCCCCTTAAATTTGGTACCTTTATGAACTCGAGTAGTGCAATTGATATGGATTTAAATCGTAATTATGATACTAACCTTCGTTGGCAAGTATTTTGTGTTTTGTGTTTCTCTTATGTGTTTTATAGGTAAAGTATTCAAGCGGTGCGAAAGAGAAATCGAAACATGAAAGAAAGGCTAGGAAGGCAAGTTCAAAGGCATAATCGTAATTCTGTAATCGAATCCCGGAGGTGGGGCCAACTGTAAAGTTGAATATTTCTGAACAACGAGAATACTGGAAGAAATGGCACCCTAATCCAAGCTACAGTTGAAGAGTTATGATCATTTGAAGTTGAGGAAATATCCAAGAAGAAGAAAAATTATAAGTGTTGAATTGAAGAAATGAGACCCCAAAACTAGCAGAAATTCCCGAACCACACTGTGAACCGGTTCAATGTACCTGCGAAACGGTTCGGGGGTCCTGATGCGCAAATTTTTCCTTGATAGTTGATTGGTCCAAAGAGTCCTATATTGTTACAACTTCTTCTAAAACATATTTGTACGATGGTAGTGATTAAAAATACATAGTTTTTCATAGTTTTGATCAGTTTTTAATAGAGAGAAGCGTACAAGAACATCCCAGAAAGATAACTTTGATTTGTTGATTCAAGAGTGATTAATTTCGAGTTTGATTTCAAGTTTTAATATAAAGTTTCATTCTCTCTATTACTATTCTTGCATATTATTCTACTTGCATGGTTTAAATAATTTCTAGGTTTATAATTATTCCTTGCATGTGTCAACATAGTTTCATCATGAATTCTCTCGCATGAAATTTAGTCAATTTATGCATAGTTAGGTTTAACAAGTCCGGCTAGATTTTTAAGGTCGGGATGAATGAACTCAATCCGATGTGATAGTTGCATGTGTATAAAATTAATCCTCTAAACTTAAGGATTTAATATGACCGTATTGCGTAACTGTAGACACCCTATTTTGTTACCCTTTAAACTCTCTTAAGGTCCCTAGCACCTCCCTTCATCACTATAAACCCAGGTCATACCCCGAGTACTGAACTAGAAGCCATCGGGCACTGTCAGGCTCCGTTTGACCGTAAGTCAAAGTTTTCAGATCGACCGAGACTGAATGAATATTCGAACGGACCTGAATTCCCTTTCCAACGGTCCATCTCGTGCACGATTCCGACTTACCATGTGGACGAACGACCCATTTTCCCCAAAACCTGATTTAGAGGCCACCGGACGCTCCCATGCTCAGTTTGACCTAAGTCAACTCTTCAGATCAACCGAGACTGAATGAATCTTCAAAGGGCACTAAAAACCCTTTCCAACGGTCCACTCCGTACACGATTTTGACTTAAGATACGGACGAACGATCCGTTTTACTCTAAAAGGTCACCAAATGCTTCCAGGGCCCGATTGTCCAAAGTTAGCTCCCCGAACTAGATCAAACTCTTTGGAATGTCGAAGTAAATCTCCTAACCTTTCCAACGGTCCACCCCGTGTGCGATTCGGACTTACCATGCGGACGAACGATCCGTTTGCATCCGACGATTCCCCGTCCAATGGACCGACGAATGCTTTCGAGCCATATTTGACCCAAAGTCAACTCCCGAAATCGGGAGTGGTCTAAAGGATTTTCAAAGATATCTGAATTACCTTTCCAATGGTCTGCCCATGTACGATTAGGATCAACGGTTTGTGCGCTACGGCCGATTTTCGGAAAAGGCCTAAAAGACATTGCCAAACGACAGGTCCCAGACCCTTCCTATCGGTAGTGTGCCTAAACGCACATGACGATTGGCAGGACCAGTGCTATGCCAATCGGTAATGCCCTGGTCCTATAAAAAGGAGGCCTTGGCCTCATTGAAAGAGGAGCCCAGATCAGAAGCATATCACTCTCAGCAAATCCAAAAAACCTCTCTCGAAGTCAGCACGATTTCCACATCAAAATCCCTTTCCAACCTTAACCTTTCATCATCCTTTTCATCAAACTTGGTGAATTAACCACTCTCCATCATCATCCAAGTGAAAGGGATGCTCTCCAACATTCAAGATCAAGCTCAAGATCTTCAAGAAGGTCCAATTTTCTCAATTCTCTCCTTAAATTCTCAAAATTTGCATTAACTTATTTTATTACTTAGCACTTTTATTCTCTCATCTCACATATCCTAATATTCTTTTATTTAGTATTATTGCACATCTCATATTTTCATACAAATAAAAAAAATAAGAAAAAGAGGGTTCGCTCATACATTCCAAACGGGAATTCTCATACTTCTCTTACACTTTTCTCACAACTAGAACAATTTTATAAACACACACACATACACACACACAAAAATAAGAGAGTCCCTGGTTGGATTTATGGGATAAACCCCACCCCTCATTTTGCATGCGAACTACATGGACTTTGATGCCTCTATAGGCTACGTAGGCATCTCGGGGTAAAATTCGAGATTGGAGTCCTATTTTTACTCTTTCTTTCATCTCTTATTCTCTCAAAATTCAATTATCCTAGGTTACATATGTATACATATATTTGTTCTTAGTGGCGTATTATCCCATATGCGTTATCGTTCCATCGTAATGATCAACGTAAGGATATTCGCATAAATCCTATTTTCTAATATTTTTATACCTTCCTACGGATGACTCGCTTTACCTCTTCCATAGTACAAGTCGATAATTCATATCTCCACTATATATACACATGCACACATATAAAAGGGAAAATAAAGGAAAATAGAAAGAACCCATGAGAGACCGTAAGGGCGGAATGGGTGCCTAACACCTTCCCATTTCGTAACTTAGCCTCTGAACCCTTTTCGAATCATTTTGGTTTCGTATGCATCAGTATGTCTTTGGATGCTGTCCTTAGAGATGGCTCCCTTTCTTTTGTCTGTTTTGAGTAAAATAGATTGGAGACTCGATCTCTCTACATTTTTCACCTCACCCAAATCACGTCGGTCAAAGCGCTCTCGAAAGGGACAGGAGGGACCTAGGATCCTCCCTCACGCTGTCCGCCCGCCGCGAGGATTGGGGATGGCCACAGTGGCGACTCTGCTGGGGACTCATGAGGGCTAGACTCTGTTTACATGGGTGTTATGTTTGTTTATTTTTTCCCCCATTTTTGCATGTTCCCCTTTTCCATGTGTATCCCATGCTTATGCTTCTATTCACACACTTGTAGAAAATTCTCCATGTACACTTCGCACCATGTGCATCTAGGGTCACATATATCCACATGTTGCACGCATCACCCATCCATACTTGGTGTACCATTGATACTTGTACTTTGCTCCCTGTTGGCATAATCAAGAAATACATTCTCATATGATACTAATAAGAGGATCATGCATGATTCACACGACATCACCAAAGAGCATTGTGATTGACCAAATTTTACCCAGTAAATGGAGGGTCACTTCGTGATGGGTGCTGGTCCGGCAGGGCGCAATCAGCCTAAGCGATATGACTCTCACCTTCCAATGGCCAAATACCTTCGACGTATATCGAACGGTTCCCCCGCATCGTACTACTTAATCGAAGTCATAACGGGAGGTATATTGCAGGGGATTCATTCACGTACGCCGAGTATATCAAATTCTCTCTCACACGTACCGTCCCCACGAGGTATATAGTGAGGCGATTCACGTACACTCAGGTATATCAAATGGCTTGTCCACATGTACCGATTGCCCACAAGGACAAGACGTATATCGTGGAAGTCACGCCAAAGGTGGGAACCCTTTCTGAATCACCCAACCAACTTCATACCCGCATATAGGTGTCAAGCCTAGGACACACATATAAGATTGTCGGTTTTAACCCGAAACTCTGCCGTAATTCCGGGTCGACCTGTCGCCTGAATTTTCGCTCATTTTTAAAACGGGACCCTGTCCGTGAGCTTGGTCACAAGTCCAGCCATAGCTTTGCATATATTACAAACCCAATTTTTCCAGGCTCGGGTCCCGTCCGGCATTTCATTTTGCATTTAGGAGAATTTATACAAGTGAAAACATAATAATTGTAATAATCATGCTGAGACCGTCTCTCATTTCTTTATAAAAAAATCCAAATTTTTTTTCCTCTCTTTATCAAAAAGCCAAAATTATTTTGTCTTCCAATCTCAAAAAGAAAAAAAAATGTCAAAAATATTTTCATCCCTTTTTCTCAAAATAAATCCCATTTTTACACCTTCTTAGGTCGATCGCAAACCCTTGGCCTGGCTCCTTATTGGCTTCGATCTTCATTCGAATCGCCCCGTAGCTCCGTACATTCCCCTATTACTTCTTTCGAGTTCGGTATCCATTCTCTTTCCATGTAGAACACAGATCAAGTCCCCGATGTGTAGCCGAATCTGACGGCAGTCCTAGCTCAGCTCGTATCCAAGATTGATAACCTCCAAACTGAGGTCCGAGAAATGCTACGAAACCAGTTTCTTGTTCATCAAGAGCCCGAGGCCCAATTTCCTCACGCTATGGGTCCACCCGAGCCTATCTTGGTTCCCGAAGAGCATCAGCATGCTCCACGTGCCCCCTGCTAATGGGCCACCGCCTGCCCAACTTTCGACGTCGAATCATGCCCAACATGGGGCTAATTTACCTATAATCATTGATCTGAAGGAAGAAGAGCTGAACAAAGTCAAAGAGGACCTCAAGATGCTTATAAAGAAGTTTGACCAAGTCAGAATCTCGAGGAATTATTTGGACTACACCCACATGTCTCCTTATCCTAAAGTGAGGTTACTCGAGAAGTTCAAGATGCCAAATATCGAGAAATTCGAAGGAAGTGGGCCCCTGATTGTTCATCTCTGTAGCTATCACCGTTCCATGACTCTACTAGGGGCTTCTGAAGAAGTGATGGCCCAAATGTTTCAACAAACTTTGAAGGATAGCGCCCTCTAATGGTTTTTATTTCTTAAAGACTCCAGAATTCGTAGTTGGGAGGATGTGGCTCGAGAATTCATATCGCAGTACAAATACAATGAGGAGCTTGAGGTCATCCACCGTAATTTAAAGATTCTCAAATAGAACTCTTGGAATCATTCAGTAACTTCATAGCCCGATGGAGGGAAAAAGCAGCAACCGTGACCAATCGGCCTTCCAAGGAAGAACAAGTCAGCATAGTGAAGAATAGCTTCTTACCCCATGTCCAAGCAACGATGGGAGGACAATACTATCCCCATTTTCGAGCTCTCAGAGAAGAAGGAGTAGAAATGGAGGAAGGTCTTGCTAAAATATATGTCGAACCAAAGAGGGTGTCCAGACAATTCACCCCCATAAAATATGATAAGATTGCTAGTGCTGCAGTCTCAACCATCAATAACATCTCTCAACCAACCACTTCATAGGCACTAAAAAATTGCTCTATCTCGGTCCAAAAGGAATACACCGAGCTTCATGCTCCTCTCTCCAAAGTCTATCAAGCCTTGCTAATCCGAAACCTGATCAAACCCTTGGATCCTCGCCCATTGCCAAATCCACTCCCAAGAAACTTCAAGGCAGATGCTCATTGCGCCTTTCACCAAACAGTTGGCCATACCACTGAACAATGCTTTCATCTTCGAAACATAATCCAAGGTCCAATTGATCGGGGTACCATCGCCCCACCAGCCAATCCTAAGCCTACTCACAACCCACTCCCAAATCATGCCAATGCCATCTTTCTAGAAGAGAACCCAGAATTCAATCCAAATCACACCCATATACTCTCCTAAACCTCTCTAAATTTTCCCATATTTCATCATACACCCTGCTAGCCTCGCTGATCAGGAACTGTCACTCCTTACCAGAGCATGCATCGTCGTCCGTACCAGTTCCAAAAATGAAAGTATGGAATTATCAGAAGTCTTAAACCAACTCCTAGAGTTCGAGATGAAATTTCCCTCACAGACGATCATTGATTGCCAAAGGTTCAGTACGCTGTTCTTGGAAGCACGAAAATGGGCTCGAGAGTTAGATAGTTGGGTAGTACCGATCGATGAAGTCATCCTGGATGATGTTGTCCAGATTATGGCAGAATTATTCAGACAAACCAACAACATTTATAGTAACACCGAGTTAGTCGATGCTTTGAAGCTATAAGGGCGCCTGGTCCCTTCACACTTACACATCCCCATCGATTGGGAAGACCTGTATGAAGAAGCCGTTGAAGTTGTGGAATGTATTGACTTTACGTGTAAAGATAGAATTATTTCTACTGGATGGGCGGGAGAATTCGAAGATTCAAATGAAGAGCAAGCCTCAGAGAAAACTGGCTCGGTAGCCGACATGTGTGGTATGATATCATTTGAAGAACTTCTTGGAGAAATAAGCAAGGTAGCGAAACAACCCGAGGTTGAAAAGGAAATGGGATTCATGTTCTTCCCTTCTTTAGTAAATCACATGACCAGATCAGGGAGGCATTACCAGATTCCAATCTCATTACCAGCAAATGACAAGGGGAAGGGCGTGGAAAATCATTTTATGCCAGAGATGACCCTCGAGGAGAGCAAGATCCTCGATCAACTAAAGAAAACTCAAGATAACATCACTCTATGGGGGCTTTTCATGTCTTCTCACCTACACAAAAATGCTTTGATCAAGTTTCTCACTGGACCCACAGTTCCTCCTTCTACCACACCAGAAGAAGCGGTAAATTTGGTTGGATACTTGATCTCTACTCGAATGCCATCCTTTTATGAAGAAGAAATCCCTAGGATTGGGCCAAACCATAATCATGCACTTAATATCTCCGTCGAAGTTATGGGAAAGGTTGTACCAGTCTCTCTTATCATAATGGATCCCCCTTGAATGTCTACCCACTGAGAACCTTCAAATGTTTAGGATTGAAAGAAAGAGACCTCGCTCCAACCTCCGTTGCTGTGTGTGCCTACGATAATGCCTGTCGGGAGGTGATGGGATCCATAAAGCTTGTAATAAGGGTAGGCCCTATAAACCCTATCGTCGAATTCTATGTTATTGACATCCCAGCTTGTTTCAATATGTTGCTCGGACGACCTTGGCTCCACAGTATCAAGGGTGTTTCTTCCTCACTATATCGGAAATTAAAATTCTTTGTCGACGAATAAGTCATCACCATTTTGGGTAACGACGATAATGTCGAGGGTGCAAGTACCACAAGTCCAATTCTTGAGATACAACGCTGATATACCCAAGTATGACCTCGGCCTGGAGGTGCCTACCTCGGCCGAGATGAAAGCCGAGATGATGGCCAACCCACCAGTGCATCGGGGCCCACGATATCATCCCTCGGCCAAGTCTACCTCGGCCCAGGCCGACACTTCCACATACACCCCCCCGGGGACACTTCTCATATCACAGACGTCAACATCAACCCCAGGTACCAAGGAATAGTAACCCTGGTCAACAGTAGGCCAAGATGACAAGAAGCTCTACATTCACCTTCAACATGAACCTTACCTCGGAGGAGGCCGAGGTTACCAGAGGCATCGCTTACCATCAACACGCCAATGACTCGGCTAAGGCAACCACGGGCATACACCTCGGCTGACATAAAGCCGAGACATCCCATGACACCTCACGGATTGAGCGGACGACCAACCCTTATAGCTCGGCCTCTCCTAGGCCGAGGCCATTCACCAACATGACTACCAGGCATCTGTTGACGTTTGGATAAGGACACCTGGGCATAAATCAGTTATAACAAGATTATTCCCCACACGTGGGGGAATATTTCATCATCATTATCTACATGTGGCCATGACAGGTGGCACATCCCCATTGGTGAAGAAACTACGCACATGCACATTACATGCATAGGGGGTACATTACACCCCCTAGGCACTATATAAAGGGATCACCCCTACCTTGCAAAAGGATCCAGGGATAAAAACCCTAGCAAAAACTGTCTAAATATACACAGTAGAGAGAGAGAGAGCTTGAGAGGTTGTAACCATGGCCATTAGTGCCTTCTTTCAGTGATATTACTCTCACACACTCACCGTGGACGTAGGCCACATTGGCTGAACCACTCATATTCGGGAGTCATTCCTCTTATCCTCACCTCATTCTTACCTTATTCATATAGATGTGTTGCCATTGTTACACCTGTATTGAGCTTGCAAACACCTCACCTGGTGGTGCTGATTTTCAGCATCATCATTTTGGCGCCGTCTGTGGGAATGAGAAGATATCTCTTCCTCTTTTCCTGCTTAGCCTGACCAGAGATTCTGGTGGTGAACCAGAAACCACCCCTTGCGTGGAGCTGTTTCACCATTGAAAGAGATCCTTTAAGGTATTAAGCTCACCTGCTACTCAAAGTTCTATAGTGGTAACACATGGCACCAGACTTGCCACCGCCTCTTTCGCCGCCCGGAGGTGGAGGAACTAGCTCCAGTCAGGTTCCTCCCCAGTCCGAAATGGCGGAGGTGGCAGCTGCCTTGAAATCTTTGGCTGCAACACAACAAGCGATGAAGGAGCAATTTGCATAGCTCAGCCAAACCATGATGATGAGACCACCCGGAGTCTCGCCGGACATGATCACCCCGGCGGCAGTTCAACCCCAACCGGATGCCAGGGGACCACCCCAGGCACCGATGAAGGACCAACCTGCACCCCCGCGGAGAAGGGATGTTGCTGACCCTAGGCGCTTGCGCCTGGGGAGGCAAAGAAACCCATGCCCGGAGGACAGGTATGATGACATAGGAGCAGAAGAGGCCCCAGAGGACTGCTGGGAGCCATATGAGGTGTCCGATAACACCGTACGACCTCTTTGGCAAAGCCAAGGATGTGTCGGCCAAAGAAGAGATGAGGCACGGCAGAGGGGGTCGGCCTTCAACAGGTTGAGCAGAGGCTCGGCCTTCGAGAGGCTGGGACCCGTTAATGACCTAAGACATAGGCTATCAAGGTCAAGGAGTGCCGCAGGCTCCCAAAGAGGGGATAGGCAGGCTCGGCCAGATCAAGGCCGACTCATGGAGAGAAGAGCAAGGGAGCAGGATGAGGTCAACAGTCAGCGGGTCGCGACTGGGGAACCCTCTGTCCACCGAAGATAGGTGGCAGGGGATAACCTCGGCCAAGTTGATGAGAGAAGACTATGGAATGACTCGATCCAACGTCTCGAGGAGAAGATAGGGGACCTCATAAAGAGCAGGGACCCCATACAGAGGGGGTACACGGAGGGCTCACCGTTTGTGGCCAGGATAGTGGGGTTCCCAACCCCAGCTAAATTCAAACCTCCTGTGGTGACTCCTAAGTATGATGGCAGCACTAACCCAGTGCACCACATCGAGATGTACCAGTCAGCCGCAGATATTTACTCGATACCTGATGAGATGAAGTGCAGGGCCTTCTCGGGCACCTTGACAGGGGCAGCGCATAGCTGGTTCACCTCTCTTCCGAAGAACTCGATCGAAAACTTCAAAGGCTTGGCCGAGCAGTTCATCCACAACTTCTGCTTTGGGGTAAGGCCCCAAAAGAAGACCACCCACCTCCTATACGTCAAACATGCTAAGGGTGAAAGCCTGAGAGACTACATAGCAAGATTCAACAAGGAGAAGTTAGAGGTGGAGGACTATGAAGAGAGCATAGCCATGACCGCCCTTATAGGAGGTCTTAAGAAGGGAAAGCTACTATAGAAGCTGGCGGAAGACCCCCCCAAGTCTATGGCGGAGCTGTTGTCCACTGCAGAAAAAGTGATGAATGCGGAGGAGGCGATGTCCGCCAAATACGAGGAGGAGAACCGCGGTAGCGCTGGGAGGTCCCAGGGTAAGAAAGAAGGGAAGAAGCGGTCAGCGGAGGACAAGTTCGCTCATTACACTCCTCTGACTGTGAGCTGTGAGCACATCCTTAATGAGATTAAGACTGACAGGGCTCTGCGGTGGCCAGAGAAGCTGAAGGCCCCACCGCATAAGAGGAATAAAAACCTCTGGTGTGAGTTCCATCAGGATCACGGCCATGTCACAGACAGATGCTTCACCTTAAAGGATGAGATTGAGAAAATGCTGAAGTCTGGGAAGCTGAGAAAGTATGTGGACGGCAAAGCCCCGAAAGCTGGAAGAGAAGACCCCAGGAAGAGGAGAGATGACAGGTGTCGCGGCGATGCCCCAGTCAGAGGGCATGATGATTCAGAGGGTGATGATGGAGATGACCCAGATCTCCCACCGAGGGATGACAATACCCCAGTGAAGAGGGTAGGAATGATCTCCTTTGGTGTTGGCACCATATGTGGGGGATTCGCAGGAGGCGGCTCTGAGGTAGCGGATAGAAAGGCCCATGTAGCTGAGGCCAAGTCGGTAGCCAGACCAGAGGTTGTGAACCTGACGTCTTCTGACGCGGTGCAGAAGAGAACGAAGGTGGACATGGACACCCTAGTGGTAGGTTTCTCCCGGCTCGACTTCAAGGGCATCTTAGCCCCCCATGATGACCCCTTGGTCATAACGATAAGGGTGCATGGGTGCGATGTAGGGAGAATCCTCATAGATGGGGGAAGCTCAGCATATGTAATGTTCTGGCCTTGTTTCAAGAGCTTGGGTCTTAGCAGATCAAGGCTAGTGCCATACCACCACCCCTTGATAGGCTTCAGTGGTGAGAAAGTGCACCCATTAGGCATGTATGAGATGGATGTGCGTATGGGGGATGAGTGGCCCAAGAGGCTGACTAAGAAGATAAACTTTTTTGTGATGGACGAGAATGTCTACTCGGCCTACAACCTCATCATCGGAAGAGTGGCCCTCAAGGAGTTTGAAGCCGTGCCATCAACGGTCCATCAAATGCTAAAATTCCCGACCCCGTATGGGGTAGGGGAAGTGCAAGGGGATCAGACCACGGCACGAGAGTGTTATTTCAACTCAGCGGAAGAGAGGGAGGCCCATAAGAAAGCAACCGCCACATACAACATAGACACTCTTGACCCGAGAGATGAAACAAAGCTAAAGAAGGGCGAGGCCGCGGAAGAGGTAGAATCCATCATCCTCAACGAGGACGAGCCGGAAAAAACCGTCCAGGTCGGCAAGGCCCTAGAACCAAAGATTAAGGAAGAGTTGGTAAGCCTTCTCAGGAAGAGGCAGAGTGTCTTTGCCTGGAACCACACCGACATGCCTGGTATAGACCCTGAGGTCATGACCCACAAACTCAATGTGGATAGGGATGCCAGGCCAATCAAGCAGAGGAGAAGAATTTACTCCAGAGAGAAATATGAGGTCATTCGGGAAGAAGTGAAAAAGTTGGAAGAGGCCGAGTTCATACGAGAGATCACCTATCCAGAGTGGCTCTCAAATGCAGTGATCGTGCCTAAGGCCAACGGAAAGTGGCGGATGTGTGTAGATTTCACAGACCTGAATAGGTCTTGCCCGAAGGACAGCTATCCCCTACCTAGGATAGACCAGATGGTGGACGCAACAGCAGGGCACGAGCTCATGAGCTTCATGGATGCTTATTCAGGTTATAACCAAATCTTCATGGACACCGAAGACTCTGAGAAGACAGCCTTCATCACTAACAAGGGGACGTATTGTTATAAAGTGATGCCCTTTGGTCTGAAAAATGCGGGGGCAACATATCAGCGTCTCGTCAATAGGATGTTCGAGGAACAGATAGGTAAGACCATGGAGGTATACGTGGACGATATGCTAACGAAGAGCCTGAAGGCATGTACTCACGTGGCAGACCTTGAGAAGACCTTTGATGTCATGGATTCATACAGAATGAAGCTCAACCCGGCGAAATGTGTCTTCGGTGTAGGAGCAGGGAAATTTCTGGGGTTCATAGTTAATCAAAGGGGGATTGAGGCAAAGCCTGAGAAGATCAAAGCATTGCTCGACATGAAGACCCCTAGGAGTATCAAGGATGTCCAAAGACTTACTGGAAGAGCAGCTGCCCTGAACAGGTTTATTTCCAGGGCAACGGATAAGTGTCTTCCATTCTTCAAGATTCTAAGGAAGGCCTTCCAGTGGGATGAAGAGTGTGAAAAAGCCTTTGATCAACTCAAGTCCTACTTAGGATCTCCCTTGCTGCTGTCCCGGCCCATTGCAGGAGAGAGGTTGTTTGTGTACTTGGCAGTCTCTGAGTCGACTATTAGCGCGGCCATCATACGAGAAGTAGGTGGAGTTCAGAGGCCTGTATACTTCAACAGTAAGGCCCTACAAGGGTCTGAGCAGAACTACCCCAGAATGGAGAAATTGGCTTATGCTCTTATCCATGCTTCAAGGAAAATGAAACCCTACTTTCAAGCTCACTCTATGATAGTCCTTACAGACTCCCCACTAAGACAGGTTCTGCACAAGCCTGAGAAGTCCGGGAGATTGATGGCCTGGGCCATTGAACTAGGGGAGTATGATCTTACTTACCATCCCAGGATGGCCATTAAGGGGCAGGCCCTTGCAGATTTTGTCGCGGAATTCACTTGGGAAGAGACTGAGTCAGAGAAGAGCCGAGCTGTCTCCCGAGATTCGGAAGAGATAGACCCTTACATATTCCAAGGCCGAGAAGAGGTAGTACCAGTCAAGGCCCAGAGGAGGGTAGAAGAGAACAAAGAGGATCGATACCTCTTCGAAAAAGGAGTGATGAGAGAAGGGGTCTTCTCTTCAGATGAAGACGTGTGGAGCCTCTTCGTGGATGGATCCTCCTGTGATGGTGGAAGCGGCGCGGGGCTAGTACTCTCAGCTCCAGATGGCGCCAACATTGAGTATGCCTTAAGATTCAACTTCCAGGCTTCAAACAATGAGTCTGAGTATGAGGCCATGATAGTGGGCCTCCTATTGGCAACGACTCTGCGGGTAAAGCGGCTACTACTTCATAGTGATTCAAGGTTGGTTGTTAACCAAGTGCTGGGGGCGTACGAGGCCAAGGATGAGAGGATGGCCAGGTACTTAAAAAAGGTAAGAGGATTGCTAGAGTTTTTTGAAGAGGCCAAGCTGAAGAGAGTGCCTAGACTGAGCAATAACCATGCTGACGCATTGGCAAGACTGGCCTCGGCAATGAAGACAGATTTGGGAAGAACCATCCCAATTGAAGTTCTAGGAAAAGCAAGCATCGAGGTGGACGAGGTATGTAACCCTTGTCACAATATAAACCCGGGAGACTCGTGGATTGACCCGATTGTCAGATACCTGAGGGAGGGGGAGCTACCTGAGTCCAAACTGGAAAGGAAAAAGCTGAGATACAGGGCTGCCAAGTTCTCATTGGTAGGAGACGTCTTATACAAAAAAGGTTTCCTCTTGCCCCTCCTCAGATGTGTTCACCCCTTGGAAGTACCTCGGATCTTGCAGGAGGTTCATGAAGGCTCTTGCTCTAGCCATATAGGAGGAAGACCCTTAGCTAAGAGAATCATCACTCAGGGATACTGGTGGCCAACCTTGTCTAGGGACTCTGCTGATTATGTGAAGAGGTGCGACAAATGTCAGAGGTTCGCCACCATCCCACATCAACCACATCAGCCCATGATATCGATCTCTTCACCATGGCCGTTCGCGGTATGGGGAATTGACTTGGTAGGACCCTTGCCAAGAGGAGTCAACAACTATAGATTCTTGATAGTTGCCATTGACTACTTTTCAAAATGGGTAGAATCCGAACCCATGATAACAATTACAGAACAGAAGACCTTTCAGTTCATCTGGAAGAACATCATATGTAGATATGGTCTCCCAAACACGCTCATCTCAGATAATGGGACCCAGTTCAAGAACGTCTCCTTGGAGAAGTATTGCCAAAGTGTGGGGATTAAACAGTTCTTCTCATCCCCTGGTCGACCCCAGGCTAATGGCTAGACTGAAGTCACAAATAGGACAATCTTGGATGGAATCAAGAAGAAGTTAGAAGACGCGAAGGGGAGATGGATAGAAGAGGTTTACGCTGTACTATGGGCTTACAGGACCACAGCAAGGACACCCACGGGAGAAACCCCATTCATGCTGGCACACGGTTCAGAAGACGTCATACCAACGGAGATAGGCCTACCAACTCATCGGATTCAGACCTATGATCAGATGAGCAATGGGGAAAGGAGGAGGTTAGACTTGGACCTTATTGAAGAAAGAAGGGAAGACGCAGAGGTCAGGAAAGCAGCCTACCAGCAGAGGGCAGCAAAATTCTACAATCAAAGGGTAAAAGAAGACCCATTGCGGTAGGAGATCTAGTCCTTAAAAAGACCCTACAGAAAGCAAACAAGCTTCACCCGAACTGGCATGGCCCCTACAGAGTAACGGAAGAGGTTGTGCCTGGCACGTATAGGTTAGAGAACCTAGAGGGAGAACCCTTCACCAACCCGTGGAATGCCGACCACCTAAAGAGATATTTCATATAATGTTGCATCTATTTTGTCAATTGTAAATGTACCATCTTATTGAGAAGAGGTTGTGAATAAAGATCAGTTTCCATGGCAAATCCTTGTTTCATTTTAACATCATTCATTTGGTGAAATTTATTATGGGGATAACCTCTTAGATGAGGACCTCAGACCTTAAACATCATTAATTTGATGACATTATGAGGCTTACCCCGGCCTAGGTGATGACCTCAGACCATCATAACACCACTTGGTGGTGACGAGGTCTGAGCTCGGACATCTCGGCTGGAGGACCTCAGACTTTTAACATCATTCATTTGGTGAAATTTATTATGGGGATAACCTCTTAGATGAGGACCTCAGACCTTAAACATCATTAATTTGATGACATTATGAGGCTTACCTCGGCCTAGGTGATGACCTCAGACCCTCATAACA
Organism: Sambucus nigra; assembly: GCA_949130495.1. Taxonomy (NCBI): domain Eukaryota; kingdom Viridiplantae; phylum Streptophyta; class Magnoliopsida; order Dipsacales; family Adoxaceae; genus Sambucus; species Sambucus nigra. Next base: position 255,399,220 of record OX422220.1, read on the forward strand.
CCACTTGGTGGTGACGAGGTCTGAGCTCGGACATCTCGGCTGGAGGACCTCAGACTTTTAACATCATTCATTTGGTGAAATTTATTATGGGAATAACCTCCTAGGTGAGGACCTCAGACTCTTAAGTAATAGTTATGGCACCACATTCAGTAATGACTTCAGAGTGCATAGCATTCATGTACATTCACGAATAAAGATGAAGAGAGACATTTGCATTCAACAAAAGCTTGAAATTGCATAATATTTAAGTGTGAGAAATTACATGCAAGATTACAAGTCAAAAAAAAAAATGGAAAATACAAGTTAAACATCTGAATGAGGAACGTCTGATGTCTCTTCAGGGTTGGCCTGCTCGGTATTGGTCACCTCGGCTACTTCGTTTGCAGGGTCAGTTTCTCCGAGGTCAGTCCCTTCCAGAGTAACAGTTTGACCAGGGGCAGCAGCTTCATCCTCTATCTCCTGTAAGGCCTGGGCAAATTGGGCATCGGCAAGGCCGAGGCCCACAAAATCTGAGGCCTTAATGGTGCCAACCTCGGCCTCCCTTACCTCGGCCCACTTGGAGGTGGCCTTGATACCCCTTTCAAGGTACTCCAGGCCAAAACCTACAAACTCCTCGGAGACCTTATAGTCAGCAATTATTGTCTCCGAGGCGTCTGCAAGAGAAGCCTTCACCGCAGCATCAACCTTCCTCTGCAAAGCATCGTCCTTGTCCTTCAGGGACCTGGTATGACTTTGAACAAGTGCAGAGATGTCCTTCTCTAGGGATTGGGACTTATTTTCAGAGGTCTGAGCCTTGGTCTCAGCCTCCTGTAACTCGATCCTCAGACGAGCAATCTCGGCCTTCAGGGTGCCCTCAACTTTTTCAGCCTCCTGCCCCTTCTGGATGAGAGGCAATTTCCTCAGGGCCTAGTTGGATAGTTGATACATGGCAGCCGCACCCTGCACAGTAAATAAAGAAGTCAGATGAGAAGCAGAATCATATGTTGCACTTTGGACAAGAACAAGTTATACCTGGACTACTCGGTGAAGACCAAATTCAACCATTAGGGGAGTGTCCATGGCCCTGAAGAAACGCTTGTCGGCCTCGGTCATCATATTGTTCAGAGCGTCCATGGCCTGTCGGCTATGGCCGACCACGCTATCAGACAGTTTCAACTGGTCCAAACGTGCTGATAACGTGTCGGCCATGAGGGGGATCGCAGTATCTGAGGCCCTCTTGGTTCTGGAGGTCGGCCTCTGATCCTCAGGAGGATGGACCTCAGGTGCCCTCTTCTTAGACTTGGATGTTGAAGGAGCAGGTGGAGGAGCGTTCATGCCAGTCTTCTTGACAAGTCTAGACAAGCTTGGAGCTGCCATCTCCCACAGCTCGTCTGAAATGTTTGGTGGTTTCTCTGCAAAAGTAAAGAGATATGAGTCAGAAATAAAGTACGTATGATAAGAGGCTACACTTGGTCAAAATAAAAATCCTTACCAAAGTCAGCTAAGGGACTTCCGCCGAGGCTCGTCCCCGAGAGATACTGGGGGGTCAGCAGATGCTCAAACTTGACAAACATCCCATGGGCCCCTTGGTCCTGCAGGGCCTTCACCCTTTTGCCATGTTGCACACTTAGTCCAGGGTCGGCCCTGGTAGCCATGGTAACTTTGCCCCATTTCCGGGGTATTCTCGGCTCGAAGATGGAAGAGGGAATGGAAGAACCAAATTCCCACGGCCCTAAGACAAAAAAGTACCTGGGTTTCCAATTATGGTTGGAGGTCTGAGTGACCAGGAGCATCTTTTTCTCAGGCCTCCGAGCCACAAAGTGATAGTAGCTCGGATGATTTTTGGTCGAGGTAGGGACGTAACAACCAGCAAAGACCTGCACTGGGAGGTCAGAGTGGTGAACCGCCCTCCACAAGATGATTGCCCCTATAATAACCCTCCAGGCATTGGGAGAGAGCTGCGAGGGGGCCAAGTTAATGAATGATAGAATAGTCCTAATGACAGGGTGAAAGGGAAGACGAAAACCTAACTTGAACATCTGCTCGTACAGGCAGATTTCTCCATCCCTACCGTGGTAGGCCCTCTCTTCCCTCAGAGGTCTCCTTAAGTGGATATAGGGGCTAATGGAGTATAAGTACCTGAAGTGCAGTAGATCCACCTCAGTAATTGTGCTCTCATACTCGGCCGCCTCAGATGTGTCTACATCATTTTCGGCATCCTCATCATCGTCAGACTCAACGTCGGCTGGAGCAGACGTGGACGGGTTACCGGGGAACCTCTGAGCAAACTCGGCCTCGGTGACGGCCGACAATGGAATAGCATTTAGAATGGGGGGCACAGCCACATTTGGCTCTACAAGCTCAACCTCTAAAGAAGAACCAGAGGTACTTGTGCCATTTTGAGACGAGGCGCGACTGGAGACCTCGGCATGGTCAGGGTTCTGATCAGCCTCAGTAATGAAGTCCATGGCCTCTTGGAAAGAGTCCACTGACATTGGATCAGAGGTGGAAGACTCAGACTCGGACATCGGCAAATTGTTGGCAGAGACGTCTGTCTGGTAAAAATTTTCAGGAGGACGAGGGTATACCACCTTGAGAGGTGGAGGAAAGAGGGGTCTGATGGGGGACTCTTGTGACCTACGAGCTTCTTCCTGAGCTCTCTCTATTTGTCTAATTTTATCTAAGGTCTTTTCTTTTAGAGATGGGAAGTCTTCAAGAAGTTGGTACAAGGGTCTGAGCATCTGGGGACGATCCAAGGCTTTGGCAGACCCTAAACTTGGGAATATCCTAAAAACTACAAACAAATATGGCTTTAAAAGTAAAGGGAATTAGAGATCAAACCAAATAACTTATACAGGAAGCCTGGCTCACCAGAAAACTCAAGATCTCACCGGAAAACTCAAGATCTCACCGGAAAACTCAAGATAAAAAATATCAAAAACGAAGGAAATGGAGAGGGAGGATACCTGAAGGTGAGATTGGTGAATAAGGCGGAGAGTATCTCGCAGGAAGTGAGGTATCCCTCGGCGGAACAATCGCTGGAGCAGAGGCCAACTTCGGAGAAAATTTTTGCAGAAAACAGGGGAGCAATTGCTTGAACAGGAGAGAAATGAGGAAGAAGAAGAAAAAGAAAGGTTTTAACCTTTAAATACTTGGGCACGATTCCCAAGGCTCATCATTTCCTTGGGAAGCCCAAGGGACAACTGAACATGTGCCAACCAAGTGGGCACGCCTTGGCAACGGACAAGTGTCATGCAGGTATTGACTTTGGGGTGAATAGACCTCGGAGGCAAGAACCCCCTAGTCACCCACTCTCGCAAATGACTAAGGGCTGGGGGGTGATTGATATACCCAAGTATGACCTCGGCCTGGAGGTGCCTACCTCGGCCGAGATGAAAGCCGAGATGATGGCCAACCCACCAGTGCATCGGGGCCCACGATATCATCCTTCGGCCAAGTCTACCTCGGCCCAGGCCGACACTTCCACATACACCCCCCCGGGGACACTTCTCATATCACAGACGTCAACATCAACCCCAGGTACCAAGGAATAGTAACCCCGGTCAACAGTAGGCCAAGATGACAAGAAGCTCTACATTTACCTTCAACATGAACCTTACCTCGGAGGAGGCCGAGGTTACCAGAGGCATCGCTTACCATCAACACGCCAATGACTCGGCTAAGGCCGACACGGGCATACACCTCGGCTGACATAAAGCCGAGACATCCCATGACACCTCACGGATTGAGCGGACGACCAACCCTTATAGCTCGGCCTCTCCTAGGCCGAGGCCATTCACCAACATGACTACCAGGCATCTGTTGACGCTTGGATAAGGACACCTGGGCATAAATCAGTTATAACAAGATTATTCTCCACACGTGGGGGAATATTTCATCATCATTATCTACATGTGGCCATGACAGGTGGCACATCCCCATTGGTGAGGAAACTACGCACATGCACATTACATGCATAGGGGGTACATTACACCCCCTAGGCACTATATAAAGGGATCACCCCCTACCTTGCAAAAGGATCCAGGGATAAAAACCCTAGCAAAAACTGTCTAAATATACACAGTAGAGAGAGAGAGAGAGAGAGCTTGAGAGGTTGTAACCATGGCCATTAGTGCCTTCTTTCAGTGATATTACTCTCACACACTCACCGTGGACGTAGGCCACATTGGCTGAACCACTCATATTCGGGAGTCATTCCTCTTATCCTCACCTCATTCTTACCTTATTCATATAGCTGTGTTGCCATTGTTACACCTGTATTGAGCTTGCAAACACCTCACCTGGTGGTGCTGATTTTCAGCATCATCAAACGCGGGTCAAATGATATGCTCCTATCAAGATTCCGAGTTGAACCACTCCTACTCCTGACAGGGGACGACTTAAAAGAAAGGGTTTGTCCAGAATACGACCCTCATGGCAACGTCAATGTGATTCAGATGTTCAGAAACATGCACTTCATGCCCGGACTGGGGCTAGGACAAAGGCAGCAAGGGATACTCGAGCCGATTGAACTGAAGAAAGATTTCCCTCCTTGTGGTTTGGGGTATCAACCATCAGAACAAGATCTCAGAATGATCCTCCAGTCTCAACCAAAGAGAGGACTAGACTGAATCCAGACTATCCCAGGTGACTCCTTGAATGGACGATTCATCAAAGAGGGCGAAGACTTCCCCTTTTGCGGCTTTTCGGAACCATTGTATGACCATACAGACAAGAAGATGAAGCCTAAAATGGAGATATTTTCCAAGACAGCTACCCATGGGCTGAGAGTTCCCAACACCATGTACAATCGCTCATCAAAGATACCGAAGAGACTGAGGAAAGTGACTCTGAAGATTCCTTCAACTTACAGACACTGGGGCTAACACTCTGTATGGTTTACTCAGGCACTACATCACCGAATCCGTCCTAATTAATTAAAGCTGCTATTACACCTCTCCTCAACTAGCATGCTACGCCAGTTCTACCTGCTAAAACCTCCCCTAATCCTAATATTTACCCCATTTCTTCTTCTGTTGTCTATCCTTGTTCAAATGTAATCGAGTCCTCCTTTGATGAGGTTCTTAATGTTGTTTTTTCTATCAATGAAATAAACGAAGATTTTGTTTATCTTGTTGTGCCTTACATTAACTGTTTAGATTCTAATAAAACTTTTGATCATGATGATTTTGCAAATGAATAATTCTTAACTGATCTAAATAAGGTTAATAATAAACAACATAATCGCGTCCAAGTTAATGAAAAAGAGATTGTTGTTACTAACCTCGGTTCTAGTAGACAACTGTGCGAGATTAGGATAAGGGCTACCCTTAACGAGCATGAGCGTGCACAACTCAAAGAACTGCTAAAGGAATTCATGGATGTCTTCACATGGTCGTATGACGATATGCCCGGCATTGATCCTGAAATAGCTCAGCATGAGATTCCCACTCTCCCAGATTGCACACCGGTTAAACAGAAGTTGAGAAAGCTCTGTACCGAATGGTCGCTCAAGGTAAAAAAGAAGGTAGTAAAACAGTTGAACATCGGTTTCATTCATGTGATCGAATATCCTACATGGCTAGCCAACATAGTGCCCGTACCGAAATCAGGAAAGAGGTTTGGATTTGTGTATACTATCGGGACATGAATAAAGCCTCTCCAAAGGATGATTATCCGTTACCCAATATCGACATGAACGTGGAAAACACAACCAGTCATGCTCTTAAGTCATTCATCAATGGGTTTTGCCGGATACAACCAAATCAAAATGTACCCAGACCACCAAGAAAAGACTTCATTCATCACCCCATGGGGAACCTTTTATTACACTGTTATGCCATTTGGTCTCAAGAACACTAGGGCTACCTACTAGAGGGCTGCCACAACGAACCTGCATGATCTGATTCATAAAAAGGTTGAGGTTTATGTGGATGATATGATTATCAAATCCAAGCCTAGAGAAGGTCATGTTCCCGCTCTCCGAAAGTTCTTCGAATGACTGCGATAGTATTTAATGAGACTCAATCTGCAGAAATGCGTCTTTGGTGATACAAAGGGAAAACTCTTGGGATTCATGGTCAGTGAGAAAGGTAAAGAAGTAGATCCTGCCAAGCCGAAAGCCATACTTTAAATGCCACCTCCCCGAACAGAGAAAGAGGTTCGAGGTTTCCTTGGGAAATTACAATACATCAGTCGGTTCATCATCCAGCTAACCTCCATCTGCGAACCTATCTTCAAACTCCTTCGAAAGGATTAAACTAAGGTTTGGAATGAGGCCTGCCAAGAAGCTTTTGACTGAATCAAATAATATCTGACCCAACCCCCGGTACTCATTCCACTACAGCCTGATCTCCCTTTGTTCCTATACCTAACCATAACCGACACTGCAGCTGGGGATTTGTTAGCCCAATACCTTGAAGATTCCCACAAAGAAAGAGCCATCTATTATGACAGTCATAAATTGTTCGCATACGAGTTTAACTACACTGCTTTGGAAAAGGCATGTGTCGCGCTTGTCTGGGTCACCCAAAAGATGCGGCATTACATACTCTCCTTCCCCATCAAACTTATATCCCGAATGGACCCCATCAAGTACCTGCTCGAGAAACCCTCCTTGTCCAGCCAAATGGCCCGATGGTTAATGCTCCTAGCCGAGTTCGATATCGTATACGTCACACAAAAAGCCATAAAATGAAGAGCCATCTCTGACTACCTCACTGATTACCCCATGAATGAGGCCGATGTCTGGATCTCCAAATTTCCATATGAAAACATCCTTTGCGCTGCCCAGGACAATATCCGGTGGCAAATGTTCTTTGATGGCACTGCCAACAAAAAGGTATATGGCATTGGGATACTCCTGTTCGCCCCAAATGAATCCCACACTCCAATCGCCATCAAGATGGATTTCTCTTGTACCAACAATATGACTGAATACGAGGCATGCATGGTAGGCCTCAAATTTGCTCTCAAGAAAGGTATTCGATGCCTAGACATCTATGGGGATTCCGCCCGCATCATCGGTCAAGTGCTTAGAAAATGGAGAGTTAAGGACGAGAAACTCCAACACTTCCATGCCCACTTAGAAGAGATAGCCTCCCGATTCCAAAACATCACTTTCCATTACCTACCTTGAGTAAAAAATAACATAGCGAATGCCCTTGCTACCTTGGCCTCCATGGTCGACATGCCCAAAGGAATCATAATTACCCCCTTACAGATTCAAAATAAAGACAAACTAACCCACTGCTACCATATTGAGCTCGTCACCACAGAAGATCCTGAGATAGCCAATTATTGGTACTATGATATCTGGCGCCTCCTCAAGAATGGTAGGTATCCCGAGGGTTCCAAAAAGAAAGATTGGGCAACCCTTCGAAGACTAGCTGCCTAGTACATCATCTGTCACACAACACTACTCAAACGGAACTTTGATGGAACCCATCTACACTGCATCGCAGGGGCTGGCATTAAAAAGATAATGTAGAAGATCCACAGCAAGGAATGCGGACCCCATATGAACGGTCACATGCTTACCAAAAATATCATCCGACAAGGTTACTACTGGACCACCATGACCCAGGTTGCACCCCCTATGTCCGAAGATGTCTAAAATGCTAATAATTCTCCAACCTTCAGCATTTGCCTCCGCGCGAATTATACAACATGACTTCTCCCTGGTCATTCTCCACCTGGGGCATCGACATCATAGGGAAGGTTACATCGAAGGCTTCCAATGGGCATGAGTTCATCCTAGTTTCCATTAATTACTTCACCAAATGGGTCAAAGTCGAGTCATATGCAGTGCTAAATGCCAAGAAAATGGCCAAATTCTTCAAGAAAAACATCATCTGCCGATATGGGGTCCCACACGAGCTGGTGTCAGATAACGGGTTACATTTTAAGGCAGAAGTTACAGAAGTGGTCAGCGAGTATGGGATTCGAATACACAAATATTCTCCCTACCGACCTCAGACCAACGGTGCAATTGAATCCACCAATAAGAACCTCAAATCCATCATTAGTAAAATAATCGAAAGCTATCGGGATTGGGCCGACCGGATCCCGTACGCCCTCTAGGGCTACCAAACCTTAATCCAAACCTCTACTAGGGCTACCCCTTACTCTCTAGTCTACGTCATGGAAGCATTCCTACCCGTGGAGTTGGAAATACCCTCGTTACACGTCATGCTTGAAAGCAAGGTCAGTGAAGAAAACTGGTGTCAAAGCCTTCTTGACGAGCTGACCCTCCTAGACGAAAGGAGATTGAAAGAGCTATACCACATACAAGGGTACCATCGCCGAATAGCGTGATCATTCAACAAGAGAGTCAAGGACCTCGGTGTCCGAGAAGGGGATCTATCCCTCAAAGAAATCGTAGAACCCATCTGGGACCCTAAAGGGAAATTCAAGCCCAATTGGAGCAGCCCCTACATTATTAAGAATATCTTGTCTGGCAGTGCTGCCATGCTCAATGATTTAGATGAGGAAGAGATGGCTCGTCCAGTTAACCTAGACTGTCTCAATAATTTCTACCCCTAGTCCGAAATCTCGGCGCGCTATAACTCTTCTCATCTCCCTTCTATTCTAAAAAAAATCTCTTCTTTTCCCTCTACCCAGAACTACGTGGGCCTGATCCTCTGCAAAAACCATTTTCAAACAAAGTAAAACTTTTCAAAAACCCCAGAGGTACGTAGGAAGCTCATACACCTTACAGGAGCACAGCCCTTTCTTTTTCACAAAATATTCTTTTCTTATCTCCGAGAACGACAGTCCATTCTAACATACACTTGAACAAAAGGATTATGTATGCCTTAGTGATCGGTGTAGATAATTCAAAAATACAAAACTCATCAAAAGACACAGCTGGATGATTAAAAACTTGTTTATTTCATTAATAAGAAATTGCAGTGCAATTACATTTGGAACGGATAACTCCCTTCCCCCATACCTTCCTAAAAAAAGCCAAAATAAAACCCCTACATTTATTCCCCATTACAAAATAAACTCTCCAAGAGTCCTAGCCACAGCTACACTACACCAAAAATAGCAATTAGGCACACCTTATATTAAAAATCTGGCACAGTTTAAAACTGTGCCAAATTCTGGCACGGTTTAATGACAATTTGGCACACTTTAAAACAGTGCCAAAATTTGGCACTGTTTTAAAGTGTGTCAAAATTGAGTACACTTGACTAAAATAAGAAATAAGCTAAAAAATCATTATACCAAATTTTTGCTATCCCACTCACCCACTCGCCCTCTCATCCTCTCTCTGCGTCGATTTCTCTCGGCTCATCTCTCTCTCTCTCTCTCTCTCTCTATCTATCTATCTATCTATCTCTCTCTCCGATCAGTTTGGAGAGCTATCTTTGTCTCTCCTCTCAGTCACTGCATTCACATGGTATTTCTCTTTTCTCTCTTTTCATTTGTTAATTTTTTGTAGAGATTAGTTGCTGATTTCTGAAATTGTTAGTCCATTTCCCCCCAAAATATGTTTGTACAAAACTCACATGGATTCTAGGGTGTATAGATCTAAGTAAATATATAAGTGTCACCCTCTCTTCTGTAGGTCAGCTCATAATATTAACTCATTGATTATGTGGAGGTTCATACAAAAGTTCGGACATGTCCCACCTGATGCAAGGTAAACAATTTTTGAAGACATGAACATGATCTTTACATAAAACAAAATACAAACCTTAGCTTATAAATTTCAGATTTTGTTCTTTGAGAATGATGATAATAGTAAATCCCTTTTACAAACAGCCGACAAATCTACTCTAAATTAGGGCTTTATTTGTGGAGGTTTGTTTTATTTAGTTAGTTTATTGTACCAATTCGAATTTTGTTTGCTATCCATTAAGTTTTAAATGGATTTAACCTTTGGTTTAGCTGTATGGGGGTATTCAAGCATCTTCCTTTCGATTTCAGTTCTTTACTTTAGTATGAAATTAGGGCTTATGTTTGTTTTCTTTAATTAATTTATTGTTAAAATTAGGGCTTTCGGGGTTGAAATTTATTTTTTTAGATTTGAAGATTGAATCAAATTCTTGAGTTTCTTCATTATATATTACCAATTATCAATCCAAAGGTTTGGTAACATACTACTTTACTTTTGACTTTCAATCCCTTAAAACGACTTTGTAATTTGATAAGTTTGTTCACCTATTTGTTTTTTCGGTTAGACATTTAGGGGTTCAAGTGGTATGGATTTATGAGTTCTATTTATGTTTAATTTTTTTCGGTGTGGATTTTGGGTTCAAAACATCTTATGTATTGGGTTTTAGGGCTTGCTGGCATTTATAGTGTGCTTATTTTTGTTTTGTTAGAAATAATTTAATGCTTAGTTTTGTTTTGTTTCTAGTATGTTTTTCATGTCATTCACAAAGAAAATTGGTATCACTGAACCAATTTTGTGTCGGATGGTGACTAGAACTAGTTTGCATGCCATCATCCTCGTGAAATGAACTAGTTTTCACATATTAACCTTAGAAAGGGTTTATGATTGGGTATTTACAATTTTATGATCATCATCTTTGATTTAAGTATAACTTTAAGATTGTGCATTATTTTTTTTTTCATATCCGTTTGCACTACATTTTTAGTTGATAGTGTCATTCAGTGTCTAATGCACTATGTTATGTTCAATATCTACAGGTGTAATATTATAGGGTATTAATATAATGTCGACCAATTAATACTGCCAATAATTCATAATCTTGTATGGTTATTGTTTGAAATGGACATATATAATTCCTTGTGAAGTTGAAATATGAAATTGTATTTGCCAATGGTCTACTTATTCTCGTATATAGTTGATATGGTGTGTTGATATTCATTATGGAGAGTGGGGCCAAAGGATGTGTGTTATGTCAATGAAAACCTTAGGCGTGTATGAAAAATTAATTATAGCTATATAATTAGTAATGTTCGGCACTTACGTGACAAATGATCTGACAAATTAGTCAGTTATCTTTGAAAACTTACTCAGTTATCTTTGACAACTTACTCAGTTATCATTTTGTATTGTAAAGTTTTAATTAGATGCATATTATGTAACAAAGATAATCAAGTTTTGCCATTTAGTTATATGTGTTACTTGGTGTACTGTAAGTATGTTCATCAGGCGTATTTTTTAGCCCTTACGTTTGCACATTTGATACGCGTTGAATGTTGGAAACAAATTCAGTTGTGACCTTAGGCATGTGCATCTTAATAATTGATCCTATGCACGTGCATCCTAAAAACTCAGCCATGACCTTAGATAGATGAGAACATAACGGAATCATATCATTCTGCTTGTTAGAATCATTCCCCTACTCAACATTGTTCCCATCATCACCAACATTGTTCCCCTGCTTAATAATTGAATGCTAATTACGCAACCTTCAATCCCCATAGTGATCAAGCAACGTCGAGTATATCTAGTCAATCGTAAAAACTTGTATCACTCTAGCGCAGCTATAATGTATACCAGTTCCTTACATCATCACTGATAGCAGCTAAAGCATAAACACTGATTTATACACTGATTTAATATACACTAATATACATTGATATACACAGATATAATCTGATTTACACACTAATTTATACATTGATATACATTGATATACACATATATAATGGTGGCTTATTCTCTTCCAGACCTCCCCCTGGCAGGCAGCTGCCTCCTTCTCTCCCTCCCGCCGTCGCACTGCCTGCTGCTACCTCCGACGCTGCCTTCTCTGCCTCCAACGCAGCCTGCTACTACCGCCAACGCCCCAGCTCCAAACCAAAGGTAAGGTTAAGGTTTTTGGCTACTGTTCTTTGAGATTTTGAATGTGTCCATTTTGAATGTTTGTTGCTGTATATTTTTTGAATGTTTGAATGTGTCCAAAGCAAAGGTAACCATTTGAATGTTATATATATATATATATATATATATATATAAACACTGTGTTGCTGCCTTATATATATATTATCAATTTTAACCACTTAACTTTTTTATTTTAACCACATAATTATCAATTTTAAGCAAAAAATGAATCTTAAACGAATCCCCGTCGAATCGGAATTTGAGATGTAGTTATTTTATCCCCATCCATATTGTGTGCGAATCAGGGGGACACTTGAAAAAAGCCAAGAAGATAGTACTGAAGTCCCTGAAGAACTAAAACTAAGATTAGCATATCGGGAAGCAGTTGTTATTGTTCTTGCATGCTACTTTCCAGATCCCCATCGTCCATTTACTGAGGTAAATCACAAATCTGATTATTTTCATTATTCCCTATAATCTAATCATATTATTCTATAAATGTCTAGATACACTCAATTTCTTTTGTATGTCTGCAGACAGATATTAATTCAATTCAAAGCCAACCAAATATGTGTTATGTGGAGATGTCATCAGGGTGTTTAAAAGAAAAGAGGATTAGGTAAATTTTATAGTATGCGCTTGTGCTCGTAAGTTTTTGTTTATTTAGCCATTGATATTAATTTTTCAAGCTTCTCGAGAACATGTTTGCAGATCCCAAAGGTTTTGGAATTGGGCCTGATGGCAGGTATAGATGTGAAGATCTCAAGTTCACTCAAGGCATAGTTCATTGCCTCACTTAAACCTTTGATATTGTTTAGTGCTCAGGGTTGTTTAGTATATTCACTTGAAGTATGAATCAGTTTTTATTATTTAAGTCGGACATTGTTAGCTTTTTATTCTCCCCCTCCCCTTCGGATCTCTTTGGAAACATTAGAAGCATGGTTGGTATATGTGTTCTAAGTTATATCATGATTATATTTGGATATGCTTGATTTCTTAAATGATACAAAATATTTGTCCAGACAATCTTCCCTGCAAATGAAAGGGTAGATGTTAATTCCTCGCAGACCCCATTGGGTGGTAGGTATGATACGAATTTGGAAATGACACAAACATATTATTCATTGAATAGTCAATTGCTACAACCTGAAGTAAGGTGTAATAATACATAAATTGCAGGATGTCTTTGAATTGCCTTCTCACATGGGCAGAGATCAAATAGAAGAAAGCCGACGAGTTAAGACTGCTTTTATATAGGACGAGCAATTGAGGGGTCTTGTTTCCAACACATCACAGTTCTAAAACCAATAGTTGTCGAACAATTGATCTCACTAAAAGTTATAGTTCCCAATCTTCTGTAAGGTAAAGTCTCGTGGTTGAATCTTATTGCTTTTGGCTTGAGCATTAGAGTTCAGATCTTTCTAGTTGTTTTCGTTTATTTTTTTCCCCTGTTTCGATGCATCACACTTCTATTACATGTTGTTATATATATATATATACTAGTGTATGCCCGTGCCTGAAGCCACGACGAAATTTTCCAAAGTACATAATTGCGAAACGACGACAATTTTTCAAAGTACGTAATAGAGAAACGCAAAAATTTCGAAGTGTAATTTTAAAACAATGTCAAATAGTCCAATAACATTCAAATAGTCTAGATTCATCAAATAAATTCACATGTAATACAAAATATACAACATTCATCCATCGAATTCACATTGTCTAAAAAAAACAGTGTCAAATTTTTAAAAAAATTGGGCATAATCTCCTTTGTTTATTGGACTATCCACCCTTTTTAAGGGGTAACAACAAATCCAAAAAAATAAAAAAAAAATCCCAAATTCGGAGATGTGAGCTAGAATGCAGGGAAAGGAGTATGTGGGACTTCCTGAAAATGTTTGTGCCATGGTGCTTCTGGATTAGGTGCTACTACTGCTGTCTTCCCATCCTTTTTCCAACCTCTGGCCATTATCACTCTCCCTCTCGGTAAATTCTGTACGATTTGACAAACAATAAACATAATTAATCAGTTTCTCGAACAAAGATATAGTCACATAAGTAAATATACAAACACATCCAAATTGTCTAAATTCGAGATTGATTCAGTCGGATCCAATTGGATTACCTCTTTTATACCAAAATGCAGTTTCGAGTTTGATCCCATCATATTTGGTCTACAAATAAAACAAATAACAATATTAAGAAAAAGGAACTATTTGAACAAATGTATTACACACAATAACTATTATTGCGTCTATTATAAACCAAAAATCAGTATAAAATAGAACTCAAAATAAAGATATACATAAACGAAAATCTAAAACACTAAATAAGAGCTGTGAAAATAGTGTGCGTGTGTGTGCGTGTGTGAGTGTGAGTGGGGAAGGGGGGAAGGGAGGGGCAAGGTGCTCATGTGTGCGTGTGTGTGTGTGTGAGAGGGGAAGGAGGAGGGGACGGGGCAGGGGGCGGGTGTGTGCGTGTTTGCGTGTATGCATATATGCATATGCATATATGCCAGTGCATATATGCAGTGCGCGTGTGTGCATGTTTGTGTGTGTGTTTGTGTGCACGTATGTTTGTGTGTGAGTGGGGAAGGGGGAGGGGACGGGTAGGGGGTGCGTGTGTACGCGCATGTGGGTATGTGGGTGGGGAAGGGGGAGGGGACGGGTAGGGGTGCATGTGTGCGTGTGTGTGTGTGTGTGTGTGTGTGTGTTGTGTGCGTGTGTGCGTGTGTGAGTGGGGAAGGGGGGAGGGAACGGTGCAGGGGGGCATGTATGCATATATGAAATCTGCATATATGCATATTCATATATGCCAGTGCATATATGCAATGCGATTGTGTTTGTGTGTGCGTGTGTGTGCATGTGTGTGTTTGTGTGCGTGTGTGTGAGTGGGAAATGGGGAGGGAATGGGCAGGGGGTGCGTGTGTGCATGTTTGTGTGTGTTTGTGTGCGCGTGTGAGTGGGGAAGGGGGGAGGGGACGGGGGAGGGGGCGCGTGTGTGCGTGTGCGTGTGCGCGTGTTTGTGTGTGTGCGCGTGTGTGAGTGGGGAAGGGGGGAGGGGACGGGGCAGGGGGCGCGTGTGTACGTGTATGCATATATGCAGTGCATATATGTAGTGCGAGTGTGGGTGTGTTTGTGTGTGTGTTTATGTGCGCGTGTGTGAGTGGGAAAGGGGGGAGGGGAAGGGCAGGGTGTGTGTGTGTGCCTGTGTGCATTTTTGTATAGCAAATCAGCCCTTAAAGCATTAATAAATCACTGTAGATGCAAAATCGAGGTTGAAAGATAAATATTATACCAAAAATCCATGTGAAAAGAGAGTACCTTCTTTGATGATAAAAAGATGCAAGAGATGGAGAGCTCATGTGGACGACGGGCGAGTGAGGGAGAGAATGAAGGCAAAGGGGGTGAGCGAGGGAGATATCGAGAATAAGAGAGAGGGTTGTTTGGGTAAAGTGAGAGTGTGTTACCAAAATGCCCAATTTTTGAATTAAGGTGTAAGTTTGAGAAGTAGAAAAAGAGGGGGAAGCCAAATATTTGAGGGGTAGAGCTGTAAAAGAAATGGAATGTGATCTAAATCATTAAAATGTGTAAAAATATGTGAGTAGGTGGCATCAATCTAGACCGTTAAAAATGTGTACATTTTCAAAAAACAAGCTAACTTATTATATATATATATATATATATTGCTTTAAAGGCACCAAAAGAGGGAGTTTCTAAGAAATTCATTTCTAGAACAACTCTCTCTCCTTTTGTGTTGTTCATTTCATGTTGTTTCAATAATTGATTTCATTTCGGCCAGAGTTTTTTTTTTTCTCTCCTTTTTGGAGATTCAATCTTAAACCATTGAATTTTAAGTTGGTATGCGGAAGGTAGACTACAAAATTTAAAGGTACCTTTTTTTCTAAGTTGGTATGTGGAGGGTAGACTACAAAACTTAAAGAATCGTGTAAAGCCCTCGAACCTAAGTTGATATATTTGTGATTTTTTTTATGAAGTTTGTTTCGTTGAAGTATTTGTTAGATGAATTTGAGATCATTGAATATTGTTGGATTGGTTGTTATCCCTTAAGAGGGTGGATAGTCCAATAAACAAAAGACACTATGTCCATTTTTTTTCTAAATGGACACTTAGTAAAACCTTTATGCGAGTTATGTTTTTCTCGCGCTCATAATTTTAGTGGTATTGACTTTTGCTACTATTTTGCAGTGTGTTAATCATGTCGACAAAGCCTCGTGAAGTTAATGCAAGAGCATTTTATTTGCATAGAGCTCAAGGTGTTTTGGAAGATGGAAAGTTGCAGACTTTTTACCAACGGATCTCTATGATCCACATTTGGATTTCCTTTGTATTACTTGTGCTCCTTATATGTATCTATTTCATTTGCATCTCAAAAAATCCCCACTTTTCCTTTTTTGATTATCCTTAGCTTGGGTGTCATTGGTTTAATACTCAACCGAAGACTTTAGTTTCTTGTAGCCATCTCTATGAGGCTTAGGTTCTTTCATTATTTTCATTTTGGGGATTTTTTGTCTGCTTGTTCTTTTTGTTTTAATAAATTTGGCTATTCGAGTTTTCTATAAAGATAGTCTTTATCTGTGAATTTGTCTAAAAGTTTTAATTAGATAAAGTTACTCATTAATTCTTTGTTACTCGATATGTAGGATTAATTAGATAAAGTTACTCATTAATTCTCTGAACTGTGCCAAAAGTGTACCAAAATTTACCCAATCCGGCACAGTTATAAAGTGTGCCAAAAGTGTGCCAGAAATATTAAATTCTGGCACGATTTTAAAGTGTGCCAGAAGTGTTCCTATTTGGTCAAATCTGTCACACTTTTAAACCGTGCCAAAAAAAAATGGTCATTTTGGAACACCTGATTCTGGCACAGTTCAAAACCGTGCCAGATTACTGTTTTTGGTGTAGTGCTACCAGAGGAGCCCGCTCCATCATCATCAACTGCATCCTGGAGTCCTAGCCATAGCTACCAATAAGCTTGAACCAGCTTCGAAAAAACTATCACACCTCCCTCCATGGTATTAAACAAAATAAACCACGTTTGTCCAGTCTCCACTACCAACATCTTACTGACTACTCTCCTCTACAACCACTTCATATAATCCCCTTGGATATGCCAAAATCTCCCAACAGACTGAGAGGGACGGGTCGACGGACGCCAATTCTCCCACATAGCGCCAAGCTGCATGCTCGGACGCTCAGTCAAATCTTCTACTGGAAAGAAGTCTAGTGATCGAGGTGGCACGACCTGCTCCCAGCCAAATTGAGGTAGAAGCCGCCAAGGGAAATATAAAGAGGTCTGCCTGAGACCAACTAGCCAGACATACGGGTACTCTCCCAGCTCCAGAATAGGCAGCAACTGTCCCCACCAAGGCACTGACAAATACAAATTTAGAGGCCCGTGCTCAACAAGCCAATTCTCCCAGCTCCCAATATCCAAGCCAACGCTAATGAAGTAGCGTGAAAAGAAGTTGGGTATAGTCGAAAAAGGATATTCTGGAGGAGTCACCAGGCGGAGTCTTTCAGACAACCATATGAACAGCATTATGGGGCTACCCCTCAGGAAGGCAGAACGACCTTCTCTCCAGACATCCAGGCCACTCAAAGTCTCCGCCAGTATCACCACCACAAAATTGCGACGGTATGACATCCAGGAGGTAATGGCTGCAAGTTGTGGGTCTACCAGCAGTTCCCCAGTCACCAGCAGCAATTTTGATACTAAGCCCAGAACAACGGCTCCGGCATATCCAGTATGTCCAGTCTTCTGCAAATGCATGAACTGTAACACCACCGAAAGGGCGATCATTCCTCTAGTAACCAATGGTTTGGCCACCGAAGGAGAAATGCGAAGAAGCCCAGCCAACAAATCCCTGGGAGAATAGGAAAATTCGGGTAAAGCCGTGACAACACTGGGATTTATCACCAGCATGGCAGAAAATTCCTCGTAGGTAGAACAAACTTCATCCAACCCAAAGCGGAATACATGGTCTTTGGGGTACCAAAATTGTACCACCGCCATCAGCAGGTTCCACTCAATGGGCCAATTGTGCCACAAAGAGACTCGACGCAAGTTGAAAGCATTGTAGTCGACATTATAAGAGCACCTTGCTTCCAAGGCTTTGAGGTAGTTAGCAAATTCAATGCTACCAGGGAGAGCCATCTTACAAAACTAAGAAACAGTAGACAAGTGAAGGTGTGATGAAAACACTCCACCCTTTCCCGTTTTTATACTTGAAAACCCCCACAAAGGACATAATCCCTGTAGAATTCGAAGGGAATCCTACCCCATAGAGTACAAGAGCCTGAAGAGGGCACTAATCAAAACACTAAATTGATGGGATTGGATTGACTGGGCTTGCCAATCGACAACCCCCTATTTTTGGAAATTTTCCTTTTTCCTCTTTTGTCAAAATCAGAAGCTCAATAAAAATAAATTGATATTCTTAACAGAATTTCAAAAATCCTCTTCCACCCCTATATAATTTCTCATTTTTAAAACCTTCCTTCAAAATCCCAAAAATATCTCTTTTTACGGTCTCAGCAGCAAAGTAAAAAGCGCATGTGCATGCATTCATTCACCATTAATAAAAGATAATAAAAAACTCCATTTGCATTGCATATATATATTCTTCCGTGTTACATCAAATTTTGTAGGAAATAAAGAAAAGTAAAAAATAACGGGACTCAGCTCGAACCCACATTCTCTCTCTCTCACCTACCCTTGACCGCTGCGACGCGCTCTCTTTCCCCTACAATGAGACGATGCACCATCGCTACCCGAGCCAAAGTCCTCCCTAGATGAAGTAGACGGCACCAAGTAAGAAAAAACCGGGACTGCATCCCAAATATGGGCAGTCGTTGAAGATATTCAGTCTCTAATATCCCTCAGCCAAGTAGTCGACACCTGAACTTGCTACAAGTAAGAGGCAAAATCAATATCAAAGAGAAAAGGATCAAAACAAAAAATAAAGAAAGAAAAGAATAGAAAGGTATACCGCAGGACGAAGAACCTCCTATGTTAATCCCAACTCCTTCGGATCCATCGCGTGAGGACGGTGCAACATGGGGACCATCCCTCCATCAGCCCGTCAAATGTTGTATAAAGGGGTATGCAATCGAACAAAGGGAACCTCTGAAGTCGCAGCTGTCGCAGACGCCGACAGACCACCGCCGTTGTGGGAAGACCCCATCGCTCGACTCGAACCCGCAGGAGGGAAAGGCAAGGCATCATATATGTTGGGCACCATCAACCAGCTCGTCACAAAGTCCATATAGTCATATGGCGCAGCCATATGAGTATACGATAGGTAGGGCTCGCCGATCATCGCTGCGATCCTTGCATCCTCCGACAGTAGCTGCTCCTGCCTCATAGACGTAGGAGGCTGCATAGGTGGCACCATCACCTCCTCCTACGTAATCTACCGAACCACCCTCTCCCTGGGATACCAAGAGTGACCGAACTCATGCGCCAGCAAACGCCTCATCTGCGCATTCACCCCGGTCGTCCCCGTATCGTGAATGACTGTCCCCCAAGGGTAAAAAGTCACCTGAACATCCCCAGCAGACATAATTCAATATAGAATCAGAATGTGCAAAAATCAAGATTGAAAAGAAAGAGTCTTACCCTACCACTGGTCAGGCCGTTCAAGACCTGATGTACCACCTCCAGAGAGAGAGATCCCTTCGACTGCTGATTAGCCTTGTGCCATCGATACAATCGGTAAAAGTCCCCAACAGTCTCGTCCTTCAAGGCAATCAGCGGGGTATTACACCCAATCACCTCATAAAACCATGTATTCCAAAGACAAGAATTCACAATCAAAAAGAGACGCATAAGGAAAATGCAAATGCATGAAAAGAAAATGCGCAAATTAAAGAATACCTCAAGGAGATACGTGGCTCCAGTAAAAGTTTGCCGGCAGCACCGGCTGAATGCGTCCAAAGAAAAATAGAGGGTCACCAAAGTCAGGCTCCCCCAATCATAGAGAGGGATGTTCGAAAACATCCTCAAATATGACAAAAACCACAAATGGACGACGTCGTCGCTCGACGCCACCATAATACCTCCCAGCACCAACGATATGAACAACCGGGCCATCTACCTCACCTGTAGCCCGTCCCCCACACCAACCTCCCTACTCAGCAAAACATCCTTCAACAAGGACAATCGAATGGAATCCCCAGACACTATCCTCCCTACATCGTCGAGCGTCGCCCTCACTGCCTCCGGCCTCACCCGTAGAGAACGATCCACCTCTATCTGCTCCCCATCACAATTCAGCCCCAGCAGCTGCTGCACATCTATGGGAGTCACGGTCATCTCCCCAAAGCCAAAATGGAAGGTGTGGGTAGTATCCCACCACCTCTCCCCCGAGGCGCACATGACCGCTATCGAACGAGGTGTCTCATCCAGCGCAGATGCCAACCTCCCAAAACCCGTTGAGGATACCATCCAACGCTCCACAGGTGGAAGATGCTCCCAGACATCCTTAAGCCCCATCGTCCCACGGGCACGCATGCTCTTCAAAGAGATATCGGACTGTAAAAATAAAAAACCTTATCAAAAATTCAAAAAGGAAGAAAAAATCATCAAAAAGAGAAGAATGCCAAAAGTCGGGTTAATTACATAACCGCCAGGGTTCAGCACCCTCAAAGAGCGATGATGCAACGTCTCCTGTAGCAAGGTCCGCTCATCCACAATCGGCTCGAATGAGTAAAAGGAGTTCTCACTCCACAAATCAAGAGGCACCCTGGCCCTCCACTCCACATTCGCCCAGTCATTAATAGTCAACCATTCCCTATGCGCTGCAGTGCTCACAAAGGTGGCCATTTCTTAGAGATCGGAATGCTAGAACAATTTGCAGAGGAAAATCGCAGAAAGAAAGAAAACAAGAAGCTGTGAAAAATGAAGGGAATTCTCCCCTTTAAATAGGATGCCAAGGGTCGTGCCGATCGGCATTGACCCCACACCCACCGATCGGCAGTGACCCCTTACCTTCCCGAGGCAGTCCAAAAGTCCGTGCCACTGCCGAATGGCATCCTCTGTATTATGCCGACCGGCACCCCCTTAAAATTTCGTATAAAAAATTCCCATAAAGCCCTGAAAAATTCTCAAAAAATTCCTAAAAATCCCAGGAAGGATTTAGAACATTTCACCAAGAAAATTTCGCACTCCCTCAAGCGGAACCCCTATTTCCCCAGCGAAACTCCTGAAAACCAAGTAAAACTCCTCCCAGCAACGTCCCCGGAGGATCTCTAAAGATCACCCCCTATACCCCAAAGGTCTCAATTTTCCCCAAGCAATACATCCAAACCCTGGGCCACCTAATCACCTCCCTAGTGGAATTTTTGCAAAATATTTCCCCAAGAAATTGGCTCCCCAGCCCAAAACAAAACCACAAGATAAATCTCCCAAACAGAGTTCCCCAAGAACATCGCTACTTAAGCCCACATAATTAGCTTCGACCCGTATAATTGGCCATCTCACCTTAAGCCCGTAGAATTGGCTTCGACCCGCAGAATTGGTCATCTCACCTTAAGCCCACAGAATTGGCTTCGACCCACAGAATTTGTCATCTCTTCAAGCCCTCAGAATTGGCTTCGACATGCAGAATTTGTCATCTATCCTTAAGCCCGCAGAATTGGCTTCGACCCGCAGAATTGGTCATCTCTACTTAAGCCCGCATAATTAGCTTCGACCCGCATAATTGGTCATCTCTACTTAAGCCCGCAGAATTGGCTTTGACCCGCAGAATTGGTCATCTCTATTTAATCCCACAGAATTGTCTTCGACCCGCATAATTGGTCATCTTTACTTAAACCTGCAGAATTGGCTTTGACCCGCATAAATGGTCATCTCATCTTTAAGCCCTCAGAATTGGCTTCGACCCGTATAATTTTTCATCTCACCTTAAGCCCTCAGAATTGGCTTCGACCCACTGAATCGATCACCCTCATCTTTAAGCCCGCAGAATTAGCTTCGACCCTCAGAATTGGTCATCTCTACTTAAACCCGTAGAATTGGCTTCGACTCGTAGAATTGGTCATCTCACCTTAGGCCTCCAGAATTGGTCATCTCACCTTAATCCCGCAGAATTGGCTTCGACCCGCAGAATCTGTCACCTCACCTTAAGCCCGCAGAATTGGTCATCTCACCTTAAGCCCGTGGAATTATCTTCGACCCACAGAACCGGTCACCCTCATCTTCAAGCCCGCAAAAGTGGCTTCGACCCGCAGAATCGGTCACCCTCATCTTCAAGCCCTCAGAATTGGCTTCGATCTATAGAATCGATCACCCTCATCTTCAAGCCCTCAGAATTGGCCTCGACCCGCAAAATCAGTCACCCTCATCTTCAAGACCTCAGAATTAGCTTCGACCCATGAATCGATCACCCTCATCTTTAAGCCCTCAGAATTGGCTTCGACTCGAAGAATTGTTCATCTCACCTTAAGCCCACAGAATTGACTTCGACCCACAGAATTGGTCATATCTTCAATCCCTCAGAATTGGCTTCGACCCGCAGAATTGTTCATCTCTACTTAAGCCCGCAGAATTGGATTCGACCCACAGAATTGGTCATCTCTACTTAAGCCCGCAAAATTGGCTTTAACTCGCAAAATTGGTTATTTCTACTTAAGCCCGCAGAATTGTCTTCGACCCACAGAATTGGTCATCTCTACTTAAACCCGTAGAATTGGCTTCGACTCGCAGAAATGGTCATCTCATCTTTAAGCCCTCAGAATTGGCTTCGACCCGCTTACCTTAAGCCCTCAGATTTGGCTTCGACCCGCAGAATCGGTCACCCTCATCTTTAAACCCCACATAATTGGTCATCTCTACTTAAGCCCGCAGAATTGGTCATCTCACCTTAAGCCCGGAGAATTGGCTTCGACCCGCAGAATCGGTCACCTCACCTTAAGTTCACAGAATTGGCTTCGACCCGCAGAATTGGTCATCTCATCTTAAGCCCATAGAATTGGCTTCGACTCGCAGAATCGATCAACCTCATTTTCAAGCCCGCAGAAGTGACTTCGACCAGCAGAATTGGTCACCCTCATCTTCAATTCCTCAGAATTAGCTTCAACCCACAGAATCGGTCTCCCTCATCTTCAAGCCCTCAGAATTGGTTTCGACTCGCAGAATCAGTCACCCTCATCTTTAAGACCTCTGAATTGGCTTCGACCCGCAGAATCAGTCACCCTCATCTTCAAGCCCTCAGAATTGTCTATGACCTGTAGAATCGATCACCTTCATCTTCAACCCCTCAGAATTGACTTCGACCCGCAGAATTGGTCATCCCCAGCACCTCCTCAGGAATATGCCTAAACCTTTCCTCCAAACCATCCCTTATGTCCTCAGAATTGACCACGACTCCCTGAATTGGTCATCCTCGTTTCCTTAGGTCCTCAAAATCGACCTCGACCCCCTGAATTGGTCATCCTCACTCCCTCAGGTCCTCAGAACCTACCTTGACCCTCTGAATTGGTCATCCTCCCTGAAAATCATCATGCGGTGTCTATTCGATGGCTATCGTCTGTTCCAAACTCACCCATTGAGGGGATCTGTAGACACCCCATTCTGTTACCCCCTAAACTCTCCTTAGTTCGCTAGCACCTCCCTTAATCACTACAAACCCAGGTCATACCCCGAGTAC
This sequence comes from Sambucus nigra, assembly GCA_949130495.1. Taxonomy (NCBI): domain Eukaryota; kingdom Viridiplantae; phylum Streptophyta; class Magnoliopsida; order Dipsacales; family Adoxaceae; genus Sambucus; species Sambucus nigra. The sequence goes on from OX422220.1 coordinate 255,422,673, forward strand.
TGACCTAGAAGCCATCGGGTACTCCCAGGCTCCGTTTGACTAAAAGTCAAAGTCTTCAGCTTGATCGAGACTGAATGAATCTTCGAAGGGCCCTGAATCCCCTTTCCAACGGTCCATCCCGTGCGCGATTTTGACTTACCATGCGGACTAACGACCCATTTTCCCCAAAACCTGATCTAGAGGCCATCGGACGCTCCCAGGATCCGTTTGACCTAAGTCAACTCTTCAGCTTAACCGAGACTGAATAAATTTTTAAAGGGCACTGAAACTCCTTTCCAACGGTCCGCTCTGTGCGCGATTCTGACTTACGATATGGACGAACGATCCGTTTTATTTCGAAAGGTCACCGAATGCTTCCAAGGCTCGATTAACCAAAGTCAACTCCTCGAACCTGATCAAACTCTTTTGAATGTTGGTCCACCCCGTGCGTGATTCAGGCTTACCATGTGGACGAACGATCCATCTGCGTTCAACGATTCCCCGTCCAATGGACCAACGAATGCTTCAGAGCCATATTTGACCCAAAGTCAACTCTTGAACCCGGGAGCGGTCCAAAGGATTTTCATGGTGACTCTATATCTCTACATTTTTTACCTCACCCAAATGATGTCGACCGAAGCGCTCTCGAGAGGGACGCGCAGGACCTAGGATTCTCCCTCACGCTGCCCGCCCGCCGTGAGGATCAGGGATGGCCACAATAATGACACAACCATTGTATATCTTTGGATCTCGTTTACTTCAGGGTAAACGGGATGCTTCAGAATGCAATTCGAGTGTAGCTATCGCAATACCGATTTAATTGTCCTCTAATTATGTATGGTGCGGGCTTGAACCACATATATGTAATGCTTATGAGTACTAAATTCTTGGTCAAATTAATCACTTAGATTTACGATAAATTTTATGCTAGCAACACACTAGGGTTGAGGGATTGTATTCCCGTCCTATTTTCCTCATCATATAGTTCAAGTCTAGTTCAATCATCGTCAATATTTTAGATAATTTAGAGTAATTGCATTTCATTCATCCTTGATTTCTCTAGTTAATCATTTTCAAAACTGCATATAGTTGTAGTTATTTCACCATTCAAATCATCTTTCCCTTTTCCTTAGAGTCAAAGTTAGGTTTCTTTCGTCTGTCCAACGTCGTTACAATTTTATTGTCCTATTTCCCTGAGGATCGATACTCGACTTATCGGATTATTACTTGAGCGACAGGCTTGCACTTGAGCATAGAGAGTACGCACTTTTGAGACACATTCTTAGTCGCATCAATCATATCACATAGTGACTATAAATTGAACTCACATGTTAATAAGTGTAACGTAAAATATTAATAAAATAGGATTTGAAACATTATTTAGGATGTTTCATTGCATCTCACGATTAACGTGGTTCGAATCGGGTTGATCCTTTATCAACCCTTAAATCTGGGTCGGGGCGTTAAAATTTAGTATTAAAGCTTTAGGCTCATATTCCTTTCGGGTGTGACGTGGTGAGATCGGTAGTGGATCTTTCAGCATCGTTATTTGTTCGATCACGCTTGCCTGTTGACGGTTTCAATTTATACCTTGATGGTAAAGTTGAGGTCTTGAGCATGTTGTGCCATTCTCTTTGAGTTGGTAATTGGTTAAGTTAGTAGTCATTCTTATTTCGCTGCATTTGTTCTAATAGTGTTAGCTAGCTAGTATCGGGTTTTGGTGTAGGTCGTTAGGTGGTGGCACCTTAGGCTTTTGTGAGATGTATCATGTGGAAGTTTGATGATTATAAAGTCTTAATTATTTTAGTTGCATCATAGTTGGTATGCTTGTGGTTTCATCTATGAGATTAGGTGACTAAGTATCATGACTTATAAATAAATAATTCTATGGAAATTACAACGTCTAAGTGACTTGATTATGATTTGGGTTTAAATAATCATATTTATTCAGAGTAATTTAAGAACGAATCTATATAGTCATTGGGACTTAGTGTTAGAAATGGTGGTATTGAATTATGGATTTTGAAAAATGATGTGGTATTGAGGAATAGGATCTCTTGTGGTGTCAAAGGTATTAAATTATCTTTATGTAAGCTCAGTAGTAATGTGGGATAGGTCGGGTTAAGGCTGATGCATCACAACACATGAATACTCTCATCTTTGAAATCACCTTTGTTTTACATCGGTTGGTGTGTACGCATAGTCTCGAGGTTTGTTGCATGTAGTTTACATGTGTACTTGATAGCTTTAGGTTAAAACACTCACTAGTTAACTAGTATAGTTGGTTACAATGTATATCGTGGATTTGAGGTCACGACTCTAAGATATGAATATTAGAACTTGATGGAACATTAAATGCTAGTGTTGCACTCTATATGGAATTTGTGGATTGAGAATGTAGTCTCTCATGTGTATTTGGGTTGTTGTACCAAGGATGACTCTAGCATAATGTGTAGTCTCGTAAGAGGTATCAGTCAGATGGGCCATTGGGATTAAATGGCTATCTCGAAATCATTTATGTGAATAGTTATTGATGTTAAGGATGTATCTTCCTAGGCTAGGCAAGATCCGAATCATTTGACGACACATAGGCTTGTAAATCCCAATGTTTGGAATAATTCATGATAACGAGTTCTTTGGGTATTAGCATGATATTTGGTGAAAATCAGTTATTTTTAGGTATTGTTTAGAGGGACGTGATAGGCATGCTTAGGAGTTAGCAATAATACGTCAGGATCCACCGTGGTTGTATCAAATTAATGGTATGAAATCTTTTGGTTAGACTATAGTGTTAAATACATCTAGGATTTATATTAAATTGTTAGATGAATGATTTATGAGCTTGATGATCATAAATTTCAAGGACGAAATTTCCTAAGGAGGGAAGAATATAATACCCCGCCCTAGAAATTAGGAATATTACCATGCGAAAAAAAATTGAAAAAATATATATTTTGTACAGAGGTCCCGATTCTTGCGCGCCTTATTTAGGACAATCCGGGAGACCAAACGACTATTGTAAATATGATTTTTTTAGCTTAAAAAATGCAAATAATATGATTCTTAAGTTAAAAGTTTCTAAAAAAATTGGGGGTTGGTACCAAAAGTGACGTAAATCACCATTTTTGGGTGATTTTGGGTGGTGTTCCGGGTCACATGTGAGTTTATTCTTATGTTGTCTCAATCCACCTCACAAAAATTATATGTTAGAGCCTTGAGAAGAGTTTTCCAATTAATTATAAGTCTCTAGGTCTTGACCATGGGCTCATAGGGTACTAGCTTACCCTTTTTATTTAATAAGAGAAATGGAAAGGAAAGTGAGATGGCCATTTCTATCTCACTCCCTTCATCAGATTTTCTTCATCACCATGGACAAGAAAGAGCTCTTCCTTCACCCCAAATTCGTAGATCTTCTTTCCCATCATTTTTACACCATGAAAGCACTATTATGGAGGTTACAAACACCATTAAAACACCTTGGAGTTTTGGGACAACTTATAGGGAGAGTTTTGTAGAAGCTTTTAATGAGGTTTGGGAGTTGTATAAGGGGGTGTTGGGCTCGAAGAGTGGGCTATTGTGACTCCCTTTCGGGCCACCTTTGGAGGTGGGGGAGTCACCCACCTTCTCTATCATTATTTGAGGACATTTTGAGGTGGAAAATACTTATATCTTACTAAGTAAAGTTGATGATGATATTAGTATGAATACTTTGCATCTTTTTGATATTAGGTGTGTATAAATAGCCATCCATGATTAAAGATTTAATACTACATGATTTAAAGATATAGTTTAGAACAAAATGAGATTTTCTATATTTAATATGGGTTTTGTAGTAAACCTATGTTTAGCTTGATTTTTCTTACATATTTAAAGCTTAAAATATGTTAATTAAGGTTTTCAATGTACTAATAGACTTACTAGTATAATTCTTACTATTTTTTTATGAAAATGGGCACTTAAAATGAAGGATTGAATGGGTTTCAAAAATGAATAATTTTCAGCCCACTATTCACAAGCATTTTATGAAATAACATGTTTTAAACTCATGTTTTAAGGTGAAAAAATGATTTCTTTGATGTGAAGAACACTTGGTATTTATATGCCTTTTTGTTAGATTAATATAGTGATTTTGATTTTGATGAATCATTATGAAGTGAGCAAAATGGAGTTTCATTTACAAATTACAGTTTTTAGTTTGTTAAACTATGTTTTGGGGTTAAAAGTGTAAATATATGAAAGTGTAGTCTTCTTGCAAACTTTGAGTCAAAATATAAATAATAAAAGTGTAGAAGAATAAGTGTGAATAAAATGACTAAATATGGGTCTTTGAAAAAAGTCATAATTAAAGTGTGGAACACTAAGTTTGAAATGCGAAGTGTCAAATATGTAAATGTTAACTAAAATGGAGTTTTAGTGTTAAAACTCATAAATATAGTGTGTAGACTTTAATATGTGAAAAGTAGGATTTTATATATTAAAGGGAGTAATGTGCTAAACTGTGATTTTCGACATAGTGAGAAGTTGAAAAAGTGTCATAGTGACTAAAATGCCTACGTGTTAAGTGTGAAGCTTAAGAAGGGTGTTTTTTTTGTAAATAACACTTGAATAAGTAGTGAAGTTAGGTATTCTGATATAAATTGGATTAATTAGCAATTTACTTAAAATGTAACATTTTGCATGGAAAAAAATGTTAAAGAGTGTTTTGGCACGTATGTATTAAGAATGAAATAAGTCCTTAAACGAAAATGATTTTCAGTGTAAAGTCAACATGTGTAGAAAAGGACTTTAATGGAATATAATGATTCTTCCTAAATGAATAATGAAAAAATGAATGGTTAAGTCCAAGGCTTTGGTTTCGACCCGAAAATGGCAAATTAATGTGAACATTATGGAAATGTTGAACACATTGGTAAGATATTGATATTGGATGATGTCGGGTTAAATAATTAATCAGGGTTATGCTTTCCCTATGGTGGAAATAAGGAATTATATTGGAGTAAATAAAGTTTTTGAATAAAACGGTTTAATACATTGGGATATGTATTTTCTAAGGTATATATGTAGATATATACGTACTTTCGCATGCATGTAGTGTAGCATGTGAGTATTCTTTCTGTATTTCATTTTTATACTACATTGTATAGTTCCCATTGAGCATTCCGCTCACTCCCTCATTTTGTTACGGCATGTTACATGTAGTTTCATATTTTGAGTGTGTTATACAGGTAAGTATCTACTTTCATTTACGTTAGTAGCTATGTTTACTTGGCCTTGGGGCATTTCCCTTGGGTCATATCACGTAGTGGCTGCAAATCAAACTCGCATGATAATAAGTGTAACGTTAAATATTAATAAAACTGGATTCAAAACATTGTTTAGGTGTTTCATTGCACTTCACGATTAACACGTGGCTCAGATCGGGTTGATCCTTTATCAACCCTTTAATCCGAGTTGGGGGTTTACATTGAATGTCGTCCAGCATATCATATATTCCATCATCTTCTTCTTCATGACATGACATATAATGATCATCAACATCATCATCGTCATCATCAGAGGCACGAGATCCCCCTAAATGAGAACCTTCTCCATGATGAATCCATTGAGTATAGCTCGTTGAAATCCCCTTAAAAAATAAATGGTCCTTAACTTCGTCAATAGATCTAATATTGATATTCAAACAATCGATGCATGGACATCTCACATCACTTATTGGGTACATGTGTTTCTTAACATACTTAATGAAAAATCAAACTCCAGTTACATATTTCTCGTAGAAGCTATTAGTTTCTTGGATCCATCTCCATTTTAGATTCCTAAGAAATTATTTAGCAGACGTGTTATACATAAATACAACATATTAACCTTCCCTATTAGCAAGTAGATTATACAATAACCTTTGAGGAAGATGATTGTTACAGAGATAAAGAGAAACAATTAGGCACGACATCACAAACCCTATGGTACAACATCGCTATCAATATTAAACATCGCTATAAAAATTACAGATAATTTGCCTTATCACATAATTATCAATTTCCAAATTCTAATGTAAAATTAGTTTATGAAAAATGACAGTTAGTAATTTATTACTTGAGTGAAGCTAAAACTATGGAAGAATCAATTTTTAAAAAAAGATTATACCTACTAAAGAAAACAATCTGATTCATAAATAATAATCTTCATAAAAAATCTAATTTATTTGCTTGTCCAATTGAGTTCAGTTGAATCCATAAAACCTGCATAATATTTTATGCAAAGAGTCTGCTTCACAGGTATGTAAATATAAATGTGATGCAAAGAGTTTGATACAAGTGGTATAAAATATTATTCCCTTTCTTTCAAATACAACACGGTTAAATTTTTAGAGAAGATTCAAATACAACCCATTGCAAATTCACACATTACACGCATAGGTCATCGAGGTGCTCAAATACAACACGGTTCAAGCCAAGTGATTCCTACATATTAAATTTCTTTATTCCTACATATTATGAACCTCTAATTAACAACCACTAATTCGCTATCGCGAATTAACTATTGTGTAGATCCGTACAAAATGACTAGAAATTGAGAAAAATGTACAAACTAATCGAATTATGAGAAAAATGAGACTAAGATAAGACCGAGATGATACCGGAGTATACGATGGTGGATGAGGGCGATAGACGATATGGTGGTTGAGGGCGATAATCTAAATGAGCGATTTTTAGGTGAGTTATTTTTAGGGAACGATTTTGGGTTTACAAGAGTCTTTTGTTATTTCTTTTAGGAATAAGTGAGGAAATTTTTTATCGCCAATTAATTTTTTTGTGATAAACGTATTTGTCACTAAATGTATAATAATTTTGTCACGAATAAATGAATGAAATATTTTAGCACGCAGGAATGATGAAGCCAGAATTTTAATAATTATTTGGTGACAAATATTGTTAATTCGTCACCAATTTAACATCATCACACTCAATTCGTGAAAAAATTAATTTTCCTCATAGAAATGTCACTTTTTGTGACAAAATTACTTTTGTCTTAATTTTTTTTGTCACTGATAAGATATTTTATTGTAGTGGATTCCTTAAGATTTTATTTGCCCCCACAATAAGAGTTTGCTATCAGGTTTTAAGCAAATTATCTCCAACATACAACAATCCAATGGAATCTTTAATTAACAATCCTAAAGGATCCCCACTAACACTCGATGAAACTTATTGAATAAATTGATAAATAAGAGAGAAAATTAAAGAATGACCTCACAAAAAGGATTACTAAAAATGGTTGGATCATATCCTTTTATAGACTCATTGGTTCATATGACACCCCGCCTACTAAAATACCGAGTGGCCAGCCCGTGATCAAAATAAAACGTTGGTCTCATATGACTCATTCTTAGCATCACTGTCGAAAATTTTTAAAGTTACTAACCACCTAGTAATTTAATTAGACTGGTACCAAATTTTATCTTTCATTAATTAACAATAGGCAAAAAATAAATAATAATAATAAAACCATCAACACAATTAATAATTAAATCTCACACAGATGAATAACATAAATCAAGTTAACCAAATCAACTAACAGTTCAATAGTAAAATACAATAGTAACTGAAATAATAACCTGGATACACAAAGTTCGATAAGTAAACTGAATACAAAATCTGAGGGAGACATGCCCAAATGAGAACTGAAAAGTTCCTACACTAGGAATAAATGAGATAAACGTCTATAGCAAAGTCCTGCAACTTTCACATAAGTTGCAGATACGTATCCCTAAATAAAATCCTCAAACTGGGCGTCCTTGTGGCTGGACACCTAAAATATTTTGAAAAGATTTTGACAGGGGTCAGATCCCAAGTAAAACATTTTGAAAATATTTAGCAAGCAGTTAAATTACAATAATTAAATATGCTTGCACACTTTTCATATTTAAGCTAGTGTCGCACTCTCTTGAGACATAGCTCACCCCTCATCTAATGTGCACACTTAACGTTTGCCTTCTACCTTTCCTAGTTAGGCTACCCCACCTAACTAGCCATAATAAGTCGCCTTCTACATACTAACTCATCGTACCCAATCATATTACCCATACAATATGTTACCGAATTTTCATGTCTTTTATCCCATTATAAATTTCTCAGTATATATTTATTTCTCCCCATAATATAGTTATTTTTAATGCCACTAACTTTCTATTTTACTAAACCCACACAGTAGAATAAAATCACAAGTATACATATATCACTTTGTTATATATATACTAACACTGCACCCCTAAGCTGAGTTGCGGTGCAAGTATATTATGCTATAATGTGTTGGTACATCATCCACCAAACACACGTAGTAGAATAAATCACAGGTATATATATTTATCACACTAATAATATATATACAATACATCACCCCTAGGCTAGGACCTGCGGTGCATGCATACTCTACTATCAAGTCCCGGTACATCACGCACTGTATAAAGGACTACGGATTTCGAATCACTCTAGAACCATATCAATACAAATCACACATATTGGAGGCGAACATAGTTCACATACCCATGGGTCACGCACATACCTACGCTCCCATGATCAGCTGACTTATCAACTCACAAATAAGTCATTCACAGTCCTATGTCCTTAAGGTACCAATCTAAATCCCCCCCAAAGGAACACAAAGATAAGATGGCCCTTTCCCGAAAATCAACCTCCCGTGATAACAAGTATGGTAGGTATGTCATACACATAATAAATCATACAAATCAGTTTAGGTATACACACAACTTATATCATATATTCCATACATAGCACATATATCTCTCGAATATCCTACGTATTATTGATTCCAGTTACACTTCTTATCGTATATTCTCGAGTACCCCTCACTACTCGAAGTGTGCCAATTGTCCTTTAAAATATTTGACTAGGTAATTCACTCATATCCTACTGATCTAAGTCATAGGTTCGCTCATCCCCCGAATCCGTTACATTTCAAATTACACCAATTAATCTAATCAATTTTATATTAATTAATTTAATAAATTAGTGTCACCCAACTACAATACTCCGACTCACTCATATGGTCCGTATCTTCACCCTCTAGAATTTGTTACACAAAAATTCACTATTAAGGTTAACACCTCTCGTTAAATTCACTATTCGATAATTTATTATATACCTCTATAATAAATTAAACCGGCTAATCTGTGCCTAACTTCCGTAGCACTAGCCTGAGAAATATCAGAGTGAAAAATCCGATCCTCAATTTAATTACTATCACCTCAATTAATTTAATCAAAGTAGTGTCACTCAACCAAAATGCCAGGACCCCCTTTATTGGTTCGTATTTTAACCTTTTAGACTTCATTTCACCAAATTCGATTAATAAGTTTGACACCCTTACTAAATTTAATAGTCCTTAATACTTATCCCATAAGACTCTAAGTATTAGGTTCCATTTAATTTCTATCAATTAAATTCCACCTTAATATACCAACCCGTATGCTAAATTCATCCAAAATTCCCATTCGAATACGTTCGTATATTTTCGACATATATTATCGAGTGTCGTTCATTATAAATACTCCTAAATCCATACCTCGGATTCATCCCTATCTAATCCAAGGATAAAATAATGTTCCTTAATATTTTTTCAAAGTCCTTCGCTCATCTACGGACATCTCCAAATAATCCAAATTTATTTCTTCCTAAAGATATTGGTCTCACGCACCCTATCGTAGAAAAATCATATCAAATCCAAAAAAAATCAAAAAAATACGAGGTTGACTCCCACGCGACCGTGACGAAAAGATTTATAATCTTATATTTTACAATAACTGAAGGAGTCGATCGATCGACGAATTGGGTAGATTAATCGATCGACCAGATATTAGTCATCTTCCTCGATTGCTTTTTCCACCATTTTTAAACACCGAAGCTTTCCAACTTCAATCCAGACCTCGATTACTTAATCTCCCTTATTTATTTCATCTATAAACATGTTCAAACACTAATATATGACATTAATCCTTAGTTGTTTTCATTAAAATTCTAGGGTTCATAAATTGGGTTTTTCTCAATATCCCTTAAATCACAATTCTCAATTTGATTCAATAGTCCGAATTCAACAACAATTTCTATAGGTTTTCGATTCTAAATCATATTATAGCCTCATATGATATTATTCTCACATCAATTAAACATCAGTTTCACCCTTAATGCTTAAATCCCCAAAATCCATATTTAACATGTGATACCCTCCAAAAATGAATTTTGTTATAATCACTCATCCCAAAATGAATATGGTATACACCCACCGTAATATGAATCACAATACCGCAATTTAAATGAATGCAAGTTTAACTAGTTGCGTGGATAATTTTGCAGGGTCTGATTTTCTTTATTGTAGACGAATGTTTGATGAAGAACACACTCCTCTTCCTTTAGTTTGGCTCCCAAAGGTTCCCCAATTTCTTCCATTGTTTTCCTCTGCAGCTCTAGGGTTTCTCTCCTTGAGTTATGACTACCCCAATTCCCTCAATTAGGTTTTATTTCATTAATCCCGTTTATTAAAATGGCCCAAACACTCCTGTGTGGAGCCGGTTATGCCTAAAATTGTCCTAAGATCCGATTACTACCCCTGAGTACTCTTTTTCGACTATTTCGACCTATCTGGAGTCAATCGTGCACTTAGAATTGCCATCTGAATTACTTTATAATATTCTCAAATTTCGACCCCAAATTACAACACATGTGAATTTTCAAAAATAACCCAAATTAAATAAATCTTAATTCACCAAATTAATATAAATTCTCTAGATTAAATAATTTCTCCAAATCCCCAAATTAATTAAGTTCTTCCAATTAATTAAATCTTCTATTACCAAATTATTTAAATTATATATCCTCAGAAATATGGGGTGTTACAGTTCATTAATAGACATATTTCAAAGATTATGTTAATTTATGAATTGAGACATATTTAAGGGACATACTTAAACAAGAATTGATATATCCTTTCCCACATTATTTATTTTCTCTTTTATTTTATACATAATATTACAAAATCTCCAAAAATAATATTCCGTGGCTTATTTGGGAATGTTTTAATGTTGTGTTACATGCTAAGGAGAAGCTGGGAGGTAATGTGATAGATCATATACCAGTGCAACGACAAAGATGGAGAGGATAGAATTTGGGCGATATTGGACATAATTTTATGCAATGTTTCCTGGTAGGAAAAATTCATGGCTTCCATTGTTAATCACCTCAATCTAATCTAATAACTAAATTTAATTTTGATATCTCCTATACGAGGATTGACACGTGGACTTTAACTCACTAAAACTGATTCATTCCCTTAATGGCTTTCGGCTTACACATACTTTTGTCTTACGTATCTATCTCCCTATCTACCACTTCATTTATGATCACTCGATCTCTCCACGTGTCACCTACGCATTTTTGTATTTTTCATATTCCTACGCCTCTTCCTCTCCACCTTCTCACTTTTACCGTTACATATCCTTAACTCCCTGCCCTAAATACATGTCCCCCTCTCTGTTCATTTGTATTATCCTCAAGAAATGAGTAAAGAATCTATGGCGCTGACTAAAAAGAAACCCACTCACACTAACTCATCTTCAACCCTTCATCCACCTTCATTAATAGATCGCACGGGTCCAACCTGCAATAGTCACAAGAAACTCCTCCCAGCCAACTTTAAAAAAAAAAACTCTGTTGAAATGTTTAAACAATAATGAACCAAACACAAAAAATTCTTAGCCTTTGGAGATGAGGAGGGAGGGGCTATACGGTCTTTTGCAGGAGTGAGTTCGTGACAGGAATATGAGGGGCGGGATGGTGCTGGTCTGGAGGGTTGGCGGGGAATAGGGTGTCTCTTTGGGTTTAGCCGTGGCGGTGACGGTGGGTTTAGATAGGTTTTTTTTTTTTTGGGGGGGGGGGGGGGCAGTGGTGGTGGTGGGTGTATTATTAGAAGTTTTGGTACCAAAGTGAATATATGGAGAAGCAATAGCCAAATTACCCGTATACTAAATTTAACTTATTTACTCAAAAATAAACGGCATATGAAGAGGGTAAGAAACTCTCACTCTCGTTTATATAATTTAATTGTAACATTTTTTAACGGATTTATTATTTATCTACTTTAACAAACTTTATGACGTTTATATTAGACTATGGATGGAAATAAGTCTACAAATCTTTCCCTTTGATGTTTGAGGTTTTCTTCCGGGTTTGGAAATGAGACTACATATGCTAATGTTTTATCTCAATTTTTTCATCTTCACATATTGCATATATACAATATGGATTGTTAATAGGACATACAATTTTTCTTTTTCATTCTATGGATATGTTTAATTTTTTTTATTTACTTTTCCCTGTAAAAACTGCATAAGTAGACTTACCCTTATAGAAGTTTAAAAATTGAACTTACCCCCCAACAACATATACTCCTTAAGCAAAAATGGTTGATGCACATGAGCGGTAAGTCTAAGTTTTGAACTTTTAGATATAAAATCTAATTGTAAAATTAAAAAAATTATGTATTATTCTTTTGTTTACATGCATATTAGAAAAATATGTACATGAGTCATTGAGAATATATTACAAAACTAATCATTTGAGTGTATATATATTGAATCCTATAGAATTTTCTACACATTTTTTTACTTCTCGAGGACAATGTCGTATTCATTTTCACTATACATTATAAATGTATGCCTTATTCCACTTATATCATTTTTTTTTATTCATGGTTACATTAAAAAATTTTAAAAATTTTAAATGTAATATTTAACGTTTTTAATATAATTATATATATATTTTAAGGGAACCCGCACATCGCGTTGGGTTAAGACCTAGTAAACTTAATTATGATCACTCCCCCACCCTTGTTAATATTAAGACTAGCCTTTATTTGGCTTCTAAGACTTTTCGGCTTCAAAATATGTGATTCTTACACCATTGATTTCCTTAGATGTGTTGATCAAAGTTGGGGAGGTGGGGTTGTTATGGGAATCCCATGTACAGAGTGTCGGTCAAATTAAAGAGATTGAAGACTTATCTGAAGAGTAATGATAGGGATACCCACTTTGTGGACACATTTTGTGGATCCGTGAATAGACAAAAATAGGTAGAAGTTTTTAATATATTGGTTGATACCCTGGCGGGACCCAAAACAATAAGGTATAAACTTTTATACAGTGTGTCCACGAAATGGATCTCCCTAGAATTTTCCCTTATCTAAAAGAGTGGAATAACATAATGTTTAAAGATGTTTTTCAAAAGGTGCGAGATGTGAAGGATGCAGCTCTTGCTAAAGAGATTTTTTCTAATCAAATAATACCACGCAAGTTATAGTGGAATATGAATTAGCTAAAGAGTAATACTACACGGATTTCCATTTTGTAACCTCATTTTGTACCTTATAATAAGACAAGGCAATATCAAGTTGTACTCTATATCTTGACGGGATACACAACAACAAGGTATAAGCATTTAAAACAAATGATATGAATGGGGGTACACAATGGGAGTACACATAATTTTTTTTCTAAAGAAAATATGTAAATCATGTTGGCTATAGAAGAATGTTTTTGGATACAAAAAGCTAACATAAAAGGGATAAAAAAAGGGGATTGTTACATTATATATTTTCACGCTTCTACATCATAGAAATTCAAAGGATTAGGCATCATTTGTATCCAGGATTGAAATTACCAATGGTAGTATCATCTCAAATCATATTAATTGTTATTTTAATAATTTGTTTAAGGCTGAGTTTAATTATGACGTTCAAAGTCAAATACGAAATCTTGATAATTTAAGCTTTGTGGAAGATGACAATTTGTTTCCAACTACCCCGCTATCAATGAGGGAGGTTAGAAAAGCGACTTTTAGCATGAAAGCTCTTAAAGCTCCTGGACCAGATGGAGTCCAACCTCTTTTTTATCAACACTTTTGGAAAACCATTGCTAGTAACCTTTTTGAGTTTTCCCAAAAATGTTTTCGAGAAATTTTTTTCCCTAAAGGCCTAAATAACAGTTTTATTACACTAATTCCCAAAGTTGATAACCCGGAGAACATTACTCAATTCAGACCTATTACTCTTTGCAATGTCTCTTATAAAATTCTTGCCAAAGTTATTGTTGACAAGCTTAGACCTATACTTTACCGTAATATAAGTCCACATCAAGCCAGCTTCCTTCCAGGAAGACAGACATCGGATAATGTTATTGTCACTCAAGAGATTATTCAAACTATTATGAATTATAAAGGTAAAACTGGGGGTTTTATTCTAAAAATTGATCTTGAAAAAGCCTATGATATAGTGGATTGGGAATTTCTTGAGGGAGTCCTAAATTGGTTTGATGTAGACAAAGATTTTTGTAAACTTATCTTGAGTTGTGTCAAAAACACAACCACTTATGTTCTCTGGAATGGCACCCCTCTACCCAGGTTTGAACCCTTTAGAGGTCTTCGGCAGGGAGACCCACTCTCTCCCTATATTTTTGTTATGTTCATGGAATATCTGTCAGCTATGATTCTGGAAAAGGTCAAAGGTAAAAAGTGGAAGGGAATTAGGGCCTCCCCTAGGGGCCCCCCAATCACCCACCTATTTTTTGCTGATGACCTTATACTTTTTACGAAGAATGATAATCTTTCTTGTGAAGCGATAATTGATACTCTTGAGGAGTTTTGCCATGTCTCTGGGCAAAAAATTAACTACACTAAATCTAGAGTGTTTGTGTCCCCTAATATCCCTAATAGGGAGGCCGTAGAAGCAAGCCATTTATTTGGTAAGAGTCTTACTAATGATTTAGGTGTTTACCTTGGTAATAGACTTATCCATGGTTGAATGAAAGGCTCCCACTTTAAAGACATTATCGATAAAGTACAAAAAAGGTTAACGGGATGGAAAACTAAATTCCTTTCCCCTGCAGGTAGAAAAACCCTAATAAAGGTTGTGACTTCTACCATCTCTAATTATAACATTCAAAATGTTATGCTTCCGGTTAAAATTTGCAATGAAATTGATAGACTTAACAGAAATTTACTTTGGGGAGAGGAAAATGATAAGAGTAAAATCCATCTGGTTAGCTGGGAGAAATTTTGTAGACCTAAAGTTAATGGAGGCCTTGGTTTGAGGAAGAGTGGTTTAAATAACCAAGCCTCCGTTACCAAACTTGGTTGGAAACTTTCAAATAATGACAAGTCCTTATGGGTTGAAGTCTTAAGGAATAAATATAAAGTTGACCAAAATCCAAGATTGTGGAATAAGAGAAATGTTTCTTCCCATACTTGGAGAAGTATTTTCAAGTGTCGTCAAAACCTTGTTAATAATGTCAAATGGAATGTCGGGAATGGTAAGAACATCAATATTCTTCAGTATTGGTGGGTGGGAAATAAGTTGTTAAATCCCATTGAACAACCTGGAGACTTAAATAATGTTAATGTCGATACATTCCTTCAACTTGAACACTAAAAATGATATCCTTAATATCCCACTTTCTCGTACTTTCCCTCGTGAGGACAAACCAAATTGGTCCTTGAGCAAAAATGGTAAATTCACTATAAACTCATTCTACCAACTCCTTGTGGAGAAGCATGATGAGAAGCAACCTTGGGAGGTTTGGAAAAATCTCTGGAAAATAAATGTCCCACCAAAACTTTCCACATTTTTGTGGATCATTCTACATGGTAAACTTCTCACAAATGAACACCGTATGAGAAGAGATCTCACCTCCAATGGAGATTACCCATGATGTGGGATACTTGAGGACCTCAATCATCTATTTAAGGAGTGAAACCATACTAGGGAGAATTGGTACACGCTCGGCTTCGACCATCCTCTTGATCTTAACCTCACAGGTAATGTTAATGACTGGATCACCCTAAATATTTGGGGTAAACCAAATAAAGAAAGGTACAAAAGCTTTATTATTACATTGTGGTTTATTTGGAAATCAAGAAATAATATCATATTTAAGAATATTGACGATTCCCCACAAACGATTGCCGCTTGGCTATGAACTTTACAAATTACGTTATTGAAGCCCAAAATTCAAAGCGAGCAAAAGTTTGTGGAGAAAACATTACTAATCTAAATTTTCATCCGGTTTTTAATGCAGGAAAATTCATCATACACATTGACGGTGGATTTGATCATGGGAGTTGTATGGGCGCATTTGGAGGGATGGTGAGAAATGAAGATGGCGATTGGATAGTGGGCTTCGCTGGGAAACTGCAAGGCACGTGCGGAACTGGAGGGGATTTTTCATGGCCTAAACCTAGCCTTCAGAAAGGAATGGAAATATGTTTGTCTGAAGAATGATTGCCTGGAAGCCATCAATCTCATCAAACAGGAGGTTACCCAAAACCATCCTTTGGCCAACATCATCGATGATTGCAGGACCCTTGTTAAAGATCTAAAGGCTAATATTGTTCACATTCCTAGGGCGAGCAACTTTACGGCGGACTGTATGGTGAAAATTGCAAGGGAGCTGGAGGGCTTGTATATGGAATACGACGAAGCTCCAGAGGAATTACTTAGGATGTTTGATAAGGAGATGGAGGAAGATGGTTTCTACTTTTTGTAGTGCTTTTGTTTGTTCTTGTTATTCTTTTTGATTTCCCGTTTTCACCAAAAAAAAATAATGGGTGTCAGATGAGGAGTTTGTCAAAGACGGGTTTGTCAACCATTTCAAAGACCAATTCAAACGGGAAGAATCTAGTGTCATAGATGAGCAAATTTTATGTGTCATTCCATTTATGATAAAAAAATGAAGATAATGAACTTTTGTCTAAAAGCTCGTTAGCTGTAGAGATTTGAGCAATAGTGAGTAGTATGGATGATAATAGTTCAGTGGGTCCATATGGTTTTCGGGGGGTCTTTAAGACTTATTGGCATATTATCAAAGAAGATTTATGTGATGTAGTTAAAAGTTCATTTAATGGGGCAGTGTGCCCTCTAGCTGGTCTAATTCTTGGACTGCATCCCCCGCAAAATTAATGCTTCTAAATATGAGGACTTTTGGCCTATTATTTTTTTATGTAATTTTAGTAATGATATCATTACTAAAATGTCTAAGGGGCATTTCCATTTATATCCTATTAAACCTATTTTTAGACCTTTTAGTCCCATTATGTTTTCTCCTTACATATAAGTCCTACTCCTAATTTTTTAGAACTTTTTTTTTCACAATTTTACCCTTTTAAAACCAACCATCCATAACTTCCTGTGGTTAAACTTTTTTTTTAATCTTCAAATGACTATAACTTTAAATTGACATATCCGTTTTTTACAAAATTACTATTTTTGAAATCTGCTCAACAAGATCTATTAAAAAGATCTGTGAAGCGTATATAATTTCAAAGAAAAAAAATTACACAGACACTAAAACATTACTGTATGCACCAGAAAGAGAAACAGGTTTATATTTGTAACATTTTCGCAAACAATAACATTTACAGTGTTAATATTACACAGTATATATATACACACACAGAGAGAGTGGATTCAAACCCTTTTTTTCGAAATTATCTTATTTTTAAAGGTCCACGCTATCCAACAACCTTCATTAGAGTTTCGATTTGGTGTGGGTAGGGTTGAGTTAGGTTTATATCTGTAACATTTTCACAAATAGTAACATTTACTATGTTAACATAGTATGTATATATATATATATATGTATATATATATATATATGTATATATATATATATATGTATATATATATATATATATATATATATATATATATATACGATGGATCCAAAGCTCTTTTTTCCAATATTATCATATTCTCAACGGTCCGCGGTAGCGGCATCCAATCCCCACCACTATCCACCCCCATTGTTAGAGCTATAACAACATTCATCAGAGCTCTGATTTGGGGTGACATAGGGTACCACTGGCGCGGACCTTAGAAAATAAGAGAATATTGGATAAAGGGGGTTTCGATTTACCGGAGCTCTGGGGTGAGTAGGGTTAGCATTGGGTTAGGTTTATATCTATAACATTTTTACAAACAGTAACATTTACTGTGTTATAACACAGTATATATATATATAACATCTGATTTGGGGTGACATCGGGTGCCGCTGGCGCGAACCTTAGGAAATAAGAGAATATTGGATAAATGGGGTTTGGATCCACCGGAGCTCCGGTTTGGGGTAAGTAGGGTTGACATTGGGTTAGGTTTATATCTGTAACATTTTCACAAATAGTAACATTTACTGTGTTATAACACAGTATATATATATATATACGGTGGATCCAAACCTCTTTTTCTTATATTGCCTCATTTTTAACGGCCCACACTAGCAGCATCTAATCCCCACCACCACTCACCCTCATTGTTGGAGCTCCAACAACCTTCATCAGAGCTCTGATTTGGGGTGACATGGGGTGCTGCTCGCGCGGACCTTAGAAAATAAGAGAATATTGGATAAATGGGGTTTGGATCCACCGGAGATCCGGTTTGAGGTGAGCAGGGGTAGCATTGGGTTAGGTTTATATATGTAATATTTTCACAAAATATAAATGTTACTGTTTGTGAAAATATTACATCGGCATCCCATGCCATCTCAAATCAGAGCTCTGATGAAGATTGTTAGAGTTCCGACAATGGGGGTGGGTGGTGGTTAGGATTGGAATCCGCTAGCGCGGACCGTTAAAAATAAGATAATATCTGAAAAAAAGGTTTGGATCCACCGTATATATATATATATATATATATATATATATATATATATATATATATATATATATATATATATATATATATATATATATATATATATATATATATATACTGTATTTTATGAACGCACTAAATGTTAATGTTTTTGAAAATGTTACAGATATAAACCTAACCAATTGCCACGCCTACTCACCCCAAACCGGAGCTCCAATGGATCCAAACCCCATTTATATAATATTCTCTTAATTTCAGAGCTCCGCGTCAGCGGCACCTTGTGCCACTACTACCCACCCTAAATCGTAGCTCTGATGAAACTTATTGAAGCTCCGACAATGGGGGTGGGTAGTGATGATGATTATATGTCGCTAGCGCAAACCTTTAAAAATATGGTAATTTCGAAAAAAAAAGAGGTTTGGATCTACCGTGTGTGTGTGTATATATATATATATATATATATATATATTGTATAATATTAACTCAATAAATGTTTCTGTTTGTGAAAATGTAATATATATAAAACTATTTCATAAATATATTAACACAGTAAGTATTATTGTTTGTGAAAATGTCACAGATATAAAACTATTTCATTTTCTGGTGTAAAAGTTTATTATCTGTGACATTTTCACAAACAATAACACTTATTGTGTTATCACATTACACAGTATATATATATATATGTTCCTATTTTTAAAGGTTTGCACCACCGGCACCTAATGCCACCGCTACTCAACCCAAACCGTCGCTCCAGAAGATCCAAATCTCATTTATCCAATAGTCTCTTATTTTCAAAGGTCCATGTCAACGACACCCCATGCCACTCCGGTGGATCCAAACCATTTATTCATAAGTCTCTTAGTTTCAAAGTTGCACGCCAGCGGCACTACATGCCACCCCAAATCGTCGCTCTGATGAAGGTCGTTGAAGCTCCAACAATGGGGGTAAAGATTGGATGCCGCTAGCGCGGACCTTTAAATATAAGGTAATTTTGGAAAAAAAAAATATATTGTTGACGCCAATAAAATGGCACTGGCCATTGCAGATAAATGATGAGGATGAGATTGAAGATGAAGATAAACATTCACATCAAACATATAAGAGACAAAGATTTTTAAAGTGGTTCGGCTATAAGGAAAAGCCTACGTCCACTGTTATTTTATTCCCAGGGGTTTACAATAGCACAATGTGGTAGAGAGAGAAAGGATGTGTATCTTGTGTATGGTGTTTCTTGGTTCTCCTGGATCTCTCTTGGATCTCTCCTTTTGGCTAAGGGAATACATGTATTTATAGTGATGGGAGATAAAGAGATTCATTGAATGTAGACATTTATACATTATGTCTACATTCGACGAATCTAATTGTTGAATTGCTTGGTATGCTATGTGTTGTCATCTACAGTATAAATGTACATTAAGGCTCATTAAATGCGCTGCCATCTTCATTAATGCACATTAAATGCATAGTTATCCTTTGATCTTCCTGGTTGATATGCCGACCAACTCTCCTCGGGTGTCGAATATTACCACGTAGGATGACATGTGTCCTTTTCTGATTGGTCCTCGTAGATGGAGAATTTTTGCGTTAACAGAAGCCCCCAATGCTCCATGCTTGATGGTTTACTTGAAAGGATGGAGTATTTATTCTGCAGTGTTGCTTGGTGCTCGTGAAATTCTTGATCTACCTTCTTGATTTGTTCAACATAAAGTGCATTATCTCCTGGACGACATATGATGCAGGCTGATCGATGGTTGCTAATCTTTCTTTTGAGGAACTCCGTGTGCTATGTATCACCCCTGGGAATTTGGATGCAGCCATGCCATAGTATGCAGCTTGTAGCTTATCATAATCTTCAAGTATGTTGATTGGTTTGTTAGCCGACCAACTGCCTCCTGTGCCGAGCAACTGAGTGTTAACTTCACGTGCTTGATTTTTCTGATTTATACTCCTCTGAATACTTTGTCGAGTAACATATTAGCTTTTGAACCCAACTCTTCAATCTTGTTAGTACCAAGCTAGTGGTGGACTTCGAAATATTTTCATACAACTTCTTCTTCAATGTTACTCGGGACAGTAGTAGTAAAGATCTCAGTGCTGTAGATGCTAAATTTGACTTCTGAACTTCAATAGTATGTGCATAATAACTCCTGAATATGCCTCCTGAACTTCTGAATGCACCTCCTGAACTTCTGAATATGCCTCCTCGTGAGTTTGTGAAGTTGAATTTGGTGCTCGACTGCATGATGTTATAAGAATGTGCCACCAAATGAACAAATATATCTGTAATAGAAGCCCCCAAATGAACAAATACTTTATCGAGCACCTCCTAGATCGACCATCCGTGATGAATATCAGGATGCTCAAAGACCTTAACTTCATAAATTCTCCTCTTGCTTTAAATGATCCACCTGCTGGCGAGGAACTTGTTTCAAAAGTAGAGGGAAAGAAACCAATAGAGTAAGAATCTCAATGTAACAGTTAGTATACATTTTCATTCTCAATGTATTTTTTTTTTATTTTAATGAAAGAATTTCATTTTTGTTCGCAATCTTAATTGCTATTGTCTTGTAAAATACTCTACATCTCTGCATATGTATAAGTTAAAAAGATAACAATATTGTGTTGTTCATCGACCAACTTGGTAATAAAAAAGTTACAAGTATTAGTAATGTTGCTCGATCACTTAATAATAAAGTAATGAGTATAAAAATGTTTAAAATTTTCCAACCAACCAAGGTTGTTAAATTGTGCTCGTCGACCAATTATAGTTAGTGAGAGTTTATCCCCAACTAACCATACTTGGTAAATTTTTGGAATATTTTTTCCTTGTCGACCAACTACGTTGGTACAGTTTTTATCCCCGACCAACCATACTTGGTACAGTTTGGAATATTTTTTCCTCGTCGATCAACTACGTTGGTAAAGTTTGGAATATTTTTTCCTCGTCGACCAACTACGTTGGTACAGTTTGGAATATTTTTTCCTCGTCGACCAACTACGTTGATGCAGTTTGGAATATTTTTTCCTCGTCGACCAACTAAGTTGATACAGTTTGGAATATTTTTTCCTCGTCGACCAACTACGGTTAGTGGGTTTTTCAGGTGAAGGAAAAATTATTCTTTATATTGATCCCTTCCTATTCCCTATTTGGAGAGATAAAAATATGCTGAATGATAGCAGTTATTACCAAATTTATATCAAAAATCAATCAATTTGACATTATTGACATAAATGGAAGTTGAACCAAATTAAGTATATAGTTCATAAAAATGAATGCAAATAGACTCAAACTTGAAGAGAGAAAATAGATCTGGGTCATGATTTCCATGAGAAAACTTTTTATTGTCTTTAACCTTTTTCCATTCTTTTATTAAAAATATGATGGGAATTTGAATAGACATCAAAGATCTTACAAAATTTATTTCAAAATCAACAATGAAAATGATCAAATCTTATCATCGTCGTATATATTGGTATATGTAGTCATTTAAAATATTTATTCCATGATATAAAATAGAAACTTGAGAATCAAGCAAAAAGTTATGATTTATGAAATCCACTATTTTTCAGATTTCTAAATAAGAATTAATCTAACAGTTATGATTTTAAAATCATGACATGCAATATTTTGCAAATAAAAATTGGACAATTAATTTATGTATATAAACAAAAAAATCATGATTGAATCATGTAGAAAATAAAAAACTTAGCTTTTGATGGAGAACAATGCTTGTAACGCGTTCCCACAGACGGCGCCAATCTGTTGAAGACAGAAAATGGCCACTGCCATTTTAGTGGCGTCAACAGCAGATAAATGATGAGGATGAGATTGAAGATGAAGATAAACATTCACATCAAACATATAAGAGACAAAGATTTTTAAAGTGGTTCGACTATAAGGAAAAGCCTACGTCCACTGTTATTTTATTCCCAGGGGTTTACAATAGCACAATGTGGTAGAGAGAGAAAGGATGTGTATCTTGTGTATGGTGTTTCTTGGTTCTCCTGGATCTCTCTTGGATCTCTCCTTTTGGGTAAGGGAATACATGTATTTATAGTGATGGGAGATAAAGAGATTCATTGAATGTATACATTTATACATTATGTCTACATTCGACGAATCTAATTGTTGAATTGCTTGGTATGCTATGTGTTGTCATCTACAGTATAAATGTACATTAAGGCTCATTAAATGCGCCTCCATCTTCATTAATGCACATTAAATGCATAGTTATCCTTTGATCTTCCTGGTTGATATGCCGACCAACTCTCCTCGGGTGTCGAATATTACCACGTAGGATGACATGTGTCCTTTTCTGATTGGTCCTCGTAGATGGAGAATTTTTGCGTTAACATATATATATATATATATATATATATATATATATATATATATATATATATATATATATATATATATAATGTTCTTGTGCGGACTGGTCCGCATTTTAAGAATGTGGATTGAACATGTGTCACCTAACGGTGCGCCTAGAATTTATCGCCTAAATTACAGCCACACTCTCTCTCTTTTCTACGCTCACCGCCAAGTGACACATGTCTAGTCCGCACTCTTAAAATGCGGACTGGTCCGCACAAGAGCAGGACTGTATATATATATATATATATATATATATATATATATATACTGCGTAATATTATCATAGTAAATGTTACTGTCTGTTTGTGAAAATGTCACATATATAAAACTATTTCATATTTTAGTGCATACAGTAAAGTTTACTGTTTGTGTAATTTTTTTTCTTTGAAATTTTATAGGCTTCATGGATCTTGTTTGATAGATCTCGTCGAGCAGATTTCAAAAATAGTAAGTTTGCGAAAAACGAATTTGTGAATCAAAAGATATGATCATTTTAAGATTAAAAAAAATGTCTAATCACTTATGTAACTTTCTAAAGAAAGTTATAGATGATTGGTTTTAAAAAGGATAAAAATGTGAAAAAATTCTCTAAAAAATTGGAATATGACCTATATGATTGTTGAAAAATCAATAGGACTTTCGGCAAAAGATAATACAAACAATTTTCTTTTAGAGTTACACCACCTCAATAAGAAGGTGGAGGGTGACAATATTATTTTAAATTGGATAAGGCAAAGGCATAAAACTGTACTTATTAGCTTTTCTTAATGAAGGTTATGCTAGCTTTTTGTTTTTGTGAGCCTTGGATAAACTTGGTATGGAGAGTGATTTCGAACAAATTCTTCTCGGTGCTTGTTAATGGCCAAATTGTTAGATTTTGAAATTCTACTTGTGGAGTGGGTCAAGGAGATCCGTTATCCCCGACCTTTTTTGTTGTCACTGTAAAATTTTGAACCTTGGTTGGTATTCATGATCTAATGTGCAAAAAAAACGATTGGCCATTCACTTGGGAAACCCTATGATCAATTGTTTTTATTTTGCAGACAATGTCATTATATATTCTGATAGTAAGATGAGATCACTGAGGAGTCTTACGGCTTCTGGGGGGATTATGAGGAAAATTCTGGTCAGTTTATAAAAAAAAATAAAAGTGGATATATCATGGAGGATAAGATGTCATAGCAACGAAATTTTTTGTTTCCGACCTCAAAGGTTCATTCGGAAATCCTTGCCTATTACTTACCTTGGTTATCTGTTGTATGTTTTGTCGTTGCAGAAATAAACAATTAAATGCAGAATTAAAAACAGGAACGAAATTACCCAATTTTGGAGCAAATAATTCTGGGGCAAAATAAATATAAGAAATCCCGAAATCCCGAACTAGACAGTCAAGAACACGGCTGAGTCGCGAACAATGTCGCTCTCTTTAAGGTGTTTCGCGGCTCTGCCCAAAGTGTGCTGACAGTGTACAGCTCGTCACCCCCAGGATAAAACAGCCTCCAAAATTAAATTACGGATTGATAAAGCACAAGAATCAATCCGGTCTGTATACACCCATTCTGTATTAACTGCTCGATTCTATAATTAATCTGTACACGAACGAGATTAATTATTCTGGAAAAAATTATTCTGGGAGAAGGAAATATTTTCAGAACTGTAGAGGAATCACTATGTGGAGAGATAACTGGTATGTCAAAAAACGGAGGCTACAACCTCTTTTATGGGGCAAAAAGAAAAGAGACGTTGGTAAACAACGTGGAGAAAAATCTGGGAATAGTGGGCAACTGGGTTGAAGAAATCAACACTGAGTAAACCACGTTTTAATTTTTCGGAATTAATTACCGTTAAAAAATTAATTTTTAAAGCCCAAAAACGTTAATTTATTTGTCTAAAAAATTAATTCTTAATAAGCCCAAGCCCAAGACCCAGGACCCGGACACGGGCACGGGCCGGGCCGGACGGACGCCGGCGGCGCGCGCGCGTGTGTGTGACTTGGCCCATTGGGTCTGCCCCACATACCCACAAAAACTTGAATGCCCAAAGGGCTGAACCTTTGTTCCCAAAAAATTGTAAATATACACAAAATATTTTTTCCTTCCCACCGATGTGGGACACTGCAAAAGGCAGTTTAAAGCTTTGAAAGCTTTTGCATCACACAGCTGTTAATGAGCCAGCTGTTTCCAACAATCCCCCACTTGCAAAACTTGAAAACATTTTATCGAGCAATAATCTATAGAATTGTGCATAAGCAAAGGTGTCTTTCGACTTGAACCTTTACGTAGTAAAGATGATTCAGAATATACTAGAGTAACCGTAGTTTTGAACTCTATCTCTGACAACATCCCACACACAACCCTACTTGGGTGTAAGTCTAATAGCTAGCACGTTACGGCCATGTGCTTCTATCCCAGTATAGTGAACGCTTTAGGAATTTGCCCAAAATATCCATAGGAAGCGGCCACACTTCCACATTCACATAGGTGAGTCTATCAAGAATACTCCTGTAGCTAAGTACCTCACTCAAAATAGAGCTATAGATCTCATTAAGAGTTATCATAACTCATCCTTAACTCGCTTCAGGATATCATGCTCCATAGGGATGGACTTGGAGTAAAACCCCGTTCTATATTAATTAATAATCGCATGATTCAACCCATATCACTTGTGACTTGTTATTACCCTTTGAACATATTTCTTGGGATCTCCAGTCTATATGTTGGGTTACCATCACAAATGACTCATTTATTCAAGGGCTTTAGTCCCATCCCTTTCGTGGTGTTCCACACCTTCTCCCTAGCTAGTCCTTTCGTCAAAGGATCAGCTAAGTTCTGTTCAGACCGTATATGATCCACCCTCACAGCACCTGTAGAGATAAATTCTCTAACAGTACTATGCTTACGACGTATTTGTCGTTTCTTACCATTATAATAACGGTTCTCAACTTTTGCAATAGCCGCGGTACTATCACAATGAATCAAAACGGCTGGAATCGGTCTTTCCCATAATGGGATATCTGACAGGAGGTTTCTTAACCAACCTGCCTCTTCACTAGCAGCAGCTAGCGCTATCATCTCAGACTCCATAGTGGATTGAGCCAAAATAGTTTGTTTCTTAGATTTCCAAGAAACTGCACCACCAGCGATGCTAAATATATATCCACTAGTAGCCTTAGAATCATCAGATAGGGTGTTCCAATCTGCATCACTAAATCCTTCAAGGACAGCGGGATGCTTATTATAGTGTAATCCGAGGTTCATCGTCCTTTTAAGGTACCGCATGACCCTCTCAATAGCATGACAATGCTCCATACTAGGTCTACTAGTAAATCTACATAGTACTCCTACAGCATAAGCTATGTCAGGTCTAGTGCAATCTGTAGCATAACGTAAGCTACCAATAATGCTTGCATAAGCATTTTGGTTTACACTGTCGCCAGTGTTCTTAAATAACTTTACACTAGGGTTAAATGGAGTACTAGCAGGTTTACAGTCAAAGTAATTATATTTCTTTAGAACTTTCTCAATGTAATGAGATTGATCCAAAGAAAGTCCCTTTTCTGACCTAGTAATATTAATTCCTAATATTACACTAGCTTCACCCAAATCCTTCATATCAAAGTTGGCACATAATAATGATTTAACATTTTCTACGGCATGAATATTAGAACCAAATATAAGCAAGTCATCAACATAAAGACATATGATAGTGCAAATGTTCTCAACATATTTATAATAAATGCATTTATCACTTTCATTAATTTTAAACCCATTAGAGATGACTAGGCTATCAAATTTATCATGCCATTGTTTAGGTGCCTGTTTGAGTCCATAAAAAGATTTATCTAATTTACACACTTTATTTTCTTGACCGTGTACAATAAAACCTTCAGGTTGATCCATATAAATCTCTTCTTCTAATTCTCCATTTAAAAATGCAGTTTTAACATCCATTTGGTGTACAATTAAATCATTTAAGTCAGCCATAGCAAATAGTACATGTATAGACGTTATTCTAGTCACGGGTGAAAATGTGTCAAAAAAGTCTACATTTTCTCTTTGTCTAAAACCTTTAGCAACAAGACGTGCCTTATATTTTTCAACAGTGCCATCAGGTTTTAATTTCTTTTTAAGAATCCATTTACACCCAATTGTTTTACATCCAGGAGGAAGGTCCACTAAATGCCAAGTTTTATTTGTTTCCAAAGAATCCATTTCATCATTAATAGCCTCTTGCCATAAATCGGCATCTAAAGAAGATAAGGCTTCTTGAATAGTATTAGGATCCTCCTCTAAGGTGTAAGCATAAAAGTCGGGACCAAAATCTTTTTCTACACGAGCCCTTTTACTTTTTCGAATTTCTAAAATGGTTCATTATTTTCTTTATTTTTATTTAAAGAAATATTAGTGGATGACTCGCCCCCACTATTCCTCAATTTAAAAGGAAATTTATCTTCATAAAAATCGGCGTCATTTGATTCAATAATTACTTGATTTTTCAAGTCATAAAATCGGTAAGCTTTGCTATTAATAGCATAGCCTATAAAAATGCACTCATATGCTCTACTTGCCAATTTAGACCTTTTAGGGTCGGGTATACGTACATAGGCCAAGCACCCCCACGTTCTAAAGTATGACACGTTGGGCTTAATATTTTTCCAAATTTCATAAGGAGATATTTTCATTTTAGTCTTAGGAATTCTATTAAGCACGTGACACACAGTCAAAATAATTTCACCCCACCAATGTGAGGGAGCCCCTGAATTTAATAAAATAGCAACAACTAATTCAGTTAATGTCCTATTTTTTCTTTCGGCTTTACCGTTCATTTCGGGCGAATAAGGGGCAGTTTTTTCGTGAATAATACCGTGGGTTTTATAAAATTCAATAAATGGTCCAGAATCATATTCGGTGCCTCTATCACTACGTAACCTTTTTATTTTCCGATTAAATTGATTTTCAATTTCATTTATGAAAATTTTAAACATGTCAAACGCTTCACTTTTATTTTTCATTAAATACACAAATGAATAATCGGAACAATCATCAATAAAAGTTATAAAATAACGTTTGCCATTTCTAGTTGTGACACCATCCAATTCACAAATATCTGAATGAATTAAATCAAGTGGTTCAGATTCTCTAAAAACAGATTTATGTGGTGTCTTAGTGATTTTTGCTTGACTACACCATTCACATTTTTCAAAATCATTTAATGATAATTCGGGAATTAATCCTAAAGTGCTCATATTTTTAACAAGTCGTTTATTAACATGACAAAGCCTAGCATGCCAAATATTAAATGAACAAGCAATATAAGCAGAAGGAGAAATTTTATTCATTGCATCAACATTCAATTTAAACATCCCATCAGTGGCATAACCCTTGCCTACAAAAATTCCATTTTTGGTCAAAGTAAATAAATCAGCACCAATAGTTTGAGTAAAGCCAGCTTTGTTGAGAAGATAACCCGAAACCAAATTTTTCCTTATCTCGGGAGTGTGAAGAACATCTTTGAGGATAACAGTCTTTCCCGAAGTGAACTTCAATTCCACATTTCCAGTACCAGCAACCTCAGTGCAGTGAGAATCACCCAACAACACCTTCTTATCTGCAGTCTCAGAATAAGTCTTAAACAGACTACGGTCATAACAGATATGGCGGGAAGCGCCAGTATCCAACCACCACCCTTCGGCACCGCTAACCATGTTGATTTCTGAAATCATAGCACATAGGTCCTCTTTCGTCAAATTCGCTTGTGCTTGTGGCACATTGCGACATTTGCGAGCCATATGGCCAGGCTTGCCACACTTGAAACAGAGAAATTGTCCCGAGTTGCTAGACTGTCCATTTCCAGGGTTCTTATACTTATTCTGAGTCTGAGTCTGATTTTTAAAATTCTGGTTGTGGCTCTTTTTCTGATTTTTCATATTTTTTCCATTTGCCTTTAAAACAACTGGAGTGTGGTTCTTTTTCTGATTTTTGTTGTTAGACACAACAAGAATTTCATCTTTATAGTCCTGTTTTCTGGATTCCTCCTCAATTCTCAATTTAGTAATTAATGACTATAGTGAAAATTCTTTAGACTTATGCCTCAAAATATTTTTAAACTCTTTGAACAGTGGAGGCAATTTATCAATAATTACAGCCACCTGAAATTGCTCATCTAAAGCCATGCCCTCGGAAATAATTTCATGGGCAATCATTTGCAAATCATGGGTTTGAGCAATAACAGATTTGTCATCCGTCATTCGAAATTTCAAATAACGGCTGACGGCATATTTTTTAGCACCCGCCTCCTCCGTGTCATATTTTTTAAAGAGTGCAACCCAAACATCTTTCGCAGTTTTATAATTGGCATAATAGTCATAAAGTTCGTCACTTAGAGCATTCAGAATATAGTTCTTGCACAAAAAATCATTTTCCTCCCAAGTTCTAATTGTTTTGCTTTCCTCAACAGTAGGTGGATTATTTACTACGGGTTTGTCAAATTGAACACATGATGCGACTTTTTTCGTAGTTAAATAAAATAGCAATTTTTTGCTCCAACGTTTAAAGTGAGTGCCTTCATATTTGAAAGGCTTATTTAGGTTACTGGAGTTAATTTCGTCCATGGCAGAATTTAGAACACCTTAAAATTGTTGTTGCAGAAATAAATAATTAAATGCAGAATTAAAAACAGGAACGAAATTACCCAATTTTGGAGCAAATAATTCTGGGGCAGAATAAATATAAGAAATCCCGAAATCCCGAACTGGACAGTCAAGAACACGGCTGAGTCGCGGACAATGTCGCTCTCTTTAAGGTGTTTCGCGGCTCTGCCCAAAGTGTGCTGACAGTGTACAGCCCGTCACCCTCAGGATAAAACAGCCTCCAAAATTAAATTACGGATTGATAAAGCACAAGAATCAATCCGGTCTGTATACACCCATTCTGTATTAACTGCTCGATTCTATAATTAATCTGTACACGAACGAGATTAATTATTCTGGAAAAAATTATTCTGGGAGAAGGAAATATTTTCAGAACTGTAGAGGAATCACTGTGTGGAGAGATAACTGGTATGTCAAAAAACGGAGGCTACAACCTCTTTTATGGGACAAAAAGAAAAGAGACGTTGGTAAACAACGTGGAGAAAAATCTGGGAATAGTGGGCAACTCGGTTGAAGAAATCAACACTGAGTAAACCACGTTTTAATTTTTCGGAATTAATTACCGTTAAAAAATTAATTTTTAAAGCCCAAAAACGTTAATTTATTTGTCCAAAAAATTAATTCTTAATGAGCCCAAGCTCCGGACCCGGGCCGGCCGGACGGCGGCGGCGCGCGCGTGACTTGGCCCATTGGATCTGCCCCACATACCCACAAAAACTTGAATGTCCAAAGGGCTGAACCTTTGTTCCCAAAAAATTGTAAATATACACAAAACATTTTTTCCTTCCCACCGACGTGGGAAACTGCAAAAGGCAGTTTAAAGCTTTGAAAGCTTTTGTATCACACAACTGTTAATGAGCGAGCTGTTTCCAACATGTTTGGAGGAAGAAGGCGTCTTTATTTAATAATTTAGTTTCTACGGTTAAAAGAAAAGTTGGCTTGTCACTGATGGACATAAATTAATGTTTGTGAAGAATGCGCCAAATTCTATTTTTATTTTTTTCTGCTTTTGGCTCTTGATCCCCAAAAGGTTAGAGTGGCTCAATTAGATAGGTTGTTCGGAAATTTTTCTTGGGGCATGGATGGAAACAAAATTGAAATGTCATTGGTTTAAATGAAAATATATTTTTATATCTACTTCTCAAGGTGGTTTAGGGGTGAGACATAATCAGAATATATCAAAGGCATGCAGCCTTAAAATTGTGCGGAATCTCCGGTCTTCAGACTCTTTGTGCTCAAATTTTTTCCAAAACAAATATTTGAACTGAGTTTCTTTTTTTGAAAGTGTTTATAATCCATATTCTTCTCATATATGGAAATGGGTTCTTGGGGTAATGGCCATTATAAAGGATAGGATAACTGTCAATGGATGGCCAATCGTTGGTGGCGGCAGGTGCCGAAATCGTAGGGAAAATTTAAAGTGAAATCAACTTAGGAACTCTCTTCGACTGGTGGATGCATCTTTCAAATTTGTTTGGCATAAATACATTTCAATTTAAGACGTCTATTTTTTCATTGAAGTTATTAGTTAGAGGAATTTGCAATGACGATAATATTAAAAGGTTTGGATTTTGCTTGCAATCTAAATGTCATTGTTGCTCTATTAATGTTAAAGAAGAATCTATAGAGAATATATTATTACATGGGGAGGTTAATGTTAAGGTTAGGGATTTTTTTTTTTTTTATAAGTAAAGTATCTCAACAGTTTTTTACCTTTTTATTGATTTCAATTTAGTCTCTTACTTTTTTATTGTTTCAATTTAGTCCCTCACCTTTCAAATTGGTTCAATTTCGTCTCTGTCCTTTTTTTTGTTTCAATTTCATCCTGATCCTTTCATTTTGTCTCAACCTTTCATTGTCTCAATTTAATCAATCTGTTAACTATTTTGGATATAATTGACTATTTTACCCCTCTTTATTGAAAAATAATATAATAAATGTTATAAAATTTGAAAAATAAGCTATTTTATTATTATTTGGGGATAAAAAAATACCTTTTTATCCAAGAATAATAAAAAAATTGTTTTTATTTTTATTCTATCTCAGTTGTTTTTAAATTTTCAAAAAAAAATAATCGAATAATAATTTTAATAGTCAACATATATTTTTTTAATTTATAAAAAACTCTTTTTCTAATCTTAATTAAAATTGTAAAATTTGATATTTTAGATTCACAATTGATTATTGTCGCTGGTGCGGACCCACGTCATAGAAAAAAATTTATTTATCAATTTTATTACATAGATGGGGGAAAAATTGATGTCTTAGATTCACGATTGGTTAGTTCGTTGGATCAGACCCACATTCATTAAAATAAGAGGCTTGACTACAATGACTTATTCTCAAGTCCCTTATTTTAATGAATGTGGGTTCGATGTAGCGAACTAACCAATCGCGAATCTAAGATGTCAATTTTTTCTTAATCTATGAAATATAATTGATAAATAAGAATTTTCCTGTGATGTGGGACCGCGCCAGCGGCATTAATCAATTGTGAATCTAAAACATCAAATTAAACTTTTTTAATTAAAATTAAAAAAAGAGTATTTTATAAATAAAAAAAACTATGTTCACTATTAAAATTATTATTCGAGTTTTTTTTAAATTAACAATAACTGGGATAGAATAAAAGTAAAAACTACTATTCTCGATAAAAAACTATTTTTTATCCCCAAATAATAATAAAATAACTTATTTTTCAAATTTTATAACATTCATTTTATTATTTTATAAGAAAGAGAGGTAAAATAGTCAATTGTATAAAAAATAGTTAATAAATTGACTAAATTGAGACAAAATAAAAGGTTGAGGATGAAATTGAAAAAAAAGGACAGGGATGAAATTGAACCAATTTGAAAGGTGAGGGACTAAATTGAGACAATAAAAAGGTATGGGACTAAATTGAGACCAATAAAAAGATAAGGGACTGTTGGGACAGTTTACTCTTTCTTTTTTGGTAAGATGGGTATATATTTGGAAAAATTCTCGATTGGAACTTATTGGTTGTCTTGGTGGCTGAGAAAATCGAGTAGTGGTGTTTTGAACATTATTTTCTCTATTGTCCCGATATTTGTTAGTTGGGAGGTGTAAAAGCTAGAAATTTATTAGTACTAGTTGAAAACCCGTGTGATGCGCGAGTTATATGTTACTGTATTAAAAATCAAGATACTAAACATAACTCTCAATGGTGGCTCCATGAATTTTTCTTAGTGAAATGGATGAGAAGTGTTATGGCTTTTGATAATCCGATACATCAATTTATCCTAAGTTGATGGGAAACGCATTTGAGGATCAGATGATCCTTGTTTTTAAGATTGCTTACTTTTACAGCCTTGATAATCCAAAAGAGAGGCCCAATAGTAAGGACGTTAGGTGCATGTTGTCTCTGATAAAGCACTAAGCCTTGTGAGAATATAATAAATAGTTGTGTAACAAACATGAAATAATGTTTGCCGTTAAAAATGTCCAATCTAACTACAACAATTTTAGCTTTAAGATGTAAATGTTAGTGCCCTATTTTCAATAATAAAATTTAAGTGCAGTCAGCAGTGACACAGTCAAACATGATGAACCATTAGGTTAATGAATCTTTGAGCTATGATTAACTTGAAGATAATGCACCATTAGCATAATAACCACGAAATAATAGATAACAAACACGAAAGAAACTCACAGTGACAAACTTCTCCACCTACTTAATCCTCATCCCATGTGCTTAAAAATGCACAACTCTTTTTTTTACTGTCATCTTCATATTCAAAACCGCTAAGGCTTTTGGCATGAAGAAAAAATATATACCAACAAATATAGTCTCACAATGAAATATATTGAAGTAAGAATATGCATAATAAACTTTGCAGTGAAATAATGAATGGTCTCAACAAATATAAATTCATATTTGTAATACCATCTATAGACTAAATATAGTATCATACAAATTTCATCATGCAGTTCATGGACGGTATATAAAGAACAAATAACATATTACAGTTCATCCGCTACACCATAAACCCATATCACACATCTCCCCCTAAAAATTCATTATTCATTGTAAAAGTATAAAACTGAATTGAATAAAACATATAACAAAATAGAGACAAAATTTAATCATTAATCATAAGAAAAAAATAATTATAGAATTAAAAATCTCATGAAAACTCCTGCCTGAAATCTGTAAAAAAAATTGACTAATAGGATTGAAGACATGTATTTATGAAATCACAACTATTTCTAATATCAGCTTGAAATTAAATCGTATAAATCTTATTCTCAATTTGAGTTTGAAATATCAATGTAATTAAAAACAAAAAAAATCACCCGCTCATCCATTCAAGATGAAAAGATGGGTAGTAATTTATATGAGATAAAATGGAAATGAACAACCTATTTGGGCGGCGGTCTTGCATATGAGATAGATAGGTAGTAATTTGATTTAGCCATACATAAACACAAACTCGTATATAGCATTGCAATTAGGGATAGAAACCCCATTTTCTTTGTGGAAACAACTTCATACATATGAAACATACAGACATGGTTTCCTTCTCAGTGAAAACGAATGGAGAGCAATTGGGGTTCAGCAGAGCAGAGATGGATTCACTGTGCAATCCATCGACGAGAGCCACATATCATGTTATTCAGGAGGCCTTTGAACTTTCAATAGGAGAACCAGTCTTAGTAAAACCTCATCAGTTGGAATCTTCACAGCCCGTTGTTGATCTTTGGCATTTACTGACACAAATATATAAAGATAGAATAGGGTAAGTGGGGAAGGGACGACTCTAGTTACAATATTATTGATACAAAGTTTTTGAATGAGCTGTTATAAGCATATGGAAATAATGGTCCAATTTTTAAGAATTAATGTTTACAGAATTTGAAGGGGAAGAGATACTTCAAGAGGGAGAGATGAATAAAAACTTAAAAAAACATTCGTGGATGGATTAAATGGGAGGAGAGAGAAAGAAAAAACTCAACATTTCAATGAATGCCTACGTGGACGTCCTTAACATTGAGGAGATTAAATTTCTTGTATAGAATTTTATAGTAGTATTAGTTGAAAATCCACACGATACGCGGGTTAGGTGATTATATATACGTGGTTAAAAATATACATGTTTCTTAAAAAAATATTATCATTACAGAGTCAAGGTGGCATACTATTAAATTACAACAATTTCATAACAGTATTTTTTATATACACTTTCATGACATGTGGGTTGTTATTAAAAAAACATCATTAAAAATTACCAAAATATAAAGATGAAAATACGTTTATTCTTTCAAAACAATAAAAATTCCGAGATGGATAACTATCTATATAAAAAAATTAAAAATAGAAAACTTAGAACACGACAAGTAATTACCCCTAAATTTACCTGTGATAAACATGCAATGACGTGAGAACTTTTTTGATAATGAAAAGGCCGTGAAACAACCATACACCAAAAGTAAAAGCTTGATAAAAGTGCGATAAGTAGGGCTGAAACTAAAACTACATAAAACATTAAACATATAAATCAGATACATGAATAATAGATTTCTACTATATGTCGTGAGATAACTACACCAAAGAGGCCAAATTGTCACATTTCAGCTGGCCAGCATTGTCACGGTCTATGACCGTGACAATATTAGAAAGTTGTCACGGTCTTTGACCATGACAACTCCGTGATAATTTTGTCACTAAAAAAAACCTTCCCCCTTCTTTTTTTTCCACGGTTTTCACTTCCCCCCAATTTATCTCCCTAAGCGCGACTGCTCTCTCTCTCTCTCTCTAGGTTTTCAGGTGAGTTTTTCTCTCTCTTTCTCTTTCCTTTGTATATGTGTGCGTGTGTGTGTGTGTGTGCGTGCGCGCATGCATGCATGCATGTGTGTGTTTGTATGCAGGGGTGTGTGTGTGTGGTGGGGGGGAGGGGGTGGGGGTGTGATTGTGAGTGTGTCAGGGGGCAAGGAGGTTTGGGGGGTAGGGGCGAGTGGGAGGGGGGGGGGGGGGTCAATTTGGTTTTAGGAATTATAAATATTGATTGGGCATTTTTATTTTTAGTTTAGGACTTGAAATTAATTGTTAATGTTGATTGGGTGATGTTAGTTGGAATTAAAATTAATAGGTATTGTTAATATTGATTGAATCTTATTGTATATTATTATTTAGGTTTGAAATTGGTAAGAAATTGTTAAT
Source organism: Sambucus nigra (assembly GCA_949130495.1). Taxonomy (NCBI): domain Eukaryota; kingdom Viridiplantae; phylum Streptophyta; class Magnoliopsida; order Dipsacales; family Adoxaceae; genus Sambucus; species Sambucus nigra. The sequence goes on from OX422220.1 coordinate 255,458,568, forward strand.
ATTGAATTAATTTAGTAGATGAATTAGAAGGAGTATGGGATACACATTTGTTAGTTTGTTGTTGTTGTAAGATTATATTGGACGAATGTGGTTGGATATGGAAGTTGTAGTTTAATTTTCGAAATCCTTAATTTAATTCACACTGACAAATCCTTAAATAATTATATTGTATTAATTTGTTGGGTTGGTTAATTTTGGAAGTGGCATGACCACTGGATTATTGTCAAAATGGGGGGAGGGGAAGTTTTTAACTTTTTTCTAAAATTACTTTGTGTCACGACCTGTTCGAGAGTGGCACGACCACGGACTTATGATAATTAAATGAAACATACTTGAAATTACACGTAGTGCGCATAGGTACTAGCCTTAAAGTTCTTATGCATACGTATTCAATAACCCTTAGACACGTTCGAGAGTCATTACCCTTGTAATGAGATCTCTCGAATTGTCCCGATTGGACAGTTTGGGACTGCATAGTTTCTATATAATAATATTCTTAGTGGCTTAAACTTGTTACTTTTGGAGGAAGTTTTGCAGTCGTATCTTAATGTTCTTTGGGTACATACTAGATGATGCGATGTTAAGTATTATTTCAATTATCAATTGAAATAACACTCACACTTGCGAATCTACGTTGTGTACTTGGAGAACTATGAGGATATGTTGCCGAATTTTTCTCAAATTAGAACAATGTGCATGAATTGTTAAGTATATTACAGAAATATGCGGTCTTGAATGGGATAGAACCACTCACCCTTTAGAGGAGATGGAGGAAATAGGAATTAATATTATAAATTGAATTTGAATTTTAATTAATGTAAAAATCGAATATAAATAAGGCATAATTAATTGAAACATACTATAAATTTTATACAAGTAATAGGTGATTGTTTATACTAATGGGAACTAAATGTTCACACTTTTGTTTATACTAATCCATGAATATAAGCTTCTTACCTGTAATAGGTGATTATTTGGAGTAGCTATGATGGGATATCCTAAATACAAAAAGTGGATGGGTGAGACAAATATATTAGGGGATGTGTTTCACAAAATTTCTAATGAATTTGTGAAACACGCAAAGATATGTCATAATGATGAAGAGTTTTCGTGTCCGTGTACTAGGTGTGAGAATGGTAAGGTGTTTGAGTGGAAAATAGTTGAACTACATTTGTTAAGATGGGGTATGCAAGATAGTTATCGATTTTGGAGTTTTCACGGGGAATTAAAAGTTCCTTTTGTCCCCGAGCATCCTTCACAACAACCTTCAACAAGTAGGATAGATGTACAAGAGGACGACGTAGATCATAATATGTTAGAGGATTTACTTGATGATGCGTACAGAGTTCGTAAAGAGGAAGAAAATGAGGTTACTGACCATGTACAAAGTTCAGGTGCTCATGAAGATATCAGGATAAACCTTGACGATGACTACAAAAGTTTAAAATTTAAGGCGACCCAACCATTATACTCTAGCTGTGAGAAAGATCAAACAACTTCACATTCCATGGTTAGTTTGCATAGTTTGAAGACCCAATATAGTTTATCTGGCAATAGAGTGACAGGAATTCTAAATTGGGTGAAGGGCTTGCTACCCAAGGAGAATACGCTTCGAAATAGCTATCCTGTTATGAAGAACATTTTGAAAGGTTTGGGAATAAAGTATAAATCGATTCATGCTTATGTGTATGACTGCATACTATATTGAAAGGAGTATGAAAATCTCAATCGGTGTCTGATATGAGATGAACCTAGATATTTCCAATCTATTGGCAAGGAAGGCACATACTCAAAAGTGCCTAAAAAATGTTGAAATATTTTCCCGTTTGTCCTAGATTAAAGCGGTTTTATCACTATGGACTATGTAAGCTTCAAAGAGGTTGTATTTTACTGTGACTGGGTAAGTGTTGAGGATAAAAATGATTGTAAAGTTGATATTGTCACCAATTTAATCGTGATTAACTTATCCAAGTTGAAGAGCAATGGACACGTGAGCGATGAGCCATTTATTTGTGCATTTCAAAAGGTTAAGCAAGTGTTTTACTTAGAGTATATCAACAACGAGTTGTGTTCAATCTTTCTACATGCGCCAAAATGTCTAAATAGTAGTATGGATGACTTGGCTGCTCCTACCGAATCTCAATCTATTTTTTATGATAACTAGAATTTGAAACAATTTTTAGATTTGTAATAAGTATTCCAATTATCTGACATTAGTTTAATGCTTTTAATTCATTTGTACTTGATCAGTTTATTGCATGTAATATTTAGATTTAATTCTTAAGCATTAATTCAAAGTCTATGTTCAGTGGGTGTATTATTCTAGTGTTTTATTATTCTTATCGAACATCAGTTTAATTATTTTAATTCATTTGTACTTGATCAGTTTAGTGCATTAATTCAAAGTTTATAGTGTTTTGTTATAATATGGTTAGTGTTTTGTATTCTTCTAATTCATTTGGATTTGTACTAATAACAATAATTTTTACAGAAAATATCTTCTTCAGGGCTTGGTGGCAGCGAAGGCGACGAGGGTTGCTTGGCCCTTAGGCTCCCAAAATGGGGAAAATTGGGATCGCCATTGAGAACAAAACAGGAATATTGGCTAGATCCCTCGAGTTGGTGAAGACAATTATCAGCCCGGGGTACACTACTTGGAGTCAGGTGCCAAATGAGAGATCAAGTTGGCTATTTGGGTAGCACTACAGGTAATGTATTTATATTTATATTTATATTTTAATTTATATTTATTAGCAACTAACACTTACTTTCTTTTTGTTTTGTATTTCTTTGATAGGAACAATTCGGCTTGCCCCCATAACTCTGCGATTCCATGTTGGAGCAGTTGAGGGAACAACATAAGATGTGGAAGAAAAATTTGCGGGCCCGGTACTTTAGGAAGACCCAGGACTCCATCCTCCGACTGCGTGAGTCCGTCCCGTCAAAGGAGTCGATCGCATTGGCATAGTGGCAAAAGTTTATCGACAATGAGATCGAGGAGAGACAATTGGCATCTCACCAATTGCAAAGGGAAAACCAGGCAGAAAAGACGGACATGCACTACTCTGGGAGGACGTCTTACACCAAGGTGGAGCACATGATGGTAAGTTTTTATTTTTCTATAATTATAGTTTTATATTATTCTGCATTCTTTTATTTTGCGTTACTTACTAATTTTCCATTATTTTATTTCAGGAGGCGCGGAGTGTCCCTGAGGGAAGGCCACATAGGCTCTATTTCTATGTGGCAATTCAGACGAAGAAGGGGAAGGACAAGGAGGTGTCCCCGATCATCGCGGCTACGATTGTAAGTTATAAATGTTTAATTTTTATTAATTATGTTATAATTTTTTTATTTATTTAATTAACTAATTATGTGCTTTTTCTTGTTTCAGGCAAAGCTTAAGGAAGTGTATGAGTCGCAGTCTGATGACGACAAGGCATCTTTGGCTATGGGCGCACTCAGCCAAATGCTCGACGCTAATCGCAAGGGGAGGACTAGGGGGTGAACTTGCGGGTGGGAAAGTTTAAGATCATCGAAATAGAGACGATCAATACCAAGTTGGCTTGTCAGGTGGACACGCATGGCAAAAAGCTATCAAGGTTGGAGGCGAAAGTCCTAGATATGTACGCCTTCATGAAGCATAAGTTGAGCAAGGGCAAGGAGAAAACGGTGGAGGAGGAGGTGGAGGAGGACGTAGACGTCACTACTTCATCGCCGATACGCGCAAACTCGCCGCTTGATGATCCAGTTCCCATCTTGGCTCCCATCCAGCGGCCTATGTCAATAATCGTTTGGCCGAGCGTGTTTTTACTCGACATATACGATCGCCAGCAGATAGTGAGGGGGTTGAGGGACCCGAGAACCCTCCCGAGTATGCCAGTTCATGGACGTGCCCTTCAAGACATTGAGGCCAAGGTGCTCGTCATGCATGTTATACCCAAAAAGGAGATATCTGCATTGGGGTTGCGCGAACAATGTGGCTTGATGCATATTGATGGGTCTCTCAATGCATATATCGTGTGGCCTGCCTTTCACCTCCAACCTACCCCAGACTCTATGCATTGATTATTTATATCTATTTTATTTGGACACATGGATTATATTTGTATTGTTTTGATTAGTTACATTTTGGTTTGGATATGGATTGTATTTCTATTTTATTTGGATATGGAATTATATATGCAGTGATTTTGTGCATTATTTCTATTTTATTTAGATATATTATGTTTGAATACGTATAATTTTGCTATAACAAGTACAAATATATTGTTAGGCAATGGCAGTGGCCATACTGCCCATCAGATTTTTTTTTTAATTATGTCCAGAATTATCAGGGTTAAAGACTGTGATAATTTTTTTAGGGTTTGTCACGATATTTAACCATTACAAGACCGTGACAAGTCTAATGAACTTGTCACAGTCAAAGACCGTGACCAGTCTGTGATAAAAATAGTTATCACCCATATACTTGTCACGATCAATGACCATGACAATCCGACAGTTTTGGTATAGTGGATACAACCCAATCTGGTGTCCAACAGTCAAAATCATATGTCAAAACCAATTTCCCAACAATTTAACCATAAATCTATCTCTCTTACAAATCTAAACCCATATGTACATAAACCCAACCCAAAAATGATGGCGAAACAATTCACTATGTCATCTTAAACTCAAACCCCAGTAAAAAAATGTACAAATATTTTCCTCTAGCTTTGGTGGGAGAACTTCAGACACTGCAACAAGACCCACACAGAAAAGTGCAAAACTTTATAATAGAAATTACATGATTTTGAAATGCACGTCTAGTCGGGTAGGTGTAGGTGGTGGTTTTCTTTAGTAGCTGACGGGGTAGATCCAATGTTCGATTTATGTGGTAGCCTGGTAGGTTAACGCAAATAAATTTATCTTTATTTTTCAGTTCAGTGTAGGGTAATTGATAGATAGAAATTTAAGAGAAGCGTCTAAAAGATCCAAATATTTGGTCGAGCAAGATCACAAGTGTCATAGACATAGTGTAATTTCACTCGAGCTGTACAATGAGACGAAAAATGTCCAGACCAAATGCCACCCCACTTGGAGACTCTTTACGTTTAATCGCCTCCACACGCCGTCTTCTGGTGTCACAAACGGCACATGATCTCTGCGATCAGTAGAGTCTCTGGGGATGTGGGGACATCCTAAGTTCATGTTGCCGGTGCTGAGACAGTGGAGGAACCAAATGAGGGGCTTAGTTGTTTGGTGAGAGGTAGAAGTCGGTGTCAATATATATTGGAGATGAGGTACGGTTAATTTTCCCCAAAAAATCTCAACAACTCTTCATATATCCTGTAATCATTATTTGCTCCTAAAATATAGAATAAAATTAAAGAGGGGGATATAGATCGTTAGTTTTCATTACATAGAGGGGTAAGAGGTGGAAGAAAGGACGGATGTGTTCTCAATATGAAACGATATATAAGAAGGGCAGTTATATGAAGAGTTGGAGCGGAACAATCAAAAGAGTGGTTAAAAGTAATTGAAACGTGGACAATCTCGTAATCAAGTAGAATTAATTTCTTGTTGAGCATTTTAGAGTATAAAATAGATTTGAAGGAATTTTTATGTATTAAAAAGCTAATATTTTCCGTGTCATTAAGTTAATTCAAGACAGATTTTTAGTTAATGTTTCTACATGTTTTCTTTCTTCTTCTTCTAGTCATGAGTGAGTGAGTGTTGGAATTCAAAATTTAGGTTCAAGATATGAAATGTAGGCCTACTGTTTTAGTAAAATGGATCAAAACATTGTGTGGAAGTCTTAAGCTCAATGTTGATAGGGCATATCAAGAATATCCCAGGATTAGTGGTCGTGGAGATATGCTTTGAGATGATGCGGGAAAGTTCATTTATGCTTTTTCTAATCGTTTTAAGAATGGGTCGATATAGTGGAAGAAGTTAAAGATTTACTGGAAGGTTTGAATTTGTGTCGAGTTCTTGGAGTTAGTTCTCTTACTATTGAATTTGATTCCAACGTTTTGCTTCAAGTTATTTAAGGTGATAGTACTTGCCCTATGAATCCATGATTGGTGAAAAAGGAGATCGATCCCATTCGTAGTTATTGATGTCTAAATTTGGATATTGATTTTATATCGTAGTTAACAAACTTATAATCACATATAAATAAAATAAAGGGATAATAGAGAATTTTTACGTGGTTCAGCTCAGGAAATGAGCCTACATCCACGAGTCAAATTGGTTGGGGTTTATTTCAATCTCTGGGTGACAATTAAAAGGTGTAATCAAGATGTAAAAAGATTTTCCCCTCAGTTGGGGGAAGTAGTGTATTTATAGTAAGCAGAAAGCTAAGAGGTTGAATGCATTTATAGAATCAAGCATTTACACCTTTAAATAATAATAAGCAGCTGGGTCTCTTTTCACGCGCATGTGTGTGGTGACTATTGAATATACCACACGTAACTTTTCATATGGTTAATAGTTCAACTTCTTAGATGTGATCGAAAGGATGGACGACCAACTGGTACCTGTGCCGACCAGGTGTGGTCCATGTGGCAAGCCTCATGATAATGTTTACGGGTTTCACTGTCTTAGTGGTCTAGGAGGCCAAATTTTTTTAGGCTACAACATAAGCCCCCAATACTTCATACTTGAAAGTTAGATAAAGAATGGAGTATTTATTTCTATTGCTACTCAGCGTCTCATAATGGTTATGGTCGGTAACCAACCTTAAGAACTTATAATTTTCATTTCTTATGTTGAGGAAATGGCAATTTTGTAAATATCTTAAAAAATAGTGAACCGTCGACGGGTGCGCTGGTCATTTGCCTTTTTTGGATTTGGGATTCCGTTGATAGTCTAAACAAAGGTACAGTTAATCATTTCAAATTTTGAATATCAAAGGTCATCATTGTACCTATGTAAAGGTTGAGTTTCCCCTCGTTTTTCCTCACCTTTTGCAATCAAACTTTCTCTTTCCTTTGTTGTTGCTTCCCTCCTGCAGTTATAAGGAGTCTCCGCTGGCTAGAAACTATAAGAATCCCCTTTTCTTCATCTTTTTTCTTTGTTAAGATGGGAATATTATTGATGAAGGTTCTTTAGATGAGTTTAGGGAGGAGAGAAAAATCCCTGACTAGGTAACTATTGAGATGGTGTCTGGGCCTTGCGACTTGTGTGCCTTGGAGGAGGGCAATTAGTTACCTACTATATTTATAGAAGAGTGTGGGATTACCTCCCCCCCCCCCCCCCCCCCCAATAATTTATTTTTGGAATTCTGCCAATACTTTAGTGTGGTCCCAGCTAAGGTAGCCCCCAATATTTGGAGATTAATAAATGGGGTTAACCATCTTAACGAACTATATGGGACCCATATTGGGATACATGAGTTAATGTATTATTACAGTTGGGGGACCACTAGAGATATACTTATTATTTGAAGACACGTCATGTTAATAGGTCATTAGTAGTTAATTTACGTCATTATAATAAATATTATTGGAATTATGGAATTGTGGTCAAGAATTGGCAACATGCCCCCTTTCCTAAGGGGGTAAGGTGCAATGGTCCCATATGCCACCAAGATGGGTGTGGCATAGGTCGATGACTTACACTAATTATATTTCATTTATGCTTGTTTTCTATTTGTTGACTTGTTGACTAACATATTGTGTTTGTCTTTTTGCAGAGAGAAGGAAAAAGGGTTTCCCTGTAGACTCAGAGGTGAATTTTGAAGATTTAAAGTTTATCTAGTCAATTCAATAGAGACTAGGTGAAGTGCATCCCAGATCGGCTTCTATCTTATTAGAATATAAGAGTTTCATCACTTCCTTTGTAGCTAGGCGTACAGACGACATTCTCTTAGCCCCTATAGATTTAGAAGACTCTGTTTCATCCCCATCAGTTGCTGCATTTGAATCTCCATTAGAAGAGGTAAATACTGCCTTGGGAAGAATTCTTGCTCTTTTGAATCACTTGATTTGGCTTCTATTCCGACCATAATCTCCTCTTCGAGCAAAATGGTGAAAGGAAAAATCCCTAACCTAATTGTTGGAGCCATGTCTCTCTCCTAGCTGAGAAGAAGAAAACCTATGGCAAAGGTTCCAAGAAACCAGTAGTTGTTACTACTGAGGAAATGAAGAATACTAAATCTCAATTTAAGAGATTAAGAAGAGGTCCTACTGTTTAACAGGAGTTGGTCCAGAAAACCCAGGCCGACCTGACCTCTGCAGAGTCAGCCTCGGTGGAAGTGAACCCTGGTTTAGCTAGGGATTTAATTCATGCTAGAGTGTTCCCTGCAGATAGGTCATCGGCTTATCCCATATCCAGGGTGAGGCTAATAGTGAGGGTTAACCATAACTTGGCTTTGGTAACTTTTTATATAAACTTGCACCCTTTAATTTCTATCCTTCTTTACAATTTTTGTTGATTGCCCTTGGTCTTTAATATTTGTAGTTTTTGGTCGACTATGACAACTTTTGATAAGGGATGATTAGCTGAGGGCATCATCCACTAATGTAGAAAAAGCGTTCAAAATCTTAAAGGAATCCTTGGAAGTTACTAAGGAGGCTCACAAAAGGGACAAAGCTATGATAGTTGCGTGCTCATACTCTGTCTTTCAGATTAAATCCAGGAGAGTTGTGATAGTTGCAGGAAAAATGACTTGTTTAGAAGGAGTGTTCGACAATTTGGTGCTGGCCAAGAATATTTGGATGAAGCCAAGCTTAAGGAGTTTCTCAGCTTGGATGCTTCAAATCAAGTGAAGGAAACCTATGTCCATCTTCATAGGTTGTTTGCCCAAGCGGTGGCAATGCTGCGTAGTATGAAATGATCCTTCAATTGCAGGAAGATCACAAGGCCTCTCTAGCTAGTTTGCATGATGACTATGAGGCGAAGTATGCTCATCTCAGCAGTGAGCCAGGTTTTGACAAGAAAATAGAAGATATATCTTCAGCTTTTATCAAGAAAGAATTTGTGATAAATAGCGAGTTAAACAGTTCTCACGAGGTCACCAGTTTGTTGGAACAAGAAAATAACTTATTAAGGGATGAACTGGAAGGACTAAAGAAGTTGATGATGGGCACCGACCAGAATGAAGGTGTATCCTTTTCATAACTAGAGATTGTTATATTATTGGAGGAGATTGAAAACTTGAAGAAGTGAAATGGTGGTCAGTAATAAAGGCAGGTAGTAATTGCTTGGCCCACTTTTAAGGAGGAAAGGAAGAAGAAAACACTAGCTGACCAGGACACTCTAATCAAGAATCAATCTGCCATCATTAAAAAGTTAAATGAGAAAGTTGATCTTCTTACTTTTCACTTTCATAAGCGACCATAGATGTTTTGGATGAACGGTTATTACGAAGCCTTAGAACATCTAAGTGGTGATCTGGAGCAGGCTAAGAATGTAACACCCCATAATCTTAAATCGGTAATAATTTAAATTAATTCAAAATTCTGAAAAATAAAATTTTTGGATTTAATTATTTTTTTAGCAATTTAAAATGTTAGGTTTTATTTATGGAAAATAGAATTTGAATTCGGAGGAGAAATCATATTTTTATTTATATATATAAAATTTTGGATGAACTGCCAACCTGATCCTAACCAAATCGATTCGGCCTGGAGGGGGAATCAATTCAGAATGGTCAGATCTGGCAGTGTTTTAGTTTTAATAGAATTCTAATTGCATTTAAACTCTTAATCTATTTCCACATTAAAATAACTCGGCGTTACACTTTTCTAAATAATTTTCCACCAACTTTTCAACCGTAAGACTCCTACATCTTTACCACCTTTCATCTAAAAACCCTAGCCCCAAATTCTATTAAGCTTCAACCTAAGTTTTCAAGGCTTAAACTGTGTTTTCTCAAGATTGTTGAAGAATGGATCTTTATTAATTTTCTCGAGAGGATTGCAACCATCTAATCAGAATTTTCATCAGGCATGAATACTTCCATTCTCTCTCTTTAGTATTATGTGTTTTAAATATCGTCTACATACAATTTTACATGTTTTTATTAAAATAATTTAGCAACCTTAATTAGAGTAGGGAAATCAAATTTTGGACTATTTTTGTGAAAAGTCTTAATATTAATTAAGACTTGTAACCCTTGTATTCCCAGGATAGGGATTGGATTTTTGGTTAATATGGGGGTAGGATTGCATGTAGAAACCATAGTGATTTTATTTAAATGAAAAAAGGGACTTGTGCAATCTTATGAAATTATGTAGGTATGATCAAAGTGAATTATTGTCATGTGCACCCTAATCTTGCATGATGTTGAAATTATAATTGTTGTATAAAATAATTGGTGTAATCACAAAGATGGATTGGATGAACTAAACTAAATTTAAATTGTGATCGCATGAGAAAGTCGTGTAATTAATGATAAATTGGAATGTACAACTTATTGTTTTGATTATAATAATCATCGCATGGATGATGACGATTTTGGGTAATTATGCTCACCTTAATTTTAGGAATACTTGCTAGTTATGGGACTAGTGGGTATTTTTTTTTTTTTTTTTTTATCAAAGAGGGACGGTACCCCCACACATTTTATTAATATAATAAGGAGAAAAAGCCTCTCCGAAGCTTACAAACCCAAGCAAACTTAAAATCTAGAGGTTGGGTCCAATACTCTAGATAGAAAGCAATAAATATGGGATTTTATAATAACCCCATTACATAGAGAGAACTTGAAAGAAATATGGAGATTTATCTTATCCCCATTTACAACTTTAAAATTCTATGCCTTATTTGAGGAGTATGCAGACTATCCAGCTTAAGTAAACCTTTAACCAACCTCGGGAGAGAGGTATGATCCCAATATAAAAAGTTCGTGTTGAAAAGAGAAGCCCTTGAAGCTAAATGGCCAGCGACTGAGTTTGATTGTCTCCAAATATGATTGTAAGTCACTTCATCAGAGCATTGGAAGTCTTGAAGAATCTTTCTAGCTTGCCAAGGAGGTTTAGCTTTTTTCAATAACACATCTATTAATAGCTTGCAATCAGATTCCACTATCACTTTTTGAATATTTAATTGAGAAACCAATTTCATACCTTCAACCAAGGCCAAACTTTCTACAAAGAAAGATGATTGAACTCCTATAGATCTTTCAAACCCAACAATGAAGTTCCCTTGCGAATCTCTAATCACCCCTCCAATACCACTATTACCCGGATTACCTTTAGAGGCGCCATCAATATTTAATTTAAAAACACCACTAGGGGGTATGCCTTGGTTACGCTTAATACTTTTTAGGTATGAGACTAGTTGGTGTAGATTTTCACGGATGGGATATTATTGGGTGGGGCTGATTTTGGTGTCGTTCCGTTGATTTGGATAGCCTATGCACGAGACTAGAAAGAGACAAATGATAGAAATTCATCCTATAAGATAAGGTAGGACGTGCTTGTAATTTGGAAACCTCTAGGTTTGGGACTAGGAGTAGGTTCGAGGATTATACTCTATAATAAGGTGGGGCTAATTTAAAATAATGAGAAATTGAGAATTAATGCATAAGATAATAAACGGGTATTAAAATGAATTGGCATCAATAATAAGTGCAAGACTGATAGAATACGAGTTGGCTAGCTATTGCGAAGTGGGTGGGTGTTGGCGTCATTAATAAGTACAAGGATGACAGAATACAGGATGGTTGGCTGGCTGTTATGACGTGTCGTGTGTGGAACTTCGTCAATAAGTGCAGGGCTGACAGAATATGGGTCGAATGGCTATAGCGAAGGGAATGTGTGTGGTGTAAAACTTTAAATGGGCCCGAATAAGTGCAGGACATACAGTAGGGTCGGCTGGATATGACGACACCTCTATAATAATAATAATAATAATAATAATAATAATAATAATAATAATAATAATAATAATAATAATAATAATAATAATAATAATAATAATAATAATAATAATAATAATAATAATGTGATAAATCGATTTAAATAAAGATGGTGACCTTAGAGTAATTATCGAATTATGATAACATAAGTTGGACTTAAACTTTTGGGGTGGCTTAATTTCGTGATTAGATGATAGCTGTTTATTTTACTCGCATTTTAATAATTACCTCATTTAAATTAAAATACTCTATTGTGGTGTTTATTATATATAATGCTACTATTTAGGTTCACGGACCCTAATTGAGGAGAGAAGTTTGTATTCATGCTGTGGGCTCTGACACATTGCATTGATTAACATTCAGGTATAGCACTGGAGCAGTAGCATGGGAGTGATTGGAGATATTTTTGGAGGTGAAGCTGGAGACTTATTTATTTTAGATGCTTTAGTTGTTTAGGATTTACTTTATATTCCATCGCATTATTATGAGACTCTTATTATGGATTTCATAGGCCAATCGGTTCCACAATTGTTTACGATTTTTATTCAGATATTTAAAGTTGGATTATTTTATTCGAGTTTGTATTTATTTGGAGTTGGATTGTTTTGGAGATTAGCGTGGTGATGAATTTTAATATTGCATGGATGATTATATTTATTTGATTAATCTGACTATTATCTTATGGAAATAAATTTTTATATGTCTCAAATCTGTCACATGCTAAGGGTGATTACTTACTTAGTGACGCCCGACGAAGTTTAGCAGCGGTGTTACAAGAGAGAAGGGTATAAATGGGGCTGGCTGAATGCTCTGGAGGTATTGAATGTACCAGCAAAAGATACTTTGTGGAATTGGCATGGCCCTGGTCATTTGGATCAACCTAATCCTCCTTTAAAATTGGACACGTAGTGGATTCCTACTGATGCTACACTCATAAGTTTGGTTAGAAAATATTTAGGTCCGACTAGAGGCTTCATGGAGAAGAAACACTTGTTCGACCTCTGCATTTGTTGGATAAGCCTACCTCTAGTAGTTAGGAAATACTTAGGGAGTTGGAATCCACTGTCCGTCATTCTGCTCTATATATTCCTTCCGAGTGAATAGAGAAAGACCTGGGAAAATGTCCAGCCGAATGAATCTGGTTACATTCTTTTTATCTTTGTAGCTCTAAAAAGTATTTTTTTAACAAATTTATTTTTATCTTTTGAATAAAAGAAAATATATGCTCAATACATGTTGCATTGGATATTAGACGACTAGTAGTTAAGCATTATGATTGTATGGTCGGCCTTTGGCCGACTAATCTGCTTTACTGATTATCGATTTGGATGAACGTGAGTTTTCCAGCCTTAGGTTGTACTAATACACTTATGGTTGTATAAACAGATCTTTGCTATTCTAGGAAAAGTGTTGGATTAGTTACCATAGGCGACCAAATTTATTACGATTTTTCCTGACTTGGTCAGGTAAAACTTTGTGTTCCTGGATTTGAGCCACACATGAAGTTTTTAGAGTCGAGACTTCTTGTTCTTTACTTGTCAAAGATAAAGTCATACATGAAGTTTGTGTTTTAAGTTTTCAACGTTGATAATAGTCCAATAGTCCTTGAGATAGTTATATCTCCCATTCTCGAAAAAAACATAAAAGAGGAAGTGTACTGACTACAACCCATGAATTCTCGTTAAAGCTGAAAAGAGTTGCTACAAATATAATTAAAACTTTTATCCATTATTATTGATAATACTTTCTAATATTCTCGACATTCCAAGGATTATTGAACTGCTCCCCTTAAAGTGTTTCCAGATGATAAGTACCTGGTCGAATGACAATACAAATGCGATATGGACCGTGCTAATTGGGATCTAGCTTGTTTCCTTTCCGAATCACTTTCTTTAAGACATAATCTCCTTCTTTCAGATTACTCAGCTTAAATCTTTCTTTGTAATACCTGGTAATACGTTGCGGGTAGGCAGCCACTCGTAGTGTAGCATTTTTGCTTGCTTACTTTACAAAATCTAGTTCAAGCCTTCACATAAGATCATTTTTAGGGGAGTCATAGTTAAGGACTCTCTGACTTGGCATCCTTATTTCCATGGGAATTAATGTTTCTATTCTGAACGCCAACATATAATGAGTTTTACCAGTAGCTGTCCTCGGCGTGATATTGTAGGCCCACAAAACACTTTATAGTTAATTAATGAAGTTTCCTTTTACATCATCAAGACTTTTTTTCAGCCCATCAAGTAGATTTTTGTTTGTCCATTGCTCTGGGGATGTCCTGGGGCGGAGTGCAGCTTCTGAATCTTGGATCACACGCAATAATCCTCAAATTCTTGATTGTTGAATTGGGTTCCATGATCCTTGATGAAAGCATATGGCATACCATATTTTCATATGATATTATTCCATATGAATTGATAAACCCTTTCATAAGGCATTTTTACCAATGGTTTGACTTCAACCTACTTTGTGAAGTAGTCAATGGCAATAATCAAATATTTGAATCTACCTTTTGTTCTGGGCAAAGGGACGACCAATTAAATTCTCCACAGGGAAAAAGGCTAGGCGACTTGATCGGCGTCAAGGTAGCTCCCAGGTTCCTATGGACGACAATAAGTTTCTATCATTTGTCACATTTCTTAGCATATGAAAAGTGATCTGCCTTCATGATGGGTCAATAATACCCTTGCATAGCAACCCATCGTACTAATGATCGTCCTATCAAATAGGTTTCAGATGAACCTTCATAAACTTCTTTGATCAAGACATTCACTTCAATAGAATGAACACACTTAATTAAGGAGACATTGAATCCCCTTTTATACAAGATGCCTCCTTTTAGTACGTAGCTGGCTAATCTATATCTGAACTTCCTTGATTTCTTGGGATCTTTAGGCAACGATCCCTTATCAATGCACTCCTTGATTGGGTCCATCCATAAGGGGCCCAGATCAATCGCTATTAAACTGACTTCTTTTTCATCCATGCTCCTATTTGCTCATATTTCCACCAAAATAGTCCTCTTCAATTTTATCCTAGTTGTTGAAGCAAGACGAGAAAGTGCGTCTACTCAAGTGTTCTCTATTCTTGGAATTCTGACTATTCTGACTGTCCAAAACATAGTGATCGTTCTTTGTGTTTTGGACAAATACCATGTCATCAATTCTCCTCTAACTCCACATATCCCTAACACTTGGTTAACAATAAGCTGAAAATTACTATGAGCAACTATTTGATCAGCACCCAATGATAAAGCGAGTTCCAACCCCGTAATCAATGCTTTATACTCTGCCTCATTATTGGAAGCCTAGAATTGAAAACGAAGAGCATAATCCATAAATATATCATCAGGGGTGTTATAATTAATCCCGCTTTGCTGCCAGAGGCACGGGAAGACTCATCAATGTACAATTTCCAGATAGTAATTTCGTCGTTAAATCTCCCGTCACTCAAATATCCTTGCTTGGATAACTTTTTGCCTTGCTCTTCATACTTTTTGGCAATATCTTTATTAGTGGATGATTCCAATTTGTCTAGTTTAAAACTACCTTCCAAAAAATTTGGTTCGGCTTGGTTCAATTTTGAGCTCTTTGCCAAGGAAGTCTGCTCGGCTTATTTCCCCTGATGATCTATATGTGGTTTTTTCATAGGTAAATTTTTCTATGAAATCATATACAACCTGCCCTTTCAATGTTGTTCGAGTCTCATAGAGTATATCATATTCTCCTAATTATACGGCCCAAGACATTAATCTCCTAATTTTTTTTTGGTTTATGGATAGCTTGGCACATTGGTAAATCTGTGTAAACCAGAATGGTATGTGCCTGAAAGTAGGGATTCATTCTTTTGGATGCCTCAATAAGTGCTAAAGCTAAAAAAATTAGGAGAGGATATCTAATCTCTGACCCCTAAAAGACTTGCTAGTATAATACTCTGGTTTCTGAATTGCATTCTTTAGTCGGATGAGGGCCAAGCTAACAGCTAACTTAGATATAGTAAGGTACAAATACAGTTTTTCTCTAATAATTGGTCGGGAAAGTAGTAGTGGAGATCCTAAATATTTCTTTAATTATTGAAAAGAGTTTTTTCATTCTTCATTCCATTCAAAAGTTTTCCTGAGTACTTTGAAGAACGGTAATCATTTATCAATTGTTTGGGAGATAAATCGGTTGAGTTCAACTACTCTTCCTATGAACTTTTGCTCATCTTTATTACATGGGGGAGATTGTATTTCAATTAATACCTTGATTTTTATGGATTCGCTTAAATTCCTCTTTGATTTGTGATGAATCATAAGAACATCCCTTCTCGTACGCTGAACACACATTTGGTTGGATTAAGTTTCATCTAATGTTTCTCCAGATGGTCAAATGTCTGGCCCAAATCATTGATGTAGTCGATGGTTATCTTGCTTTTAGTTAACGTATCATCCACATAAACTTCCATATTCTTTCTAATATACTTCGCAAAGACCTTGTTTACAACCTTTGGTATGTTGTTATAGAATTTTTAAGCCCAAAAGGCATAATATTGTAGCAGTAAGTACCTCTAATGGTGATAAATGATGTCTTTTCCCTGTCCTCTATATTCATTTTAATTTGATTGTATCCTGAATAAGCATCCATGAAGCTGAGTAACTCAGGTTCTGTGGTGGCGTCGATTAGTTAATCAATTCGTCGCAAAGGGAAATGATCCTTCGAACAGGTTTTATTGAGGTCTGTGAAGTTAACACACATGCACCATTTTTTGTTATTCTTCTTCACCATCACTACGTTAGCTAACCAGTCTGGGTACTTGACATCTTCAATGAAATTTTCCTTCTACAGCTTGCCTACATCCTCTTGAATGGCTATGTTCTTCTCAGGACAGAATAAACACTACCTTTTCTTGATCATCTTGGAATCTTTGGTGATATTCAAATCATGGTAGGTGAATTTTGGATCAATTCCTGGCATATCTTTGTGGATCCATGTGAACACGCATTTTTTCTCTTTAAGAAAATTGATCGAGAGCTGGTTCCAGAGTTGAGCCAATCATTGTGGTTTTTTCAGGTTTTTCATCATCCAGGATAATCATTTTCGTAGCCTCCATAACCTGTCCTTTAACTAAATTAGCCTCCTCGAGGGGGTCGAAGGTTTCAATTTGGTAGGTTAGAGTAAGTTTCATTATTTATTCTTGGCGACTGAAGTATAATGGCATATTCTAGCTTCAATTTGATTTCCTGTAACAACGTCGACCCCGTAATAAGTGGGAATCTTCAGACACTGGTGGACAGTAAATGGTACTGCTTTGAATTTTCCAGGCCAACCCTAACAAAGATCATGTTGTAGGCCGATCAGACATTCTTGTCTAAGACAAAACAAATGGATCCTTTTAGTCCTACTAGCTGGACACGTGCCAAAAAGTCTATTAGGGTCCTGTGATAAGGTTCCAATTTATTATCACGTAATCCCAAACTGTGGAAATAATTGTAGAACATGATGTCAGCTGAACTTCCATTGTCAATAAGGATTCTAGCCACCCTTGCCTCATGTATTCTCACGGTGATGACCAAAGGATCATCATGTGGATAGAGCACTACTGAAAGGTCTTTCTTGGAGAAACTGATCATAAATTTATCTTTATTTACTTTACTTAACCGACTATCAACATTGTCAGATAAATTAATCTACCGAATATAGGAGCATGCTTTAGCTTCGTTTAAATAGGCTTTTCTTTCATCTATCTCATCACCACAACTAGCATCTCCTCCTGTAATAAAATAGCAGCCAAAATATATCATTTTTACCTCAATTTCAAGCTCCCGAGGTTTCTTTGGCAGATTTAGATCTTCTTTTGAATCATTATCTCTGCTTCTTTTCTTGTCATCTCTTCCTTTACAAAGAGATTATGATTGCCTCTTGAAATCTCATTCTTCTGACCTATCAACAAAAGTGGACAACTTGCCACGTCGGATTAGATTTTTAATCTCATTTTTCAAAGCAATACAGTTATCAATTATGAGCCCATGGTCCTTGTGAAACTCATAGTACTTGGACTTGTCTCTCCTATTAGGCTGGGACTTCTGATTTCTGGGCCATTTGAAGTCTCTGCTCCCTCTGATTTCCTCCAGGATGTTATGCACGCCAAGAGTGAGAGGAGAGTATTCCTCATACTTCCTTAGGTTTCTCGACTTTTTTATCTTTTTGCTCCTTCTTATCAAAATTCTTTTGATGGTCGGCCTTGGTACTTAGATCTTTCTTAGCAACCATAGTTTCCTTGGCATTCATGATTTTACTAGCTTTAGCCATTAACTCAGTGGATTGAGAGATCAACTGTCATAATAATCAGTGGATCTGAGTGAAGTGGTTACCCCCGGACGATAGGAATGGTCTTATGACGATATGGAATATCTGGATTGGCTTCTATCATTCCTAGGAGGTGGAGGTGGCATTTTCCTTCTATGGAATGGGGCAACAGTGGATCTAGCTTGAAGCGTTTGAGTAAGTTACCACACAATTTCCCACATCCTTACTCACCCTTTTGCGATGTTGAGTAGAATTCCTTGTAACTCTCCCCTACAAGGAGGAGCGGAGGGACTGAAAACATTACCTTTAGCAAGACTACCTTCCAGAATGTCCATCATACTTTAAGGGTATAAAAAATAGGGTGTGAAAGAATCAAATAAGAAACAATAATGACTTGTCATTTCCCAAAGACGGTGCCAATTTATTGATGCCTAAATTTGGATATTGATTTTATATCATAATTACCAAACTTATAATCACAGATAAATAAAATAAAGGGATAATAGAGAATTTTTATGTGGTTCAACTTAGGAAATGAGCTTATATCCACGAGTAAAGTTGGTTGGGGTTTATTTCAATCTCCGGGTTATAATTACAAGGTGTCTCAAGATGTAAAAAGATTGCTTGCTCCCATCAGTTGGGGGAAGTAGTGTATTTATAGTAAGTAGAAAGCTAATAGGTGGAATGCCTTTATAGATTCAAGCATTTATACCTTTATACAATAATATGCACCTGGGTGTTTTTTCACATGCATGTGCATGATGACTATCGAATATACCATGCGTGGATTTTTATATAGTTTATGGTTCAAATTCTTAGATGTGGTCGGCAAGAGGGCCGACCAACGGGTAGATGTACTGACCAGGTTTGATCCATGTGGCAAGCTTCATAATAATGTTGACAGGTGGCACTGTGTTACTGGTCCAGGTGGCCAAATATTTTTAGGCTACAATATTAGTCACATGTAAATATCTTTTTCTCAATGCTATTATGAAGCCAGCGATTTGGAAAACCATTTAACAAAATATGGTTGTTTCTTTGGCACTTGAGAATGGTTTAATACTATGGACTTACCAAACAAAGTTATAGGCTTTCATCGAACAAATTGAGCTTGCAAAGTATTCGATGTTAATTTCTCTTGCTTGTTTTTTAATTTTTTTCAATATTGTAATGGTGATATTTATAAATCCCAATATTTTTTATATAACACGTTTATTGGGCTTAACAACCTGTAATTTTCTTCATTATTTGTCTTGGGAGCTTGTAAAATCCACATGGGATAGTCTTTTTCTCCTAATTTTTTAACAATATGCCTGGGGTACTGTCCCTTTCTTTAAAAAAAAATAGAGAGATAAATAAAA
Source organism: Sambucus nigra (assembly GCA_949130495.1). Lineage (NCBI taxonomy): Eukaryota > Viridiplantae > Streptophyta > Magnoliopsida > Dipsacales > Adoxaceae > Sambucus > Sambucus nigra. The sequence continues at coordinate 255,478,067 of OX422220.1, forward strand.
TGAGATGTTTCGTACCTTTAGAACTCAAGTAAAGAGGTATAATGGGTCCTTTGAAACCCTTTATACCCTTTACCCCCAAAGGGCAGCTGAAGTGAAGACTCATTTGGAAAGAGAACTTCACTCTGACTTCCCTCAGGTCACGCGCTTCACGCGCAATGATTACCTAGGGAAGTAAATATAAGGAACATGAATCCTTAGATATATGGTGTATGTGCATGATTATAATGATTATGCTCCCACTAAGCATACGTGGGATGAATAACAATTAATAGATGACTAATAAGAAAAACCACATCACGTGTGGACAATTCAACAAGGCATGATTATGCTAAATAGTCTTAAAGACTTACTATTCAAACCCCGAGGGTAATTGAAGGGACAACGTGTCAGGTAGGCCACATGGAATGAGACATGGAACTAAGAGAACTATAACAATCAGGTCGTTTGGAGATCATGGAGTGGCTAAAGGCATATCAAAGGAGATGAGGTCGAATATAGTTTCACTATCACTATAATACTTAAATAATAAAATCAAAGGTAACGATCGATCACTATGAGAAAGGCCTAAATCCCCAAGACTCTTATATCTATAAATATGGATGACCCTAATGTTCGAGGGGATCGATTTCCACACTCCTGTATCCACGTTTTGGAATCTTAGGTAGAAAACCTATCACTCCAAGTCATCTTTCCTCGGTAATAATACTTTTCTCTCGCTTCCCCATGGATGTAAGCAGTCTGACTTGCCGAACCATGTAAATTTGTGTTCAATTTCAACATTGCACTTATATTAGGGGTCAAACTAGTATTTAACATTATTATAGGATTGATTGCCCCTTACAGTTATATTTATCATATCTTTATCCCTCACATATATTATATCATATATTATCACATACGTTACGATGATGTTCGAGTTTAAATTAAATAGTTATACTAACAATGAAGATTTTATAAGAACGTGTCTAAAGAGTGAGGAATATTTAGTGTTTGTATGTTAAATTTGGCATATTAAAACTTGAGCTTTCCGAGCTCTTAATTGGAATATATGTCGTAACCATAAACGATATGGCTTTGTATTAGGTTGTACATCATTCAAATAACATTCACCTATAGCTTACCCTATAACCCCCAATAATTACGCTTATGCCTATCCTACAAAATTACATAAACTTTAAATAATTTAAAATCAAGCTCTTTTAAATTTAACATCTAACAAATTGAATCCCACTCCACATTTCTCTAAAATACCCATCCGACCAAACCCCCTATTTAAGCTTTCTCATACCGTGTCTTCAACTAATTTTAATGAAAAACCTAGTCTCTCACATTCATAATTAAATTAACAACGCAAGAGAAATCCCCAAGTTAAATAAATTTCAGTTGATTATGTGTTATTGTGTTGTTTTTTGGGTGTTTACAATTTGGCGCACTTGTGTAGTCTGGCAACCGTGATTAGACACTTGTGATATTCCGTACTTTTGCGTCATTTAAATTAGTAGAATTATAATAATTAATTACTTGGATAATATTGTGCATGAGTGTGTGATTAAATTATATTATATGTGTTGCATTAGTAGAATAATTTACTTGCATGTTACATGAATTATTGATATTGCATGATTAGTATAATAAAAAAGTGTGATTTATTATACACCAAGTAGAGTATGTTCTGGAGTGAATTAGAAGCTCGTTTAGGTGTTTTAAACATTTTAAGTTGGGCCCGTAGGAAAGGAATATCCTTAGGGGAGATTTTGTACCATTCCGGGTAATATTTTGGGCTTATTTTGGGGCCTGAAAATGGGCCTTTATGGGGAGATACATGATTAGAGAGTTTAGTTATAATATAAGCCAACCTAATTAGATTTTACATCCATTCCTAATCCATTATAGCAGCCGCAAACCCCCTGGAGAAACCACCATGTTAGGAGAGGAGCAAAGAATTAGGATTTTCAAGGCTGGTGCTTTCATCTATCTTCAAAGGCAAGAATTCTCTGAAAAATCTCTATTAATATTTTTTGTAGTTCACAAACATCCCTCATACCAATTTTGAGTTATAACTATGTTAGGAGTCAATCTATATAAGATTTTGAGATTATAATTGTTTAGAAATGTTGTGGTTAATCTTCTTTTGGAAGTCAATAATTTTGATGACACAACCCGAAATTGATATCGTATAACTAAAGGGAATGATATTAGCATCCGTGTGATAGGGTTAAATTATAATTCTGAGCTAAATACATAATTTGATGGTATAAATTTAAGAATTATAAATGAGGATTATGAACATGGTTATTTGGATAAAGTTATGATTTATGATTAAATTTCTTGAATTCTAATAACAACCATGTGTAAATTAATTAGAAACCAATATAGATGCGTTCTTTCAAGTGCTTGAAAACCATTGTATTCATAATAGAGTTCCATAAAGACTTCAATTCATTAATGAAAATTATAGATTAAAACCGTTTTTGAAAAATAAGGCAAATCTGGGCTTACTGTCCGGCCCGAATCGATTCAGCTTTAAGAGTGAATTAGTTCGGACAGCTCGAATCGATTCGGCTCCTGGACTTGGGTTTGGTCAAACCGGGTGAAATGTTCGTAGGATTTTTACGAATTCATCCGAGTATGAGGGAGGTTATCTAAGTGAGATGTGACTAGTTTAATTGAGGATTATTGTTATTAATCATTAGGCAACAATTTTAATAATTAACTGAGGTGTTAATATTCAAGATAAGGAATTGTATTTCAAGGATTATGAAATCAAGTTGAAGTATATTGACACCGGGGAGATGCGATAGTTTATAAGGGTAATTACATATGTAATATATGTATTATATATGGATTTTATACTTATGTTAACATACCTATGTTTGTGGTGAATCTATCGGTTGGGAGTCACGTTTTTGTCGGGACCGTGTAACACGCGTAATTGAGACGTGCTAGGATGCAGTGGAGATTGTTATTTTAGATCATGCATTCAGGGTCACCACTTCGTGTTGAGAGAAGTAGGATGTAAGGATCCATCTTCATAGCCAGGGTACGGGAATTACGTGTTGTTACTGCATAGTGATCGCCCCATTTATGTGCATTTTGTTTAAGTTTGTTTGGTGAGGAACTTCTCCAGACTTGTTGATAGAAGAACGAGGTGGACACCAAGGATAGATGCCTTCGAGTGTTTTATATATATATATATATATATATATAGTCTAATGATGTACACAATTGTTAATGGACCCAAAACTACATAAAATATATTATTTATTGTGGCTGTATTTCTGCGGGGATAGTATCGCGGGGGTTAGTCCCAGTGTCTGAGGTCATAAACGTGTAGGTATTGACTTTTTTATTACGATGGTATTTGTTCTTATTTAGTATGGAAGTGAAGAGGCCATGTATCATGTTATGTCTTGGGTTTGGAATGTGTATAGTATTGCTCTTAGAAGAATGGTGAGATACTTTTTTCATGTGAGAGCCGAGGCTTGCATCTATTACGAATTAACTGCATTATTATCTATTGGATTTGAAATTTAATTCTTGCAACTTTAGGTCTTTGATCCGAATCATCAAAATTATTTTCTAGGTTTTTCTAGACAAGATCAAGAGGTCTGACAGAGGATCAGACTTGCAGTTTCAGTTGTTTAGTGGATTCAGCTATTTGATTCTAACTTATGTTTCTACTCCTTTTCGATTTCAGTCATTTACATTTCAGAGATTGTATGGGCATAATCCCGAGACTTGTTTTATTTCAATCTGTTTATTTCTAGTCATATTAGACAGATGTTTTGTGTCAGTGATAGTTGAGACTTATCTATATATTCGGTTTATTATTTCATTTCCTTATTGAATGCGTGGATGTTTTAATTTAAAACGTTTATTATACGGTTTGATGCTAAGAATGATATAAATTGTTAGATAAGCCCCATCTTCGTCCTATTGTGTCTAGTCAATCTTTACGTTGAAAATAGGGGTTGTCAAAACGTTTTCCTTGTGAATAAATAACACTAAACTAAAAGACATCAATAGTGACGACCATTATGTTATTAAAAGTAACTAATCCACCACACTTTATATTAAAAGAATCCATCATCCCTTTGAGTTAAACAGTTCCTTGTACTCTTTTTGGTAGGCATGTCAAATAATATCATCATCGATTTGACTACTTACCTTTTTTATCTCAAAGTGGAAAAAGATAACCCAAATGTCCTCGCATTCTTTGACTCCCACCCCGTCTAGCGCTTAGTGAAGAACCATTTTGGAACTTAATTTCTGGAAAAAATGATAATTTATTGCAATTATTTCCCATATACTTAGTCTCACATATTCGAGAGTATTACCATTGATGTTATATTAAATAACTTTGATTACTTTCCTCTTTGGTAAAGAGAAATACATATATAATGATTAAAGCCGAGAGTTATATGATATGAGAGTTAGATGACATAATATGATTTTTGAACATAAGTATATTTAAATACGATAAAAAAATTGAACATGACAATTCAATTGATAAATAATATGAACTTGCTATCATCTCTCAAGTGTTTTTTAGTTTAGAAAAATAACTAAAAACATGGTTATAACACCCCATGGCACACCAATGTAAGGATGTTAAGCAACAACTAAGAAACCCTCACATGGAACAAAGATTACCTCACATTCAACAAAGGATTACTCAATTATCATTAAGGTGAACAACAAAAGGATTTTAAACTTTTTCACTTGTCTACAATCATCAAAAGTGAAACATAGGTATTAAAAAATCATTCAAGCTTACAAAGGGCAATCTCGGAAAAAAGTTCGCTCAAATAAGTACATAGTCACCAAAATAAGGAGAACTCAAACATCAATGCACAAAGTAACACTTAATCATATTGAAGCATTCGACAAAACTTGGGAAGATTGCAATAATAATTCAAAGTGAACCAAATTACATAAAGGTTGCATTCAAAACAAACTTCCTTAATATGATCCAATTAGAATAAGCGGTCTAAGGTTTGATCCAAGTCAAAATAAAGCAATGTTGTAAGGACATAGTCCGCCACACTTAGTATGCCGTATACCACTACAAGTTTGTTGAATCATTGGAAAGCGCACATCTACAATCGACGATCCGAATTTCAAGTCATCTTTAACAATCATGCCCAACAAGGACGGCTTTGGTAAATATGGTCAAGTTCCATTTACATTTTACATTAAAAGTGTTGGTATTTTTTATAAAAATTAAAATATTTTTTCCTTTTATGAAAAATGATTTTTGAATTATTTTTAATGGATTTTTATCTCTAAAACATTTTTATCACAAAATCTTTTTGATAACTGTTCTCAGATTCGTAAGAGTGTTGGTTTCTAAGTCTCCAATTATTTTAAAACTCTGTAAAACGAATCTAGTGATTTGTGCCTGGTCGTTCAAACGAGATCCTATCTAGTTCGAATTAGACCAGAAGTCATTCGAACGACATGACAGTTCGTTCGAACGATAAGTCTTTTTACCTGACACGTCACCGCCTTAAAAGTTTTTATAAATAAGGTGTCAGGGTTCTATATTTCGTGTGGAGAAACACTGGTTTTAAACATAATGCGATTTTGAGTATTTTACTCTATTCTACAACATTAAAAGAGTTCAATCTCTTGTTTTACAATTCACAAAATCCCAATAACTTTTTGAGTGAATTTTTTTTGGAACCAAAGAACAGAACTTTACTATTGCTCATACTTTATGGGGAGATCTCTACAACCTGAGGGATGCGTGCTATTGTGGAAGGAGTCTCTATAAATCTTTTTGACTGCGTGTCATAGGGAGTGTTTGCGGGTATTCCTGGGTTGATCAGACTGCGTGTCCTTGTGGTATAGCTGCGTGTGAACCACCGCAGATTTCTAGCCGACGCTTTGAAGGTTTGACAAAAGCACCGTACGTTACACTTGAGGGAAGTTGTATGTAAGTCAATGGTCTTGTAAATTTTTTAAAGTTCTAGAAATAAAAGATTTTTCCCCTGTGGGGATTTTTCCTGAAATTCAGTTTTATTTACATGATTATTGCTTTATAATTTTATATTACTTAGATGCATGTTTTAGGACTGAATTAAAACTTGAGTTTCATTAAAACTTCTTTGGTTGACACACAATTAAAATTGGTTTTATTTGAGAAGTCACATTTTTTCCTTTGTAGCAGCTCTTTCAAATGTTCTTTCAAAGGTGTGCATATTCCTCCCTAATTCTTGTACACACAACATGAGGGGAAGACTACTTTGTTTTAGTCAAAAGTCTGGCCAATTCACACTGTATTGGTCATAATATACAAATTTTCCCTATATGGGTCCGATCCTCTTTACTGATTTTTTGGTTTCCTTTAATATTCTTTTGCTTTATTTAAATAAGCAAAACTCTTTCCATTTGGTTCAACCTTAGTCAAGTTGGTCCATTTCCAACTAAGTCTTCCAATTAAAACTAATCCTATGTAAGTATAGAACATTCATAATTTAATTAATACTAAAAACACAAAACAAATATACAATAAAACTCGTAAGCTTGTTATAATTCTAAAATAAATTCTACTATTATCTTACTCTATCCTCGCCACTAACTCTGATTGAGTCCATTAATTCTCTAATTTTTTCAAGGTCAATTTAATTTATTGACTCCTAAATAAATCCCAATTAGGCACAATTAATTCTTAAACCTTCTAATTTACTTTACCTTTTTTTAGTAATGTTCTTATCCTCCAATATCCTATCAATATAAGGAAATTCAATAGTTAATAATAATCATCCCATAAAATAGTAAAGAATTCTCACATTTCGAGAGGGTCAATACATCACATGGCTTAAAAGCTAAAGTCACCATCGCCTCAAAATTACTCAAAAGACTTAGTTTTATCATGGAACTACAACCTTGTTGAAAAAATATAAAAGCATTTTCCATGGTTGCAACAAAAGACGGGGACATCATTGTCTTTATTGGGAAAATCGATCGATCCAACCAAAAACACTGTCTTGAGAATTAAACTGCAAGTCCTGCAATGAAGTAATTGTTTCACATCATCAAGATAAAAAGAAGATGAAATAATATTTTGCACTTACGATTTTTCTTAAAATAAAATATAGTTCTAGTTTTGGAATTATACGTCCATCTACATCTTTTTTTCTTTCATTTTTTTTTCTTAAAGTGGAAAAGCTTTACCTCAATTTGAAAATCAGGTGGACTATCAAGTTCAATGTCCTCGAGGTTAGGTATTGCAAAATGCGTGTCTCTATTTTCTCCAACATTGTTTGTGTTGTGAATAAATCCAGATAATGTTCCATGATTTAGTTCCGAGTCATCTAGTGGAGCATAGGAATTGGAATTCTCATTGCATAACAATGAGTAGTCTATGCCATTCACATCGACTTCTTGTGATTCTCCTGCCAAATAAGAGGGATGCTTAATGTCATCCTTGAACTCGACATGAGATGCCTCCTCGATAAAATCTGCTTCCTAATCCAAATAAGTAAATTCCAGTCAGGATTAACATAGAAAAATAGTAAAAATTATTATATTTTTGCATTTACCAATCTTGGGAAATAATAAAACAAATGACATTTCTCTCATCATTTTTAGATGACAATACTTTTTTTTCTCTTTTCTTCTTTTTTATTCCTCATCCAAAACTATATTGGAATAAATGCCTTAAAATACTCTCCTTTTCGCATATATATTGAGAATTTAAAAACATGCCCGTTGGGTTATGCATTATAATTATGTTTTTAGTGTTTAAATACATTTTGGCAAGAATTTGCGTTTGGCACACCTGTTTTTAAATATTAAATTATAATGTTTCCGTGTTATAATCAAGTTTTCAGAAAACAGCAAAAGAGTGTTTTCTAAATTCTCTTTTCTGTTTTTCGTTCAACCTCTGTATTTTTATGCATTTATACCTTAATATGTAATATTATATATAATACATTAACGTGTGTAATTATACTAAATAAAAATTATATATGTACATGTACACAAAATTACATATATGAATGTATTATTCAATTCTATAATATACTAAGATCTATATGTTAAATAATATAATTGATATATACATGATACTTATATATAGTTTTATACAAGTTTATATGCGTATTCAATAATATAAAATATACATATAGTACATATGTATTACATAATATTATCAAATCATATATGTATATAATTTTATTGTGGATTACATATATATATAAACCTCCATACATAAGTGTATACATGCATGCATGCATGTATTTATGTATGCAAGTATACACTTATGTATGGTATATATATATATATATATATATATATATATATATATATAGAGAGAGAGAGAGGCAGGCTCCTGTGCACACTAAGTTTGCACACTAAGTTTGCACATTACCTTTTAAAAGTGTGCAAACTTAGTGCTGGCGCACACCAATTTTTTTATGTGATATTTAAACATTTCAAGGAACCCATATAAAAAAAATCAGCTCAAAAAAACTTTTTTTGCTATTTTTAAAAAATCGGTCAAACTTTCGCAGTTTTTAAAGGGCTTAAAAACTGCGAAAGTTTGACCGATTTTTTAAAAATAGCAAAAAAAGTTTTTTTGAGCTGATTTTTTTTATATGGGTTCCTTGAAATGTTTAAATATCACACAAAAAAAATCAACTCAAAAATATTTTTTTTACTATATATAAAAGGTAATGTGCAAACTTAGTGTGCAAACTTAGTGTGCACAGGAGCCTGCCTCTCTCTCTCTCTCTCTCTCTATATATATATATATATATACAAACATGTTTACCAATTTTGTCAATTTTTGAGAAAATTGAATTTAAAAACAAATTTACCAAACGCAAAGCAATATTTATAAACACAAAAAACTGAATTTAAAAATTGTGCTTAAACACGGTGTTTAAATCGAATTTTCTGAATACATAACCAAAAAAGCCCTTCTCTTTTTGCGGATTCCTATTATAACTTAGTCAAGAGGTGTTAATGATACCACCTTGCCAAAAGCTAAACAATAAAATGGCTTTGTGTTTTCTTTATGAATCCTCCATAAGATTTATCCACATTATGGTTTGTCATAAATATTATACAAAAGGATAAACTAGTGAATCTAAAAAAACATATAAATAGGTTCTTTAGGTTAAAAGGATAAACTACTAACCTGTCCATGTGACCCACTTTTATAATCATCTGTATAATCATCAACTGAAATAGATCTTTTTGGTCGAGGGGGATTAGGTACATTGGTATTTGGTGTCCTTGGGCTAGTTCGAATCATCCCCATATCAGACACCTCGGTGAGGGAAAAATTGTCATTCTTATTAGTATGATTCTGTTGTTGATAAAAAACTTTTGAGACCACATATTGGCTATTCTTTTCATCTTCATCATATCCTATATGGTATTGATGCATAATCCAGTTAGACTTATCAGCCTTTGATCCCTTTGTTAAAGTACTATAAAGAACCATTATTTTCTTCCATCCCCTTTGAACTCCGTTTTCCATCACAACCTTGGTCTTGCCTGTTTTGTGCCAACGAAATTGCCCCATTGTTACACTATATTGATCGTGAATTTTACGACGCTTTCGTTGACCAGTAGAATACGCATTTGTAGTTTTGTGAAAGAAATGAACATTATTCCCATCTTTTTTGGCACCTGCAACAAAACAAGATGATGAGTATAATAATGTTTTATCAATAGACCTTTAATACCACACTGTCACATTTGATTAAGTTATTGTACGTTCACAAACCAATGAGTTCCTATTTCATATGACGGATAGGAATGCTAGATTCTTCTCGTTCCAATATGGGATAAATTAAATCTATCTCCAAGGTGGAATGGTTTATTCCACAATTAATGTGATGAGAGGCTTACTTAAGATAAATTTATCAAGAAATTACGAAGAGACCCAAAAATTATACGTATAAATTAGACCCGATGATATGTTAGACATGATTGATTAATTAGTGGATCTCCCACTAGGTCCACTTTCATTGAGCCTGCTTTATTTTGGTAGAATTTTAAGAGTTTATAATTATCACCTATAATCGCATCTTACTCTACAACACACATGGAGTGGGATATATTTATAATGTCCTGCATCCTTATCATGTGCATTAAACAAGTACTAAGAGTATGGAATGAAAGTTGATGTTGGATAACAAAGTACATTAGATAATTTTTTTCAAATGTTAAATGAGAATATAGTTTCAAATTAGAGTTCATATATTTAATATAATCTCGAAGAATTTTATTTTCTTACCCCCAAAAGCTTATAGATCCTACAACCGCTCGAAAATTAGGGTTGAAAACCATGATACAAAAAATAAAAAAATGGAAAATAAAATAAAATACATGACATAGACTGGAAAATTATATTAGGTCTACACCTAAAACTAAAAGCAATGAAACTAGTTATTTCCCACAATCACTATATTAGGTCAATACCTATAGAAATCATACGATAAACTTGATTGAAATTATTTACTAAGATAAAATGTGTGTGTGTGTTTGTGTGTGTGTGTGTGTGTGTATATGTGTGTCATAGGACCTTAGTGTCAAGTCAACAAACAATGTGTGTGGTTAGGCAGTCGAGAGGTTTTGAGTATTATTTTAGGTGTAGAGCACTATTAGGAATAATATTAAATGAGATCATTGTTTTGTTTTTTAGTTCAATTATTTCTTTTTACTCCACCCATCCCCAATTAATAATTATTGTTTGAAAGTCAAATATTTAAGGAAAAAATTCATGTTAAAAATAATGAATACCTTTGGATGTATGACATGCACTTTGATCACTGTTCTCCAATGGTATTATTTAGACGAATAATTTTGTAATCTGACTTAGTTTTAAATAAGATTTTTAGCAAAACGACTTATAATCTAGCACGAACTAAAAAGCTAAACAAAATTATCCATTTGGTAAACCAAAGTATTTTAATTTTTAGTTAGGCAAGGTTTCAATCTCTAAGTTACATACTTGAGCTTTTCGCCTATACATTACATCATTAGTAATGTGAGTCTCTTCCTAAAATGAAGGTGGGCGAGACGTGAGATATTTCTCTAAACCATGAGTATGCTTAAAGGTAGAGATAAGTGATTTTGTATGTGTTTCGTGTATTGTGGGTATGATTTATATATATTGTGTGAGGGGTTTATCACCAAATAACACGGGGAGTGGTATACACTAGGTAGGGTATATAAAAAACATTTATAAGATTGAGATTGAGAAGGATTAGAACTTTGATTTATATAGGTGGAAAGTTAGGTGTACAATGTTTATCAGGTTTTGGATAGGAGAATATCTATTATGTTATTTATCCTTGGTTTATTTTCTATTGTATTTTACATATCTAGTGGAATCAAACATCTGTGGATGTAGCAAAATTGGCAAACCATGTATATCTTGGTGTGTTTGTTGATGTTCTTTCTTATTTCATTATTTCTTATAGTTGTTTATTATTACTATCATATCTTGTTTATATACGGAGCCATAGTTGGTGGCAATTTGCCCAATAAATTAGTATTTCAACATAAAAAAATTGGTATGAGAGTTCTGGTGCACTTAAGTTGTTTGGAAACAGTTTGAAATGTAATTTTAGTGGCACTCCACTAGTGTTAGATTTCTTGGGCGTTTTCATTCTATCATGATAGGGAACATTGTTTCACAAGTTTAGGTGGAGGGATTTATTAATAATGGATGATTTGCTCTTGGTGATTGGAGTTAAGTTATTGTTCAACATGGATCGTGTACAGGGGGTTAATACAAGAATTGAATCCCTAAAAACATAAACGAGTGTGAATGTTATCTCGAAATGCAATTAAAAACGAGGTAATAGCCACCATTAAGATTTAATGGTGTGGTTTGATCTTCACTGAGAACAAGGTTAATTGTAATAGATTTAGCACAATTTTACATCGAAGGACAATGGGAGTGTTACCCGTAGAAGGAACGTTTCATAGTTCGATATTTGAACAAGGATAATGGTGGCTCAGGAAATACATTAAGACAATATCGATATTATTCTAGACTTTTAGGGCTATTCTTACAATTTCCAAAAGTGGTGGATTCTAAGGACAACGATGCTCAGGATTTTTAAGAGATAAAGTGGGTTAGTCTTCTAATTCAAGTCTAACTGTGATGGATGGTAGAATTATTGTTTATATAAAAGATTTGGGGCATGTCTCACCCTATATATAGTAATTTATTCTCCATCAAATAATTTTCATAAACACACAATATATTGGGCTAGAGAGAAAAAAATTCCAAAATTTCATTTAAGTGCAATTTTTAAAGAAGAGGGATTAATGAGGCAATTAATCAAGATGATTAAAAAAGACTTCTACAATAAGATTCATCAAGGCATTGAATCAAGGTAAGTCTTATTTTCTATCATTTAAGCATAATTTGTGAAAACGTGAAAATCCAAAATCTTTTAATTAAGAACAATTGTACGCTAAAGTTTAATCATATTAATGTGTTCGTGATTAATATTAGGGTGTTCTTAAGAATGATTTTGCAATTTAGGCATGCAACAAATGGACTATGGCTACAACGAGTGAATGTGCAACTGGATTAATAGCAACGAAGGGATTGTGGTTGCAATAAGCAGGCACGCAACCGAGTAAAATGAGGGGTATTTCAAGGCGAGTTAAATGAGGGGTATTTCAAGGATTTTGTGTCACAAATTTCTCCACTTATATAAGATTGTTTTGGAGTCATTTTGATCGAAGTTGGCACTCATTTTAAGGGTTTTAGAGTGTTTTCAAGGCAAATGAGAGTTTTTTCCTAAGGTGAGGATTGTGGGTAAAAAGTGAGGTATTTTCCCTCACTCGTGAGTTTTGCTCAAAAGTGGAAGAAGATGAGTAATTGTATGAGTGGTTCGTATTTTGGGTGTGGTTTCTATGTATTTGTAAGGAATTTTCACCAGGTTACATGGGACTCCCATGATGGGAGTGATATAGACCGAGTTGGGTACATGAAAAATACTTGATAATTACTCATAAGCATGAGATTGAGAGATTTCTAAGTTTGGAACTTCGATATACTTGGGTCAAGTGTTGAGTGGCCAATGACTAACTGAGTTTTGAGTAGAAATATATAGGTTATGTTATTTATTCATAGTTTATTCTCTATTGTACTCCTAATTTTTTCATATATAATGAAATCTGGTCTCTCTTCAAATGTAGATTAATTGTTAAGCAAAGTATATTTTGGTAATCTTGCCATTGTTCTCCCTTGTTTGCATGATTATACTGTTTGTTTATTATTATCACTATATATTTATTTTATTGAGGGCCATGATTGATTGGATTTACCCAAAAGCTTAGTATAAGAGCAACCCTTATGCAAAGGCTTTAAATGAACTAAACTAGTGAAAATATACCCTTGTTAAAGTGACAAAATTGTTGTGGGTTAAACCATATTTACCATATATTAGTAGTGACAAATGGGCGGTTATGGGCGGTTATGGACGGGTCAAAAATGGATATGGATAAATTTGGGCGGGTCAAAAGCGGGTTGGACATAATAATGTGGGCAGGTTTGGGCGGGTTAAATTTGGGTCGGGTCGGGTCAAACCCGAATCGGGTCGGGTTGACCCGCCTTTTTTTTTTGAAAAAATAATTATTATACCATATACAAATAAATATGGTATAATAATTTTGAAAAAAAATAACAAGTAAATACTTGAATAAAAAAAATCTTTAAACTTTTTAGTAATTTGAGTTTTATTTTTGTGAGGGTCCAAAACCATTTTTACCCGCTAATGACCCGCCAACAAACCGTCTTATTGGATCGTTCAAACCATTTTGACCCACAAACACAATTAATGGGCCCCAAACACATTATTTTGGATGGATTATGGGCGGTTTCATCCTTAAGAATCCATATTGCCGGGCCTACCATATATGCATCAAAACGACGTTGGTTTGAGTGGTGATTGACACCCTTGGGCGGAACATCATGTTCCGCTTAAGGGGTTGTCCAAAATTCATTTTTCCTCCCCAAAGTCTTAAGTTATTATGTTTAGCCCCAAAATTATATATAAAAAAAATGTTCCGCTATTTATAAAAAAAATGTTCCCATTCATTGAACCTGCTATTTATAAATAAATAAAAAACGTTGGATAAATTAAATATATTCGTTGTAATTATATAACCGTTGTAAATATTCTGGGGGTCAAAATAGAAATAGAAAAATATATTATAAAGCTTAGGCGAAACAAGATGTTCCGCTTTAGGCTTTATATTTTATTTTATATTTCTCTTACGCAGAACAACATGTTTTGTTTTAACAGCGGCCCCACAAAAAAATCAACTAGTCCAATTGTATATTTGTTATTTTTTAACCTAGCAAAGTTCAAATATAAACTTTTAGACTACCCATAACATACGCATCATATTTGAATTTTTATCCTACCCATAAAGATTGCTCTAAGGGCACATTAGGTTTCACCACTTTAAATAACAATATATGCTTGAATAAGTGGTGTGCCCACCATTTGACATTAAAAGGTGCATTATTTGACCTTCCAATGAGATAATCATCCTACATTTCACTTTTATTTGTCACGGGGCTGGTCTGAAAATAGATTATTCAGTCTTCCAAGAAACAAACACTACCCCTGTGTCAAATAAGAGTAGTCAAGAATCAAAATGTTATAATAATCACAAGCCAAGATTAATATTTAACTAACTACAAATTAGGCATTCAAAAAAGATAAATATGTCCAATTCAGTACATCAATTATTGAAAGTGACTCACCAGGGAGATTTTCAGGATGGGTGTAACAAATTCCATCGCCCCCCTCAAGCGTAGGGATAAACTCATCAATAAACATGTGTGGTTTTGAATTTTCCAACCCACATTTAGCTGCTAAATGTTCCAAGAGCTCCACATCAGATGGATCAAATTTTACACCAGCAGGTAGGCCAGGCCATTCAGTAGACACCTGCCCGACCATACATGAACGCATCTACAAATGGCAAAACATAATTATATTTCTACTTGTAGGATTTACCACATTGGGAGCGGCTCATGTGCGGGTTCATTTATGAGTTCGCGCAGTAAGAACTTGTTTTTTAAAAATATTAAAAAAACATTTTTTTAATTGATTTTTGTTCGTGTATTTCAATCATTTCAGGATATTAAAAAAAAAATCAATTTAAAATAATTTTTTTTACTATTTAAAAAAAAAATGGATAAACCTTCTGAAAATTTTTAAATACACACACAAAAATTAGCCAAAAAAATATTTTTTTTAATATTTTTAAAAAATAGGTTCTTACTTTAGAGACCCGTAAGTGAGTCCACGCCTTAGCCGCTCTCTTGCCTAATTATCCCAATAATATTGATTCCACTCATTGATGTCACATGCATCGTAACTAATATTATATATATAATAGAGAATTAAAGTAAATGTCATATTCTTTTCTATATTTGAATTTTTAGTACAATGCTTTTCAAGTTTATAAATCTAATCCCTGTGGTACAATATCTTTATTATTTTGTCCGCATCAGCGATACTATTTTTAACCATTTTTCACAGTATTTTTAAAACAGGGACTAAATTCTTAAAAATATCCTACTTTTATACACTTTGAGCCCTATGAATACCTTTTTTCAAAACCCCCGTATATAATTCTAGGGTCTATCTCAGCATTTTTTGAAAATGTTAACATGGTTAACAATTTTGCAAGAAGAACAAGTTTTTTGGGTCTTTCACAATTATGTCCCTAGAGAAACGAAAAAATTGGATGCTGTCCAGATATTTTATGTGATTAGATGCGGTCTAAATATATTTACCTATTACAATGCTGTCCAAATACTTTCAAATTAGACGTAAAGTACATATTTTTGGTAAATATCTGGACCCCAAATTCAAAAACTTCTTCTCATCCAAGAACACTTTTTTACCCGTGTAACTCTTTTTCACTCAACTTTCTATATCTAGGAAGAGATAACGGTGTAAATATAGATACAAGACTTTTATCTTACATCACTGTTATCAATTTGGTGATGACAGTTGGGGCATTCCATTTTTGACCCATAATCTTTGGGTTGACACACAGAGGGAGAAGTTGCATTTTTCACTTTGTTTGCAATTCCTCTGCTATCGACAAGCCAAGTCCTGCATCATTTCACTTATAAAAACCATGTTTAAAATTAAAAAGAAAAGATAACAAACTTGTACGTAGGCTCAACCATTAAATTTAGAACAAACTGAAAAACTCACATAGGAAATAAATAAATATAAAGCCCAAGATCTGCTGATAAAGAGGCCAAAATGAAGCAAAAATAATGTGTATGTGTAGGTATGAATATATAGAAAGAATATGTTATGGCTAACAAAAGTGAGAGGAGGATATAGAGAGAAGCGACCGCGTTGTTCCCTGCACTTTTCCCTTTCTCCACTCAACTAAGTTAGTTAAAGACAAGAGAGACTGTGTGTGAATGAGACAGCTGAGCGGGAATTAGCTTGGAAACAGTTATGAGAGGCTCGAACCCCAGCCTTAGGCTCGGTTTAGCATTTTTTTTTCCCTCTCTTTAATCATTAATGTACATTTTTTTACATTATTTGTAAAATTGATTAGATTTTGATCGGGGCACTTAATTCACTTACATGAATATTGCACTATGATATCGTATTTTTTTGTATAATACCAACATTGAATATTTGAATATTTGGTATCAATCAATTATGAGTCAGCACGATCCAACATGATAACATATATATATATATATATATATATATATATATATATATATATATATATATATATATATTATTTCATATTGCATGAAATATATTATAAATGGATGGTGATCGAACCAAATCGAGCTTCTAATTATTCACGTTACATTTGAACCAAAACGGGCAAATTTCGGATTAATTTTCTGTCAAAACTATGACATGAATATGACACGATCGGCAGTCAAGACAAAATGTGGTGACACAAACACCGACACGAACATGACATAAACACGACATATCGTGTTATTTTCATGTTAATTTCGTGTTGGATCGTGTCGTGCCAAAAATTAACGGCACTAATTTTTACGGTAATTAAAGTTAATTTGTTTAACCATAAGTCTGTCAATTTCAATATTGTAGGGTAATTGTTTGTGTTGGATAATATGAATGCAAATACAGAAATGGAACTCTTTATATATCACAGCAATATCAACTTCAATACAATAATGTAACTTCTGAATATAATAGAAAACTTCAAGGCGTGATGTCACTTTCCTAAATACAGTATTTGCCCCACACGAACAACTTCGGTATACAAACGGGAATCAGCAAATCCGTACTCAAGATACAATGAAGCAATTGCACTGTCAGCAAATTGTATGTTTGAAGACAGCATTTAGATGAAACAGCGAAGAACAGTCAATCAAGTTCTTATTCTGTTTCTGTGCACAAAACAGAATAAGAGAATTTGTATCTCCTGAAAATTGTAAGAGAGTAATAGCAAGGTTTGAAAATCTGAAACTGGGTTTTTTATTATTATCCAATTTCGTTTTAGGCAGCCTTTATTTATAGATAATGAAAAGCTTTGTCTTCAAGAGTCATGACTGTTAATTACCAACAGTCTTAAGTCATTTCCGAACAGGTATAATAATACTGAATCAGTTTTTCACGGGTCAACCAAAAAGTGACCGCGCCCGAGCCGGACGAATCCCGACAACCCGCTACCACTGCGGCGTGCGAAGTGCAAAGTGCGCCACTAGCGCCTCTATAGCCCACTGCCCCGCACCCGCGCACGTGCGCGTGCGCGTGAGCGTGCGTGTGCGTACGGTGCTTCGCACCGTATTGAGGTCTCTTGAATAGCCTCTTAAATGCTAGATGAATTAACTCTTCATCTTCCATTTGTACTTATTAAGTGCACAAATTTTTAATATTTTTCCAATGTGGGACTCAAAGGTTGCCCACTCCTTTTATAGCTTAGTGGTGACACTTAGCTTTGTACATTTTCCAATGTGGGACACTATCCCCTTTTATATTTGGGTTAGCTTTCCACCTCTTCCACACACTTCCAATGTGGGACAAGCTCTTTAAGCTTTTACACCAAAAAACTCTTACTCACTTATTTTAAAAATCACCAACATTCCTCCACCATTTTCAAAATAAGTTTTGTAAATCTTTGATTGTCTGTAAGACTGTGTATAAGCATTGGTGTCTCACGACTTGAACCAATACCCTGTGAAGGTTCGTCAAGGTTAACCATGAAAGTATAGTAGACTTGTCTTTGAACTATCAATCTATATTGATTAGCTGGATTTGTCTTCACACACAAATATTTTAGTCACTGATTATCCATATAAGCCAACACATGTATTAGGCCTTGTCTCTGTACCTTGATTTCATGAGTGCTTTAGAGTCAAGCCCAGTTCTCATAGGAAGCGGCACCACTTCCACACTCATATAGGTAGATTATCATAGGTGTCCATGTAACTTAAAACACCATAAATCTATTAAGGTTAAACTCATCCTCTTTCATTATTCATTACATGTTCTAAGCACTTATCCTTGGGATGTTAAATTTAATAGTGCTTGCAATCACGTCGTATGATGTACTTTAATCATTGAACTTGAGACTTGAATATATCAAGTTTCAAGTTGAGTTTCCATCAAGAGTGATTATTATTAATGGGCTTTAATCCCATCCCTATTGATGTCTTAGACACCAGTCTCTTGCAAGACCTTTTGTAAAAGGATCAGCTAAATTTTGACTTGATTTTACATAATCCACTGTAATTACACTATCTGTAATCATTTGTCTGACATAACTATGTCTCAGGCCAATATGTGTAGACTCGCTATCACAATGTATAGATATTAGAGGCATTGGTTTTGGCCAAACTAGAATTTCAATTAATAAATTCCTTAACCATTCTGCCTCTTTACTAGTTGCAGCTAATGCTACAAACTCAGCTGCCATACTAAAGTCAGCTATACAAGTTTGTTTCTTTGATTCCCAAGAAACAGCTCCTCCACCAAGAGTGAAAGTCCATCCACTTGTTGAGGAATGATCATCCCGCTCAGTTATCTAACTGGCATCAGAAAACCCTTATAATACTGAAGGATATCCACTATAGTATATACCATAGTCCATAGTTCCTTTCAAATATTTTAATATTCTATTGACAGCATGCCAATGCAATAAACTTGGATTACTAGTATATCTACTTAATTTACCAACAGCATAAGCAATATCAGGTCGAGTACATGTCATGGCATACATTAAACTACCAATTACTCGTGCATATTCCAATTGTGAAATAGCTCTACCATTATTAGGGATCATCTTTAGCTGTGGTTCAAAAGGTGTACTAACAGGTGTGCAATCAAACTGATTAAATTTCTTTAAAATTTTCTCAACATAATGAGATTGAGTGAGAATTATATTTTTATCTTTCCTTATTATTCTCATTCCTAATATGACATCAGCTACACCCATATCTTTCATATCAAATTTAGAAGACAAAAAATCCTTTGTATTATTAATGCTTTCTAAATCAGTACCAAGAATTAACATGTCATCTACATATAAACAAATGATCACACCTTTACCATTAGCAAATTTACTATAAACACACTTATCAGATTCATGAATTTTAAAACCATAAGAAACAATGACTTTATCAAATTTTTCATGCCATTGTTTAGGTGCTTGTTTTAGGCCATATAAGGACTTAATAAGTTTACATACTTTATTTTCTTGTCCAGGCATAACAAACCCTTCAGGTTGTTCCATGTAAATTTCTTCTTCTAAGTCACCATTTAAAAAGGCAGTTTTCACATCCATTTGATGAATCTCAAAATTTTATATAGATGTTAATGCAATTAAAATTCTAATAGTGGCGGTTCTAGCAACAGGTGCATAGGTATCAAAATAATCAATTCCTTCTTTTTGTCTAAAACCTTTAGCAACCAATCTCGCCTTGAATTTATCAATTGTTCCATCTATTTTTATTTTCTTTTTAAAAATCCATCTACACTTAATGGGTTTAGATCCTGGAGGTAAGTCTACTAATTTCCAAGTTTTATTTTCCAAGATTGAATCCATTTCATCATTTATAGCTTCTTTCAAAAATGCTGAATCTACAGACTTGATTGCCTCACTATAAGTTTGTGGGTCTGTTTCAATGCTAAGAGTCAAAGCATATTGATTACAAGATGTGTCTCTAGTTCCTTCAACAAGATAGACTACAAAGTTGGGACCAAAGCTTTTTTCTTTCCTAGGTCTTTTACTTTTTCTAATCTCTTCTTGTTCTACTGGTGGAGTTTCTGGTAACTGTGAAGGAGTTCTTACTTCTTTTTCATTATTAATTCTTGGAATAGAAGAAAACCTTTGTTCATAAAAAATTGCATCTCTCGATTCAATTATTGTATTTACCTCAACATAATCATTAGGTTCACTAACCAAAAATCTATAGGCTTTACTATGTTGTGCATAACCTATGAAAATACCCTCAACACCTTTACTTCCTAACTTTTTTCTCTTAGTTTCAGGTAGTCTTACAATAGCTCTACAATCCCAAACTTTAAGATAACCTAAATTAGGTTTTCTATTCTTCCATAATTCGTAAGGAGTTTTCTTATTATCCTTAACAGGTATCCTATTCAAAATATGACATACAGTTAAAAGTGCTTCTCCCCAAAACCCTTTACTTAAACCAGAATAAGAAAGCATATCATTAACCATTTCAGTTAGTGTCCTATTTTTTCTTTCTGCTACTCCATTTTGTTGTGGGGTATAAGGTGCAGTAACTTCATGTATAATTCCCATATCTTCACAAAATTGAGGAAAGTGATATTCACCACCTCTATCAGATCTAAGACATTTTATTTTAGAATCACATTGATTTTCGACTTCATTTTTATATGTCTTAAATCTATTAAGCACATCATCCTTAGAGTTTAAAAGATATACGTAACAATATTTTGAAAAATCATCAATAAATGTAGCAAAATATTTATTACCACCTCTAGTAGGCGTTCCATGCAAATCACAAACATCACTATGTACTAATTGCAACAAAGATGTAGTTTTTTCTATTTTTGGAAAAGGCAATCTTGTTGTTTTTATTTGCATGCATATTTTACACTTTTCATTCATATCATTCTCATATTTAGGAATTAAATTTAAATTAACCATGAAATGCATTTTCTTTATATTAACATATCCTAAACGACTATGCCATAATGAAAGACAATCAACGATATAAGCAGAATAATCTTTTTCATTGATATTGAGCTTAAACATGCCCTCATACAAATATCCTTTGCCTACAAAGGTACCATTCTTAGTCAGGATAAATTTGTCTGACTCAAATACAAGCTTAAAGCCAAATTTGTTAAGAAAACTTCCAGAAACTAAATTTTTTCTAACATCAGGAACATGAAAAATATTGGTGAGGCTAAGAATTTTTCCGAAAGTGAATTCGAGATCCACTGTCCCTTTGCCTTCAACCGCAGCCGTAAATGAATTTCCCATGTAGATAACATCTCCTTTCACTATTTTATAGGCAGAGAACAAGTTCTTGTCCTTACAAATATGCCTTGTGGCACCAGAATCAACCCACCAAGAGTTGTCTTCTTCAAGCATATTAGCCTCGGATATCATAGCAGCAAATTTTTGCTTTGTGTCTGATGTCCCTCCTTTTTCCTTTAGTTTCTTGAACTCATGACAATCATTCTTGAAGTGACCTGGTTTGTTGCAATGAAAACAATTTCCTTTCTTCTTTTTGTTTGCTTTAGAATTATTTGAAAAATTCTTCCGCTTGTTATTTTTTCCATGATTGCCATACTTTTGCTCATTTCCTTCCTCCACCACATGGACCTTAGAAACAAAATTTTCTTGTTCCTTTTTACCATCTAGAATTCGAGACTCTTGTTCAATTCTTAAATGAGTCTCTAATTCTTCAAGTGAACGAACCTCCTTTTTGTGTTTGAGTTCTTTCTTATAATCTTTCCAAGAAGGAGGAAGTTTTTCAATTTGGGCAGTAACAATTACATTATCATCCATATTTAATTTTTTCAGTTTGCAATGATTTATAATGCGTTGGATGTCATGAAATTGTTCTAGCACAGGCCTATTATCATGCATTTTAAAGCTTAAAAACTGACTGATAAGGAACTTCTTACTTGTAGCGTCTTCCGTAAGATATTTGGTCTCCAATGTTTCTCACAAAGTTTTTGCAGTCCCAACATTTTAGTACAAGTCGAACAAATTATCAGCAAGTGCATTGAGAATGTGACCTCGACACAAGTAATCATCGGTCTCCCACTTCGTGTGTTGCCTAGTCTGTTCCAAGGTTTCATCTTCATCTTTATTTGGTTTCGGTTGTGACAGGACATATACAATCTTCAATGTTGTTAGAAGAAAATGAACCTTTTTCTGCCAACGCAGAAAATTACCACCATCAAAACGGTCCAACTTGACAAAGCTTTCTGTTATTTGTCGAAGTGATTTGGAAGAGTCGGACATTTCTGATATTACTGTATTTAGATTGTTGGATAATATGAATGCAAATACAGAAATGGAACTCTTTATATATCACAGTAATGTCAACTTCAATACAATAATGTAACTTCTGAATATAATAGAAAACTTCAAGGCGTGATGTCACTTTTCTAAATACAGTATTTGCCCCACAAAAACAACTTCGATATACAAACGGGAATCAGCAAATTCGTACTCAAGATACAATGAAGCAATTGCACTGTCTGCAAATTGTATGTTTGAAGACAGCCCTTAGATGCAGCAGCGAAGAACAGTCAATCAAGTTCTTATTCTGTTTTTGTGCACAAAACAGAATAAGAGAATTTGTATCTCCTGAAAATTGTAAGAGAGTAATAGCAGGGTTTGGAAATCTGAAACTGGGTTTTTTGTTATTATCCAATTTCGTTTTAGGCAGCCTTTATTTATAGATAATGAAAAGCTTTGTCTTCAAGAGTCATGACTGTTGGATTAACAGTTTTAATCAATTTCGAAATGGTATGAGTGTTAATTACCAACAGTCTTAAGTCATTTCCGAACAGGTATAATAATACCGAATCGATTTTTCACGGGTCAACCAATAAGTGACCGAGCCCGAGCTACCGCGATCCGACCCGGACGAATCCCGACAACCCGCTACCACTGCGGACACGCGGCGTGCAAAGTGCGCCACTAGCGCCTCTACAGCCCACTTCCTCGCACCTGCGCGCGTGCGTACGGTGCTTCGCACCGTATTGAGGTCTCTTGAATAGCCTCTTAAATGCTAGATGAATTAACTCTTCATCTTCCATTTCTACTTATTAAGTGCACAAATTTTTAATATTTTTCCAATGTGGGACTCAAAGGTTGCCCACTCCTTTTATAGCTTAGTGGTGACACTTAGCTTTGTACATTTTCCAATGTGGGACACTATCCCCTTTTATACTTGGGTTAGCTTCCCACCTCTTCCACACACTTTCAATGTGGGACAAGCTCTTTAAGCTTTTACACCCAAAAACTCTTACTCACTTATTTTAAAAATCACCAACAGTTTGTCATTATATTTGAAATAAATAAAATAAAATTTAATTTGACATCTTCAATAATACCATTCAACGCCCACATTAACAATAATATGCGTATGTAACACAAATATTCATTAATCTAAATATTTAAATATTAAAAACAAATTCACCATAAAATCCTCAAATAGAATTATACGTGATGTGATTATTGGCTAAAGTCATACCATCATCGTAAAACTAAAAATTCTCAAATTAAAACCATAATCCTAAATATTACAAAAACAAATTTCGTAAGTTATAAATATGGATATACCAAAAATTAAACTTTCGCAATGCATCCAATTGCATTAAATTATGTAATATTTGTAACGTGACATAATGTTAAAATGATTAAACTTTAGCAATGCATCCAATTGCATCCAATTGATTAAACTTTAGCAATGAATCCAATTGCATTCATTATCATTCATGATATTAGTAAATGACATAATGTTAAAATGGAATATAAATGTATAGTTTTAATAAAACCACAATATATTTACCTTCTTTATTTTGGCAATGCTGAAATATAGAGTGGAGAGCTAGAGAGAGTTAGAGAGTGGAATGGAGAGATTTGAGGTTATCCGCCATTAGAGATAGGTTAGAAATTAGAGAAACAATGCTCTAAGCGCTAATTTGAAACAGGTGGGGGGTCCAAATCTTTCATTTTTTTTTTGTGTGTGTTAAGCTTACGTTAGCGAGTGAGTTTGTGTTATTGGGCCGAGCTAAAACTGTTTTTCTTTCCCTTGAACCTCGAATGAGTTAACTTATTAAGAAACCTTTTTTTACCCGAACTGTACCCCCCTAATACGATGTTATTAATGGCTCAAGTATGTTTTAATTGATATAAAAATTTACAAGTTTATACACGCTAATGTGTTGAATGAAAGATTCATTAATCGTTGTTGATGTAAAGTTTTTAATATTGTTAAAAACATTGACTTCTTAAAGTGAACTCAAAATGAATGAATATTAAAACATGTTCAAAATATTTTTTCATATTTAAATATCGAATCGCACCGGATTTAGACCATGTAAAAGATCTTGAAAACCCTAATCCATATCCGAATCCGAGTGGATTTATATAAGATATCACCCAACCATATTAAAAATATTAAATACAGTGGCGGATTCAGAAATGTGGGTAAGAGGGAGCCAAACAATAAATATCTATTTTTGTAGGGGCCAAAACTATAAAAATACATTTTTTTTTATAAAATATTAAAACTATAGGGTTAAAATTTAAAATTCTTTAAAGTTTGGGGGGTAGGGGCAAGGCCACCCCTTGCCCCCCATGTATCCGCCTCTGATTAAATAGATAATATTTTTATAAATATAAAACTAACTCAAAAAAAATTAAGCTTATAAAAATATGTAACATTTACTTCTAAGTGTAATAATAATCAAGAGATAATATAAATCTTTGTCATGGGTTAACTGTATTAACAGTATTAACTATATAATATTTATTTTATAAGCAGATTAATCCAATATATATAAATTCAAATTTGATTATTATCAGATATATAATAGTCCAAGAGATTAGGGTTTATTATCAGATATATAAATCCAACATATATATCTGATAATAATCAGATTTGGATTTATACATATTGGATTAATTTGGTTAAAAAATAAATATTTTATCGTTAATACATGTCACCGGTTGTCGATTGGAAGGATTGGGGTGTTGTTATCGCAGACACTAATTCATAATAACTATAGATTTATGAGTTAAAAAGTTTATGTGGCAATTTTTTTTGTTATATATATATACTAGCGGATGCGCGTGCCGAGGGTACAGCGATAAATTTGTCCCCGTGATAAACCCAACCCATAATAACCCGTTTTTTTAATAAAAAAACACCTTTAAAAATTTATGCTTTAGAAGCCTAGGCGGGCGTTAGGCGTAAAAAGGCGTTTACGCCTTTTTAATATATTTTAATATTTTTGAGTCATAACAAGACTATTAAAATACTAAAATTGTACATATCATAAAAATATGTCTGAATATTTGCATATTAAAATACTATTTGCCTCTTTTGGATGAGATAATGGTCCGTTTTGTAAAAAAAAATCTTTAAAAGTCGATATCGTTTCACTAAAACATTATTGTTTTTAGAAAAAAGTGTGCCTTAAGGGTTTTTCAAGAATAAAGCGTAAAAAACTTAAGGCGAGAAGTTTCTTCCAAATCGCAAACTTAGGCGGACCTAGGTGAATTTTTTAAAACACTGACTAGGAGCATATAATTGAAATATTAATATTTCACCATACGAGTGAAGAGATCAACATTCGGATGAGAAGATAATAACATACTGGAAATGGGTCCATAAATTTAGAAAAATAGTACTTGCATTAATTTTGTGCACCGTTTTTGTATACCAAATATATAAAATATATATACAATTGATTAAAAAAAATAAAATATATATTTTTTAAATTAATTATACAAATATGTTGTACACTCAATATACAAAATCGATGCAATAAAAACTGCGCGCAACCCTACTCCATTCAAACTCATTGCATTGTCCTTTAAAATATTATATACGTCATTTGATCCATTGTTGACCAAGCCTAGTTCCTAGCCTTGGTTCGGACGCGGACAGGAGTGATTGTCCACCACTGACTTGTAATTGCTTGGGATTTCGAGTCAAGGAGTACAAAACGGTAATTTTGGTGGGGTCACAACTACTTGCTCCCCAAGCTATAATACAAATTGACTACTCTGCCCTGCTCAAACGATTTTTTTTGTTTTCGGATGTTACCTAAACAGATTCAAATGATCCGAGAACTGTACATTCCAGTGGAACATTCGGACATAAGCGTGGAGAGTTGTAATCATTTGTACGTGTAAAATATCCGAATTTTACAAAGGCAATATTTTGTCAATGGATTCAAACACTTTATTATATAGGGCAATTTATATTTAGCGCTCTTGGTAATAATTTTTAAATATTTATAGATAATTTATAATTTGAATCATTTGTTATGTTATTATGGTGGATTTTTACAAAAAGAAAATTAGTGGACCTAAACCTCTAAAATTTGTCAAAATTTCTTTAGTGTTTAAAATTTGTTTGTGACGTACCTAAGAGTATTTTTCCCTTTCATAAATTAAGTCCCATATGATTAAAATTTCATAAATTAAGTTCCATTGACTTTTCAACTATTAAATAGGTCATATTCCTAATCTTTTGGAATTTTTTTCACAATTATACTCTTTTTAAGACCAACAATCCTTAACTTATTTGGGGAAGTTGCATAAGTGGTTGACTTTATTTTTAATTTTCAAATGATTATAACTTTATATTGACAAATTCGTTTTTCACAAAATTAATATTTTTGAAATCTCCTCGCCAAGATCTATCAAACAAGATCCATGAACCCTATAAAATTTCAAAGAAAAAAATTATACAGATAATAAAATTTACAGTATGCACAAAAAATGAAATCGTTTTACATCTACGATATTTTCACAAACAATAATATTTTTTGTGTTGAAATCATTTTATATCTGTGACATTTTTACAAACAGTAATATTTACTGTGTTGATATATATATATATATATATATAAAGACATTTATTTTTACTGTAAACCATTTATTCGCTCAAATACTCATTTAATCAATATTCTCTTATTTTTCAAGGTCCGCGCCAGCGGCATCGCATGCCACCCCTACTCACCCCAAACGGGAGCTCCGGTGGATCCAAACTATTTTTTTCCGATATTCTCTTAATTTTAAAGGTCCGCGCCAGCGGCACCCATTCTAGCGCTACCCACCACAAACCGAAAAATGTAATAGTTTTATATCTATGACATTTTCACAAACAATAACATTTACTGTGTTAATATATTTATGAAATGGTTTTATATATATAATATTTTCACAAACAGTAACATTACTGTGTTAATATTACACAATATATCAAGGTTCTAAAAAACGCGGGGCGTGATCGAGGCGTGGAGGCCAAGCCTTACGCCTTAGAAGCCTAGGCGGGCCTTGACGTAAAAAGGCGTGAAAAGGCGTTTAGGTCTTTTTAATATATTTTAATATTTTTTAAACATAACAAGGCTATTAAAATACTAAAATTGTACATATCATAAAAATATGTCTGAATATTTGCAAATAAAAATACTATTTGATTATTTTGGATGAGATAATGGTCCGGTTTGCAAAAAAATCTTTAATAGGCGACATCGTTTCACTAAAGCATTGTTGTTTTTAGAGAAAAAGTACGTCTAAGAGTTTTACCAAGCATAAGGCGTCAAAATCTTAAGGCGGGGCGTTTCTCCCAAGCCTCAAGCCTAGGCGGGTTTTTTAGAACAGTGCAATATACACACACACACACACACACACACACACACAGTGGATCCAAACCTCATTTTTTCTCAAAATTATCATATTTTTAAAGTTTTGTGCTAGCGGCATTCAATCCCCATCACTACCCACCCCCATTGTCGGAGTTTCAACGACCTTCATCAGAGCTACGATTTGGGGTGGGTAGGTGTGGCATAGGTTGAAATTAAGAGAATATTGGATAAATGAGGTTTGTATCCACCAGAGCACCGATTTGGGGTGAGTAGGGTGGCATTGGGTTAGGTTTATATCTGTAATATTTTTACAAACAGTAATATTTACTGTGTTAATATAACACAGTATATATATATATATATATATATATATATATATATATAATAATGCTCCTGTGCGGACTAGTCCGCATTTTAAGAATGCGGACCGGACATGTGTCACCTAACGGTGCGCCTAGAAATTATAGGCACACTCTCTCTCTTTTCTGAGCTCACCGCCAGGTGACACATGTCCGGTCCGCATTCACAAGAGCAGGACTATATATATATATATAGTCCTGCTCTTATGCGGACTAGTCCGCATTTTAATAGTACGGATCGGACATGTGTCACCTGGCGGTGAGCCCAGAAAAGAGAGAGAGTGTGCCTATAATTTAGGCGATAATTTCTAGGGGCACTGTTAGGTGACACATGCCCGGTCCGCATTCTTCAAATGCGGACTGGTGCGCACAATATATATAATAATGCTCTTGTGTGGACTAGTCCGTATTTTAAGAATGCGGACCGGACACGTGTCACCTAACGATGCGCCTAAAATTATCGCCTAAATAATAGGCACACTCTCTCTCTTTTCTGGGCTCACTGCCAGGTGACACATGTCCGGTCCGCACTCTTAAAACGAGGACTAGTCCGCACCAGAGCAGGACTGATATATATATATATATATATATATATATATATATATCCAAACCCCTTTTGTCTCCGGTCCGCACTCTTAAAACGAGGACTAGTCCGCACCAGAGCAGGCCTTATATATATATATATCCAAACCCCCCATATCCAAACCCCCCAAACCCCTTTTTCCGTAATATATATATATATATATATATATATATATATATATATATATATATATATATATATATATATATATCCAAACCCCTTTTTTCCGTTATTACCTTTTTAACGGTCCGCGCTAGCGGCATCCAATCCCCACCACCACCCACCCCCATCATCGGAGCTCAAACAACCTTCATCGGAGCTGTGATTTGGGGTGACATGGAGTGCCGCTAGCGCGGAGCTTAGAAAATAAGAGAATATTGGATAAATGGGGTTTGGATCCATCAGAGCTCCGATTTGGGGTGAGTAGGGTTGACATTGGGTTAGGTTTATATATGTAATATTTTCACAAACAGTAACATTTACTGTGTTAATATAAAACACTATATATATATATATATATATATATATATATGTACATTTTTTTCAAAATTACCATATTTTTAAAGGTTCGTGCTAGCGGCATTCAATCCCCACCACCACCCACCCCATCGTCGGAGCTTTAACGGCCTTCATCAGAGCTACAATTTGGGGTGGGTAGGGGTGGCATAGGTTGCCGCTCGCGCGGACCTTTGAAATTAAAAAAATATTAGATAAATGAATTTGGAACCACCGGAGCTCCGATTTGGGGTGAGTAGGGATGACATGGGGCGCTGCTGGCGAGGACTTAAGAAAAACACACGCACACACACACACACACACACACATATATATATGTATATATATATATATATATATATATATATATATATATATATATATACACATACATATACATATATATATAAATTGTGTTATATTACCATAGTAAATGTTACTGTTTGTGAAAACGTTACAGATATAAACTTAAACCAATGTTACCCCTACTCACCCCAAACAGTGCTCCGGTGGATTCAAACCCCATTTATCTAATATTCTCTTATTTTCTAAGGTCCGTGCCAGCGGCAACCCATGCCACCCCAATTCAGAGCTCCGATGAAGACTATTGGTGCTGCGACAATGGGGGTGGGTGGTGGTGGGGATTGGATGCCGCTAGCGCGGATCGTTAAAAATAAGGTAATATCGAAAAAAAGGGTTTGGATCCACCGTATATATATACACACACACTGTGTTATATTAACACAGTAAATATTACTGTTTGTAAAAATGTTACAGATATAAACCTAACCCAATGCCAACCCTACTCACCCCAAACTAAAGCTCCGGTGGATTAAAGCCCCATTTATCCAATATTCTATTATTTTCTAAGGTCCGCGTCAGCGGCACCTCATACCAACCCAAATCACAACTCTGATGAATGTTGTTGGAGCTCCGACAATGGGGTGGGTGGTGGTTGGGATTGGATGCCGCTAGCGGGGACCGTTAAAAATAAGGTAATACCGAAAAAAAGGATTTGGATCCACCGTATATATATATAAGCCCTCTCCTGTAAGGACTCTTTATGGTGCAGATTCCGGTACATACCATTTTTTTAAAATAGTAAAAAAATGAATTTTTTGATGAAACTTCATAGATATGATCTCCATGGTAGGAAGATCATCTCCAATTTTATTCATCAAAAAAATCAATAAAAAAATCGTTGAGATGAAGTGATATATAAAAAAATGATCTAAATATGTATTTTCAACCGTCGAAATGTTGGCGATCATCTCACCCACTTTTTGATTTAATTTTTTGATGAAACTTCATGGATATGATCTCGATAGTGAGAAGATCATATCCATAAAGTTTCATAAAAAAATTCAATCAATAAAGTGGCTGGCGCAAACCCAACATTTCAATGGTTGAAAATGCATACTTATACTATTTTTTTACATATCACCTCATCTCAACGATTTTTTTATTGAATTTTTTGACGAAAAAATTGGAGATGATCTTCTCACCATGAAGATCATATCCATGAAGTTTCATCAAAAACTTCATTTTTTTACTATTTTAAAAAAATGGTATGTACTAGAGTCTGCACCATAAGAAGTCCTTACAGGAGACTGTATATATATATATATATATATATATATATATATATAAACCTAACCTAATGCCAACCCTACTCACCCCAAATTGGAGCTCCAGTGGATCCAAACCTCATTTATCCAATATTCTCTTATTTTCTAAGGTCTGCGCCAGCGGTACCCCATGCCACCCCAAATCACAGCTCTGATGAAGGTTGTTGGAGCTCCGATAATGGGGGTGGGTGGTGGTGGGGATTGGATGGCTCTAGCGCGGAGCGTATATATATATATATATATATATATATATATATATATACTGTGTTATATTAACAAAGTAAATGTTACTGTTTGTGAAAATGTTACACATATAAACCTAACCCAATGTCAACCTTACTCACCCCAAACCGAAGCTCCGGTGGATCCAAACCCTATTTGTCCAATATTCTCTTGTTTTCTAGGGTCCGCGCCAGTGGCACCCCATGCCAACCCTACCCACCCCAAATCCGAGCTCTGATGAATGTTGTTAGATAGCGTGGACCTTTAAAAATAAGATAATTTCGAAAAAAAAGGGTTTGGATCCATTATGTGTGTGTGTGTGTATATATATATATACTGTGTAATAATAACATAGTAAATGCTACTGTTGGTGAAAATATTACAGATATAAACCTATTTATCTTTCTGGTGCATACAATAAAGTTTACTGTCTGTGTAATTTTTTTTCTTTGAAATTTTATAGGCTTCATGGATCTTGTTTGATATATCTCGTCGAGCAGATATCAAAAATAGTAATTTTGTAAAAAACGGATATGTCAATTAAAAGTTATGATCATTTGAAGATTTAAAAAAAAGTTCAACCACTTATGTAACTTCCTCAAAGAAGTTAGGGATGGTTGGTTGTAAAAGGGTAAAATTGTGAAAAAAAGTTACAAAAAATTAGGAGTAGGACTTATATGTAAGGGGAAAACATGGTGGAGCTAGAATGTGTAAAAAAAGGTCTAATACGACCTATATGCGAATGCCCCTTATTTTAAAGATTAGGGTAAAATATATTTTTGGTTCTTAATTTAGTTTCTATAATTTTTTATATTACGTTTTAGCTTTTAATTTATTATAAGCCTACACGGATGATCATTTCCACTATTTTGACACCAAATCATCAAAAAATGACATTTACCTTTATATATGAATTTGTGATGCTTTTTATCTGCAAAGTTAAAATCATATTTAAATTTTTACTACTCTTAATGAATGTAATTATAAAAATTAAAATATGATCCAAGTTCAATCACAAAATTACTAAATATAATTATTAGGAGTGTCCAAACCGGACCTTGACTTGCAAAAAAAAATATTTTCCATATCTAATTATATCGGGCCCACTGAAATGCCTTTGTCTGACATAATATGACTCAAGAACTGCAACTCACACAATCAGAACCCATACTTCTCGAACTTGGCATACAAATGATGGTCTTGTAACGTCTGTAGAACTATACGCAAATGCTCTGCGTGCTCGTCCTCAGTCGGAGAATATACCAGAACGTTATCTATGAGCACAATCAAGAACTAGTCCAAAAAGTCTCTGAACACCATGTTCATGATATCCACGAAGACTACTGGAGCAATGGTTAGCACAAATGGCATAACCTTGAACTCATACAACCCATATCGCGTCAGGAAGGCGGTCTTAGGGGACATCCTGCTCCCTAATGCGCAACTGGTGATAACCCGATCTCAAGTCTATTTTTGAGAAGTACGCTGCTTTTCTAAATTGGTCAAACAAGTCATCGATTCGAGGCAACAATTATTTATTTTTAATCGTGACCTTGTCCAAATCTCGGTAATCAATGCACAGTCTGAGCAACCCATCATTTTTCTTCACAAACAACACTAGAGCACCCCATAGCGATGTACTCTGTCTAATAAATCCCTGCCCCAAGAGCTATTGAATCTGGTCCCTTATCTCTTGCATCTCTGATGGGGCCATACGATACAACGCACGTGCAATTGGCCTAGTCCCAAGCGCTAAATCAATAACAAGTTTTATCTCTCGACTCGGCGGCAAACCCAATATCTCCTAGAATACATTCGTAAACTCCTTAACCACTGGGATCAAGTCTAATGATATCAACACCTCCTGTAAGGTCTCTTC
Organism: Sambucus nigra; assembly: GCA_949130495.1. NCBI lineage: Eukaryota > Viridiplantae > Streptophyta > Magnoliopsida > Dipsacales > Adoxaceae > Sambucus > Sambucus nigra. Next base: position 255,511,096 of record OX422220.1, read on the forward strand.
CTCAATATAATATAGGTGCGTGCTCGACCCTCCCTCAGGAAGAGGGATCGCCACTGAAAACGTCTCCTGCCCTGGGATGGAAAACACGATGGTCCCACCAAAACAATCCACCAACGACATATACTCTGCCAACTAGTCCATACACAGAATGACATCATACCCAGTCATTTCAAATATAAGTAAGTCGGCAGCTAAACACAATCTCCTGGCATCTATACCCACCCCTCTACAAATGGATTGAATAAGGGCCCCACTACCCAAAGGTGAATCGACACACATAATAATAATGCTACATGTCTCAAATAAACTTGTCGTGTGTGCAAATCGAGTGACTATGAAAGAATGTGATGCTCCCGTATTATAGACACCACATTAGAGGACCCCCCCGAAGTCTCTTCTTAGACCCCTAGCACTCCCTATTTCCACCGCAAACCTACGTCGCACTCCGAGTAGCGATTTAAAGGCCATCGGGTCCCCCCAGGCCCCATTTGACTCCGATAAACTCTTTCATCAGAGAAAAATCTCTTTGAATAGTTGAATGGCTCCGAATATCCTTTTTAATGGTCCACCCCGCGCGCGAATCGACATAATGGTTCGGACAAACGGACCATTTCACTATCGAAAACTGATTCAGAGGCCATCGCCCCCCCCCGGCCCCGAGTTGACCCAATTAACTCTACCGTTAGAGAAAAATCTCTTTGAATATTCGAAGGAAATTGAAACCCCTTTCCAACGGTCCACCTCATGCACGAAACATCATAACCGTTTGGGACGAACGATCAGTTTTCCCTCGAAAATTGATTTGGAGGACACCGGGCGCTCTCGGACTCCGTTTGACTAATTTCAACTCTTCAACTCAAATAAGACTGAATGAATCTCCAAATATCATTGAATAACCTTTCTAATGATCCACCCCGTGCGTGATTCTGACCTACGGTACAGACAAACGATCTGTTTTACAAGAGGTCATCGGGCACTTTCGGGCCCCGGTTGACCAAGGTCAACTTTTTGAACCAAGAGAAACTCTTTGAAATGTCTAAGTACATCGCCTAACCTTTCCAACGGTCTACCCCGTGCGAAATTCTGACTTACCATATGGACGAATGATCCGTTTGCGTCCGGCGATCTCCCGTCCAAAGAACCGACGTGCGCGTTCGAGACACATTTGACCCAAAGTCAACTCTCGGACGTGGGAGAGGTCCCAAGGACTCTCGAAGGCCTCTAAAATACCTTTCTAACGGTATGCCCCATTCGCAGTTCGAATCAATGGTTTATGTGCTACTATCATTTTTCCAAAAAGTTCGCACGAGACTACCAATTGGCAGGTCCTGAACCCTGCCTTTCGGCACAGTGTCAAGGGTGACCTGCCGATAGGCACCCCCTGGGGTAGGCCGATCGGCACCCACCTTTTTCCCAATAAATAAGAGCCATGACCTCATTCCTAACACACAGCAAACCCATCAGCATCAGTGATCTCAACAACATTCTCTCGAAGTCATCAAAGTTTCATATTAGAAGTTTCATTCAAGCCTAAATACCCATCCTTTTCACACCCAATTTGGCAAATATCCTTCTCTCTCATCAACATCCAAAGGAGTTCATCCAAGATCCAAGCCCAAGCTCCAAGGAAGGTCCCATTCCTTCTCCTCTCTTTTAAATCTCTTATTTTTGCATAAATTACTTTAGATTCATAATCTAGTTTTATTTTAGTTCATACATATTAACATCTACGCTTTTATTAGTATATTGCACATACTTTATTTTCATAAAAAAACCAAAAACAAATAAAAAAGGATTACACCCATAAATTCCGAACAAAATTATCCACAACACTTTTTCAAAAACAAAAATACATTTTCTACATGCACAGACCTACTAAAATTCCGTTCGAATCTATGGGATAAACCCCACCCCTATTCTACATTCGAACTACGTGGACTTTGATGCCTTTATAGGCTAGTTAGGTGTCGTGGATTAAAATTCGAAACTCGAGTCCAATTTTTTTAATTTTCCAATTTCTCTTATTTTCAAATTCCTTAAAATCCCCCATTTTTATACATATACATATACATATAATATGCTTGTTCGCGTTTCATCTCACACATATTATCGTTTCCCAATAACGATCAATATCTCGATGAATGCTCATATCCTATCTTCTACATTTATTATTATCTTAGGAATATTTCTGTGGATGACCTCACCCTATCTTTTTCATGGTATGGGTCGAGTGATTCCAATCTCCATTATATAAATACATACACACGCTTCATGGGGATAAAGGAAAATATTAACATTTGCCCATGAGAGACCGAAAGGGCGGGATGGGTGCCTAACACCTTCCTATTCCGTAACTTAGCCCCCGATCTCTAATCTATTGATTTCGTATGCATCAGTTTGTCCTTGATGCCGCTCTCTTGAAGTGGCAACATGTTCTTTTGCCTCTTTTGAGCAGAATAGGCTGGAGAGTCTAACCCTTTACATTCACCCTACACCGATGACGACCGAAGCACCTTTTCGAAGAGAAGGGTGCGAGACCGCGATGTAGATTTTCCTCGGGGGATCCTCCTCCTTCTCCCCCCGAAAATGAACATCCCGCCGACCGGTACGGCCAGAGTGGCGACTCCGCTAGGGATTGTTTTTAAGAGGCTAGACTATGTTTACATGGGTGTTTTATTTTATTTTATATCCCCCTATTTGCATGTTCCCCTTTTATTAGTCATATGTACGTCATGCTTATGATGCTATTCACACACTTGTAGAAGACTCTCCATGTACACTTCACACCACGTGCACCTAAGATCACATTTATCCATATGTTGCACACGTCACTTATCCATGCTTGGTATAGCTTTACTATTGGTACTTGTACTTTTCTCCCTGTTTGGCATGATCAAGAAAAAGATACTCTCTCCATAAGATACTAATAAATGAATCATGCATGATTCACATGACATCACCAAAGAGCACTGTTATTGACCAAATTTTGTCCCATAACTGGAGGGTCACTTCGTAATGGGAGCTGGTCCGGCAGGTCGCAGTTAGCCTAAGAAATATGACTCTCACCTTCCATTGGCCAAGTACCTTTGACGTATATTGAACGGTTCCCCCGCATCGTACCGCTTGACCTAAGTAATGACGGGAGGTATATCGCAGGGAACTCATTCACGTATGTCGAGTATATCGAATCCGCTCTCACACGTACCGTCCCCATGAGGTATATAGTGAGGCAATTCACGTACACTCAGGTATATTAAATGGCTTGTCCACACGTACCGATTGCCCTCAAAAGCAAGACGTGTATCGTGGAAGTCACACCAAAGGGGGGAACCCTTTCCAATTCATCCAACCAACTGCATACTCGTATATAGATGCCAAGCCTAGGACACACATGTTAAATTATCGATTTCGACCCGAAACTTTGTCGAAATTTCGGGTCGGCCTGCCTCCCAAATTTTCGTGCAATTTTTAAATGGGACCCTACCCTTGAGCCTGGTTACAAGTCCAACCATAGCTTTACATATGTTGCAAACCCAATTTTTCCACGCTGGGGTCCCGTCCGGCATTTTATTTTGCATTAGGTGAACTTAGTACAAGTGAGAAACTAATGAACATAATAATCATGCTGAGACCCGTCTCTCATTTTTTCCTCTCTCTTTTTCCAAAAAGTGTCCAAAAACATCTTTCCTTTTTTATCAAAAATACCATAAATATTTTCCCTCAAAAAAAAAAGAAAAAGAAAAATAAACATTTTCATCCTCATCTTCTCCAAAAAAGTCAAAAATATTTTCCTCCTTTTCTAAAAATAACAAGTTCTCGTTTTTCTTTTCCGAAAATAAATTCCAATGTTTCTCATTCGAAGGTTGATCACATACCCTTGTCCTGGCTCTAAATTGTCCTCGATCTTCAGTCGAACCATCCCGAAATTCTGTCAGTCCCCTTACTTCCTCCGAGTCCGAGACTCACCCGCCTTTTATGGAGAACATGGATCAAGTGCCGAATGTACAATCGAATTTGTTGACAGTTGTAGCTCAGCTCACTACCAAAATTGACAACCTTCAAACCGAGGTTCATGAGATGTAAAGAAACCGGGTTCCTATCCCCGAAGATCCTGAGGTTATTTTCCATTACGCCATGGGCTTGCCTGAACCCGAGCCTATTTGGGTTCCTGAAGAATACTATCATGCTCCACGTGCTCCTCCTGCTAATGGGACGCCACCAGCCTAACTTCCTATGACCAAACCTTGCTCAGACCGGGGCTAATTTACCTGTAACTGTTGATCTAAAAGAAGAAGAACTCAACAAGTTCAAGGACGAACTCAAGATGCTAATCAAGAAATTCGACCAAGTCAGAATCTATGGGAACTACATGGACTACACCCATATGTCCCCTACCCTAAAGTCAGGCTACCAGAAAGATTCAAGATGCCCAATATCGAGAAGTTTGGAGGCAGTGGACCCTCAATTGTTCATCTCCGTAGCTATCACCGAGCCATGAATCTCCTAGGGGTTTTCGATGAAATAATGGCTCAAATGTTCCAGCAGATTTTGAAAGATATTGCCCTTCGTTAGTTCCTAACCCTTGAAGAATCCAGAATCCGCTGTTGGGAAGACGTTGCCCGTGAGTTCATATCACAGTACAAGTACAGCAAGGAGCTAGAGGTTACCCGTCGTGACTTAGATCTACATAAAAAAATCCTGGGGAATCAGTCAATAACTTCATAGCAAGATGAATAGAAAAAGCAGCCACCATGACCAATCGTCCTTCCGAAGAAGAACAAGTCAGTATTATAAAGAAGAACTTCCTACCCCATGTTCGAGCAATAATGGGAGGACATTATTACCCTCACTTTCGAGCCCTCTGAGAAGTAGGAGTAGAAATCGAAGAAGGTCTTGCCGAAATAGAAGTTGAACCAAAGAAAATATCGGGATAGTGTGCTCCTAGAAAGTTTAAAAAGAGTACTAGTACCATAATCTCTGCTATTAATAATATCTCTCAGCCTACCGCTTCGTGGGCATCGAAAAGTCACCCAAACCCAATCCGAAAGGAATATACCGAGCTTCATGCTCCTCTCTCCAAAGTTTACCAGGCTCTCTTAAACTAAAACCTGATCAAACCTTTGGACCCTCGTCCGTTACCAAATCCACTTTCGAAGAATTTCAAACCCGATGCCCGTTATGACTTTCACCAAACTCCTGGCCATACCACAGACCAATGTTTCCACCTTCGAAACACAATACAAAGCCTGATTGACCGGGGTATCATCGCCCTACCAGCTAATCCTAAACAAAAAACTACCCATAATCCATATCCAAATCATACAAACGCCATCTTCCTAGAAGAAGACCTAGAACTCAACCCATCTACCCAAATCATGCTAAGTAAGTCACCAGTCATACGCATATACTCTCCTAAACCTCTCCAAATATGCCCATATTTCCTCTTACACCCTACCAACCTTATCGATCAAACCTTATCACCCCTCACCAGAGCATGTATCGTTGTTCATACCCATTCTGGAGGTAAAGATGTGGAATTATCGGAAGAGATGAACCAATTCTTAAAGTTTGGGCTAAAATTGCCCTTCCAAATAACCATCGACTGTCAGAAATTCAGTCGGATATTCTTAGAAGCTAAAAGATAGGCCCAAGAGTCAGACAACTGGGTAGTGCCAACCGATGAAGTCAGTCTAGATGACCTGGTCCAGATCATGAAAGATCTATTTTGATAGACTGGTGACAATTGTAGCATATCCGAGCTACTCGACGCTTTGAAATTACAAGGGCACCTGGTCCCCTCAGTCTTGCATTTCCCTGCCAAATGGGAAGAATTATACGAAGAGGCCATATAAGTTGTAGAGTGTATTTAATTTGCATGGAAAGACAATATCGTTTCCATCAGATGGGGAGACGATTCTGAAGATTCAGATGAAGAGCCAGATTTAAGAAACAGTAGTCTGATAACCAACCTGTGTAGAGTGATATCATCTGAAGAGCTGCTAGGAGAGATCAACCAGGAACCTAAGTAACTCAATATTGATGAAGAAACAGGGTTTCTATTTTCCCCTCTTTCATGAGCCACATGACCAGGTCGGGGAGACATTACTAGAACCCAAACTTACAACCATCAGCAAGCGATAAAGGGAAATGTGTTGAGAGTCTCCCTATATCGAAAATGACTCTTGAAGAAAGTAAGGTCCTTGATCAACTGAAGAAGACCCAAGGTAACATCACCTTATTGGGGCTTTTCATGTCTTCCCAACTATATCGAAATACCCTAATCAAGCTACTCATAAGACCGACAGTTCCTCCCTTAACCATACTAGAAGAAGCAATGAATCTAGTTGGATCCTTGACCTCTACTCGAATGCTCTCCTTTTCTAAAGAATAAATCCCTAAGACTGGTCCCAACCACAATTATGCTCTCAATATATCTATTTAATTAATGGGAAAAAATGTCCCCTTCTCTCTCGTTGACAACGGATCATCTCTGAATGTTTGCCCATTAAGAACCCTCAACTGTTTGGGATTAAAATTGAGCGACCTTTCTCCAACCTCCACTGTCATACGTACCTATGACAATACCCGCTGAGAAGTAATTGGATCTATCATAATTATAATGGGGGATGACCTTATAAATCATGTTATTGAATTCCAAGTCATCGACATCCTAGCCCATTTCAATCTGCTTCTCGGACGACCGTGGCTCCACAGTATCAAAGGGGTGTCTTCTTCCCTTCATTAGAAATTAAAATTCTTTGCCAAGGGACAAGTTATCACCATCTTGGGAGACAGTGACAACGTCGAGAATGCAAGCACCAGTAATTCATTACTTGAGATACAACACAGGGTGAACGATATGCTACTACTAGGATTCCAAGTCAAACCACTCCTACTCCTAGTAGGGGATGACTTCAAAGACAGAGTTTGTCCAGAATATGATCCTTATGGAAACGTCAATGTAATCCAAATGTTCAAGAATATGCACTTCATGCCCGAACTGGGGCTAAGGCAAAGACAATAAGGGATAACTGAACCTATTGTGTTGAAGGAGGCCTTTCCTCCATGTGGCTTGGGCTATCAACCATTAGAAGAAGAACTCAGATTGATCCGTTAGCCTTGACTAAAGAGGAAGTTAGAATGCGCCAGAACTATCTCGGGAGATTCCCTAAATGGAAGATTCATCAGAGAGGGTGAAGATTTCCCCTTATGCGGTTTCCCTGAACCTTGGTATGACCCTATAGATAAGAGGATGAAACTAGGAATGGAGATCTTTTTTCAAGACAGCTACCCGAGGGATGAAAGTTCCCAGCACTGTATATAACCACTCCCTAAGGAGACCATAGCTGATATCAGGGGTTTTAAGGACAGTGACTTTGAGGACTCTTTTAACTTGCAAATACTGGGGCTGGTACTCTGCATGATCCACTCACGGACTACATCATCCAATCCATCCTATCTCATCAAAGATGCTAATACACCTCTTCTCAACTGGCATGCTGCACCTGTGCCACCTGCTGTTATTCAACCTAATCCTGATGTTTATCCCCTTTCCCCCGTAGTTGTTTCTTCTCACTCTAATGTAATCGACACCTCTTATGATGAGGTTATCAATGTTATTTTTCCTATCAATGAAATAAATGAAGATTTTGAGTATCTTATTGTGCCTTACATTATTTGTCTTGATTCTAATCAAACTCTTGATGATGATGACTTTGTAAATGAACAATTATTAACTGATCTAAACAAGGTTAATAACATAACCACATTCAAGTTAATGAAGATGACACTATTGTTATTAATATCGGTTCTAGTAACCAAATGCGCGAGATTAGGATAGGGGATACCCTTGATGAGCATGAGCGCACGCAACTCGAAGAGCTACTGAAGTAACTCGTGGATGTCTTCACATCGTCCTATGATGATATACCTAAAATTGACCCTGAGATAGCACAACATAAGATTCCAACTCTCCCGAAATATAAAGTAGTCATACAGAAACTGTGAAAGTTCCGCACCGAATGGTCGTTCAAAGTAAAAGAAGAAGTAGTTAAGCAATTGAACGTGGGCTTCATTCGAGTAATTGAATATCCTACATGGCTAGCTAATGTTGTACTCGTGCCGAAATCAGGAGGAAAGTTTTGCATGTGTGTCGACTACCGAGACTTAAATAAGGACTCTCCGAAGGATGATTACTCTCTACCCAACATCGATATGATTATGAAAAACATAACCAGTCACGCTCTCAAGTCATTCATTGATTGCTTTGCTAGAGGAACCACAACCTCATCCTCCATAATCTGTCGGACTACCCTCTCCCCAAGATACCAGGAGTAGTTGAACGCATACGCCAGCAGGAGCCATATTTATGCATGTCCACCCATCACCCCTGTGTGCTGAATAGCCGTCCCCCAGGGATAAAAGGTCACATGAAAATCCCCAGGAAAAGCGAAGGATTCGTATCAATAAAATGTCATCAAAGGAAAATAACAGTCTCAATGACAAAAGAAAGCTTACCCACTCACTCGTCAGGCTATTCAAGACCTGACACACTACCTCCAAAGAAAAGTTCTTCTTCGATTGTCGGTTGGACCTTTGCCACCGAAACATCCAACAGAAGTCCCCCACATAATCATCCTTCAAAGAAATCAGTTGGGTGTTTAACCCAATCACCTCATAAAACCACCTCTGCAAAGGACAAGGATCAACACTCAAGAAATCAAAAAGAGGTACATGAATGGAAAGTGCGAATGCATAAAGTAAAATGCGCAAAATAAAGAATACCTCCAAAAGATATCTGGCCCCAGTAAAAATCGGCTGGCAAAATCGGCTGAATGCATCCAAAGAATAGTAAAGGATCGCCAAAGTCAGGCTCCCCCAATCATAGAAGCGGATGTTCGAAAACACCCTTAGAAATGGCAGAAACCACAAGTGGATGACGTCGTCACTCGTCGCCACCAGAAAACCCCCTAACACCAGTAAGATAAACAAGCGGGCCATATGATGCACCTACTTCCCATCATCCTCATCAACCCTCCTCTACAGTAAAATCTCCTTTAAAGAAGACAAGCGGAGGAAATCTTCAGAAACCACCCTCTCCAAGTCACCCAGAGCCGCCATCACCGCCTCCGGCGTCACCCTCAAAGTCCTATCCACCTCAATCTGGGAACCCTCGCAATCCAACCCCAGCAACTGCTTAATATCAATGGGAGTCACCTTCATCTCCCCAAAGCCAAAATGGAAGGTGTGGGTAGTGTCCCACCACCTCTCTCAAAGCACATAAAATCGCAGTGGAGTGGGGCGTCTCATCTAAAGCCGACGCTAGCCTCCCAAAACCTGCAGAGAACACCATCCAGTGCACCACAGTAAGAAGGTGCTCCCAAAGATCCTTAAGCCATGTCATGTTGCTGGCACGAATAATTGACATGGAGACCTCAAACTGTCAAAAAATAAAGAAAATCCTTGTCAGATTCAAGAAATAAAACAATCTCACCAAGAAAAGAAGAAAGGAATACCAAGATTCATGCAATACTTACATAGCCACTAGGGTTCACCACCTTTGAAGATCGATACGCGAAGGCTTAGGCGGAAGAGTCTGATCATCCGCTAAAGGCTCAAACGAGTCAAAAGAGTTCTTGCTACCCAAATCAAGGGGCACCCTAGCCCTCCACTCTAACCTTGCGCATTCATCGGCATTATGCTTGAGAAGTCAGGCATTTTGGGTGCTAGGACAATTTGTAGAGGTTTATAGTAGAAGAAAAAAACCCAGAAAGTTATGAAAAATGAGGAGAATCCGCCCCCTTTTTATAGGGGCTAAGGGTCATGCCGATCGGTAATCCCCTCCACCCACCGATCGGCACTGATCCTTTTACCTGCTCGAGGTACCCCAAAAGTTCATGCCAATGACGATTGGCACACCTCCATCTATGCCGGTCGGCACACCCTTTATAATTTTGTACAAAAAGTCCAAAAAAAAAAAAATATAAGAAAATCCTAAAAAATTCCCAAAAATTGACAAATCCATTATAGTAACTTGTTCACCAAGGAAAACATTTTTTACACCCCAGTGGAATTCCAGAGAATCATTCTCCCCAACAACTTCTCCAAAGGACACTCCAAATTTTCCCCCAGCTACAAAATCCTCGAATCAGTCACAATTCCCCAGCGGAACCTAAAATCCAATCCTCATCCCCAGTGGAGTCCCCAAATTTCTCAAAGAAATGAACACTTATTATAGGTAGGAATTGACCTCGGTCTTGGATTGTCACCTCAGTTAGGTAAGAATTGACCTCGATCCTCGATCATCACCTCTTTTAGGTCAAAATTGACCTCGATCTTGGATCGTCACCTCAGTTAGGTCAGAATTGACCTCAGTCCTCGATCGTCACATCCTTTAGGTCAGAATTGATCTCGATCTTGGATCCTTACTTCTGTTAGGTCATAATTGACCTTGATCGTGGGTCGTCTCCTCTTTTAGGTCAGAATTGACCTCAATCTTGGATCGTCACCTTAGTTAAGTTAGAATTGACCTCGGTCCTTGGTCGTCACCTCTTCTAGATCAGAATTAACCTCGATCTTGGATCGTCACCTCAGTTAGGTTAGAATTGATCTCAGTCCTCAATCATCACCTCTTTTAGGTCAGAATTGACCTGGATCTTATATCTCCACCTCAGTTAGGTTAGAATTGACCTCGATCCTCGGTCGTCACCTCTTTTAGATCAGAATTGACCTCGATCTTGGATCGTCACCTCAGTTAGGTCAAAATTGACCTTGGTCCTCGGTCGTCACCTCTTTTAGGTAAGAATTGTCCTTGATCTTGGATCGTCACCTTAGTTAGGTCAAAATTGTCCTAGTCCTCGATCGTCACCCTTTTTAAGTCAAAATTAACCTCAGTCGTGGATCATCACCTTAGTTAGGTCAGAATTAACCTCGATCCTCGGTCGTCACCTCTTTTTGGTCATAATTAAACTCGATCTTGGATCCTTACGTTAGTTAGGTCAGAATTGACCTCGATCCTCGATCGTAATCTTATCTAGGTCAGAATTAACCTCGGTCTTGGATCGTCACCTCAGTTAGGTCAGAATTGACCTCAGTCCTCGGTCGTCACCTCTTCTAGGTTAGAATTGACCTCGGTCTTGGATCGTCACCTCAGTTTGGTCATAATTGACCTAGATCCTTGATCGTCACCACTTTTAGGTCAGAATTGACCTCGGTCTTCTGAATCGGTCATCCACATCCCTTAGGTCCACAAAACTGACCTCCATCCATCATGTGGTGTCTATTTGACGGCCATCACTTGTTCCAAGCTCACCCGTTGGGGGAATTTGTAGACACCACATTCTGAGACCCCCTTAAGTCTCTCTTTAGACCCATAGCACTCCCCCTTTCCACCGCAAACCTAGGTCGCACTCCGAGTACCGATCTGGAGGCCACCGGGTGCCCCCGAGCCCTATTTGAATCCGGTCGACTCTTTCTTCAGAGCAAAATCTCTTTGAATATTTTAAGGGCTCTGAATACCCTTTCCAATAGTCTGCCCTATGTGCAAATTCGCATAACGGTTTGGACGAACGAACCATTTCACTACTAAAAACTGATTCAGAGGCCATCGGTCTCTCCCGGGCCCCGAGTTGACCCCAATCAACTCCACCGTCAGAGTGAAATATCTTTGAATATTTGAAGGGCATTAAAACCCCTTTCCAACAGTCTACCCCGTACATGAAACAACATAACCGTCCGAACGAACGATCAGTTGTCCCTGAAAATTGATCCGGAGGCCATCGAGCGCTCTCGGACTGCATTTGACCAAAGTCAACTCTTCATCTCAAATGAGACTGAATGAATCTCCAAATATCACTGAATACCCTTTTTAACGATCCACCCCGTTCGTGATTCTGACCTACGGTACGAACAAATGATATGTTTTACTCCGAGAGGTCATCGGGCTCATCCGAGTCCAAGTTGACCAAGATCAAGTTTTCGAACCAAGTGAAACTCCTTGGAATATCTAAGTATATCTCCTAAACTTTCCAACAGTCCACTCCATGTGCGATTATGAATTACCATACGGACAAACGATCCGATGGGTCCGATGATCTCCCGTCTAAAGAACCGACATGCGATTCTGAGCCACATTTGATAAAAAATCAACTATTGGACACGGGAGCGGGCCAAAAGACTCTCTAAGGCCTCTTCAATAACTTTCTAACGGTATTCCCCATGCACAATTTGAATCAACAGTTTGCGCGCTACGATCATTTTTCCAAAAAAGTCTGCACGAAACTTCCAATTGGCAGGTCCTGAACCCTGCTTATTAGCACAGTGTCAAGGGTGGCCTTTCGATAGGCACCCCCTGAGGTAGGCCGATTGGTACCCCATGGGGTAGGACGATCATTACCCACCTTTTGCCCTATAAATAAGGGCCGTAATCTTATTCCCAACACACAGCAAACCGATCAGCATCAGTGATCTCAGCAACATTCTCTCGAAGTCAGCGAAGTTCCATATGAGAAGTTCCATTCACCCAATTTGGCAAATATCCTTCTCTCTCATCAACATCCAAAGGAGTCCATCCAAGATCCAAGCTCAAGATCCAAGGAAGGTCCAATTCCTTTTCCTCCATTTTAAATCTCTTGTTTTTGCATAAATTACTTTAGACTCATAATCCAGTTTTATTTTAGTTCATACATATTAACATCTACGCTTTTATTAGTATATTGCACATACTTTATTTTTCTTAAAAAACCCAAAAATAAATAAAAGAGGGTTACACCCGTAAATTTCGAACGGAATTATCCACCACACTTTTTCAAAATCAAAAATATATTTTCTACATGCACACACCTAATAAAATTACGCTCGAATCTATGGGATAAACCCCACCACTATTCTACATTCAAACTACGTGGACTTTGATGCCTTTATAGGCTACTTAGGCGTCGCAAATTAAAATCCGAGACTCGAGTCCAATTTTAAAATTTTAAAATTTCTCTTATTTTTCAAATAACTTAAAATCCCTCATTTTTATACATATACATATAACATGATTGTTCGCGTTTCATCTCACACCTATTATCGTTTCCCAATAATGATCAATATCTCGATGAACGCTCATATACTATCTTCTACATTTATTATTATCTTGGGAATATTCATGTGGATGACCTCACCCTATCTTTTCCATGGTATGGGTCGAGCGGTTCCAATCTCCATTATATAAACACATACACACACTTCATGGGATAAAGGAAACTATTAATATTTGCCCATGAGAGACCGAAAGGGAGGGATGGGTGCCTAATACCTTTACATTTCTTAACTTATCCCCCGAACCTCCGATCTATTGGTTTCGTATGCATCAGTTTTTCCTTGATGCCGCTCTCTTGAAATGGCAACATGTTCTTTTACCTATTTTGAGAAAAATAGGTTGGCGACTCTATCTCTTTACATTCACCCTACACTGAAGATGACCGAAGAACCTTTTTAAAGAGAAGGGTACGAGACCACGACGCAGTTCTTCCTCGGGGGATCCTTCTATTTCCCCTCCGAACGAACGCCGCACCTACCGAGATGGCCACATGTATCAAATAACACCTGGCCCATATGCCCATGGAAAGGAAACATACCCTCAACAGTTAGTGGATTTTGTGGCACCTATGATATCATCACATTCTGGACGTTAAAAACATACTCGTGCTGAAACAGTCCCTGCTGTAGTGGGACTACTGGAGTTGGTGGTGGTGCTGGTAGTAACTGAGTCTGCTGGCCCTGTTGGGCACCCTGCTCCTACCCTTGGCTCTCTGTAGGAAGGCTCTTTTCATGTGACCCGAATCTCCACAGATAAAGCAACATCCTGAGAAATCTCATGTCTTTGTCCTTACTGGCCATATCGGGGTTATCCTAATCATTGGCCCTGGTGGCCTCAGCCTGCTGGATAACTCCTTTATTTTTTTATCCCTGCTAGCCCTGAGGAACACGCTGCTGCTGTTGGCCTTGCCTATACTCACTATCACCTGATCTGAATCCCCATGATCAAATCTCTTAGCTAGATCCCCCTATTGGGAATACCATTTGTGTTGTCTACCAGATTGCTGTTGTGGCTCCCCACTAGCACCATTGCCTCTCATTTTGCCCTACTGACTAGACTCCCCTTCTCTCTTACTTCTATTTATATGGAAGCGATGATCCTGACAGTGTAGTAATGCAATATTGACGATCTCTATATACATTTTCCATATCGAGTTACCTAGAAAGTGTTGTTGGATCCTCCAATTAAGCCTATCCATGAACTTCAGCATCTTTTTATCCTCAATGTTCACCTTGTCAGACATAAATCTTGCCAGATGGGTGAAATCCTCCTCATACTCGGGCATAGACCGGACCTGCTATGCAACATCTAAAACTCTCCTCCACATCTCAGTCTGAATCGTCGAAGGAAAATACTTACGATCAAACCTCATCGTATACCTCTCCTCCGACGTGGTTACTGACTCCCACCATTGTAAGGCTACTCACACCAACTTGAATGTAGCCAAAATCTATTTTCGAGTGTCGCTGCACTCAACCATGTTGATATAACGATGTATGTTCTTCTTTCACTGATTGGAAGTTACCACATCGACATGGCCCTGGAACTCTGATGGATGCCCTTTCTGAAAGGCCTCCCAAACCCTCTCCCACACGAATGGCCCCGAGTGGGTCGAGAATCCCTATGCCATCGGCTGCTACGGCTGAGTCGTTAGAAACTATTGCGCCATAGAGGTCATGGCATCATTGATCTCCTATGCAACTATATTAGCCACCTCTGCGACCATCATTATTTAATCACCCGTGCAATTATATTGGCCACCTATGCAGTCGTCGTTGTCCCTTGTGGCACCTATTGAGCCTCCCCCTCATTGTCCCTTTTAGCGGCCCTGGTTTGTCATCCTCTCTTTAGTGGCATCTGAAACCATACTGAATTGTATAAGCCCCTAGTTAATATAATTTATATCAGCAAAAAAATTTAAGTGCGTAATTAAAAGCAACAATCCTAATAATAGGGTTTTATATCAAAGAAAAATACGCTGAAAAATGTAGTAAAGCCGCACAGATCCTAAGGACACCAAAACCTGATGCTCTGATACTATCTATGACACTCTGCTTATTAAAACAATGGGTGGACAAGCCTCTACTAAAATAAAATAGGATCCTCAGCTGACTCATTCTTAGCATCACTATCAAAAGTCCAATTAATTACTAATATCCTATTAAGCCGATGTCCAATTTTAAAACTTATTAAATTGCCAAAATTAAATTCCATTCATTACAAACCATTATAAGAAAAGTAACTACACATTCACCATGAACAATGTATAAAAATTGAATGCTGAAATAACCATAATACTCCATATGACCGAATAAACACTCGGTATAAATCCAGTATAATAATCCATCAAAATTGAAATAAATAAATACTGCATAAATAACCGTCTGATAATGGGTGACATGCTCGAATAACAACTGAATGGAATCCTGTATCGAACTCAAAGATAAATGTGGCTAATAAAATCCTTGCAAGCATCCATAGCTGCTGCAAAACCGTCTGACTGGAAGGAATAATCATGTCTGGTGTCCTTATGGCTGCACTGCTAAAATTTTGGAAAATATTTTGATATGGGTCAGAGACCAAAACCTTTTGAAAATATTTTGCAACTGTTTAAATTACATTAATAAATATGCAATTCAATCTTTTATATTTAAACTGGTGTCATATTCCCATGAGATAATACTTGCCCCTCATCTATATTGCGCACCTAACACATGTTCTTTAAACACCCTATACCCTACCTAAATAGTACCAACCTTACCCTTAGCCCATATTCTAAACTTCTAGCCAAACCGTGTCACATGTATTTATTCTTGCACATACACTAAATCATTTTAGTCACATCAGTAGTCGATATAAATAAATTCATGTCAACTACTAATTTAATATTCACACATTTATTTTATTCACTGGTATATACTTATCACACTTATATACTTATATTCATATCACATCTAGATAACATACATATATATCATTCATTATATATGTAACCGCAATTCCCAGAGCATTACCTCGCAGATGCAATTCCCTAGTATGCTATTAGGCTCCAAGGATATAATATACCTCAACCTGGGCCACCGAGTTGGAATCTCTCCATCGAACCCAAATCGTACGTAAAACCAGAGGCGGTCATAGTCATACATCCGTGGGTCATAACCATATCAAATTACCCCACTAGACTCAAAACTCACATACACTAGTTGTGCGACAGACTTATGACTTGGAGAATCGATCCTACCCCACTGGTCAACGCCAGTGTGGATTTCCCACTACGTACAACCTCCACCGATAGCATCCCTAAAGTAGGTATGTTTCACACATATTAATTGCGCACGCGCACACACACACACACACACACACACACACACACATATATATATATATATATATATATATATATATATATATATATATATATATATATATATATATATATATATATATATATACACAATAAAAACTGGCTAACCATGCCTATGTCACTCATAGCACTAGCCCATAACCACCGAGTCTCATCCCGATTCCCGAATATATAAGTTATCCCTTACTTAAATAAATTCACACATATAATATTTAATTTAGACACTAAGACATTCCCAACCAGCCCGTATCCCAATTCTAGCCGAATTTTCAACTCAATTTTGTTAATTAATTTTCGAGTGTCGTTGATTAGGCATAAATTCTTCCAAATTTATCCCTTTAATTTAGTTACTTTTAGCACCTCGAACAACGTAATAAATTTGAATTTATCTCATAATCTTGATACTGACTTATTCTAATGAGTACCCCGAGTTTCTGGTATTTCGTACTAATTTTACAGGCATTTGATGTCAATAAAGAAAGAAAGAAACTGGAAGAATAGAGAAAGAAAATAAGGAAATTCAAAAGGGAAAAGTTGTAATTTTTACCCAGAATTCGGATGAGGCATTTAAAGAAAAGTTGAAGATATTAAGTTTATGAGTACATAGGAAGAAACGGTACCTCAATCGTAGTCCCGGTGTGAAAGTTATGAGCAACCAAAGATAGAAGAAAAAGTCAAAGAAGAATCGGACCGATCCGGATAGGACCGATCCGAAATGCAAAGTTCTAGTGAACCCCGGACCGAAGACGGATCGAAGCTAATGAAAAATAAATGAACTAATTCGTATCGAACCGATCCGATCAGAAAAGAAAAAACCAATTCGGATGCAAGCCGAACCGAACCGAAGGAGGACCGGACCGATCCGAATGTCGGAGTTTTGTTTTTTTACTCTTCCTCCAATGGAGAGTCCGGGTGAAGCTAAAACTCTTGGAGTCTTGTAGGGTATTTAAACCCGATTTATTATCATTCTAAGTGACGAAAAAATCATCTAATTTTTCCCTTTTCAGTAAAAACCCTAGTTTGAAGATTTATTGCAATTTTCATTCCAAGATTGAAGTTTGTTCAGATTTGTGTGATTACAAGTAATTTTAGTTGATGCTTTTAGTTCTTTGGTAAGTTAGTTGATTACTTTCTTCTGTCTAATCTTCCTTCTACATCATTCTTCGATTCTCTCTTAGTTTAATCATGATTTCCTGCAATTCAACAATCATTTTCATTAATTTCATAACGTTAGGCTAGTTTTTTAAAGGTCGAGATGCATGAACTCAACCTGATGTGGTAGTTTCATGTGTATAAAAGTAATCCTCTAAATTTAATGATTTGATTATGATCGTATTACGTAGAGAAACGATAATTGTAGATCTTTGGATCTCGTTTACTTCAGGATAACAGGGATGCTTCAGAATGCAATTCGAATGTAGCTATCGCAATACCGATTTACTCATCCTATGATTAAGTATGGTGTGGGCTTGAACCTCATATACGTAATGCTTGGGAGTACTAAATTCTGGGTCTAATTAATCATTTACATTTACGATTAGTTTTATACCAACAATACACTAGGGTTGAGGGATTGTATTCCCGTCCTGTTTTCATCATCATATAATTCGAGTTTTAAATCATTCATCAGTAGTATTTTAGGTAATTTAGAATAGTTGCATTTCTTTCATGATTTCAAAATTTCATTTAGCTGTAGCCAATTCTCAAAACAAATCATCTTTTTCTTTCTTTTTAGAGTCAGAGTTAAGATTTATTCATCTATCCAATGTCTTTACAACTCCGTTCTCCTATTTCCCTGAGGATCGATACCCGACTTATCGGTTTATTACTTAACCGACAGGCTTGCACTTGAGCCTAGAGAGTACGCACTGTTGAGACACCCTATACAATCATAATTTCATACCCCGAATTTATTCCCGACTAACCCAAGGAAATATAATAACCCACATAATTTCCAGAAGTCTTAATAATTATTCATGGTCCTTCTATTTTCACTAAAACCACAAATGATTTTTGGAAATCCGAACAGCCCAAACTATTTACCACAGCAGGTCCGAACCGATACGACTTCCATGCCCAAATCGATTCGCCCTTGAGGGCCGAATCGATTTGATTCTGGGCAGTGACCCTGTTCTTGTTATCCAATACAAGGTTTCATATTTTTGCCTCAACCAATTCAATATTTAATACCAATTCAACCCAAGTATTTCATTCTCTATCAATTCTAAATACGATTTTACTCATTTTCATATTTAAATTCATCTAAACATAATCAAATTCATGGGATTCAATACTTTAATCAAGCATTGCACAATTTTTAATTAAATTTCAAGATTTCACTAATCCTCAACCTTTCTCAACCAAGATCAAATCTTTCTATTTGGGTTAAAACTCAAAATTCACATGGAATAATTATCAATTCCAATTCTATGAAACCATTCCCCATATCCTATTTTATCATGTAAATCCCATTGAAAATTCGTATTTTATTCACCAACTATAATATGAATTAAAAACTTGCATAAAGTATCAATCAAGTTAAACACTTGCCTTAGATAATTGTAGGGTCTGAATATGACTTTGTGAATCCTCTTGCACAAATTCCTAACCCGAAATTGTTCCACTTCTTTTCGAATTTCCTTTTCTTGGATCTTTGTTGGTTTCTCCCTTCATTTTTTCTCTTCTCTCTCACTTTCAGGCTTTTGTAATGGTAGTGTGGCTGCCCCCTACCATTCCCCATTCCTTATTATAATTTAAACCCTCAATTAAGATATCTCCCAAATGTAAAATTACCTGTATACCCCTATGCGAGTCCCGACTAGTCTAAAAAGCCCTCGAAACCCGATTAACTCCCCCGAGTACTTAATTTTGACTATTTGGACCAATTTGAGATCATCCGTGCACTTGAAATTACCATCCGAGTCACCTATAATCAATTTCCCCTCTCATCCTAACATGACTTCACATGCACGCCTTGACTGAGATACCATTAAATCCCGTCATTTTTATTCACTTACGACACAATACCATTTGATATAATTTAATTTACTTTTCTCACTAGTAAATATATTTTCACATAAATATTAATCTTTTCTCACTAATTAATATTTATTAAATTCTTATTATTTTCTATTTTATATAAATTATGTGCACACGTGTAATTTAAATACTAAAAAATAAATGTTGAAGAATACGGGGTGTTAAAATTAGATCGATCGAACTAGGTGATAACTACGCTCAATGTACTTAGGTCTTTATTGGTTCGAGTTTTGTTAAACTTGCTATTGTTCCGCTATGATTAATACTTCTCGTGTCGTCGAGTTGATCCATATGGATCTCAAGGAGCCTATATGTATGGAGAATTCAGGTAGTATGAAATACTTTATAGTAGTTGTAGATTAATTCTCGAGGTATCCTATAATTGTTTCTTTAGAGAGAAGTTTGAGACACTACAATTTGTGGAATCTCAATGATGGTTGCTTCAAAATCCTAATAATTGCTCAATTATCCATATGGGGAGTAATAGTGGAACGAAATTCATTAAACATTGAGTAAAAAATTATTGTTATGATCATGGTATAAAGCATGAGTTTTCAACAATTAGCACACTTCAATAAATGGAATCATTGAAAGGAAGAATAAAAAAATTCAAGAGATGGCCTAGTCCATACTCAAAGGAAGAAATATGCCATTGAGGTTTTGGATAAAAGAGGTGAGCATTCCATGCCAAAGGTGAAAAGGGTATATCGTCGTCACTATATGAACATGACATGTTATGAGCTATGGACTAGTTTGTAAACCCAACCAAAAGTATTTTCGAGTTTTTTGAAGTCCTTGCTACTTTTTTTTAGATAAAGAATAGTTGGGCAAGTTTGATTACTAAATTTATGAATGAATATATTTTGGATATTCATCGAATATTATGGTGTAATACCGTGTATTTTTAATTAATTAAATAAATGGTTATTTAATACTTATTTAAATTTACTCATGTGTGGGGTTGTGGTATAATTTATTGAAATCATTAATTTTGTGTTATTTTTGAATTAATTCGAGAAATTAAATTATATATGATCACCTCATAAATTATAGCGTTATGATTTATTTTTGTATTGAGAGTGTGTATCTTTTGAATCGGCTCTAGGGGATACAAAGATCCGAAGTAGTGTTTTTGATATGTCGAATTTGTCCCCAGGGTTGGGTGACCAGTTGGGCTATATTTTGAGAGCATGCGAGAAGTGTTTTAGCTTTATTTACAAGTTTTAATTTAGGCCTATACGAGACTTGCGAGATTCAGAGGTTAAATAGAGATTTAACCCTCAAAATTAACATTTCTAAAACACATGATAATCCTAGCCTATAAAGGAGATTTTGGGAGAGCAAGAGAATCAACAAGTGGAACCCAAATTTATATTTAATCTTATAATTTTAGGCAAGGAATAACTTGATTTACTACGTATTATATGTAACTTGTTATGTTTGATTGCTATTTTGATTGAAATTGGGCTAGTGACATGCTAGGTTGAGATCTCATGCAAAAATATGGAAGATATTAGTTTTGATATTGTTAAATGTTTAGAACTATTTAGATTTGTTTTAGATTGTTCTACTATGATGATTTACATGATTAGATTAATATTTTGATGATTTAAATATGTTTTAATTGATTAATTTCATAATTAAGATGAGCCTTTATTAAACACATGCTGAAATTGATGATTTCACTCTTATTTTAATTGAGTTGATCTAATTATTGATTATATTATGTTGAAAAAAATGTTGAGGAAGACTTAGAAATCATATTTGGGATGTTTTGAGACTGATTATATGTTAGAACAACCTTTGAAGGCAATATGATATGAATAAAATTAAGAAAATTGAATTATGGGCTAAAATTTGAAATATGACGTCATTTTAGGAGAGGGCATGTAGGATGAATATGGAACGCTTTCCTTTGGAAGGGTGACTTATCCAGGTTTGGGAGATTGGTCTGATATATTTTTTAGTTGTTTTTCTAATAAGCTTTCAGTTAGTGTCTTTCTTGGGGATTTTTAGAGGACCAATATAACTTCTTTAGAACAGAGGATGTATATTTATATGAGTGAGGATACTTTTGGATTTGGGAATGGTTAGGGACTAGCTAATGGACTGAATTAAACGGTTAGGTTTCATTATCTTATTCCTCTATGTATATTGGATGATTATCCTTTGTATTTTTTTTGTGGACACACTAAGGATGTGTGGGTATTTATGAGGAATTTATTGGTGGGATTGTATGGTAATATGCCCCTAATTGATGATGCAGGCTACCTATATCCTAAATCCTATATGTCGTTATAAACCTTCTCACGCGTATATGAAGATAAATTTTTCTAGGAATTAGTTCAATAGTTATACGGTGGGGGTGTTAGTGTAGCGATTAGTGACTATATCTTCATGTTGTTCTTATATATCTAGCTAGTCCGACGATGGCCATATTTATACGAGGTTATTATACCAAGCAATTACGGTTAATGTGTTATGCTTGCCTCATTATATACGATCTAGTATATATATACTATGTATACATATGATCACTGTTCTAAAAAAACCGCCTAGGCTCCGCCTAAGCACGCCTAAGCTTGAGGCTTGGGAGAAATGCCCCACCTTAAGATTTTTACGCCTTTTTCTTGGTAAAACCCTTAAGGTGCACTTTTTTTCAAAAATAACAATGCTTTAGTGAAACGATATTGCCTTTTAAAGAATTTTTTTACAAACCGAACCATTATCTCATCCAAAATAATCAAAAAGTATTTTAATTTGTAAATATTCAGACATATTTTTATGATATGTACAATTTTAGTATTTTAATCGCCTTGTTATGGTTAAAAAATATTAAAATATATTAAGAAGGCCTAAACGCCTTTTCAAGCCTTTTTACGCCTAAGGCCCGCTTAGGCTTCTAAGGCTTGGTCTCCACGCCTCGATCACGCCCCGTGTTTTTTAGAACCTTGCATATGATATTCATTATATGTTTAGTTTCTATGATATGTTGCGATAGCACTAGGTGATGGTTTTGTAGCTATTTTGGCAAGTTCAATATTTACTTATGTGATGTATAGTAGGATAGTTAGTGAGGGGAACAACATACTAAGGATTGATAAATTGTATAACTAGGTTAGTGATGGTTTAGTTTGTATGTGTATCATATGTCATAATAGTTAGACTGTATATGGGGACAATGCACTAGAATGTTAGGTAATACCGTGGTTAGCCTTGTAATGAGTAGATCTTACATGGGTACTATGCAGGGTAGTCATCAGTTCTTAGAGATGGACGTAATCTATTTGTATATCATGTTATATATGGATGCTACAGGGTTGGTGTTGACTCTATTATTGTTTATTGGTAGACATATTATGTTGTAGTTCAAGGTAGGACTTATTCTTGGTATACGATTAGTCCCGGGACTTGAGTACTTATGTTATTTGGTTTTGGATAGGGATATGGATATGATACACATTTGATAGGTGTGAGGTGAGGTAGTTTAGGTGTGAGTGTCAGTGGGGACGACATGATATGTAAAAGAGTCTCACTTAAATGTGTGGTTTAGCCCGAGATGTTTTTCTAAAAATATTTTAAGGTGCTCATAAGCTTGAGTTATATGATTGTACAAACAAAATTGTAGTGTTAAGAACATTCAGTTCATCTATCCTTAGGTACATGATGACTATTCATTTTATAATTTTATTTTTATTAGCAATTCAGTTATTTATTTAGAGATTCTTTTTATGGGACCATTGTGGTTTCCAAAATTGTTTATATTCCATTTTGGATCAGTTGAGACATTTGTATTGCAAAGACTTATTCAGTTTTAGCGATTTAGTTTTGAGACTCATATTTATTGTCATGTTGTATTTGTTTATGTAATATACTGTAATGGATGCTTTTGGTTTTAATTAATTATCGTTTATGCTTAGAATGATATGAATTGTTCGACATCCCCTATCTCTGACGTAAAGACTGAGCACCTGCATGTTGAAAATAGGAGGTGTCAATGTTGGTATTAAAGCACGGTCTAGAGTCATAGGGTTTATGTAACCTTATTACATTTTAACTTATTTTTCTTTATGGGTGTAGATTTTTGTTAGGGTTTTATTCTTAAAACCATGTAAGATATTTACTTTTAGGCAAAAGTGAGACAATTCATTTTTAAATAAGAATCATGGTTACATGTATGACTTATATTTGGTTTAAATGTATTGTATACGTGTCAGTCAATAGAGCTCATATGTAGCCATCCTCGATGATATGGCATCAAAGGAAAATTGATGCATACGAAACCAAATAGATCATGGGTCTGAGGACTAAGTTATGCAATATAAAGGTGTTAGGCACCCATTCTGCCCTTTCGATCTTTCATAGGCTATGATAATATTCTTCATTTTCTCTAAAACTTACTTTATATATATGATGTGTGCAGAGGGAAATAGATGAGAAAATAATTCATCGTACTCTTGTCATAGAAAAGATGGAGATGAGTCATTTTGATAAGTACAAAACAAAAAGAAAGAAGATAATTTAAGAGGTAGTCGAATTGTGTGCAGTGCACCAGATCATAATCCATCACAAATAATGGAATACACATGTATGACGGGGTCGCTAAAAATAAGGAGGAAAGTATACACTATAAGTAATACGTCGGATCATAATCCACTATGAGGAAGTGGATATGCATGTCTGACGGGATTGCAAAAAGGAAAGAGAATAGAAGATATGAAAATATAATGTAACGTGAGCAATTACTCGATCATAATTCATTATAAGGAAGTGAATATGCATGTCTAACGGGGTTGCTAAGAACATATAAGATAATATATGTACATATACATACAATACTAATAAATGCGAGAATAACTCAAATGACAAAATAAAAAAAAATAGGCTTTGAATCCCCAAGAAGACTCACGATGCCTAGATAGCTGAAAATGGCATCAAAGTCGACGAAGTTCGATAACACGCAAGGGTGGGATCTAACCCATGAAAAATCAAAACTATAATTTCCTTTAGTTTGTTGGAAAATGTGTACAAGTGTAGAAAGTGTTGATAAAGCCCAGGAAAATTCTTATTTGGGGTTTAAATAATAACATCTCTTTTGGCTTTTTTAGATTTATGAAACTATATGTTGTTCATATAAGTAATAAAAAGAGATTATTTAGAGTGACAAGGTGAGAATTAAGAAAAAATATGCTAAGAATAATGAAAGTGTGATAAGTGAAACAAATTAAATTAGCTTTCAAAGGATAAAAGTAAACTTTCTATGGAACTTTGTCAGTGATTTTTAAGGTAAAATAGGTTGTATTTTATCATGGCAGAGTAATGGCGAAGTGGTGATAAAATGGGTGGAAAAAGGTGGGGTGAAAATGATGTAAGAAAAGGTTGAGAAAATGATTGGAAAATGATGTTTTTGTTAAGACGATGCACTGATTTCGAGGTAGAGGCTTTTCAGATCTCCCAAAGAGGGGTGCTCGGGAATGAGGTCATGGACTCCTTAAATAGTAAGATTTTAGAATTGGAGGGTCTGCAAAGAAACATAAGCTCTGTCCTACCTGTCGTCATATCCCCTATCTTACTGGCAAATTAAAGTAACCCTCTGCTGATAGGTAGATGGTTAGGAGTGCCTATAAGTAGTCCAAAAGGGACTTTTTCGAAAAAACGAACATAAAATGCAAACTATAAGTCTGAATCGCACATGTCCTAGACCGTTGGAAATGGTATTTAGATTCCTATATAAATGCATCGAGTTACTCCCGGGTTTGAGGGTTTACCAAAGTCAAACGGATCTTGAAAGCGCCTGATGGCCTCTAGGTTCGGTTTTGGAGTAAAAAAGCAAGTACACACGAGCCGTAAGGTCGATTCATGCATGGTATGGACCGTTCTAAAGGGTATTCATAGCCCAATAAAAGTGAAATGAGATAGTCTCGAATTTGATGGTTGACCAAAGTCAATTGAATCTCGGAAGCGCCCAATGGCCTTTAGGTTAGGTTTTGGAGTAAAAAGGCAAGTACGCACGAACTGTAAGACCGATTTCCACACGATGTGGACTATTGGAAAGGGTATTCAAATCCTTATGAAAGAGAATTGATCCACTCAAAGGTCCAAGAGTTGGACTAAACTCAAACAAATCTCGAAAGTGCCTGATAGACTCTACTTTACGTTTTGGAGTAGGACCTAGAGTTCGTGACAGGGATCTAAGGAGATATTTGAAGGGTACTAGAATGGGGTGTTGTGACACCCTGCCTAATAAAATACTGGGTGATCAGTCCTATACCAAATTAAAACAGGAATCCCAGTTGGTTCATCCTCAGCATCACTGTCGAAAACTTTTAAAAACATACTAACCACCTAGTATTCCAAAAGCTGGTGAAATTTTTTAACTTTTTAATTAACAAAACAATACATGCGGAAATAAAAATAAACCATTCACACAACTGAATAAAACTCAACTGAATAATTAATTACACAACTTTCCGAATAAACCACCGGCCACCAAAGTGAAATAGTCCAATACAACTATTCAACACCGGAATAGAACAAATCTGAAAACTGAACTGAAAGTCTGGCCGACATGCCCTAAAACTGGAACTGATGAATGATTCCTACTCTAGGAATGAATGAGCGATGCATCTAATCCAAATTCCTGCTGGCATCCACATATGCAGTAGCTCCATGTGCCTGGAATAGAATATCAATCCTGGCATCCCTGTGGCTGGACACCTAAAAGGTTTTGAAAATATTTTTATAACAAGGGTTAGAACCCAAAACATTTTGAAAATATTTACCAAGTGAATTAACTGCAGTAATTTAAAATGCATGAATGTGCTTCATATTTAAGTTAGTGTCGTACTCCCTTGTGGACATTCTCACCCCTCCACTAATGTGCACACCTAACGGTTACCTTAACCCCACCTAATTGCATTATCCCGTCCAACTAGTCCTGGTATAACCTCCCCTTGCCATACTACTCTAACCCGAGTATAATGATTCTTGAATTATAAGTTATATCATAATTAACTTAATTAATTCCTCTTAAATGGTAGCATATAACCGTGTCACAAGTTATATAAAGTAAATACATCACAAACTGTATTATTACCTGCATATAATATTTACTACCATTATATATGTACCTTTACCACAACATCCACACATATAATATATGTATATCCATCCCTTCGAGTATACCCTCGCCGGATGATTCCCTCTAAAGTTCTATCCCACTAGGTGTGCTCACATAACCTAGTTACCTAAGTTGGATTCGCTCACCAACCTGGCCTAAAACATAAACGAAGTGGAGGCGGTCATATTCCTTCCCTGAAAGTGAGATAATCCCCTCACCCATGTACCGAACGCTATGACCTGGGGATATACTCGCCCTACTCCTTAATCTAGGGGATTCACCCACATCGCGCAACCTCCTTTGATAGCACTAGAGTATATAAATGAAATAAATATCTAATAACTGATATTTAATATCACACACAATGAATACATACACACACACACACACACACATACATATATATATATACACACTATCACTACACCGTATATATATATTATAAACCCCGGCTTTACCGCGCACTCAAAATCCCGTACACTGCCTGTAATTTTCTGAGTTTGTGGCCCGACTCAACATAATTAATTTTCTCACCTAATAAATTTATCATCTTCCCGAGTCTATGGTCCGTCTCTAATATAAATAATTCACACCTCAATTAATACAATACTTTCCTCGAGTCTATGGTCCGACTCTAATTAAATTAATTAACACACCCATTAATTTAATACCTCCCCGAGTCTATCATCCGACTCTAATTAAATTAATTAACACACCTATTAATTTAATATCTACCCGACTCTACAATCCGACTCTAATTAAATTAATTGACACACCTATTAATTTAATACATTCCCAAGTCTATCGTCCGACTCTAATTAAATTAATTGACATACCTATTAATTTAATACCTTCCCGAGTCTGTCGTCCGACTCTAATTAAATTAATTATTACACCCATTAATTTAATACCTACCCGAGTCTACAATCCGGCTCTAATTAAATTAATTTTCACATTAATTAGTCAACACAAATCCGAGTCTGTGGTCCGACGCTAATTTAAATAAATTAACACATCCATTAATTTAATAACTTGGTGTCACCCAACCATTTATCCCGGACTCGCTCACTTGGTCTAAGCCTTAATACTTCCCGAGCCTACGTTCCGACTCCAAATTAATTACTCTCTCTCAATAATTAATTTAATACTTTGGTGCCACTTAACCAATATACCCGGACTCACTCACTTGATCCATTTTTACACCTCATAATTTCATTCCCAAATATTCGCCCACAATGTGTCACACATTCATCTCCATAAATTCCCCAATTATATCTACCTATAATCATCAACATACCCGGACTCACCCACTTGGTCCATAATTAAATATTTAACCTCAATTATTTTAATAATGTAGTGTCACCCAACTACAATACCCGAATTTTATTCCTCAGTTCTGTGACAACCCGCCATCCGAAATAGGGGGTGGCCAGCCCGATACTCCTAAATAACGGAATCATGGATGGAATCATTCTCAGCATCACATCAAAATAAGAAGTATACATGATAACCACTCCTTATTTCAGAGAAACGGGTTGCCAAAAATTTTGGTTTTAAAGTTAAAGAAAAGAATTTAAACAACCCAACTAAAAAGAAAGTGGAATTCGAGATTAAATTATATTACATACCCACAAATATACAATAAAGGACAGAATATGCTGTCGGCCACAGACTCATACAACAATATTAAACAAGTTCAATTATTTACATATTACATTACATTAATCAATTACAAAAGCTTGGGCCTCTCGCCCGAGGAAAAAGACCTGATCCTGACTAGAGTGCAAGGGTGACAACGTCTATTGCCAAATGCCCCGTAATACCCGCAAAGCATCACGGCTCGCCAAGGACACCGGGATCGGAATTCAAATCAGGCATCCTTGCTGCGGAGTACCTGAGCGGATACAAGATGCAAGCACAACAAGAAATATGAACGGGTCAGGGCCCGGTTCTATATGATTACCATATTAATTAAGAGTATGACAGTTATGAATGATAAAGTATGCTGAAAGAGAAATTAAAATCTACCTACACAATTTAAACATAGGCTAAGCAGGAAAATAAAATGAGCAACATTAATCTAAAACTTTCGTCATATTCACAAATTACCTCATATATCTTCTCCTTAACAGGAAATATATATATAATCGCGATCTTATGATCTTTATGGTATTTTTATCTCAATTTTACTTTTTGTAAAAATCCTTTCCTTATCAGGAAAATAATCATTTTCAAATGCTCTTTGTGGCATTTATATGTGCTCTTTGTGGCACTTCTTTTTGCTCTTTATGGCATATAATCCATCAAGTCCCCCTTGATTATGAATAGTTATATTTATATATATATAACGATTCTAAGACCGCCCGTCCGGATTTCCCCACTGTGCGCGCCCCTAATGACCATGATCTTCCAGGGCCTATCATTAAGACAACCTGTGCACCTATAACGCAAAACGTCGGGAAGCGGCCATGTGCCTGCGGGGTAGTCATAACCACACCCAAAATTACCTACCCATCGCAGAAAATATACAACACAAACGCTCACATGGCCTAGGATTATATCCACCATGCATTCATTAGCCAGGGGGCTTCACCTCAACGCACGAACTTCCCTTATGATGTCATTTAGAGAGGTGTGTTCAAACCATTTTATTTACCTTTTTCAAAAATCAAGTAAATTATCATTTACCATATTCATGATTAAGTAAATTATCATTTACCATCATCATTACCACTTCCATTTATACATGCATGTTTCGTTTTATTTGAAACCATACTAATTTACATTATTGTAAATAATTCATCTTATTAACCGGAGGCATACGATAAATTATATCGTAACTACAACCTCAAAGGAGTAAATAAACTCTTAATTATCTCCAAACATTTTGGGGTATTACTTTAAACCCCCAATACTATCATACCTCAAAGGAATGAAGAAACTTTCAATTTATTCTCCCAACACACTTTTATGGTGTTATTATGAACCATCAAGGTTAACATAGCTCAATTGAGCTTCTGAAATCTCCCAACATTCTTTTGGGGTGATGATATAAACCATCAAAACTAATATAGCTCAATTGAGCTTCTAAAGTCTCCCAAACATAACACTACATCTCCTAGTCTCATAACAATCAACTAGAAGAAAAGATTGCCCTAGCATCAATAGGCATAACCCCGAAAAAGTCCCCACCTAACCCATTCCTAATGTAGGGAAATTAACTAACTCATCATACACTCTAGGACACTAAGTTTACTTCATTCAAGAAGGTTCCTAGGTCCTAAGCTTAAAGAAAAAGGAGAAAAATTGAGTTAAACAAAATAACTCAAAAACAGCATGAATCCGAATCGATTCGCCATAGCGAATCGATTCGCCCAAACAGCGAATCGGTTCGGATATAAGACCTGGGATTCTGCAACTGCCGAATCGATTCGGCTTGGACTTAAATCGATTTGGTCCAAGCATACCTGGGAACTGGCCCTTAGCGAATCGATTTGCCCAGAGGGCCGAATCGATTCGGCCTGGAGAATTTGCCAAGAATGGCTTCGAGGGTTATAAACCCTAGTTTTCCCCAAACTCCAATCTATTCCATTTTTATCCACAACCAACAACATATATCTACCCCAAATCAACCTACATGGTTATTAACTACTATTATCCACAATTTCATCATCAAAACCCAAGATTAGGGTTAAATCACCACAAATTCTATTTTTAATCCATAAATGCAAATAAACAACTATCACACAATTTAATCATCTTAAATGATATATTAGCAAGTAGAAAACTTGCCTTAGGGTTGATATCTCAGATTTCTTTGTGGAAGAAGCAATCCCCATTCTTCAATCTCCAATCTCTCTCTCAATTTCTTCTTTTCTCTTCCTCTCTCTTTATCTTCTTTTCTCTCTATGTTTAAGACAAAAAATGAGGAAATGAAATAAGGGGCAAGACTTAAAATCGTGGCTTAAGTCTAAAGTCTCCAACTTAAGTGGTTAATACCACATTAAAATGACTCCCAATGCATGTTTAAGTTAAAACCAGGTAAATATGCCCAAAACCCAAAAATACAATATGGCACTTATTTTGACTGTCTCGGACATTCTGGAACTAACTACACCCTCTAAACTTGCATCCGACAATTTTATAAATTATTTCCAGTTCAATTTTATTTAAACCATAATGTCATTCAAAATATATGACACTATAAAACATGCAACCTGATGATATTTACTTTCACATACAGTAAATATACATCAATCTAGTAAATATTAACTTCTAACTCATTAAATTAATATTTACTCCAGTTACAACATTTTATATAATTACCTTATGCGGTAAATTAATATAAAATTAGCCTCCTAAAAAGAGGGTTGTTACAGGTTCAATATTAACACAAATATTTATTTTCTCAAAATACATCCATTTGTGACATACAATTTTCGCCCTCCTAAACCCAACTTTAAATCTCTCAAAAGTGACTAGAAGGTATCCCTTGTATTTATTTGACTCTAAATAAATAAACCTTAAAAAGGAAAAGAATTAATTTACTCCATAAGAAAAAGGAGCGAACTGCCAGAAATCCTTGACCGTCGATCGATCGATTAGGACGTCTTCTCATTCGCCACTGTTTTCCACCATTGACGAAAATTCAAGGTTTTTAAACCTTAAATCAAACCTCTATTCAAAACACCCCACCACATAAATATGTTTAACCTACATCCTACACATCATATGGATCTTAAGGTAAACAATTTGTCCACTTACTTTCATAATTTTCCAAAATGGGTTTTCCATTAAAATTCATCAACTTTGTTCCACAAACCAAACTCCAAATCCAAATTTCCACCAGTTTATATTCCAGATTCTCATTCAAATTAGATATCTATACTCAGAGATATACAACACAACTAATTTCTTACTTTGAATCTCATTCAATAGTTCCATGAACAAAACCTCATTTTGTACCCATTTATCCCCAAAACGGATTTTGATTTACACATCACTATGATATGAATTGATTATCATCAGTTTAGAAATCACAACAGTTAACCACTTGCCTGGAATTGTTCTTAGGGTCTGATTCCGTTGGTGTAGAGATTGGTTGATGAAGAATACCCCAAATTAATCCCTTAATTTGGCTCCAAAAGACTCCCAATTGCTCTTGATTTGCTTTCCCCCAATTTCTCTCTCAAGCCCTAGGCTTAGAGTTGTGTTGACACACGTTCCCTAATCTCTCAATTTGGTTAAAAACCCTTAATCCCATTTTTGGCCGTCTGGACCTAATTAAAATGCCCCAACACACCCCGTGTGGGCCCGACTATACCCAAAAATATCGCAAGAACCAATTACTAACCCAGGTACTCTTTACTGATTATCTCGACCCATCCGGACGCAACTGCGCACTCGAAATTTCCATCCGAAATACTTTTTGACATCTCCAAATTTCGACCTCACAATGCGACACACGAGATTTTGAATCATTAAACTTAAAAGTCGCCAATTAAAAATAATTCTTCCCACTCAAATAAATTCTCCAAATCATAAATTTAAGTTTCTCCAATTTAAATATTTTTATAACTCCCAAAAATAATTAAATATTAAATCCTCAAAATTACGGGGTGTTACATACTCCCCCCCTTACAAAGGAATTTCGTTCTCGAAATTAAAATGAGCGTAATGTTCTAAGCTTCACATATTATTCTCTAGTCATGTGCCTCTAAGTCCACTATATCTATCCCATCTGCTTCTAACCATACGTTACACAAGTATGCATTTAAAATTTTCTAGGGCGCCCATACACCCTATACCCGTGCTTAACTGCACAAAATTTGCCTTAGTTAACCCGGGTGCCCATAGACCCTATCCCCGCGCTTTACCGCACGAAAGTTACCCGACTATACTAGTTGTAACCTCTAAAATAACTTCGAACCCGTAGTCATATCACATATATATACTGCCCGGGGTACCCAACCCATGTACTAACGACCAAACATCTCCCCACTTTCCAATGTTGCGGTAGGTTTCATGTGTGGGATGTCTCGCAAAGCGAAATCCAAACAGGGAACCCCCCCGATACACTACTACATACATTTCCGGTCGTTGAGATCCGTTAGACCCTCAGTCCATAGCACGTACCCCTAAATACTTATCTCTTAACACAAAAGTATATACGCTTCGCCTCATGCTACCCAAGATAGCGTATAATACCGCGCCCTTACTATCACTAGTCCTTGCGCACAATAAACCCCGAGCTATCCCTCTTTACTCGAACATAATTCTAACCACCATGGTTCACTTTAATAAACACCCCTACTTACCGGGATAAAATGTGAGAACACTAAACCTCACTTTGTGTCTATCGTACCACACAATATAACATATATACACACACATATACATAGGTTAAACTCCCTCTCAGGTGATACCTAGTACCAATCATCTCCTGGTGTCGCGAACACCAAAACTTACCCTCACTATCCACAATAGTAAAATTCCATCGCTATCCAGCCGATATTTTGAAAATATTATTAACCCTACTCCCATAATTCTCGAAAGTAGCAACTCCTCGCATAATTCAAACCTTCACTCAGTGTACACCTCCACTCTCCCGTGAAGAACACCAAAGAAACTCCGTTAACCCATGAAAAGTTTATCCACATACTATGGCTGCTACAACCAACGCACCCACTAAGTTTGACTCACCTGCGAACTCTAGTGAAAAATAAGTCTTATATTATGACATCCTCTTTGTCACTCAAAAATATACTCCACACCCATAGGGTAAAAATAATTACCTCCATACTCCAGCTACAACGATGGATCCTCGGGTTTCGGAGCATCTTCTCCCTGCCCGAATGCGCCCATGACTTCCTTTAGTGGCTGTACATCCAGGACCTCGTCTTGTAGTTGACCCCTGCCTCGCTTAAGACAAACTCTCTTCATGTGTCTCTCTTTTCCCACCAATGAAACACCTTCTAATACATTCACCCTGCCACCGGTCCCTTCCATACCGACCTTGTTAGAATTCCTGGCCATCTTGCCGATAGCCTCTAGTTCTAAATCGTTTGGCATGATTTCCCTGCCGGAAATTCTGCCCCTGATCTCCCCCAGCCTGCTGCTGGGATACCCCACTGGTATTGTTCCCTCCTGCCTTATCCGACTGGCTAGTTCCCACTCCCCTCCCGCTTCCTTTCACGTGGAAGCGATATTCTTGACAGTGCCGGAGTGTTGCGTTAACGACATCAGTATAATCTACTAATGCGGAATTATCAATTAAATGTTGTCTGATTCTCCAGACTAATCCATCCATAAACCTTGCTTTCTTTCTCTTTTCCTCGCTTACCTCATCCAGTACAAAATTTTCCAACTAGTAAATTCTTCCTCGTAATCGACCACGGAACGGTCCCCCTGAGTCACCTCTTAAATGTTCTCCTCATTTTGGCCTCAGCCGCTGGAGGAAAATACATGCGGTCGAACCGCACCCAAAACTCTGCAATAGCTAGCGTATCCCTTTCCTCAATTGTGGTGATCGACTCCCACCACAGTAGCGCTGCTCCCACTAAACGAAAAGTGGCTAGCGTTTGCTTCCGCACCTCATCGCAATCTCCCATGCGTAGGTGACGCTGGATATCTCTCTTCCTTGACATGCTAGCACTACATCTGAACCCCCTCGCAACTCTGATGGGTGCCCACTCTTGAAAAACCTCTCGTAATGGTTGTTAGCCCTGACGACCCTGCATGAGCCTGAACATTTCGTGTCATTACCACTTGTGACTGATCCAGTGGAAACTACCCTGCCATTGTGACTACCGTCGCTTCAACTGCCTGCGCCACCAATTTAGTTACCTGTGTTGCCGAAATCATCCCTGGCATTTGCTGCGGTAATTCTTGCTCCTGACGAGCCTTTCTAGTCTCATCTCCCCCTGCTGCCCTAACTGCTCTCTCTCCCCTGGGCGGCATCTGGAATGAGAATCGAATCGTATGAGGTCACCCTAAAAAATAAATGGCAGAAGAACATAAATGCGCATACGTATAAGAATACAACAATCCTATGATAGGGCTCTATATCAAAGATTGCTAAGCCGAAACGTGAAAAGTCGCACAGATCCTAAGGACACTAGAACCTGATGCTCTGATACCATCTGTGACACCCCGCCTAATAAAATAGCGGGTGATCAGTCATATACCAAATTAAAACAGGAATCCCAGTTGGTTCATCCTCAGTATCATTGTCGAAAACTTTTTAAAACATACTAACCACTTAGTATTCCAAAAGCTGGTGCCAAATTTTAACTTTTTAATTAACAAAACAGTACATGTGGAAATAAAAATAAACCATTCACACAACTGAATTAAACTCAAATGAATAATTAATTACACAACTTGCCGAATAAATCATCGGCCACCAAAGTGAAATAGTACAATACAAATATTCAACACCGAAATAGAACAAATCTGAAAACTGAACCGAAAGTCTGAGCGACATGCCCTAAATAAAACTGGAACTGATGAATGATTCCTATTTTAGGAATGAATGAGCGACACGTCTAATCCAAATTCCTTCTAGCATCCACATATCCAGCAACTCCATGTCCTTGGAATAGAATATCAATCCTGGTGTCCCTGTGGCCGGACACCTAAAAGGTTTTGAAAATAGTTTTATAGCAACGGTTAGAACCCAAAACATTTTGAAAATATTTACCAAGTGAATTAACTGCAGTAATTTAAAATGCATGAATGCGCTTCGTATTTAAGTTAGAGTCGCACTCCCTTGTGGACATTCTCACCCCTCCACTAATGTGCACACCTAATGGTTACCTTAACCTCACCTAGTTGCACTATCCCATCCAACTAGTCCCGGTATAACCTCCCCTTGCCATACTACTCTAACCCGAGTATAATGATTCTTGAATTATAAGTTATATCACAATTAACTTAATTAATTCCTCTTAAATGGTAGCATATAACCGTGTCACGAGTTATATAAAGTAAATACATCACACACTGTATTATTACCCGCATATAATATTTACTACCATTATATAAGTACCTTTACCACAACATCCACACATATAATATACGTATATCCATCCCTTCGAGTATACCCTCGCCGGATGATTCCCTCTAAAGTGCTATCCCATTAGGTGTGTTCACATAACCTAGTTACCCAAGTTGGATTCGCTCACCACCCTGGCCTAAAACATAAACGAAGTGGAGGCGGTCATATTCCTTCCCTGAAAGTGAGATAATCCCCTCACCCATATACCGAACACTATGACCTGGGGATATACTGACCCTACTCCTCAAGCTAGTGGATTCACCCACATCGCGCAACCTCCCTTGATAGCACTAGAGTATATAAATTAAATAAATATCTAATCACTGATATTTAATATCACACACAATGAATACACACACACACACACACACACACACACACACACACAGATATATATATATATATATATATATATATATATATATATATATATATATATATATATATATATATATATATATATAATAGGTGTGTTAATTATTTTAATTAGAGTCGGACGATAGACTCGGGAAGGTATATATATATATATATATATATATATATATATATATATATATATTATAAACCCCGTCTTTATCGTGCACTCAAAATCCCGTACACTGCCTGTAATTTCCTGAGTCTGTGGGCCGACTCAACATAATTAATTTTCTCACCTAATAAATTTATCATCTTCCCGAGTGTATGGTCCGTCTCTAATATAATTAATTCACACCTCAATTAATACAATACTTTCCCCGAGTCTATGGTCCGACTCTAATTAAATTAATTAACACACCCATTAATTTAATACCTTCTCGAGTCTATCGTCCGACTCTAATTAAAATAATTAACACACCTATTAATTTAATACCCACCCGACTCTACAATCCGACTCTAATTAAATTAATTGACACACCTATTAATTTAATACCTTCCCGAGTCTATCGTTCGACTCTAATTAAATTAATTGACACACCTATTAATTTAATACCTTCCCGAGTCTGTCGTCCGACTCTAATTAAATTAATTATTATACCCATTAATTTAATACCTACCCGAGTCTACAATCCGACTCTAATTAAATTAATTTACACATTAATTAGTCAACACAAATCCGAGTCTGTGGTCCGACTCTAATTTAAATAAATTAACACATCCATTAATTTAATAACTTGGTGTCACCTAACCATTATTCCCGGACTCACTCACTTGGCCTATTCCTTAATACTTCCCGAGTCTTTGTTCCGACTCCAAATTAATTACTCTCTCTCAATAATTAATTTAATACTTTGGTTCCACTTAACCAATATACCCGGACTCACTCACTTGGTCCATTTTTACACCTCATAATTTCATTCCCGAATATTCTCCCATAATGTGTCACACATTCATCTCTATAAATTCCCCAATTATATTTACCTATAATTATCAACATACCCGGACTCACCCACTTGGTCCATAATTAAATATTTCACCTCAATTCTTTTAATAATGTAGTGTCACCCAACTACAATACCCAAATTTTATTCCTCGGTTCGATATTAACACAAATATTTATTTTCTCAAAATACATGTAGTTGGGACATACAATTTTCACCCTCCTAAACCCAACTTTAAATCTCTCAAAAGTGACTAGAAGGTATCCCTTCTATTTATTTGACTCTAAATAAATAAACCTCAAAAAGGAAAAGAATTAATTTACTCCATAAGAAAAAGGAGCGAACTGCCAAAAATCCTTGACCGTCGATTGATCGACCAATTTCCCTCGATCGATCGATCGATCAG
The DNA here is from genome assembly GCA_949130495.1 of Sambucus nigra. NCBI lineage: Eukaryota > Viridiplantae > Streptophyta > Magnoliopsida > Dipsacales > Adoxaceae > Sambucus > Sambucus nigra. Next base: position 255,548,525 of record OX422220.1, read on the forward strand.
GTCATCTTCTCCTTCGCCACTGTTTTCCACCATTGACGAAAATCCAAGGTTTTTAAACCTTAAATCGAACCTCTATTCAAAACACCCCACCACATAAATATGTTTAACCTATATCCTACACATCATATGGATCTTAAGGTAAACAATTTCTCCACTTACTTTCATAATTTTCCAAAATGGGTTTTCCATTAAAATTCATCAACTTTGTTCCACAAACCAAATTCCAAGTCCAAATTTCCACCAGTTTATATTCCGGATTCTCATTCAAATCAGATATCTATACTCAGAGATATACAACACAACTAATTCCTTACTTTGAATCTCATTCAATAGTTCCATGAACAAAACCCCATTTTTGTACCCATTTATCCACAAAACGGATTTTGATTTACACATCACTATGATATGAATTGATTATCATCAATTTAGAAATCACAACAGTTAACCACTTACCTGGAATTGTTCGTAGGGTCTGATTCCGTTGGTGTAGATATTGGTTGATGAAGAATACCCCAAATTAATCCCTTAATTTGGCTCCAAAAGACTCCCAATTGCTCTTGATTTTCTTTCCCCCAATTTCCCTCTCAAGCCCTAGGCTTAGAGTTGTGTTGACTGCCGTTCCCTAATCTCTCAATTTGGTTAAAAACCCTTAATCCCGTTTTTGGCCATCTGGGCCTAAGTAAAATGCCCAACACACCCCGTGTGGGCCCGACTATACCCAAAAATACCCCGAGACCCAATTACTACCCCGGGTACTCTTTTTTGACTATCTCGACCCATCCGGACACAACTGCGCACTCGGAATTGCCATCCGAAATACTTTTCGACATCTCCAAATTTCGACCTCACAATGCGACACACGAGATTTTGAATAATTAAACTTAAAAGTTACCAATTATAAATAATTCTTCCTACTCAAATAAATTCTCCAAATCATAAATTTAAGTTTCTCTAATTTAAATATTTTTATAACTCCCAAAAATAATTAAAAATTAAATCCTCAAAATTACGGGGTGTTACAGGTGTCTTCAGAGCCCCTCTGCATGCGATCTTGGAACAAGCCGAGGTCTTAGAAAGACAGACACCTTTATGGGAAGTTACGAGTGTTGAAGGTAAATGTCAGATTCTGCGGACCTAAAGAATGGTAATGACGTAATTCAGAGGGCCAAGGCCAATTGTACGGACCTAAAGAATGAAAGACCTAATTCAGATGGTCGATACCAATTCTTCGGACCTAAAGATTGAGTGAAACTTGATTCAGTGGGTAGAAGCCAATTTTTCAAACCCAAAGAGTGAGAGTGACTTAATTCGGAGGGTCGAGGATAATTCCGTTGATCTAAAGAGTGAAAATGACCTAATTTGAAGGGTCGAGGAAAGTGAAAGCGACCTAATTCAGAGGGCCAAGTATAATTTTGTGGACCTAAAGAGTGAATTCAACCTAATTCAGAGGGTCGAGCCCAATTCTGTGGACCTAAAGAGTCAAAGTGTCCTAGTTCAGAGGGTCTAGGTCAATTCTGCGGACCTAAAGAGTGAAAGTGACCTAATTGAGAGGGTCGAGGCCAATTCTATGAATCTAAAGAGTGAAGGAGGCCTAATTCAGAGGGTCAAGGCCAATTCTATGAATCCAAAGGGTGAAAGAGAGCTTGATAAATGCGACTAACATTCAATGGTCATGATAAGCAATGCGCTTTTTATTCCATTTCTATAGATAAGTATGAACTCCCATGTTGGTAAATTTTGATTATATATTTCTCTATATTTTTATAAAAATATTTGAAGGATATGTGTATTTTTTGAAAAATGGATGAATTTTTCGAAAAAGAGTGTTTTTGATGAATTTAGAGGTTTATGACTTTTTGGAAATTTATTATAAATTTTTTAAGAAAATATTGGAATTTTGTGGAAAAAATAGGGGAGTCTTTTGATAAGTATAGGTAGGGGTGTTCCCATCAGCACAGGGCACGGACTCTTGAGCTCCTCGAAGAAGGTGAAAGGTCATTGTTAATGGGCATGACTAGGTGACTGTCGATCGGCATACCCCCATAGTCCCTTATAAAAAGGGGTTAGTTCCTCATTTCTTACACCTTCAAAAAGTGAGCTTCCTTTTCTCTGCCTCTCTAGCAATTAGTCTTAGACATTTTTTTTTCTTCAAAGGAAAAACTCATTGAGGGCATGGCGAATAACCCTTTAATGGCCATCAATGATTGGGCCGGACTAGAGTGGCGTGATGCTAAAGCACTGGTACTTGGTAGTGAGAAGACATATGACAATGTTGAGACCATTCTTAAAGAGAGGGTCTTGCTGCAGGAGCCCGGGAATCATTAATATTCAAGGGTGAAGAATCTGAATGGTTATATGAGCATTTTCACTTTAATTTAGAGTATATTTTTTCCTTTTTTATATTTTTTATTCTTTTTTGGTGATTTTTGAAGAATTTTCGCTTGTGTGCAGGTGGAAATTTCTTCATCGAGTATCCATTCTAGGGGTTCGATTAGGATTAAGAAGGTTTGGGAAAAGCTTCCTGAGGCAGTGTAGTTAATGGTAGAGGCTGCTGGGTTTGGTCCTCTAATGGGGGCCTTGGATGAGATGCCACATTCTTTAGCGGTGTTGTGAGCTTTGGGTGAAAGGCGGTGAGAGACTACCCAAACGTTCCACTTGGGCATGGGGAGATGATGGTCACCTTGATGAATGTGCATTAATTGATAGGGTTGGAGTGTGAGGGTCAGTATATCATAATAGACCGGACGCAAAACATTTTGAGGTTACGATTTAGGTTGCCTTAGGGGATATTAGGCAGATTGTTTCTAGGGAGTCGATCAGGATATCGATATTAAACAACATCTTGGTGGACATATATATTGATATGACCAATGAGAGGCAGGTGAGTCAGGCGACCCATTTATTTATTTTTCTTTTACTGGGGGGATTTGTTGAGGCGACAAGAGGTGACATCATCAATTTATGATTTATTCCATTTCTACGGGTTATTTTCAAGATTCATTTTATAACTTGGGGATCTTTACTCTTTCATCCCTCTATGCTTCTCTGTATGCCTTCAGTCGGTTTCTCCGACAGACTTTTACAAGGCTCACGTACTTTCTATACGTAACCTTTATATACATCTCTTTATTTTCTTACTTTTCTTCTTATTATTTGACATCTTATGTTGCCTTCTACAAATGTGGTTTTATGAGTTGATTGCGCACAATGTGATATTTGTGTCTTTGTAGGTGAATGAGGCGGGCGAGTTCTTGAGGATGTACTAGTGGAGGAGGTCAAATAGGAAGTCGAAGGAGCTCCTAGCTTTGAAAGATGTTAGGGTGGTGTTGAATGCCTTGATGAGTGATTAGGTTAGGCTTTGGTCTTGTCATTTATTTTTTGATTTTATATACTATATTATTTTTTGCATTCTTTTTAGATTTTGATGACTTTTATTTTATGTTATATCCTTGGTGTCTATACTCTGGTCTCCAGGGATTATGGGTATTCATGACTAGATACGGAGGTGGATGGCACACGAGTTTAAGTACGCTAGTACTTAGGAGAGAGGGTGGTGAGGAAGGTGATGGATGGTGAGGCGGAGGTTCCACTATCAGCGCCCCCTGAGTATATGAGGATGGTGAAGGAGATGTTAAAGGAGGCAAAGGCAATAACGATAGTGAGCGAGCCCTATATGCTCTATACGGGTGTGATGGCGAAATAGATTATTTAGATTTCGTAATTAGTTGGTTGATGCCTCCATCCATTTATGATATGGAGGGTCTGCCCCCACCACCATCAGTATTTGGGAGGGGAAACAACGTGACTGTATCTTTGGTGTATAGCTCGGGGGTGGTGTAATGACGATGATGAAGGATATTTCCGTCCAACACCTTTCTATTACTTCTTACCACATTCAACTAAATGGTGGATGTGTCATGTCGGCGACTCATCATCCTCAAGCGATTATAGATGGTTTCACAACCCTCTTCGAGGAGGTTCTTCAGAGGGAGGTAATATCTTACCTTTCACTTTTATTCTAATCTCTTTTTCTATTATTGAATTGATTGTTTTTGCTTTATGCTTTTTTCGCAAATTATCCGCATATCAGCATATTGGCTTTAGTATATTTGATATTGTATGGCTTTGGTGTCTGATCACGTGAGGAAGATGTCCAGGTCTTGTATGGCGCCTTTGGCAACTTTTGAGGAGAGATCTTGTTTTGGGAGCAGAGGGCTTATGATTCGTATCAAATATTGCATTTAATTACCTTCGAACTTATGCATTTTATACCCCTCGGATACTTTAATGTCTGTAATTATGCTCGTTAATCAGACAACCTCTGCTTTACATGCTAATACTTTATTTGAGGTATTATTGAGCATTTATAGGTGTTAGGGTTCTTAGTATGAAGTTTGGGCGCGTTCCAATAAAGTTTCGCCGGGCATTTTCGTAATTTCACACTTCGGGATTTTTGCCCATACACGAAAGTTGTAGCCCTCGGGCCAAGCTTCTCGTGTCCGCAAATGGTGCTCAAATCAGAGTTCGAACGAAGGAAACACGGAGCTTTAATCGTAAAAGAATTATAAGAAAAAAATAACAATTTAATTAATTACCCTCATGCCCCTTTCTCTTTTATAAAAAATCCATTAATTCCCTCCATGTCTCCAACACGTTTTTTCAGCAAATGAAGATGGAGATTTTTCCCTTTGGCTCGGGTTTTGGTTTCGTCCGAAATTCGATCCATTTGTTCAAAATTGGAGCTTGATTTGGGAGCACACACACAAATGGGTCTCTTTGTCCATTTTTGGGAGCTTGGGTTTTGGCCATTAATGGTGGAGGTGGGTCTTGGCTCACCATTAATGGATTTCGAGTTTTTTCGGCCTTTTTTGGTTGGAAGAACATTTGGTTTTGGTGGAACTCGCAGCTGCGTTTTTTGGGTCTCCACACATGGAGCTTTGTCTGAGCTTTTGGGTGCCATGGCTGGAATGTGGGTCATTGGCATGGATTTTTGTTGGTTATTTCCATAGCAGGTTCATGATTGCTTGCGCTGTGAGTGGAAGTTTCCAGCACCAGCGGTCGACCGCGCCCCAAATGCCGGTCGATCGAGTTTTTAATATTTTCCCTGCGTCCATGACAGTGTGCCCCCTTTCTTTATCGCGGTTGACCGCGATTTGGCCGCTGATCGATCGGGGCTCTATTTTGTGCGACTTTGTTATTGCTCTTTTTTTTTTCTTTTTCTTTTTCTTTCTTTAGTCATTTCAAACTTATCTCCCTTTTTCTTTTCTTTGTTAATTCCAACTTAGTATAAATAGGAGGCTTGGTTAATTTTTATAAATATCGTGTAATAGATTAGATTTTTAGTTCTCTTCACTCTTAGAATTAAGGGTTTGGTATATTTGGGGATTTTTTGTTGGAGATAACCCCTCTCCTCATTTTCCACCTTTAATGTAAGTGCTACTATTCATTGTATCCTTTAAGTTGTATTTGCTTTATTTTTCATTCTTAATTAATTTTCATGCCTAGATTATTTTAGTTGCTAAATTAATTAGTGGTGTGCTTTAATTAATTAGTTAATTTATTTATGTCATTTAATATGTGTAGGGGCTAATTTAAATTGGGGTGCGATTATTGGAACTCACGTAGGGTTAATTTGTTGCTTCGCCTTGGTGATGGTGGTTTACGTATTTATTTCGAGTGCGTTGTCCTAGTTTTTACGCCTAGGAAATTTAATGGTGTATATCATGTATGCGCCATTTTTACAACATTGCGTGCTTAATTTTTGGGGTATTTGTTGACGCCAAAATCTTATTAGTTAGAAAAATATCTTTTACACTTTTATTTTAGAATTATTAAACCAATGAAATTCTAGCATCTTGTCTTTGTGGATTCGATACCTGGACTGGCCGCTATACTCCCTTAAAAGAGTGTAGTCATAGTTTAGGTTTTTGTATAGAGTTGGTAAGGCAAATATAACAAACGTCCGACGCGTAGGTGACTCTCGCATCGCGGCAAGACCCAGTCTATCAAATGGCGTCGTTGCTGGGGACTTGATGTTTTAGAATTTATTTGATTTAGTATTTCGTAGTATTTTTTTCTATTTCTATTTTTTTCCTACCATTATTAGGACTTCTACATTTGAGCGCTAAGAAACGCTTGAATTTTTTGGCCGCGCATATCTTTGTGGAATTCGCCACTTCGAGCCATCTTTGGGGTAAGCATGTCTTATTCCAATCATTTCGATAATAATTATGATAATTCTCAAAATCCCCATAAACCAATGACTTTTATTTAATACTTAGAGTCCCAAAAAATTGCAAATTCAAAAATGACTTTGGGCAAGTATTATAATAGTCAAGCTTTGGAGTGAGTGTATTTTGAGGAGGATGGTAACGATTTTGGACCTCTAATTCCTTATAATAAGGATTTTGAAACAAATCTTATAATAATGAGTTTGAGTATAGTTTCGATAATAATTTTCAAACTTCTCATTTCCAAGAATCCGTACCTCGGCCTATGACTTTTTTGAGAGGGTTTGCTCATGCTTGAGAATGAGAGGTATGAAGACCGTTATCGATAAGAAAATCGTCTGTGGGAACATGAATTGGATTTATTTTTTGAATTCGACGACGATTTTTCTTCCGAAACTTTTGAAGTCGAGGAATGTTTTGAACCAAATGAGGATTTTTTGCCTACTTTGGAACTAACCATTCTCTTGACTTGGCCCATGGTTTAATAGAAAATGAAAATGAGGATGAAATGGATGTAGTATCCATTTAAAATGAAATGATTTCATCTTTGGATCCCAAAGAAGAAAGTTTCATTGAAAACGATCCCATCTCTTTCGAAATTCCAACTTTGAGTGATGATAACTCATCACTTGAGTTTGAAATTCTTTTCTCCCCCTTTCATTCTCCGTTATCACATTGTCACAAGTACCCGATGAATCGGTTCTGAACTTTAAAACGTTCAACCCTTTCACCGACGAGGAGTACTTGTTCGAGTTGCTTTCCACGAAGGCATCTTTGCCTCCTTGTGAGCCCCCTCCCATTCCAATTTCAAAATACTTGGGAGATGATTTAATTTTTCTTAGCCCCCATGTGTATTTGTCACCCGTTTTATCCAAATCCCCCATCCTCCCGCCAAAAATTTCAATTGGGGATGGTTCATTTCTTACGCCTTACACATGACTTCCATTGTTCAAACGAAATTCCTATTTTTTGGGAGGCATGCATGAGAGGGAGGGTCCGCCGTGGATCTTTCAAAGCCAAATCGTATTTTGGGTGGACCCTAAAAAATTTAAACTTCTAGTGTATAGTTAATTAGAAGTTAAAATTGTAGGTTGTAAATAGTTAATTTTTATATTTCTTATTTTTTTTCTTTATTCTTACTTAAAGTCTAGTGTAATTAGTCAAAGTTTTTGTTTATTCCTTTCTTTTATGCTTTGGTACTAACATGTTTTGTAGAATCATTGGACTTATACTTTCACGAGATCTCTCATTTTTGGGTAATATCGTTATTTTCCTCTTTTTAACTTGGTTCTTAATTCACATTGAGGACAATGTCAGGTTTTAAGTTAGGGGGTGTGGGATATTTTATCCATTCATTATTAGTTCATTCGATTTGATTACATGTTATTCCTAAGTATGATTTTCTTAGAAAAATTTTAACATTTCAAAAAGATTTTCTTTCTTTTTTATCCTTGTTGGGTATTTTGCCTTTGTTTCCGATGATAAATTATAATAATTACCCGATCCAATAGACAACTCAATGATGCATGTTCTCCATTTTAGAAGTTATTAGAATTTAGTCCTCAATCACTGATATTATGAATAACTTCATGAATTAAAATTTAATCCCATGAGCACATGCACTTTCCTTGCTTTATTGATTTGGTTTAAGATTTTTGTAACTTAGTAATCTTTTGTTGCGTTGTATATACTTACACCGAGTAAGCTGTGGGCCTTTCGTCGTTTGTGAGTGTATACACTATTCTTTTCTCTTTGAAAACGTAATAGTCCTTGATAATATCTCTATTCTTTCATTGATCGTTCATTAATTGATTTTATATCTTGAAATGTATTACTTGAGCATGATTTTCAGAGTTTGTTTTGACTCGAGAATTGCGAAAACTTTAGGAAATGATCATAGGTCATCTTTGTTATATCACCCATATTGACCTTGACCTCACCTTAAATGTTTTCCCTCGTTAACCCCTTTGAGCCTAAATATTATCCTTTCATTTTATAACCCAAAATTCCCATAACCAACTTCAAATTGGAATTAAAACCATACATATACCTTCCATACCTTTGTTTGGAATATTACCTCGAATTGAATGATGTTATTGTGTTGCAGTTGCAATTTAGGCATGTGAGTGTGTGAAAAGTAAAGTAAAGAAAGTGCAGAAAAAAAAGAAAATAAAAGAAAACAAAAGAGAAAAATGAGAAAAAGAAGAAAAGAAAAGAAAGAGAAAGTTTGTATATGTTGTGTATACAGTTCAATAAGCTTTGTTTACTCTCCCCATTTGTATATCTAATGCCTTTTATGGATTGTATTTTCTAATTTTTGATATTGCCAGCATTCTTCCCATTATTCCAAGTTTTCATTCCGAACACCTTGAATTCGTATATAATCCTTTCATTTCGTACCCTAGCCTAGCCTACATTACAACCAACCCTATTAAAGTCCTATGCGATCTTAAGTAGATGTAATTTTAAAGTAAAAATAGTTTTGGTAATATGTGAAAATGCATTTTGCCTCCTTTAATGTGCGGTATCTTTCATTGAGATTACAATTTTTCATTTCCTATATAACGTTCTTTATTTGTGACATGTATGTGGCCTAGTTTCCATTTACATTTACTCTTTATGCCCACATGTCCCGTGTGTTATCTACCTGTTTCGAGTGAATTCACTTAATGAGTGTAGTGCCCTTGAGGATTGAATATATGCTTTCATTATTTAGTATCCGATTTATTTAAGTTTTTGCCAAATCATATTTTGCGTGTGCTCACTCCCCTTCCACATTTTAAGGATTCAATTCTATGAGGTGCATTATAGAATGTTTAATGAAATAGACTTTCATTTGAATTCGTTCATTGTGCTAATAATGGATATGAAATCCTTTTCGATAATGTTGGTGTGACAACCCACTCAAAATAATAACCGGTGGCCAGCCCTAAACTACATTAAATCAGGTATCTCAGATGGCACAGTCTCAACATCAACTGACAATATACAATAATATAAGGCTATAACTTTTACTTAACACCAATTAAAATCAGTCATACAACCAATAACACAAAATACTACATCTAACGATGATGAGTGATACAACAACTCTACAATATGTAAAGAAATGAATGCAAGAGTACAACAAAATTTACAAAGTAAATTACACGAATATGCTGTCGGGTCACAGACAATACAATAATCTGAGAAGGGAAAATATAAAGTGTTAAACTACAACACTTCAGTAAAGACCCAAATATACAACTGAACCTAATCTAGATATACAAAAGATAGGAATCGAGTAAGGCAAAGTGTCGCAATAGTCCGCTACTGCCACAGCTCCACGAATACACTGGATGGGAGAACATCAACGGCGTCCTTGCGGAGGAACACCTAAAGAATTACAATATATATACATAGTAGGAGAAAATGTAAATGGGTCAGAGCCCGAGTTGAAAACATTTTATAGCAAGTTCATTAAAATGCATAATAATTATAAATGCATTATTACATATTTAATGGAGTCGCACTCTCCATAATAGTCCAACTCACCTCTCAATTAAAGCGCGCAACTAAACGTATGCACGTGATCTCCAAATAAATGCCCCTATCTAATTTGGCAATTTAAATCTAATGTAAACCCAATTTAAAACCATTTAACTTATCTCCATCTACACTTGTCTAAATTCCATCTAAATAATATACTTTAACTTTTAATGTAAGGGTTCTCATTCATTGGTTCACTTTCTTAACATATAGGGTTTACATTCCCGTTTTCCAATCCAACATACAATAAACATAAACATCTTCTTTACTAGAATTTCTCATATTCTAATTATGCCAACAATATACAATTATATAAATGAGCTATTAGCATCTAAGTGCTAAGGACTAAACTTCGCCCAATTCTCAATACTGCACTACATTTCGTGTATGGGACGTCTCGCCGAGGCGAAATCCAAACAAGGAACCCCCCGTTACACTACTCCTAACAATATTGATTTTCGAGACTCATTATGCCCTCAATGCATGATGCATGTAACCCAAATTCTTATTACTCCATTTTAATTAATTTATTATTCCCAATTCTCAACAGTGCACCGCGGTTCGTGCGTGGGACGTCTCGCAAAAGTGAAATCCAAACAAGGAACCCCCGATACACTACTTCTGGCACTGTCGATCGTCGAGATGTATATACTGTATATATATGAGCATTAAGGACTAACTTTTCCTCACTCCCAACATTACACTACGTTTCATGCGCGGGACGTCTCGCCGAAGCGAAATCCAAATAAGGAACCCCCCCGTTACACTACTCCTTGGCTATGTTGGTCATTGAGGTCCATTATGCCCTCGATACCCAAGTAACCAATGACATCCATAATATAATAACCATCCAGACTAGCTATAACTCATGGACGCAGGCTCACAATGCTATCATCTTCCATTTGCCCATACCATGTAGCATACTGGGGCCACCTGATGGGGCTAAACGACACCCACCTCGTGATCAACTCATGCACACAACGTCCGGGAAGCGGTCATAGCTCCTAACCGGTAAGTGAGAACGACACATACCCACGACTTCTCACCCCTAAAATAATAAATGTATATCACATAATAATCATCATGGACGACTATGACCTGGGGAATATCCACACCCTGCTCATCGAGCTAGGATGCTCACCCTCATCGCACGCAACTTCCTAATGATAGCAAGGAGGGGGTATGCTTCACTATATATATATATATACCATCACATAAGGTATACATACATCATATAAAGATATACTATCATATAAGGTATACCTACCACATCATTTACATATTTATAGTACGCACTTAGGCATAGATGAAATAATATTATTGTTTAGTATATTTCCCTCTCGTTATACTAATCGTCAATTCTCACACATCTTCCCCACTTAGTATACACTATACGATTTCTCGCTTGAAGCTTACTTGTCGCTTCTATTTATGAATTGTCTCTTAATTCTATTTATGTTAAGGATATTCTTTATCCTAATGCACCTCAATTTGCATTTCTCATTGTGTGAGACATCTCCCAATTTAATCATCCTTAAAGATATTTCTATATCCGTATGCACATTTATTAGCATTCATATTCTCAATCCATAATATGGTTCAATTAATTGGATGAACCTTTAAAGTTATCCCCTTTGGGATTTGATTCTAATATTCAAATATCAGTAAGTTCATTCTCATTTTCATATAAATTTAATATTTATCTCCAAATAGAATTTTCATCAATAGTGGGCTTCCCCACTTAGAATATACCATAATCTCTAATCGGTATTCCTCAATTTAAGTCAATATGACTCCAATAATTTCTTATAAGTAAAACTCTATAAACGTCTCCAAAACATACTCAACGTAACTCCTATAGAGGTTCCCAATCGATAACCTTGAACAAAACAGAATGAAATTCTCCCTAGAAAAACATCCCTCAAAAAGCCCTGTTTCCGAATCGATTTGGGCCAATTCCGAATCGATTCGTCCCTGCGAATTGATTCGGCCTTCATGGCGATTCGATTTGGGTCCTAATACCTGGGACTCTGTCTCAGGCCGAATCTATTCGTCTGGGGTCCGAATCGATTCGGTCACTCAGACCTGGGCAACTGCATATTTCCGAATCGATTTGGCTCTGCAGAACTCACGAAAATGGCTACTTTTTAGTAAGCCAAAAATCCCAAAATTCATTTTAATCATTTTCTCTTCAACCCAATCACATTTATGTCATCAATATATATCCAAGAACACATATAAACTAATTAATAACCTCAAATCCATTTCTACTAAACAAATCTAAGATTATCCCCAAAAGTTAGGTTTTATCAAACTAAACCTAAAACCCAAAGATTTAATCCACAAATCATGCAATAAATGGTACACAACAATTATTTAGCAAGTTTAATCACTTGCCTCGGGTTCGTAGGGTCTGATCCGTCCTCGAGATCGCGTAAATGCTGGAAATATCCACTCTCTCTCTTTCTCTTCTTCTTTTCTCTTTCTTTCTTTCTTTCTATTTCTCTCTATGGAGAATAAATCTCCCGTAGGCTTTTTAAGCCTTATCTCCCAATTGTACACACTTTAAATGATAATACACACTTTAATTGACTCGGTAACTTTAATTCGAGTCAAATGAGCTTAAAATATTTCGGAACCTAAATAGACCCCAAGTACAGTCATTTTGACTTTCTTGACCCTTCCGGAAACAACTACACCCACAGAATAGCCATTCGAAACACTTTCTAACAACTCCAAATTTTGACCTCAAATGCCAATTTAATTTTTCTCCAATAAAATAATATTTATTTCTCCTAAAAGTAAATAAATTATCGTCTCTAAAACCTCGAGTTGTTACAAACTTCCCCACTTACAAAAATTTCATCCTCAAAATTTAGCTAAGCCTAATTCTCCAAAGCTCAACTAGTTCCTACTACACTCATCCTCACTAATATCTTATACTCAAACCTCTAACTTCCCACGACGAATTGTTTTAATTTGTTTTAAGTTTTACAACTTCCATTCATTAACCAGTAGTGCGCCCATACACCCTTTATTCGAGCTTTACTCGTACCAATCATAATGAGGTTTCATTTGCCTCCAAAGTTCCATAATCCCATAGATATATAATTTATACTAGCATATTAATAGTGTAAAAATTTTGAATGGTCCAAAGAAATAACTTTTCTCAATCCCCGACATTCGCCACTTTCATGCGGGGGACGTCTCACCAAAGCGAAATCCAAACAAGGAACCCTCCCAATACACTACTATGTAGCGACGTCGGGGATTGAGAGTTTGTTAAATCCGGACTAGAGTTTGAAAATATTTTAGTGAAAAATTATTTTGATATGGCCCAAAGGCCTATAAAATTTTTTATTTTGAAAACAATTTTAAATTTTTTTGATGTCTTACGATATTTAAATAAAGTGCCTTATGTCCATAGCACAAGGTCTTAACAATCATCATACATATAACAACATATAGCTCACAAAAATTAGCATAATTATGAACTAAACTTTCCTGCGTCCCAATAGTCCACAAATTCTGAACTCTTTTCAATAATAATATCTTATATCACATTAATGTATTGCCATTTATTAGGCTCTTCCATATCTGGAATACAACAATTATATAAGTCTAACATGACTATATAAAATAAGTAGTTTTATCATTACTACTTAACACACAATAACAATTCTTACATTCATAATAAGATTATAGCTCTCTTTGAGCACATCACAAAACTATCTATCTTCTCAAAAGATAATAACATAAGAGCCTAACTTGCTCCAAATTTCCCTTTCGGGCCATTCCATACATAATAGGGTTGTATTACTACCCTCTCACAAATATCTCCCATACGATATCCAAAACTTCATATATTAATAGTCCTATTCACGAAGGAAAATTAACTTACATTATCCATCTCTAGTCCGATTGCCCAGTCTCATCACTGGGCTCCCAAACAAAGTCCCCTGGTCTAAAATGACCTCGAATCTGTTGTAGGGGTTGCACTTCCAAAATTTCATCAAAACGTGGTCCTTTACCTTTTTTAGAACAATCTCTCTTTTTATGACCTATTTCTTTACAAAAGAAACACCTACCCGCTAATCCTTTCGGCCCACCTTGAGGAACAAAACGTCGTTGCGACTCTCTATAGTCCGACTTATTCCCACTCGCATTACTGGCACTCTCTTCGCCAAACTTACTTGATGAACTCGAATCTTCAAAGTTCTTACCCTCTTGCGAACGAAGACGATATTCATGACACTTCAACAGCGCCGCATTCACTACCTCGACGAAAGTCACTAACACTGGACTCTCTAACAAATGCTGCCGAATTCTCCAATCTAAACCTCAAATAAACTTCGATATACTCTTCTCTTACGTATTTACCTCATCGGGTACTAATTTCTCCCATCTAGAAAAATCTTCTTCATATTCTGCCACCATCCTATTACCTTGAAACACATCCATCAGTTTCCTCCTCATTTCCTTTGGAACTGGGGAAGGAAAGTACCTTCGGTCAAAGAGTTCCCAAAAATCTGATATAGATAAATTATCTCTCTATTCAAATGTGGTGACAGACTCCCACCATTGAAGAGCTTCACCCGATAACTTAAAGGTGGCTAAAAACTGTTTCTGCACCTCACTACACTCAACCATACGGAGGTGACCCTGCATACTACACTTCCATTGACTTGTAACCATTGCATCGACTCCCTTAGAAAACTCTGGAGGATGCCCCTTACTAAAATATTCCTTCACTCTTTCCCATAAAGATAGTCCTAAATGGGTTTGGGCTGCTTGAACGACAGGTTGCTGCGCCATCATAGAAATGGCAGCAGTTACTGCTTGTGCCACAATATTGGTAACTTCATCTCTAGTCATGTTCCTTTGAGTCATTTGGGGTTCCACATCCCCTTTATTTGCCCTGACTGAACGACCTCTCTTCGGTGGCATCAGAAACAAGAACAATTGTATCAGAACGCCTTTCAAATGTTTTCTTATCACAGAAGAAATATGGACGTATGAATCCAATCATCCTAATAATAAGGCTCTACATCAAGAACGCTTATGGAAGATCGTAGTAACGCACACAAATCCTAAAGACACTAGAACCTGATGCTCAGATACCATCTGTGACAACCCTCTCAAAATAATAACGGGTGGCCATCCCTATACTACATTAAATCAGGTATCTCAGATGGCACAGTCTCAACATCAACTGACAATAGACAGTAATATAAGGCTAACTACCCGAAACCATTAAAAGTGGATTGCCAAAAATTTAAAACTTTTACTTAACACCAATTAAAACTAGTCATACAACCAATAACACAAAATGCTATATCTAACTATGATGAGTGATACAACAACTCTACAATATGTAAAGAAATGAATGCAAGAGTACAACAAAATGTACAAAGTAAATTACCCGAATATGCTGTCTGGTCACAGACAATACAATAATCTGAGAAGGGAAAATATAAAGTGTTAAACTACAACACTTGAGTATAGACCCAAATATACAACTGAATCCTAATCTAGATATACAAAAGATAGGAATCGACTAAGGCAAAGTGCTGCAACAGTCCGCTACTGCCACAACTCCACGAATACACTGGATGGGAGAACATCAACGGCCTCCTTGCGGAGGAACACCTAAAGTAATACAATATATATTCATAGCAGGAGAAAATATAAACGGGCCAGAGCCCGAGTTGAAAATATTTTATAGCAAGTGCATTAAAATGCATAATAATTATAAATGCATTATTACATGATTTAATGGAGTCGCACTCTCCATAATAGTCCAACTCACCTCTCAACTAAAGCGCGTAACTAAATGTATGCACGTGATCTCCAAATAATTGCCCCTATCTAATTAGGCAATTTAAGTCTAATGTAAACCCAATTTAAACCATTTAACTTATCTCCGTCTACACTTGTCTAATTCCATCTAAATCATATACTTTAACTTTTAATGTTAGGGTTCTCATTCATTTGTTCACTTTCTTAACATATAGGGTTTACATACCCGTTTTCCAATCCAACATACAATAAACATAAATATCTTCTTTATTAGAATTTCTCATATTCTAGTTATGACAACAATCTACAATTATATAGATGAGTTATTAGCATCTAAGTGCTAAGGTCTAAATGTCTCCCAGTTCTCAATACTGCACTACGTTTCGTGCGTGTGCCGTCTCGCCGAGGCGAAATCTAAACAAGGAACCCCCCCATTATACTAATCCTGACAGTATTGATTTTCGAGATTCATTATTCCCTCAATTCATGATGCATGTAACCCAAATTCTTATTACTCCATTTTAATTAATTTATTATTATCAATTCTCAACAGTGCACTACGGTTCGTGCGTGGGACGTCTCGCAAAAGCGAAATCCAAACAAGGAACCCCCTCGATACATTACTTCTGGCACTGTCGATCATCGAGATGTATATACTATATATATATGAGCATTAAGGACTAACTTCTCCTCACTCCCAACATTACACTGCGTTTCATGCATGGGACGTCTCGCCGAAGCGAAATCCAAACAAGGAACCCCCCGTTACACTACTCCTTGGCAATGTTGGTCGTTGAGGTCTATTATGCCCTCGATACCCAAGTAACCAATCATATCCATAATATAATAACCATCTTGATGAGATATAACTCATGGGCGCATGCTCACAATGCTATCATCTTCCAGTTGCCCATACCACGTAGCGTACTGGGGCCACCTGGTGGGGCTAAACGACACCCACCTCGTGATCAACTCACGCTCACAACGTCCGGGAAGTGCTCATAGATCCTAATCGAAAAGTGAGAATGACACATACCCACGACTTCTCACCCCCAAAATAATAAATGTATATCACATAATAATCACCATGGACGACTATGACCTGGGGAATATCCACACCCTGCTCATCGAGCCAGGATGCTCACCCTAATCGCACGCAACTTCCCAATGATAGCAAGGAGGGGGTATGCTTCACTATATATATATATATATATATATATATATATATATACACACAATCACATAAGGTATACATACATCATCACATCATATAAAGATGTATACCTACCACATCATTTACATATTCATAGTACGCTCTTAGGCATAAATGAAACAATATTATTGTTTAGTATATTTCCCTCTTGTTATACTAATCGTCAATTCTCACACATCTTCCCCACTTAGTATACACTATACTATTTCTCGCTTGAAGCTTACATGTCGCTTCTATTTATGAATTGTCTCTCAATTCTATTTATGTTAAGGATATTCTTTATCCTAATGCACCTCAATTTGCATTTCTCATTGTGTGAGACATCTCCCAATTTAATCATCCTTAGGGATATTTTTATATCCGTATGCATATTTATTAGCATTCATATTCTCAATCCATAATATGGTTTAATTAATTGGATGAACCTTTAAAGTTATCCCCCTTGGGATTTGATTATAATATTCTAACATCACTAAGTTCATTTTCATTTTCATATGAATTTAATATTTATCTCCAAATAGAATTTTCATCAATAGTGGGCTTCCCCACTTAGAATATACCATAATCTCTAATCGATATTCCTCAATTTAAGTCAATATGACTCCAATAGTTTCTTATAAGGAAAACTCTCTAAACGTCTCCAGAAAATACTCCGCGTAACTCCTATAGAGGTTCCCAATCGATAATCTCGAACAAAACGGAATGAAATTCTCCCTAGAAAAACATCCCTCAAAAAGCCCTGTTTTCGAATCGATTCGGGCCAATTCCGAATCGATTCGGCCTTCAAGACGAATCGATTTGGGTCCTAGAACCTGGGACTCTGTCTCAGTCCGAATCGATTCGGCTCGGGTCCGAATCGATTCGGCTGGGGTCCGAATCGATTCGGTCACTCAGACCTGGGCAATTGCATATTTTCGAGTCGATTCGGTAAGGGGCCGAATCGATTCGGCTCTGCAAAACTCACGAAAATGGCTACTTTTTAGTAAGCCGAAAATCCCAAAATTCATTTTAATCATTTTCTTTTCATTTCTCTTCAACTCAATCACACATCAATATTCATCCAAGAACACATAAAAACTAATTTATAACCTCAAATCCATTTCTACTAAACAAATCTAAGATTATACCCAAAAGTTAGTTTTTATCAAACTAAACCTAAAATCCAAATATTTAATCCACAAATCATGCAATAAATGGTACACAACAATTATTTAGCAAGTTTAATCACTTGCCTCGGGTTCGTAGGGTCTGATCCGTCCTCGAGATCGCGTAAATGCCGGAAATCTCTACTTTCTCTCTCTTTCTCTTCTTCTTTTCTCTTTCTTTCTTTCTATTTCTCTTTCTCTCTATGGAGAATAAATCTCCCGTAGGCTTTTTAAGCCTTATCTCCCAATTGTACACACTTTAAATGACTCCGTAACTTTAATTCGAGTCAAACGAGCTTAAAATATTTCGGAACCTAAATAGACCCCAAGTACAGTCATTTTGACTTTCTCGACCCTTCCGGAAACAACTTCACTCTCAGAATAGCCATTCGAAACACTTTCTAACAACTCCAAATTTTGACCTCAAATGCCAATTTAATTTTTCTCTAATAAAATAATATTTATTTCTCCCAAAAATAAATAAATTATCGTCTCTAAAACCTCGGGTTGTTACAGTTGGCCTTATTGCCTATAGTGTTGGGCATTATTTTGAGGAAACCATATGATGTTTGTGGGTTTCATCCTTGAAAACCCTCACGAGATGACACTTGTCCACCAGGGTAACTTGGGGGTTTAACGGCTTATTGCATATGTTAAACGCAATCGTGTTCCCTACGAAAGTGGCATTAATATTTCGATGCATATATACATGTTGTGTTTTTTATAGTTCTTCTTGCTTTGGATTTCATTGCTAGGGACTAGCAATGTGTAAGTTAGGGGGAGTTATTCGTATCAAATATTACATTTAATTACCCTCGAATTTACGCATTTTTGCCCCCTCGGGTACTTTAATGCCTATAATTATGCTAATACTTTATTTGAGGTATTATAGAGCATTTCTATGTGTTAGGGTTCTTAGTATGAAGTTTGGGCGCGTTCCGGTAAAGTTCCGTCGCGATTCGTACGTTGAGGGGCATTTTTGTAATTTCAAACTTCGGGATTTTTGCCCAAAGTATTCACGAAAGTTGTATCCCTCAGGCCAAGCTTCGCGTGGCCACAAATGGTTGTTAAATCAGAGTCCAAACGAAGGAAACATAGAGCTTTAATCGTAAAAGAATTATAAGAAAAAAATAACAATTTAATTAATTACCCTCATGTCCCTTTCTCTTTTATAACAAATCCATTAATTCCCTCCATGTCCCCAACACGTTTTTTCAGCAAATGGATATGGCGATTTTTTCCTTTAGCTCGGGTTTTGGTTTCATCCGAAATTCGAGCCGTTTATCCGAAATTGGAGCTTGATTTGGTACCTCACACACAAATGGATCTCTTTGGCCATTTTTTGGATCTTGGGTTTTGGCCATTAATGGTGGAGGTGGGTCTTGGCTCACCATTAATGGATTTGGAGTTTTTTTGGCCATTTTTGGTTGGAAGAACATTTGGTTTTGATAGAACTCGCAGTTGTGTTTTTAGGGTCTCCACATATGGAGCTTTGTCTCTGCTTTTGGGTGCCATGGCTGCGATGTGGGTCATTGGCATGGTTTTTTTGTTGGGTATTGCCATAGCAGGTTCATGATTGCTTGGGCTTTGAGTGGAAGTTTCCAGCACCAGCGGTCGACCACGCCCCCAATGCCGGTCGACCGGGTTTTCAATAGTTGCCTTGCGTCCATGATAGTGTGCCCCCTTTCTTTGTCACGATCGATCGCGATTTGGCCGCCGATCATCCGGGGCTTTGTTTTGTGCGACTTTGTTGTTGCTCTTTTTTTTCTTTTTTTTTTATTTTCTTTTTCTTTTTCTTTAGTTAATTAGAACTTATCTCCCTTTTTCTTTTCTTATTTCTTTTCTTTTCTTTGTAATTCCAACTTAGTATAAATCACTGTTCTAAAAAACCCGCCTAGGCTCCGCCTAGGCACGCCTAGGCTTAAGGCTTGGGCGAAACGCCTCGCCTTAAGTTTTTTACGTCTTATTCTTAGTAAAACCCTTAAGGCGCACTTTTTTCTAAAAACAATAATACTTAAGTTAAACGATATCGCCTTTTAAATAATTTTTTAACTAATCGGACCGTTATCTCATCCAAAATAATCAAATAGTATTTTAATTTTCATATATTCAGACATATTTTTATGATATGTACAATTTTAGTATTTTAATAGCCTTGTTATGGTTTAAAATTATTAAAATATATTAAGAATTCCTAAATGCCTTTTCATGCCTTTTTACGCTTAAACTTGCGTAGGCTTGACCTCCACGCCTCGATCACGCCCCGCGTTTTTTAAAACCTCGGTATAAATAGGAGGCTTGGTTTATTTTTGTAAATATCATGTAATAGATTTGATTTTTTGTTCTCTTCTCTCTTAGAACCTAGGGTTTGGAATATTTGGGGATTTTTTGTTGGAGATAACCCCTCTCCTCATTTTCCACCATTAATGTAAGTGCTACTATTCATTGTCTCCTTTAAGTTGTATTTGCTTTATTTTCCATGCTTAATTAATTTTCATGCCTAGATAATTTTAGTTGCTAAATTAATTAGTGGTGTGCTTTAATTAATTAAGTTAATTTATTTATGTCATTTTATATGTGTAGGGGCAAATTTAAATTGGGGTGCGATTATTGGAACTCACGTATTGTTGATTTGTTGCTTCGCTTTGGTGATGGTGATTTACGTATTTATTTCGAGTGCGTTGTCCTAGTTTTTACGCCTAAGAAATTTAACGGTGTATATCATGTATGCACCATTTTTACGACCTTGCGTGCATAATTTTCGGGGTATTTGTTGACGCCAAAATCTTATTAGTCTTTTATGTGTATTTAGGGGTGTGATAACTCTTAATTTAATTAATTGATGAAATGAGATGCAATCCTAATAATTCGCAGTCCCATGTAACCATTTATACACGTTAACTCAATTTGAGGGATATTAGTCGCATCCTATCATTTTTTATTTGCTTTGTTAATTTTAGTTTAAATACACTCATGCCTAGTTTATCTTTTATTTCTTTTTAGTTAGAAAAATATCTTTTACTATTTTATTTTAGAATTATTAAACCAATTAAATTCTAGCATCTTGTCTTTGTGGATTCGATACCCGGACTGGCCGCTATACTCCCTTAAAAAAGTGTAGTCATAGATTAGATTTTTGTATAGAGTTGGTGAACCGAATATAAGAAATGACCGGCGCGTAGGTGACTCTCGCATCGCGGCAAGACCCAGTCTATCAAATGGCTCCATTGTCGGGGACTTGATGTTTTAGAATTTATTTGATTTAGTATTTCGTAGTATTTTTTTCTATTTGTATTTTTTGCATAACATTATTAGGACTTATACATTTGAGCGCTAAGAAACGCTTGAATTTTTCGGCCGCGTATATCTTTGTGGAATTCGCCACTTCGAGCCATCTTTGGGGTAAGAATGTCTTATTCCAATCCTTTCGGTAATGATTATGATAATTCTCAGAATCCCCATAAACCTATGACTTTTGGTTAATACTTAGAGTCCCAAAAAATTGCAAATTTAAAAATGACTTTGGGCGATTATTACAAAAGTCAAGCTTTGGAGTGAGTGTATTTTAAGGAGGATGATAATGATTTTGGGCCTCTAATTACTTATAATAGGAATTTTGAAACAAATTGCAATAGCTTTCAAAAATATTATAATAATGAGTTTGAGTATAGTGTAATACCCCGTATTTTTATGCTTTATAAATTTGGAGATTTATTAAATTTGATGTGAATTATTAATTTAATATAAATCCGAAAATTAATTATTTTTAATTACTAACGTGACGATAGTTAGTAATTATTGGAAACTTTTTGAATATTACTAATGATCAAAGTAACATATAAAATTGGTTCTATTAAATGTCACGAGTGAATAAAATGACAATTCTGGAAATTTAAGCCGGGACGCGCCCGTGTCGTGTCGGGACTAAATTTTGATTAATAAAAGTGAATAAATTATAAGTCACCCGTATGGTCATTTCGAGTGCGTCAAAGTGTCCGGAAGGGTCGATATAGTCAAAATAATGTACCCGGGGGTTTAGTTTGGGTCTCGGGGCATTTTTAGGCTTAATTAACACCCCAGGAGGGCGTTTTAGGCATTTTGTATTTTTGGCCTTGGAAACCTACGAATTTTCTAGGTTATATCAGATGCTTAGGGTTGTCTTCTAGGGTTAACACAATCAAAAACAAAAGATGGCCATTGGAGAAGGAAGGGAAAAGCTTACCAAGGAGTTCTAGACCAAGAACCCCTCTGTTTGCACCGCCGTCACCGCCAAAAGTGAGATCGCGCAACGAGGATCACCACCACACTGATTTCATCCACAAATCAGAAAAAAAATCCCAAGAAAGTATTTATCTTGCTTAATTTAGTTAATGCCTCATTCATATTAGTTTAGGGTTGATTAGGATGAGCTTTTATGAAAGAAAACCTATGTTGGAGGTTAGAAATCGCATGTTGTAGAGATATAAACATCGTTCTGGAAGTTCCTTTCACATGTAGAGGTTAAACCACAAATTTACATTGGATTAGAAGTAGAAATTCTGGAAAAAGAATGAGAAGAATTAAGTTAAAGAAGTTTTTAGGTTCATGAGAATTATATGAATTTTGGCCCTTTTAATCCATGATACTTGCTGAAAATTCGCATGCCTTATGTAGAATATTGTTCATTCGGGTTTATAATGATTATAGTATAAATTTCTGGGAGTTTGGGAGTTAAAAACTTGGATTTGGATGATTTTGGATAATAATTCCCGTAACTGGTATTCTGCAGTTTTCGCCATACCTGCTTGATCGATCGATCGAGCCAAGAGCTTCAATCGATCGACGGTTCGATCGATCGACCCCTTTTTATCGATCGATCGACCCCTCCTGGGAAAAACTAGATTTTTCCTTACGTTGACCTAATCCGATTAAATGCGTAATAAATCATGACTAATGTTATTAGAACATAATGAAACATAAAAAGGACCAGTAGGGTCAAAGTAAACCCCGTTTAGTGGAACTTTAATGAAATGGTAAAAATGAAGGGTAAATGGGAAAGATTCGTACCTAAGAAATTTAACGTGTGTAGATTTAATAATCGAAATGCCTAGGAGTTGGATTAGAAGGTAAGAGAGAGGGCGTACTGAATTTGTACATAGCTAAGGAAAATACTTCGAGAGATGAGAAGTGAGTTGGAATAAATTAAATTTTGAAAATAAAAATGAATAAGTTCGTTATAAGAAATAATCGAATAAAAATGTCCTAAGAGTGGAATAATATAATGTTGGGCCGTAGGCGTACTTAACTTATGAATGTCAATAGTTATATATCTATATGACTCTATGATTGATCATATATTTTATATGTGTGTAAAAATCTTGCCCGCGCTACTTGCTATCCCTGAGGTTACCGCGCTGGGACAGTCTTATCTCGATGGGACCTTTATGGGGGATATTGACTCGTACCCTAGAAGATAGGAATCCTTGATACAGGCTATCGGATCGATAGTCAGACGGTCCTAAGAGACGTGAGGGTATATGCTATCCTCTTATTGACTTGAAAACTATGCTTCGCCTCATTTTGTATGTGTTTTGTATTAATACAGTTCGAGAGTGATTCCGAACTAGTATTTCCCTTAGTACGAGTGATACGGGGACTATATAGCAGAGTATGCACGCACCATAGATTTTATGTGGGGTGCTGTTAGAATATATATTATATAAGTATTTAATATATATATTTAAATATGGAATTTGGGAACTACCTGCTGTGATTATGGTATGTAAAATGAGAATAATTATTTCATCTTGGGAATAAGTGTTTGAAAAGTATGATATATTAGTTAGGAACTTTATTATCATATAAGGCTTATGTAAGAATTGTACTGTTAAATAAGATTAACCTCCTTAACATTGGAAATCGTCAACTTGAAATCTTATGAGTAACTTAAGATAAAAGAAGTTAAACTATTGGGGAGATTAGTGCGATAGTTGTGCACACTAGAAGAGAGGTGAGACGGTCTCAAGAGAGTGTCATTACTAATATGTTGTTGCATTAGCCAGTAAACATTTTAAATACTTGCTAAACTAAAATTTTAAACTATTTTTACCATCGGGCTCTGACCCGTTTACTGTTATCTCTCATTTCTTGTATATATGTATATATTACAGGTGCCCAGCCACAGGGGCGTCTTGCATAGGATCCTTTGGAAGGAACGCGGTGCAGCTTAGGTGGGAGTTGCAGGCCTCTTGCTTAGACGATCTCATTTCTTGATTCCAGTTCTAGCATTATTTTATCCAGCTGGGCATGATTCGCCCTTTTTCCATTATTCAGTTGTTTTATTGGATATTGTGATACATTTATTTACAGTATTTACACTTTGGGATTTATTATTGTCAGGATGGTTTTCCTTTAAGTTTTAAATGTTGTTCTTTTTAAAATAAAATTTGGAAAGTAATGTCTAGAAATGGTTTTGACACTTAGCTTAATTATTTAGGGTATTTAATTGGAAAAGTTATTTTTACGACAGTGATGCTAAGAATGAACCAACTGTTCACCTTGATTATAATTTAATAAAGGACTGATCACCCGGTGTTTAATTAGGCGGGGTATCACAAGTGGTATCAGAGCATCAGGTTCTAGTGTCCATAGGATCTGTACGGCTTATTTCTCTTTCAGCTTAGCGTTCTTGTTATAGAGCCCTATTTTTAGGACTGTTGTATTCTTATATTTACGTTTATGTCTTCAGTTTTTAAAGATTTGATAATGACTGTAGACTAATAAATCTCTTCAGATTTCAGATGCCTCCGAGACGTGCACCAAAGGATAGGCGTGCCCAAGACGAGCACCCAGTAGCTCCGGCGCAGGGAATGATGAACGCAAATGAGGTAGCCGCCATCGTTCCTCAGGCGGTGAATGCCGCGCTAGCGGTAGTATAGCAGGCTCCGCCCCAAGTTCAGGCTGTGGCTCCAGTACCGGTACAGCTTCCATATGCATGGGAGCGAGTTAGGGATGCCTTTCAGTAGGCGCATCCCCCTGAGTTCTCGGGTAGTTCAGATATTATCATTGTCATCCAGTGGAAGAAAGATATACGGAGGCATATGCGTATGTATGAGTGCACAGACGTGCGAAAACAGTTGTTGGCTTCCTTTAAGCTAGTGGGGGTTGCTTTGCAGTGGTGGGAGTCCACCACCACCTTGGAGGAGAGGGGTGTTATCCCGATTCAGTCATTCTGGGAGCGGTTTGACCGCAAATATTTTCCATCCGTCGTGCAAACTGA
This sequence comes from Sambucus nigra, assembly GCA_949130495.1. Taxonomy (NCBI): domain Eukaryota; kingdom Viridiplantae; phylum Streptophyta; class Magnoliopsida; order Dipsacales; family Adoxaceae; genus Sambucus; species Sambucus nigra. The sequence goes on from OX422220.1 coordinate 255,573,698, forward strand.
GATGAGGCGGAAGTTACTGAACTTGAAGTAGGAGAATTCTATTCTTGATGAGTATGAAGAGGAGTTCACAAGACTTCTCACTATAGTGCCAAATGAGGCACCCACTGAGAGTAAGAAGATACTATTGTTTATGGACGGGTTAGCTTGGAGGATCCATCAGCACCTTATAGGAAATCTGTCTCTGAGTACCTACACAGACGTACTCAATCCTGCCTTACTACACTGTCAGGATCACCGCTTCCACCTGTAGGGAAGCAAGCGAGTAGGAAAGTCCAGCCGGCCGGGCAGGACAGGGGGTAGTGGTGCTAGTGGAGCACCAACATATCAGGGGCAGACTCGCCAGCATGAGCAGAGTTCCCATCAGGGGGACCCTGCCAAGCGATTCCGATTAGTCGATTCCAGGCATGGATTTGGGGGATTTAGGCAGGGCCAGCAGGGCCAACATCATCAGCCAGAGGGGCAGCAGTAGGGCCATGAGGGCCAACCGCCATTTCAGCAAGGCCAATGGCGGGGTGGTAACGGCCAACAAGGCCGTAATCAGCAGGGACAGAGGGGAGGGAAATTTTAATGGCCGATGCGTTGGGTGTGGTAAAAATGGCCACAAGCGCCAGGATTGTCCAGAGGGTGATAGGGTCCCATAGCAGCAGGGTGCCCGTAATGAACCATAGAGGCCATTCTTAACAGTCGCCCTCCCAGCACCAGCTTAGTTACCAGCCCTACCAGCCATTCCAGCTGCTCCAGTGCAGCAGGGGCAGTTACAGTACGGACGTGTCTATAACGTCCACCAGGCAGCAGCTCCACAGGCACCACCCACGATTGAGGGTATGTTTCCTATCCATGGTACTATGGGTCGGGTTTTATTTGATACTGGAGCGACACACTGTTTTATAGGTACCCATTTTGTGAAGGCTCTAGGGTTATTAGCCACAGCAGAGAGCACTGTAATGTGTGTAGACTCACAACTGGGAAATGGATCATTAATTTTCTTTATATGCCGGGGTGTGGGAGTAGATATTGGTAGTTTGGTATTACCAGCAGACGTGTTAGTCTTAGATATGCACGAGCACGACGTTATTATTGGTATGGATTGGCTCGCGGCTTATAGAGCCATGATAGATTGTTTCGGTGGCATTATTGTCTTTTCCATTCCGGGACAAGAGATGTTTGTAGTGGTGATGCCTCACCCAGAGGGAGGCTCGACCGCTCATTTATATTACATAGAGGAGGATACCTCTAAGGAGGAAGTGATTCCTTTAAAATCGATCCCAGTTGTTCGTGAGTATTCTGATGTATTTCAGGAGATACCAGGCCTACTCCCCAGTCGAGAGATAGATTTTGTCGTAGATTTATTGCCGGATACTCGACCAATAACACGTGATCCATACTGTATGGCTCCGATGGAAATGCGTGAGTTACGGGATCAGATAGAGCAATTGTTAGGCCAGGGTTTCATTCGTAGGAGTACCTCACCTTGGGGCGCTCCAGTGTTGTTTGTGAAAAAGAGAGATGGTTCACTGAGGCTATGTGTGGACTACCGGGAACTGAACAAGGTCACGATACGGAACAAGTATCCGTTGCCTCGAATCGATGATCTGTTCAACCAGCTGAGGGGAGCAACTTTATTTTCGAAGATAGATCTGAGGTCAGGATACCATCAGCTACGTATTAGGGAGCAGGATGTTTCAAAGACTGCTTTCTTGACCAGATATGGGTCCTATGAGTTCAGAGTGATGCCATTTGGACACACAAATGCTCCAGCCGTATTCATGGACTTGATGAACCGAGTGTTCAGAGAGTTCTTGGACCAGTTTGTCATCGTCTTCATAGATGACATCTTGATATATTCACACACCGAGGAAGAGCCTGTCGAGCACTTGAGGTAGGTTCTTTAGACTCTACAAGAGCATTAGCTGTATGCTAAGTACGAGAAGTGCAGGTTCTGGTTACTGGAAGTGCAGTTCTTGGGGCATGTTATTTATGAATAGGGGATAGCAGTTGACCCGAGTAAAGTGTCAGCGGTGAGGGAGTGGGGACAACCAACGACACCGATGAAAGTACATAGTATCTTGGGATTAATCGGATACTACAGGAGATTCATTCAGGGGTTTTCCAAAATAGCGGGTCCATTGACGAACCTGACTCGCAAGGGGATACCATATGTTTGGGACGATGCGTGTCAATTGGATTTCGATGAGCTGAATGACAATCTTACTTCGGCACCGGTCCTTGCTTTACCTAAGCCAGACGTGGAGTATCTGGTTTACATCGACGCCTCTTTACGGGGACTCGGGAGAGTACTTCAGCAGGAGGAGAAGGCTATAGCTTTTGCCTTCCGCAAGCTTAAGCCGCATAAGAAGAATTACCCCACACACGACCTAGAGTTAGCAGCGGTCGTTTTTTCATTGAGGATATGGAGACACTATTTATTGGGGGAGAAATTTTGCTTGTTCATAGACCACAAGTCACTGCAGTACCTGTTCACTCTGCGAGAGCTGAATATGCACTAACGCAGGTGGTTAGAGTTTGTGAAGGACTATCAGTTCGACATATAGTACCATTCGGGGAAGGCTAACGTAGTTACCAATGCGTTGAGCGGTAAATCGATGGATGATGTAGTGAACATCTGGAAAGAAAAGTGGAAGGAGTTGGGTCACCAGGACGTAGTAGCCCGTTCCTTCATATATGTCATGACAGTGACACCCGAGATTGTTACGAGGGTAATACAAGCACAGACCACAAACCCATTTTTCCAGGAGTAGATTGTACGACTTTTAGCTGAGGGTGCTGAGTCCTATTCTGTTAGTTCTGATGGGGGCTTGAGGTTTAATGGGAGATTGGTGGTCCCAGAAGGAGCAGACTTACGTCATGCAGTGATGACCCAGTCTCACGAGTCCCGATTTGTGGTGCATCCTAGGGGAGATAAGATATACCAGGATATGAGGCGGCAATACTGGTGGAATGGGATGAAGAAGGAAATTGTTGAGTTCGTGTCCAAGTGTTCTACCTGCCAACTGGTATAGGTGGACCACCAGAAACCATCAGGGTTGCTTCAGCCATTGGAAATACCCGCGTGGAAGTGGGAGAGTATTTCTATGGATTTTATTACTGGGTTGCCTACATCACAGCTGGGCCACGACTCCATATGGGTGATTGTGGACCGTTTGACCAAGGTGGCTTATTTTCTGCCGGTACGGACAGACTATACCATGGGTCAGTATGCTCAGTTGTTTATTACTAAGATTGTCAAATTACATGGGGTGCCCCTGAATATTGTGTCAGATAGAGATAAGATCTTCGTGTCACGTTTCTGGGAGAGCTTTCAGGAAGCCATGGGTACAGAGTTGAGGTTGAGTTCATCATATCACCCACAGACATATGGACAAACAGAGCACACTAATTAGATGTTGGAGGATATGCTAAAATGCGTGTCCTTGATTTTGGGGGAGGTTGGGAGCCACATCTTCCATTGGTAGAGTTCGCTTATAATAACTCTTATCAGTTCACGATTGGCATGGCTCCATTCGAGGCGTTGTATGGAAGGCGTTGTCGTTCCCCAACTTATTGGCTAGAGGTGGGGGATAACAAGTTGCTCGGACCAGAGGTGATTCAGCAAACCTCCATGAGGATTGAGATTATCAGGAGTCACATTCGGGTACACCAGGACAGGCAGAAAAGCTACGCTGATGCAAAATGGTTCTTTCGAGATTTTAACGTGGGATACCAAGTATTACTGCGTGTATCTCCTATGAAAAGAGTGATGAGATTCGAGAAAAAAGGGAAATTGGCCCCGAGGTACGTGGTACCATTTCCCATCATCGAGAGAATTGGGCTGGTAGAATACAAATTGGGGCTGCCACAGCATTTACATCGCATTCATGATGTATTCCACATCTCGTCGTTGAGATGATACCTTCGGGATGACATGGCCCATACCCATATAGCGATTGAGGAGATTGACTTACTGCCCGACAGCTCTTATGAGGAAAGATCAGTGGCTATCCTAGACCATAGCGAAAAGAGATTGAGGTCGAAGGTAGTTCCGTTTGTACGGGTCCAGTGGGAGCATCATAATGTGGAGGAATCCACCTGGGAGCGCGAGGCAGATATGCGCGAGAAATACCCAGATTTATTCTTACCAGGTATGCCTTATTTTTCGAATTTCGGAACGAAATTCCATTATTAGGGGGGAAGTATGTGATACCCAGTATTTTTATGCTTTGTAAATTTGGGGATTTATTAAATTTGATGTGAATTATTAATTTAATATAAATCCAAAAATAAATTATTTTTAATTACTAACGTGACGAGAGTTAGTAATTATTGGAAACTTGTTGAATATTACTAATGAGCAAATTAATATATAAAATTGGATCTATTAAATGTCACGAGTGAATAAAATGACAATTTTGGAAATTTAAGTCGGGACGCGCCCGTGTCGTGCCAGGACTAAATTTTGATTAATAAAAGTGAATAAATTATAAGTCACCCGTATGGTAATTTCGAGTGCGTCAAAGTGTCCGTAAGGGTCGAGATAGTCAAAATAATGTACCCGGGGGTTTAGTTTGAGTCTCGGGGTGTTTTTAGGCTTAATTAACACCCCGGGAGGGCGTTTTAGGCAATTTGTATTTTTGGCCTAGGAAACCTACGAATTTTCTAGGTTATATTAGATGCTTAGGGTTGTCTTCTAGGGTTAACACAATCAAAAACAAAAGACGGCCATTGGAGAAGGAAGGGAATAGCTCACCAAGGACTTCTAGACCAAAAACCCCTCCGTTTGCACTGCCGTCACCGCCAAAAGTTAGATCGCGCAACGAGGATCACCACCACACTGATTTTATCCACAAATCAGAAACAAAAATTCCCAAGAAAGTATTTATCTTGCTTGATTTAGTTAATGCCTTATTCATATTAGTTTAGGGTTGATTAGGATGAGATTTTATGAAAGAAAACCTATGTTGGAGGTTAGAAATCGCATGTTGTAGAGATATAAACATCGTTCTGGAAGTTCCTTTCACATGTAGAGGTTAAACTACGAATTTACATTGGATTAGAAGTAGAAATTCTGGAAAAAGAATGAGAAGAATTAAGTTGAAGAAGTTTGCAGGGTTCATGAGAATTATATGAATTTTGGCCCTTTTAATCCATGATACTTGATGAAAATTCGCATGCCTTACGTAGAATATTGTTCATTTGGGTTTATACTGATTGTAGTATAAATTTCTGGGAGTTTGGGAGTTAAAAACTTGGATTTGGATGATTTTGGATAATAATTCCCGTAACTGGTATTCTGCAGTTTTCGCCATACCTGCTTGATCGATCGATCGAGCCAAGAGCTTCAATCGATCGACGGTTCGATCGATCGACCCCTTTCTATTGATTGATCGACCCCTCCTGGGAAAAACTAGATTTTTCCTTACGTTGACCTAATCCGATTAAATGCGTAATAAATCATGACTAATGTTATTAGAACATAATGAAACATAAAAAGGACCAGTAGGGTCAAGGTAAACCCCGTTTAGTGGAACTTTAATGAAATGGTAAAAATGAAGGGTAAATGGGAAAGATTCGTACCTAAGAAATTTAATGTGTGTAGATTTAATAATCGAAATTCCTAGGAGTTGGATTAGAAGGTAAGAGAGAGGGCCTACTGAATTTGTACTTAGCTAAGGAAAATACTTCGAGAGATGAGAAGTGAGTTGGAATAAATTAAATTTCAAAAATAAAAATGAATAAGTTCGTTATAAGAAATAATCGAATAAAAATGTACTAAGAGTGGAATAATATAATGTTGGGCCGTAGGCGTACTTAACTTATGAATGTCAATAGTTATATATCTATATGACTCTATGATTGATCATATATTTTATATGTGTGTAAAAATCATGCCCTCACTACTTGCTATCCCTGAGGTTACGGCGCTGGGACAGTCTTATCTCGATGGGACCTTTATGGGGGATATTGACTCGTACCCTAGAAGATAGGAATCCTTGGTACAGGCTATCGGATCGATAGTCAGACGGTCCTAAGAGACGTGAGGGTATGTGGTATCCTCTTAGTGACCTGTAAACTATGCTTCGCCTCATTTTGTATGTGTTTTGTATTAATACAGTTCGAGAGTGATTCCGAACTAGTATTTCCCTTAGTACGAGTGATACGGGGACTGGATAGCAGAGTATGCACGCACCATAGATTTTATGTGGGGTGCTGTTAGAATATATATTATATGAGTATTTAATATATATATTGAAATATGGAATTTGGGAACTACCTGCTGTGATTATGGTATGTAAGAAGAGAATAATTATTTCATCTTGGGAATAAGTGTTTGAAAAGTATGATATATTACTGAGGAACTTTATTATCATATAAGGCTTATGTAAGAATTGTACTGTTAAATAAGATTAACCTCCTTAACATTGGAAATCGTCAACTTAAAATCTTATGAGTAACTTAAGATAAAAGAAGTTAAACTGTTGGGGAGATTAGTGCGATAGTTGTGCACACTATAAGAGAGGTGAGACGTTCTCCAGAGAGTGTCGTTACTAATATGTTGTTGCATTATCCAGTAAACATTTTAAATACTTGCTAAACTAAAATTTTAAACTGTTTTTACCATCAGCCTCTGACCCGTTTACTGTTATCTCTCCTCTCTTGTATATATATGTATATATTACAGGTGCCCAGCCACAGGGTCATCTTACATAGGATCCTTTGGAAGGAACGCGGTGCATCTTAGGTGGGAGTTGCAGGCCTCTTGCTTAGATGATCTCATTTCTTGATTCCACTTCTAGCATTATTTTATCCACTTGGGCATGTGTCGCCCTTTTTCCATTATTCTGTTGTTTTATTGGATATTGTGATTCGTTTATTTACAGTATTTACACTTTGGGATTTATTATTGTCAGAATGTTTTTCCTTTAAGTTTTAAATGTTGTTCTTTTTAAAATAAAATTTGGAAAGTAACGTCTAAAAATGGTTTTGACACTTAGCTTAATTATTTAGGGTATTTAATTGGAAAAGTTATTTTTATGACAGTGATGCTAAGAATGAACCAACCGTTAACCTTGATTATAATTTAATAAAGAACTGATCACCCGGTGTTTAATTAGGCGGGGTGTCACATATAGTTCCGATAATAATTTTCAAACTTCTCATTTCCAAGAATCTTTGCCTCGGCCTATGACTTTCGGTGAGGTTTTTCTCATGCTTGAGAATAAGAGGTATGAAGACCGTTATCGGGAAAAAAATCTTTTATGGTAACATGCATTGGATTTATTATTTGAATCCGACGACTATTTTTCTTTCAAAACTTTTGAAGTCGAGGATTGTTTTGAATCAAATGAGGATTTTTTTCCTACTTTGGAACAAACCATTCTTGACTTGGTCCATGGTTTAATTGAAAATGAAAGTGAGGATGAAATGTATGTAGTATCGATTTAAAATGAAATGATTTCGTATTTGGATCCCTTTGAAGAAAGTTTCATTGAAAATGATCCTATCTCTTTCGAAATTCCAACTTTGAGTGATGATAACTCATCTCTTGAGTTTGAATTTATTTCCTCCCCCTATTTATTCTCCGTTATCACACCGTCACAAGTACCCGATGAATCAGTGATGAACTTTAAAATGTTCAACCCTTTCACCGATGAGGAGTACTTGCTCGAGTTGCTTTCCATGAAGGCATCTTTACCTCCTTGTGCGCCCCTCCCATTTCAATTTCAAAATACTTGGGAGATGATTCAATTTTTCTTAGCCCCCATGTGTATTTGTCACCCATTTTATCCAAATCCCCCATCCTCCCGTCAAAAATTTTAATTGGGGATGGTTCATTTTTTACGCCTTACACATGACTTCCATTGTTCAAACGAAATTCCTATTTTTCGGGAGGCATGCATGAGAGGGAGGGTCTGTCGTGGATCTTTCAAAGCCAAATCGTATTTTGGGTGGACCCTCAAAAATTTCAACTTCTAGTGTATAAATAATTAGAAGTTAAAATTGTAGGTTGTAAATAGTTAATTTTTATATTTCTTATTTTTTTCTTTATTCTTACTTAAAGTCTAGTGTAATTAGTTAAAGTTTTTGTTTATTCCTTTTTGTTATGCTTTGGTACTAACATGTTTTTTAGAATCATTGGACTTATACTTTCACGAGATCTCTCCTTTTTGGGTAATATTTCTCTTTGCCTATCTTTAACTTGGTTCTTAATTCACATTGAGGACAATGTCAGGTTTTAAGTTAGGGGGTGTGGGATATTCTATCCATTCATTCTAAGTTCCTCCGATTTGATTACATGTTATTCCTCAGTATGCTTTTCTTAGAAAATTTTTAACATTTCAAAAAGATTTTCGTTCTTTTTTATGCTTTGTTGGGCGTTTTGCCTTTGTTTCCGATGATAAATTAACTCTGTAATCTTTTCTTGCATTGTATATACTTACACCGTGTAAGCTTTGGGCCTTTCGTCGTTTGTGAGTGTATACACTATTCTTTTCTCTTTGAAAACGTAACAGTCGTTGATAATCTCTCTATTCTTTCATTGATCGTCCATTTATTGATTTTATATCTTGAAATGTATTACTTCAGCATTTTGGTTTGCCTAGAGAATTGCGTAAACTTTAGGAAATGATCATAGGCCATCTTTGTTATATCACCCATATTGACCTTGACCTCACCTTAAATGTTTTCCCTCGTTAACCCCTTTGAGCCCTAATATTATCCTTTCGTTTCATAACCCAAAATTCCCATAACCAACTCCAAATTGGAGTTAAAACCATACATATACCTTCCATACCTTTGTTTGGAATATTACCTGGGATTGAATGACGTTGTTTTGTTGCGGTTGCAATTTAGGCATGTGAGAGTGTGAAAAGTAAAGAAAAGAAAGTGTAGAAAAAAAAGAAAACAAAAGAGAAAAATGAGAAAATGAAGAAAAGGAAAGAAAGAGAAAGTTTGTATATGTTTTGTATATAGTTCAATAGGCTTTGTTTACTCTCCCCATTTGTATATCTAATGCCTTTTATGGATTGTATTTTCCAATTTTTGATATTGCCCGCATTCTTCCCATTATTCCAAGTTTTCATTCCGAACACCTTGAATCCGTATATAATCCTTTCATTTTGTACCCTAGCTTAGCCTACATTACAACCATCCCTATTAAAGTCCTATGTGATCTTAATTAGTAAAAATAGTTTTGATAATGTGTGAAAATGCATTTTTCCTCCTTTAATATGCGGTATCTTTCATTGAGATTACAGTTTTTTATTTCCTATATAGCGTTCTTTATTTGTGACATGTGTGCGTCCTAGTTTCCATTTACATGTACTCTTTATGCCCGCATGTCCCGTGTGTTATCTCCCTGTTACGAGTGAATTCATTGGATGAGTGTAATGCCTATGAGGATTGAATTTATGCTTTCTTTATTTAGTATTCGATTTATTTAAGTTTTTGCCAAATCATATTTTGTGTGTGCTCACTCCCCTCCCACATTTTAAGGTTTCAATTCTATGTGGTGCATTCTATAATGTTTAATGAAATGGACTTTCATTTGAAATCGTTCATTGTGCTAATAATGCGAATAAAACCCTTTTCGAAAATGTTGGACTTGTTGCATGTTTTGTTGGGCATTATTTTGAATACACCATATGATGTTTGTGGGTTTCATCCCTGAAAACCCTCACGAGATGACACTTGTCCACCAGGGTAACTTGGGGGTTTAACAGCTTATTGCATATGTTAAATGCAATCGTGTTCCTTACAAAAGTGAAATTAATATTTCGATGCATATATACATGTTGTGTTTTTTTTATAGTTCTTCTTGCTTTGGATTTCATTGCTAGGGACAAGCAATGTGTAAGATAGGGGGTGCTATTCGTATCAAATATTGCATTTAATTACCCTAGAACTTACGCATTTTAGCCCCCTCGAGTACTTTAATGCCTATAATTATGCTCATTAATCAGACAACCTCCGTTTTATACGCTAATACTTTATTTGAGGTATTATTGAGCATTTATATGTGTTAGGGTGCTTAGTATGAAGTTTGGCGCATTCCGGTAAAGTTCTGTCGCGATTCGCACGTTCAGGGGCATTTTCATAATTTCAAACTTCGTGATTTTTGCCCAAAGTATTCACGGAACTTATATCCCTCCGGCCAAGCTTCGCGTGGCCGTAAATGGTGCTCGAATCGGAGTCCGAACGAAGGAAACACGAAGCTTTAATAGGAAAAGAATTAGAAGAAAAAATAATAATTTAATTAATTACCCTCATGTCCCTTTCTCTTTTATAACAAGTCCATTAATTCCCTCCATATCCTCAACACATTTTTTCAGCAAATGGAGATGGCGATGTGACACCCCGCCTAATTAAATACCGGGCGATCACTCCTTTATTAAATTAAAATCAAGGTGAACAGTTGGATCATTCTTAGCATCACTGTCGTAAAAATAACTTTTCCAAATTTAACACCCTATTTAACTAAGCTAAGTGTCAAAACCATTTTTAAACATTACTTTTCAAATTTTATTTTGAAAATAAGGATTTAATTATCTATAACAATTCAATATTTAAAGAATAACACCACAATAATTCTGGAACATATAATCCAATTAATTTAAACATTTAACAACTCAATCCCAGCATTTAAAACTTAAAGTAAATCATACATGCTGAATAAATCCCAAAGTAACAGTACTAGAAATAACTGAAATACAAATGTACCAATAAAACAGATAAATAGTGGAAAGGGCGACACATGCCCAATAAGGAGAGTGATAGAAGTGGAATCAAGTAAATGAAATTGTCTAAGCAAGTGGCCTGCAACTCCCACCTAAGCTGCAGCACGTTCCTTCCAAGGGATCCTAAACAAGACGCCCCTGTGGATGGGCACCTGTAATATATACATATATATACAAGAGAGAAAGAGGAATAGAAACGGGTCAGAGCCCGATAGTGTATATGATTTAAAAATTCGTTTAGCAAGTATTTAAATTGATACAGGCCAATGCAATAACATATTAGTGCGACACTCTCTTGAGAAATTCTCACCTCTCTTCTAATGTGCACTCCTATCGCACTAACCTTACCAATGGTCTATCTCATCATATATCACACTATCTTTCCCCAAGGATTTAACTTATCTTAGGTGACTCTCAAGATTTAAGATTTAACAACATCATGGTTTAAAAGGAAAATTTCATTTAGTACAAAACGCTCATTTTAACTTTATTGATTCATAAAATTTTTCAATATCATACTATAATTTTCAAAACAAGTATTTCCAATTTGAGTCATTATACATGTCTCACTTACCATAACACAATAGGCAGTTTCCCAAATTTCAGAAGTTCATATATATACTAAATACTCATATAATATATATATTCTAACAGCACCCCACATAAATTTTTATGGTGCGTGCATACTCTTCTATCCAATCCCCGTATCAATCGTACTAAAGGGAATACAAGTTCGGAATCACTCTCGAACTGTATAAATACATACACAAACAATATTGAGGCGAAGCATAATTTCCAAGTCCAAGAGGTCAGTACATACCCTCACGTCTCTTAGGACCGTGACTACCAATTCGATAGCCTGTACCTAGGATTTCTATCTTCTAGGGTACGAGTCAATATCCCCCATAAGGCACACGAGATAAGATCGTCCCAGCGCGGAAACCTCAGGGATAGCAAGTAGTGCGAGCATGATTTTCACAAGTATATAATATATGCATACACAATCATATAAATATACCACTTTTATTATATCAATTTAGGTTTATCCAATAACCCACATTCACAACATTTATCCTTATTTTCCCATTATTATTTATCAAGTATAATGGTTCGTTTATAACTTTAATTCGAAGGGTTTTTCCAACTTACTACGTAACCCTCATGGACTCTATTCTTCCAAATGTAAAATTCAGTAGATATCCATTTATGTTCCAACGTAACTCTCTCTTACGTGTCTCTCCCCTTTAATATATACTTACATTATCCCTTATGCAAAATATCCCAAAAATATAGATTTCGCCTTACATTAAAGGATTTTGAATTTTATTTTCAAAGATGAGAATTTCAAACAGTTTCGAAATCGGAATTAAAATGGAGTTTTAATTGATTTTTTTTTCTAAGAGTCCTCAAAACATAAAACTCTCTAGTAAAAATAATATTTTTAGAATTCTGACCGTTCGATCAAGCTGAATTTTTGTCAACAGTCCTGTCTCGCCGATCGGTACAACATACTAAAATTTCAAGCGATTCCAATGGTCCGATCATCCGGAATAAAATTTTTAGTGTTTGTATCTGATTAGAACTCTTTTTTTAATCAAAATCTTAATCCTTTACATGACAAAGGGTTTCCAGAATATCATATAAATCATCACTACATGAAAATTTCCTATCTCAAATTGGGTTTTTCTTCCATAAATCTCATCCTAATAACTCCTAAACTAATATGGATGATGCATCAATGAAATAAGCAAGATAAACACTTGCCTGGGATTTTTAGAAATATGGTTTGGTGTTGAATTTGGTGTGGTTGCATTCCCCGTCTTGCGATCTACGCGTTGGCGGTGGCGGCGGTGCAAACGGGTGAGTTTTGAGCCTTGGAATGCCTTGAGAGCTCTCTCCTCTCCTCTCCAATGGCCGTTCTAGTGTTTTGAGTTATATAACCCTAGGAGATAACCTAAACATCTGATATAACCCCTTTAATTTTTGTGGGTTTAATTACCCAAAAATACAAAATGACTAAAATGCCCTCCCGGGGTACTAATTAGGCCTAAAAACGCCCCGAGACCCAAATCAAACTCCCGGGTATACTTTTCTGACTATCTCGACCCTTCTGGACGTGTTGGCACACTCAAAACTACCATATGAACAACTTATAAAATATTTACTTTTATTTATCAATATTTAGTCCCGACGCGACACGGGCGCGTCCCGACTCAAATTTCTAAAATTGTCATTTTATTCACTCGTGACATTTAATATGGCCACTATTATATATTACTTTGCTCATTAGTAATATTCAACAAATTTTCCCATAATTACTAACTCTCATCACGTTAATAATTATAACATAATTAATTTCCAGATTTTTATTAAATAATTAATTCACATTAAATTTAATAAATCCCCAAATTAATATAGCATAAAAATACGGGATATTACATACTTCCTCCCTAATAACGGAATTTCGTCCCGAAATTCGGAAAATAAGGCATACCTGGTAAGAACAAATCTGGATATCTCTCGCGCATATCGGCCTCGCGCTCCCAAGTGGATTCCTCCACGTTATGATGCTCCCACTGGACCCGTACAAGTGGAACTATCTTCGACCTCCATCTCCTCTCACTATAGTCTAGGATAGCCATCGGTCTCTCCTCGTAAGAGTTTTCAGGCTGTAAGTCTATCTCATCTATCGCGATGTGAGTATGGGCCATATCATCCCGAAGATACCGTCTCAACGACGAGATGTGGAATACATCGCGAATGCGATGTAAATGCTCTGGTAGTCCCAATCTATATGCTACCGGCCCAATCCTCTCGATAATGGGGAATGGTCCTATGTACCTCGGGGCTAATTTCCCTTTATTCCCGAACCTCATCATTCCTTTCATAGGATATACACGCAGTAACACTTGGTCCCCCACATTAAACTCCCGGAAGAACCGTTTCACATCGGCGTAGCTTTTCTGCCTGTCTTGGGCTACTCGAATGCGACTCCTAATCGTCTCAACCCTCGCGGAGGTTTCCTGAATTACCTCTGGTCCTAGTAACTTGTTATCCCCCACCTCGAGCCAACAAGTTGGAGAACGACAAGGCCGGCCATACAAAGCCTCAAAGGGAGCCATACCAATCGTAAACTGATAAGAGTTATTGTAAGCAAACTCTACCAGTGGAAGATGTGGTTCCCAACCTCCTCCAAAATCAAGAACACACATGCGTAGCATATCCTCTAACATCTGATTAGTACGCTCTATCTGTCCATCTGTCTGTGGGTGATAAGCTGAACTCAGCCTCAACTCCGTACCCATAGCCTCCTGAAAGCTTTCCCAGAAACGTGACACGAAAATCTTGTCTCTATCTGACACAATATTCAGGGGCACCCCATGTAATTTGACAATCTCATAAATGAACAACTGAGCATACTGACCCGTGGTATAATCTATCCGCACCGGCAGAAAGAGAGCCACCTTGGTCAAACGGTCTACAATCACCCAGATAGAGTCGTGGCCCCGCTCTGATGTAGGCAACCCTGTAATAAAATCCATGGAAATACTCTCCCACTTCCACGTGGGTACTTCCAATAGCTGAAGCAATCCTGACGGTTTCTGATGGTCCACCTTCACCAGCTGGCAGGTAGAACACTTGGACATGAACTCAGCAATGTCCTTCTTCATTCCACTCCACTAGTATTGCCTCCTCATATCCTGGTACATCTTATCTCCTCCAGGATGTACCGCAAATCGGGACCCGTGAGATTAGGTAATCACTGCATGACGCAATTTTGCCCCTTCCGGAACCACTAACCTCCCATTAAACCTCAAACCCCCATCAGAACTAACAGAATATGACTCAGCACCCTCGGCTAAAAGTCGTACAATCTGCTCCTGGCAAAACGGGTCTGTGGTTTGGGTATGTATTACCCTCGTAACAATCTCGGGTGTGACTATCATAACAGATATGAAGGAACGGGCTACTGCGTCCTGGTGACCCAACTCCTTCCACTTCGCTTTCCAGACGTCCACTACATCATTCACCGGTCTTCGGCTCAACGCATCAGCAACTACGTTGGCTTTCCCCGGATGATACTGTATGTCGAACTGATAGTCCTTCACAAACTCTAACCATCTGCGTTGACGCATATTCAGCTCTCGCTGAGTGAACAGGTACTGCAGTGATTTGTGATCTGTGAATAAATGAAACTTCTCCCCCAATAAATAGTGTCTCCATATCCTCAATGAAAAGACGACCGTTGCTAACTCCAGGTCGTGGGTGGGGTAATTCTTCTCATGCGGCTTAAGCTTGCGGGAGGGAAAAGCTATAGCCTTCTTTTCCTACTGAAGTACTCCCCCAAGTCCCCGTAAAGAGGCATCGGTGTAAACCAGGTACTCCACACCTGGCTTCGGTAAAGCAAGGACTGGTGCTGAAGTAAGCTTGTCTTTCAGCTCGTCAAAAGCCAATTGACAAGCTTCATCCCAAACATATGGTACCCCTTTGCGAGTCAGGTTCGTCAATGGACCCGCTATTTTGGAGAATCCTTGAATGAATCTCCTGTAGTATCCGGCTAACCCCGAGAAACTACGCACTTTTGTCGGTGTCATGGGCTGTCCCCACTCCCTCACCGCTGACACTTTACTCCGGTCAACGGCTATATCTTGTTCAGAAACAACATGCCCCAAGAACTGTACCTCTTGCAACCAGAATCCACACTTCTCGTACTTAACATACAACTGATGCTCTCGTAATGTCTGAAGAACCTACCTCAAGTGCTCGACATGATCCTCCTCGGAGTGTGAATATATCAAAATGTCATCTATGAAGACGATGACAAACTGATCCAAGAACTCTCTGAATACTTGGTTCATTAAGTCCATGAATACGGCTGGAGCATTTTTGAGACCAAATGGCATCACTCTGAACTCGTAAGACCCATATCTCATCAAGAAGGCAGTCTTTGAAACATCCTGCTCTCTAATACGTAGCTGATGGTACCCCGACCTCAGATCTATCTTCGAAAAGAAAGTTGCTCCCCTCAACTGGTCGAACAGATCATCGATTCGAGGCAACGGATACTTATTCCATATCGTGACCTTGTTCAACTCCCGGTAGTCCACACATAACCTCAGTGAACCATCTCTCTTCTTCACAAACAAGACTAGAGCGCCCCAAGGTGAGGTACTCCTGCGAATGAAACCCTGACCTAACAGTTGCTCTATCTAATCTCGTAACTCTCGCATCTCCGTCGGAGCCATATGGTATGGAGCGTGTGCTATAGGTCTCGTATCTGGCAATAAATTTATGACAAAGTCTATCTCTCGACTGGGGTGGTAGGCCTGGTATCTCCTGGAATACATCGGAATACTCACGAATGACTGGGATCGAGTCTAAAGGAATCACAACCTCCTTAGAGGCATCCTCCTTAATATAATACAAATGAGCGGTCGAACCTCCCTCTGGGCGAGGCATCACCACTACAAACATCTCTTGCCCCGGAATGGCAAAAACAATGCTCCCACCTAAGCAATCAATCATGGCTCTATAAGCTGCGAGCCAATCCATACCGATAATAACATCATGCTCATGCACATCTAAGACTAACATGTCTACAGGTAATACCAAACTACCAATCTCTACCCCCACTCCCCGGCATATAAAGAAGATAAGCGACCCACTCCCCAGTGGTGAGTCTACACACGTCACTGTGCTCTCTGCTATGGCTAACAACCCTAAAGCCTTCGCAAAATGCATAGCTATAAAACAATGCGTCGCCCCAGTATAAAAAAAAACCCGACCCATAGTACCATGGAAAGGAAACATACCCTCAATCGCGGGTGGTGCCTGTGGAGCTGCTGCCTGGTGGACGTTATAGACACGTCCTTACTGTAACTGCCCCTGCTGCACTAAAGCTGCTGGAATGGCTGGTAGGGCTGGCACCTGGGCTGGAGCTGGGAGGGAAGCTGGAAAAAGTGGTCTCTGTGGCTCATTACGGGCACGCTGTTGCTGTGGGGCCCTATTACCCTCTGGGCAATCCTGGCGCTTATGACCATGCTTGCCTCATACAAAACACCGGCCTCTGAAGTTACCTCCCCTCTGACCCTGCTGACCACGGCCCTGCTGGCCGTTACCTCCCCGCCACTGGCCTTGTTGGCCCTGATTAGCACGCTGTTGGCCCTGTTGATTAGGCTGGCCCTGCCTATAACCCCCAAATCCCTACCTGTAATCACCTGAACGGAATCGCTTAGCAGGGTCCCCCTGATGGGAACTCTGCTCGTGCTGATGAGTCTGTCCATGAGATGGTGCCCCACTAGCACTACTACCCCCGGTCCTGCCCTGCTGGCTGGACTCTCCTGCTCTCCTGCTTCCCTGCAGATGGAAGTGGTGATCCTGGCAACGTAGTAACGCATCATTGAGTACATCAGTGAAAGTACTCAGAGATAGATTCCCTATAAGATGTTGACGGATCCTCCAAGCTAACCCGTCCACAAACAACAAAATTTTCTTACTCTCAGTAGGTGCCTCATCTGGCACTACGGTGAGAAGTCTCGTGAACTCCTCCTCATACTCAGCAACGGTAGTGTTCTCCTGTTTCAAATTCAGTAATTTTTGCCTCATCTCAGTCTGCACGGCGGGTGGAAAGTACTTGCGGTCAAACTGCTCCCAGAACGACTGAATAGGGATCGTGTCCCTCTCCTCCAAGGTGGTAGTGGACTCCCACCACTGCAAAGCGGCCCCCACCAGTTTAAAGGAAGCTAATAACTGCCTTTGCACGTCGGTGCACTCATACATACGAAGATGCCGCTGGATGTCTTTCTTCCATTGGCTGATAGTGACGATATCTGAGCTACCAGAGAACTCAGGGGGATGCGCCTTCTGAAAAGCGTCCCTAACCCTCTCCCATGTAGATGGAAGTTGTGCTGGTACTGGCACCACTGCCTGAATCTGGGGTGGAGCCTGCTGAACCACCGCTAGCGCGGCATTCACAGCCTGAGCAACAATGGCAGCTACTTCATTAGAATTCATAGTGCCTTGTGCCGGAGCTGCTGGCTGCTCGGCCTGGGCATGCCTATCCTTCGGTGCTCGTCTCGGAGGCATCTAAAACGTGAAGAAGTTTATTAGTCTACTTTCATTATCAAATCCCAAATGGCTGAAGACGTAAACATAAAAGCAGAAATACAACAATCCTAAAAATAGGGCTCTATAGCAAAAACGTTAAGTTGAAAGCGAAAATAAGCCGTACAGACCCTATGGACACTAGAACCTGATGCTCTGATACCACCTGTGACACCCCGCCTAATTAAATACCGGGCGATCACTCCTTTATTAAATTAAAATCAAGGTGAAGAGTTGGATCATTCTTAGCATCACTGTCGTAAAAATAACTTTTCCAAATTTAACACCCTATTTAACTAAGCTAAGTGTCAAAACCATTTTTAAACATTACTTTCCAAATTTTATTTTGAAAATAAGGATTTAATTATCTATAACAATTCAATATTTAAAGAATCACACCACAATAATCCTGGAACATATAATCCAATTAATTTAAACATTTAACAACTCAATCCCAGCATTTAAAACTTAAAGTAAATCAAACATGCTGAATAAATCCCAAAGTAACACTACTAGAAATAACTGAAATACAAATGTCCCAATAAAAGAAATAAATAGTGGAAAGGGCGACACATGCCCAATAAGGATAATGATAGAAGTCGAATCAAGTAAATGAAATCGTCTAAGCAAGTGGCCTGCAACTCCCACCTAAGCTGCAGCACGTTCCTTCCAAGGGATCCTAAACAAGACGCCCCTGTGGCTGGGCACCTGTAATATATACATATATATACAAGAGAGAAAGATGAATAGAAACGGGTCAGAGCCCGATAGTGTATATGATTTAAAAATTCGTTTAGCAAGTATTTAAATTGATACAGGCCAATGCAACAACATATTAGTGCGACACTCTCTTGAGAAATTCTCACCTCTCTTCTAATGTGCACTCCTATCGCACTAACCTTACCAATGGTCTATCTCATCATATATCACACTATCTTTCCCCAAGGATTTAACTTATCTTAGGTGACTCTCAAGATTTAAGATTTAATAACATCATGGTTTAAAAGGAAAATTTCATTTAGTACAAAACGCTCGTTTTAACTTTATTGATTCATAAAGTTTTTCAATATCATACTATAATTTTCAAAACAAGTATTTCCAATTTGAGTCATTATACATGTCTCACTTACCATAACACAGTAGGCAGTTTCCCAAATTTCAGAAGTTCATATATATATTAAATACTCGTATAATATATATATTCTAACAGCACCCCACATAAAATTTTATGGTGCGGGCATACTCTGCTATCCAATCCACGTATCAATTGTACTAAAGGGAATACAAGTTCGGAATCACTCTCGAACTGTATAAATACATACACAAACAATATTGAGGCGAAACATAGTTTCCAAGTCCAAGAGGTCAGTACATACCCTCACGTCTCTTAGGACCGTGACTACCGATTCGATAGCCTGTACCTAGGATTTCTATCTTCTAGGGTACGAGTCAATATCCCCCATAAGGCACACGAGATAAGATCGTCCCAGCGCGGAAACCTCAGGGATAGCAAGTAGCGCGGGCATGATTTTCACAAGTATATAATATATGCATAGACAATCATATAAATATACCACTTTTATTATATCAATTTAGGTTTATCCAATAACCCACATTCACAACATTTATCCTTATTTTCCCATTATTATTTATCAAGTATAATGGTTCGTTTATAACTTTAATTCGAAGGGTTTTTCCAACTTACTACGTAACCCTCATGGACTCTATTCTTCCAAATGTACAATTCAGTAGATATCCATTTATGTTCCAACGTAACTATCTCTTACGTGTCTCTCCCCTTTAATATATACTTACATTATCCCTTATGCAAAATATCCCAAAAATATAGATTTCGCCTTACATTAAAGGATTTTGAATTTTATTTTCAAAGATGAGAATTTCAAACGGTTTCGAAATCGGAATTAAAATGGAGTTTTAATTGATTTTTTTTTCTAAGAGTCCTCAAAACATAAAACTCTCTAGTAAAAATAATATTTTTAGAAATCCGACCATTCGATCAAGCTGAATTTTTGTCAACAGTCCTGTCTCGCCGATCGCTACAACATACTAAAATTTCAAGCGATTCCAATGGTCCGATCATCCGGAATAAAAATTTTAGTGTTTGTATCTGATTATAACTCTTTTCTTAATCAAACTCTTAATCCTTTACATGACGAAGGGTTTCCAGATTATCATATAAATCATCACTACATGAAAATTTCCTATCTCAAATTGGATTTTTCTTCCATAAATCTCCTCTTAATAACTCCTAAACTAATATGGATGATGCATCAATGAAATAAGCAAGATAAACACTTGCCTGGGATTTTCAGAAATATGGTTTGGTGTTGAATTTGGTGTGGTTGCATTCCCCGTCTCACGATCTACGCGTTGGCGGTGGCGGCGGTGCAAACGGGTGAGTTTTGAGCCTTGGAATGCCTTGAGAGCTCTCTCCTCTCCTCTCCAATGGCCGTTATAGTGTTTTGAGTTATATAACCCTAGGAGATAACCTAAACATCTGATATAACCCCTTTAATTTTCGTGGGTTTAATTACCCAAAAATACAAAATGACTAAAATGCCCTCCCGGGGTACTAATTAGGCCTAAAAACGCCCCGAGACCCAAATCAAACTCCCGGGTATACTTTTCTGACTATCTCGACCCTTCCGGACGTGTTGGCACACTCAAAACTACCATACGAACAACTTATAAAATATTTACTTTTATTTATCAATATTTAGTCCCGACGCGACACGGGCGCGTCCCGACTCAAATTTCTAAAATTGTCATTTTATTCACTCGTGACATTTAATATGTCCACTATTATATATTACTTTGCTCATTAGTAATATTCAACAAATTTTTCCATAATTACTAACTCTCATCACGTTAATAATTATAACATAATTAATTTCCGGATTTTTATTAAATAATTAATTCACATTAAATTTAATAAATCCCCAAATTAATATAGCATAAAAATACGGGGTATTACAGGCGATTATTTCCTTTGGCTCTGGTTTGGCTCGGGTTTTGGTTTCGTCCGAAATTCGATCCGTTTGTCTGAAATTGGAGCTTGATTTGGGACCTCACACACAAATGGGTCTCTTTGGCCATTTTTTGGAGCTCGGGTTTTGGCCATTAATGGTGGAGGTGGGTATTGGCTCACCATTAATGGAGTTGGAGTTTTTTGGGCCATTTTTGGTTGGAAGAACATTTGGTTTTGGTGGAACTTGCAGCTGCGTTTTTTGGGTCTCCACATATAGACCTTTGTCTCGGCTTTTGGGTGACATGGCTGCGATGTGGGTTATTGGCATGGTTTTTTTGTTGGGTATTTCCACAGCAGGTTCATGATTGCTTGGGCTGTGAGTGGAAGTTTCCAGCATCAGCGGTCGACCATGCCCCAAATGCCGGTCGACCGGGTTTTCAATATTTGCCTTACGTCCATGACAGTGTGCCCCATTTCTTTGTCGTGGTCGACCGCGATTTGGCCGTCGATCGACCAGGGCTCTATTTTGTACGACTTTGCTGTTGCTCTTTTTTTTTCTTTTTCTTTTTCTTTCTTTAGTTAATTAGAACTTATCTCCCTTTTTCTTTTCTTATTTCTTTTCTTTTCTTTGTTAATTCCAACCTAGTATAAATAGGAGACTTGGTTTATTTTTGTAAATGTCATGTAATAGATTAGATTTTTAGTTCTCTCCTCTCTTAGAACCTAGGGTTTGTTATATATGAGGATTTTTTGTTGGAGATAACCCGTCTACTCATTTTCCACCATTAACGTAAGTGGTACTATTCATTGTCTCATCTAAGTTGTATTTTCTTTATTTTCCATGCTTAATTAATTTTCATGCCTAGATAATTTTAGTTGCTAAATTAATTAGTGGTGTACTTTAATTAATTAGTTAATTTGTTTATGTCATTTAATATGTGTAGGGGCTAATTTAAATTAGGGTGCGATTAATGGAACTCACGTAGGATTGATTTGTTGCTTCGCTTTGGTGATGGTGATTTATGTATTTATTTCGAGTACGTTTTCTTAGTTTTTATGCCTAGGAAATTTAATGGTGTATATCATGTATGCACCATTTTTACGACATTGCGTGCGTAATTTTCGGGGTATTTATTGACACCAAAGTCTTATTAGTCTTTTATGCGAATTTAGGGGTTTGACAACTCTTAATTTAATTAATTGACGAAACGAGATGCAATCGTAATAATTCGCAATCCCATGTAACCATTTATATCCATTAACTCAATTTTAGGGGTATTAGTTGCATCCTATAGTTTTTTATTCGCTTTGTTAATTTTAGTTTAAATACACTCATGCCTAGTTTATCTTTTATTTCTTTTTAGTTAGAAAAATATCTTTTACACTTTTATTTTAGAATTATTAAACTAATTAAATTCTAGCATCTTGTCTTTGTGGATTCGATACTCGGACTGGCCGCTATACTCCCATAAAATATTGTAGTCATAGTTTAGGTTTTTGTATAGAGTTGGTGAGCCGAATATAACAAACGACCGACGTGTAGGTGACTCTCGCGTCGCTGCAAGACGTAGTCTATCAACTTACTTGTAAGATAAAGTTTTATAATTGCTCAATTTAATTTTTATTTGACTTATCCTGTTGCACATCAATGCACCTTTATGACTACATCCATATGTTTAAGAGTTTGATTAAACTTTATTTATCCAGCGGATTTTTGTCATTGGAGTTCGCATCAAAAAAATTCAAAATGTTTTTTGAATATTTCAATGGGTCATTAGGACGAGTTTACACAATGTCGTTAGAACGAAACTCCTTTATTCGAACGAAATCTGGGATGACGCCTTTTGGTCAGATTTGGAATGTCATTCGAAGTTTTATTGGATGTGCTTCAAACGAGATTGGGTACATCATTAGAACGATTTTCCCATGTTCGAATGAGATCTTATGCTATGCATTTTTGCAGGTACTGGAATGTCATTCGAAGTCTCAATGGAAACTTGATCGAACGAAGAAGGGTACACCATTCGAACGAGGTACCTGGTCGTTCGAACGTAGGCATGAATTTTTTATTTTTTAATCAAATATGATTAAAATATTTAATGCCTATCCTTTTGCGACAAACTTCCTTATAAATGCAGGATTAGGGTATTAAAAAACTCATTTTAGAGTTCCTTTTGTGATCAAATTCTATCATTTTTCATACAAACCTCTTTGAACTTTAGAGATCATTTTATTAAATCAAGCATCACAAGAATGCACAAATTTGGATGAATATTGTCATTTGTACAAGGATTTGTGATTTAATGATGAAAATCAATCTTGCATGAGTTTTTTAAAACTTTCATGGTCTACTTGTGAGAAAGATAATTCTATTCTTGATGGATTTGAAACATTATCATTTTTAAGTGATGATAAGGGCTATCATTGGTATGTTAAAGCTTAATTTTAATTTAAGTATCATTATGTAGGTGACAACTAAAGCGTGTGTAACAATATAGTATACTGAGTGTACCCCATAAGATATATTATCTATATTTCTTGCCAAAATATATTTGAGTCTTTGTCCGAGAGGTCACCTAAAATCTTCATCAACATACCAAATTCACCATATGCCGAACCTTAATTACACCACTTAGAAAAGATACAAGACTTAGAGGACTTAGATTCACACCTTAGTTAATTTATTTATATAATTGAAAAATCGTTATTTAACCTTGGTTTTGTAAATTTGTCAAATACACGATGTAAATATAATTCTCATATAGATTTTTTTATTGATTAGTCGCGTTTACTAAGTATGAGGTTCAATAGTTCCTAACATCGTTTTTTTGCTCCAACATGTCCCATGAAAAATATTTTTTCTTCAACAGGTCCTATTTGTAAACATGTAATGTATATTCACTACATATATATATATATATATATATATATATATATATATATATATATATATATATAGAGAGAGAGAGAGAGAGAGAGAGAGAGAGAGAGAGGCAGGCTCCTGTGCACACTAACTTTGCACACTAACTTTGCACATTACCTTTTAAAAGTGGTAAAAAAAATATTTTTGAGTTGAGTTTTTTTGTGTGATATTTAAACATTTCAAGGAACCCATATAAAAAAAATCAGCTCAAAAAAACTTTTTTTACTATTTTTAAAAAATCGGTCAAACTTTTGCAGTTTTTAAGCCCTTTAAAAGCTGCAAAAGTTTGACCGATTTTTTAAAAATAGCAAAAAAAGTTTTTTTGAGCTAATTTTTTTTATGTGAGTCCGTTAAAATGTTAAAATATCACATAAAAAAATTGGTGTGTGCCAGCACTAAGTTTGCACACTTTTAAAAGATAATGTGCAAACTTAGTGTGCACAGGAGCCTGCCTCTCTCTCTCTATATATATATAACTTATTGGTAAAAAAAATATTGTGATAGGACCTATTAGGAAATGTTTTACGTAAATATGAATTATTTGTTAATCTCCCTTACAAAAATCTATTTTTGAATAATTGCATCTTTATGAGTACTTAAAGTATGGACGTCCTTGTGTGGAACAAACATACTTGGAGTTTGCAAAAAGTTTATTTTGATAATTTTTCTAAGGCAAACTGGGCTAATTTGTTGGACACTCATGCGACCTGCATTATCGCTGCATCAATGCTCCAACAAAGATCTTCTTCTCTATAGAGACAATGTATCATTGGACTTTTGGGTTACGTGTAAAATCACTAGATTTTTGCACGACCCGATGGTCTCTTCAGTTTGCCACATTGAGGAATTTTTCCATTGCAGCGACGCTCCTGCAAGACGCGTCTCACTATACCAAAAGTGCATTTTTAACATTATATTGCTAAAGATCTTCTTGGTTTATGTGTCAAGTATAACTTTTTGGGTTACTAAGACGTCAAAATGACTACTTAACTCCATAAGATTGTGACAGCTAGCATTTCCGCCTTTAAACCATTTCAAATCATGAGTGAGAGATTTGAAAAAATATTTTTATTCTTCACTCCTTTTCTTTGAGTTCTTCAAGCCATTGATTTTAATAGAGGTCTATTTACTCACCTTGTGTTCAAAAATCTATTTTCATTAGTGAGTAAATAGTTTTCTCTTCCTTGGTTTGGAAAAATCCTTTTGAGATTTAAAACACCGTAACACACATATCATAAAGATTCCTTCCAAATCCTTG
Source organism: Sambucus nigra (assembly GCA_949130495.1). NCBI lineage: Eukaryota > Viridiplantae > Streptophyta > Magnoliopsida > Dipsacales > Adoxaceae > Sambucus > Sambucus nigra. Next base: position 255,598,702 of record OX422220.1, read on the forward strand.
GTTTATCATTTTGGTTGCTTGAAGGTTCCATTATGGAAAAATTTGCTTCAATTATAATGAATTTATTTTTGCAAAAGATTTGAAGCCATTGGTCGCGAACCAAAACCAATGGTGGTTGTGGAGTGCACTTCAGCGGTCGGGGCTCTCCTTGGAGAATATTGTGTGAAATAGTGTTTAATCGGTCATAGCGTCGTGTGGTTGTAAGTCTTTCCTTCTAGTTATAAAACTCTACCCTGGTGAATTTGTCATTCTTATAAGTCCAGGTGTTTTTTGTTAGTGAGTTTTCCCCTCGCACATCACTTTTTTCGCATTTTTTTAGAATCGGTTTCTTAAATAAGAAGATAAAATTTTGAGACTCTAAAATCTAGTAAAATATTTTATCACATGGACTTTTGGATTATTAAACCCTTCTAATAACAATAAATTACTAAACCTTTTTTCTTTAATTAGGGGAATTATTTTTTATTTGGTTAGCTATTGTCGAGAGGCACACTCTCTGTGTGTGAAAATAATCATCAACAAAAGCCAAGATGTCAAAAAGGACCACAAGCCAAGTGCTTAACCATGATTCAAAATAATATAGAGCTATATCTCCAAATACAAATGAATAACTATTTTAGCTTGGCATACAAAATTATTAACAACATTTCCTGAGGGTGTTTGAAGTAAATGGATATGTTCTTAAAGTTAAACTCATGATTGTATTGTGCTTTTTTTTTATATTATGAATCATTCAAATCTATTAATAAGACACGTGTTTTTCTACTTTTACTACACACACAAGCTAAAATTATTCATTCCTTACTATTTTTGTGTTTATAATGTGAATTGAATATGATTTGATTGCCTCACATATATAGATTGTCTTGATTCTACAATCTTAAATGACTTTACATACTCCTATCACATAATTTTTTTTATTTTCATACTTTTTTTGTCTTTAAGATTTGATTTAGTGATTTATTTGTAGAATATTATTTTTGTTTATGCTATTGATCCTTCTTAGATCATTAGTTTTGAGAATTTTGTATTGCATGAATGGACTTTGTGTTGGATGGGTTGAAGTTTCTTGATTTGTTAATGTTAACATAATTACTCTTGGTGTTGACGTCTTGAAAATTATGAATTGTTTAGGCTGTATTATGTCCGTTTTCGTCCGCATAAGGTTAATTTTTTGTTATTCACATGGATGGACGATATTGGTTGGTTTTAGATACTTGCCAAATCCGTTCGCATGGTTAGGAATCTTAGTCGTTCGCACAACTCCTTTATTATGGTGATTTTTAGTTTGCTTTTAAGTACTGTTTGCTTTGATTCTATATGTTTCTATTTATTGTACTTGTTGAAATATACCATGTACCTTGTATGCTTTCATGATATATACTTATGTTAGTCCATGTATGTTATCATATTTATCCATTTGTATTTTTTATAGCAGGGGGGGGGGGGGGAGGGGGAGGATGTTTTTATGCTTTTGATTATTGGTTGAGGAGGGGATTTATGGTTATGTTACTTTGATATATGTGATCGAATGTAGGGGAAGTTCTTAATTGATATACTCAACTCTCATGTTATTTCATTTAAATTGATAGTTTTCGAAGGATTCTCGTGCAAGGCAAATACTATTTGTGCATGACATACCAGTGTGATTGTTTGGTGTTTGTTCATTCTTTGTAGGTAATTATGTTAGATTGCGACCCGGTCAAAGACCCATATTCAACTTTGGTTTTGTTGTCAGTCTATTGGATTCAATTTTAATTATGACAATATTCTCTCATTATATAGATAATGTGGATTGATTCTTATTTATCATAATAAAGTATTTTGGGTATTAGGGGTTTTGCCACAAAAAATCCAAGGGGAGATTGAAAATATAATTATATTTATATAGTTTGGTTGGATTATTTCCTTATCAAATAATTTAAGTCTTACATAGTCAAACCAAAATGCTTGATTTCATATAGATTTGATAAGTGGAGAGATTCTTGTTCATTAGACATCGATGAACACAGAATCTTGAAGATACTGCGGCTTCTCTACACTAAAGTCTTCTATTACGGATCAATTAAAGAATATTCTTATGGTTGACTTTTTTGTTGGTCTTTGGATGTATATGCACACTCACTTGTATGTTAACTTTGAATATCATTTTCCAAAATGGAGCAAGTAAATCTTGTATTTTTAAGAAGCGCAGTGTCTTTTACTAAAGGGAAAGGCTTGTGTTTTAACAAATTTTTTATTAAATATGTTTCTTCTTTAATCCATTCACATGGATGTATTTTAATCCCGTGCGCACAGATGTATGGATTTAGGCCAGGAAATCTTTTTGTCTAAAACCACGGTCATGATTGAATTTTCCCCTCGTGCACATATATGTAACAATTTTAATCTAAGCATCTCTCTGCCTAAATCCTTGTGCATGGATAGGTTTTGTACCCATGCTCACGGCTACATGGTTATAACATGACTTGATTTTTGTTAAAAATTGTTCACACATGGGTACATTTTTCGTGCCTACGAAGCAACTAGTTTTCTAAAAAATCTTATAAATAGAGCTATATATACCTCCAATCTTTCTAGATAATTCCATCCACTTCTTTTCAAACACTCATAGGGTCGTTTAAATTTTGAGAGTACACCCCTTTATTTTCTTTTGTAATTTTTACAAGCTCCATTTCAAAAGGAGTGAAATTTATATCTACTCTTAAATCTACATTTTTGAGGAACATTTAAGTGATAATTGATTTCAAAATCATCTTAGCCAAAGATTTGCACGTGATTCATGATATGACCAAGTGTATCCTCGTCTCTCCCTGAGGCTCAAGACGACATTACAAATCATACTTCCTACAAGGGATCTAACTTCTGCGATCTTGATCTTATCTCTTCCATGAGTTAAGGCCTGATAATTTTGCGACCCAGGTCACATTTGAATTGATCTTGTCTCGTTTTTCTGTACACATGTGTCGACTAGATACCATCATCACTCGAGAACCCTATTCCATCTTCATCCAGACAGCCACCTCATTGGAGCTGTCGTACTCATCTAGACCGACACTCTCACAGTAGGACACATTTGACATTTGGTGGAGTGCGTGGGATGGAGCACGTATGGGAGAGTACGTGTGGGGTGCGAGCCCCACGTGGATAAAACCGTTGCAACAGTATCTCCCTCACGTGTGAGGGATATTTCATCATCAAAATCTACTCTTGATAAGGACATGTGGCTGCTCATCATTGGATGCCATATACAACACATGCCTGGTGCGTGCATGGGGTGCACATTGCATCACCCCAACAATATAAATACTCACCTTCTTCTACCTTGAGAAGAACCTTCACTCGAAAACCATACTGAGACCTAGCTGAAATTGTAGTGTAGAGAGAGAAAGCTGAGTGATCTATACCTAAAGGTCATTAGAGCCATTTCTTGGTGGAATTCACTCACTCTCTCTCCCTCTCTCTCTCTCTCTCTCTCTCTCACACACACACACACACAGAGTGGAGTAGGCCTAGATTGGCTGAATCAGTTATATACAATTTTTCTCCTCTTTTCCTCATCTCCTTCTATATTTATATATTTGTTCATACTCCATTGTTATACTGGATTGAGCTCACATATTTACATTGACTTGGTGATACCATATTTGGCACCATTAATTCAAATAATAATTGATAAGATCTAGAGGAGATCTAGTGGAAGTGTTTGAATTATTTAAGAGTTTAAGCATAGTTGTAATACCCCGTATTTCTGTGTATTTTTATTTAATTAATTTGAGGAATTAATTAGGAAAAATACATTTTAATTAAATTACGCGAGTGAAGTAATTTAATGCGATTAGATAATAATTGTAACTATTAAATATTAATCGAGAGATAGATACGGATTAATATTGCATTATGATATTTACTAAGTGAGAATAGTAAATAATTAATAATTATGGTTATACGACACAGCGAGTGATATGTGCATATTTTATTAACTGTGGTTATACGGCATAGCGAGTGATATGCGCGTATTTTATTTTATCTCATCGGGAGGCGCGTGTAGACTATTTTGAGGTGAGAAATGAGAAATATATTATAAGTGACTCGGATAAGAATTTAAAGATTACAAATGATTCCAGATGAGTTGAAATATGCGGAATAGTGTAACCGAGAGTATAGTTTGGGCCCCGAGTCAATTTTGGACCAAATCGGCACCTATTAAGGGTGTTTTGATCATTTTACAAAAAGAGGTTAAGGTACCCACGAAATTTGGAGCCATATATATGATATTTATAGATTGATGCTAGGGCTCATAACACAAAAAGGTTAGAGAGGCCATTAGAGAGAAGAGAGAGAACCTATCTTCAAAGCTTAAAGAGGGATTTTGAAGACGGTGAAGAAATCTTGTATCTCAAGGCAATTAAAAAGGAAGATTGGAGAAGGAAACAATCAATCATCAACCAAGAACCACGAGATCAGATCAATCAAAGAAAGTCAAGTGTTTATTTCAAATTAAATTGATGTTATAATACACATGGGTAGGTTTTTCATGAATAAGTTGATTTTATTGAAAAATCTTGAATGCAAAGTATGAATTGATTACATGTTTGGGTAGAATTGCAAGTAGTTTGTATTTACATCAGTAGAGGATGAAAAATCAGAAGGATTATGATTATTGCTATGAATCTAAATCTGGGTTCTAGATTGAATGAAAGAGAAGAACACAAAACTAGAGTTGTGAAAGAGTTTTGAGGATTGATTCATTCTTGATTGATTTTGGTAAAGTCTTAATGTGTTTGAAATATTAGAAACCATCCTAAGATATGTAGAAAAGGGTTTGTATTGCTGATTTCGATTTTGGCAAAGGATTGTGGAAGAAATTGGTGAAAAACACAACTGATAACAAAGAGCACGAATTGCAGAAAAGCGGATCGTCTTAGAGAGAGAATTAAGGTGGAAATGGGATTGGTTATAGTAATTCGTAAATAATCTGAGAGATGGATAACTAATTATGGGAATCTATTGAAACTATGTATATCAGTTGTTTAAGGATGAAAAATATTTAATTTATATAACAAAGGGGTAATTAGGACCCTAGAGTTTTGTGAACACTCATATATATATGATAGTGAGATAAATGGTAAAGTAAATAGTATGACGAGTATGCGAGAGATATATACTATGTACTAACGGGTATTATCAGGTTGTGCGAATACCTATTGATGCATAGTAATACATAGGTGGTGTGAATACCTATAGTATACTAAATAAATACTGGTGCTCGAGGTATGATTGTGAGCCAAGAGATATAAATCACTATTGGTGATCGAGGGAGGATTCCGAGCCAATAACCCCTAAAATGTGATACAGGGAGGTCATTATATAGTATGTGTTTATAGTATATATATATATTGTGTGCGAAATATATATATACATAAAGTGTGCTTAATTTTGTATTGGGGTGGATGATTATCCGGACAAATACATGAAAGCTCGATTTGGGGTGGATGATTATCCGGACCAAATTCGAAGATGAATAATATTGAGGTCGATGATAAATCTGGACCAATATATATATATATATATATATATATATATATATATATATATATATATATATATATATATATATATATGAACTTTACATTGGGGTCGAGGGATATCCGGACCAATGTAAATGGTAGGATGATTGGGGTCGATGAATATTTGGACCAATATCCCTATAATATATATTCTGTGTGAAATTCATACTTCATGATATTCTACTTATGTACGAAAGTAGACTTGTAGATGATATATATATATATATATATATATATACACACACACACACACATACACACAGCTAAGTGATAAATTAAGTAGAGAGAAAACTTAATTTCAAGATTTAAAATAGATTGGGAATATCTATAGTAAATTAAGTAGTGAAACTTAATTATGGAAGTTGAATGATGATTAGACGTGAGTATATGAATTAAGTAGTGATATTTGATTATGATGATTAAACATAGCATATGTGAATGTTATATGAAAACTGAAAACATGCGAGAAATGGTAATAATGAAGCCTGATGTATGGGTGGTACGGGAGAGTAGACCATTGATAGGATTGGTTATATACTTTAGTTGAGATAGCTTAAGAGTGGTAGCTGGGTGGGCTAAGTATAGAACGTTATGTGTGCACATTAGACGAGAGGTGAGGAAACTCAAGAGAGTGTGCGTAAACCTAACATGTGTAATCAATAAACAATTTTAATTGCTATAAATTACTTGTTAAATGTTTTCAAATGTTTTGAGTATTAACTCTTGCTATAAAAATATTTTCAAAACCTTTTAGGTGTCCATCCATAGGGACGCCATGCTTGATGGTTTCATTCCAGGGACTCGGAGTTGTAGCACTGTGGATGCTGACAGGACTTTGAGTAGCCGATTATTTTATTCAGATCTACCATAGGATCTCACTCTTTTATATCATGTTTGGACACGTGGTCCGTTGTCGGTATTATGGTTTCAGTTATTTTACAATCTGGACTTGGGTTATTACTTGGCTTGGTTTGCTTTTTTCGATGGTTTATTCGGCATGACTTTGTTTCATTTAGATATCATGTTGGTTTGGACTCAAATATATTGTGAATGTTGTTTAGTTTTTGAACTATTTATTTGTCCTGTTTAATTGGAAGATAAATTTTGGCATCGGTTTTATTAACTATTAGGTGGTTAGTAGTTAGTTTGGTTTTTCGACAGTCATGATAAGAATGAACCGTATGAGAAACCCCTTTTAATTTGATAAAGGCCTGATCACCTGATATTTAATTAGGCGGGGTGTCATAATAGTGCGATCCTAACGAGGATAATGGGACTTCCTCATTATTTTAATGGAGTTTTGGGTGAATTTCTCACCTTTAATGGGGGAAAGTTCAATGTTAACTACGTACTTCTTGTTTGCGAATAAGAGAGAGGTATCTTCCTGTATTGTATAAAATCCTTTCAAGTTGAATGAGAAATTAGGGTCAATCGAGGTTTTTCACCCATGGATGGGGATTTTTTTTACTTGTGGATGCTCGATTGGTTCGATCATGTTGTTATACCATGAATTTCACTTATTTAATCTATATCTAACCTTTTCTTCGGATATTTTTTTATATCAAGGTTTTGAGTTTTTTTAATTGATCTAAATTTTTTAAAATTTGGTTAAAAACCTTTTCACCCTCTGGATCGCAATTAGGTTATAAACTTATAATTTCAATTGGTGTCAGATCCTAGTTTTTCAATTTTGTGCTTAACATCTCGAGTGGATCCTTAGTTGTGAGTTTGTGTACTTTTTTATTTGATTTAGAGAATATGCACTCTTCATCACACTTTAATTTAGCTTATAACAACTCATGTGCCTCTAATGAGTCTATATATCAAATCGAACCTAATAATAATGGATATAATGATGATGAGAAGATGAGATATATGTAACACCCCATAATTTTATTGATTTTTATATTAGAAATTAATTGGGATTAATTAAATTATATTTCAAAAATAGCCCGGTAAAATAAATATTAATTAGCGAGATAAGGGTTAATATTTATTTATATTGAATATTACTTAGTGAATGAGTAATAATAACGATAAGGAAATATTATAATTGTCGTGAGTGCGAAATACGACAGCTACGGTAAATTTAGTCGGGACGCGCATGTCAGTCTTATCAGGACTTAATTTGGGAAATAAAATGTATTTTCACTTTTGATATTCCATATGGTCATTTCGAGTGCTCCAGTGTGTCTAAAAGGGCCGAGATGGTAAAAAAAAGTCTACCCAGGGGTTTAGTTTGGGTCCCGGGAAACTTTTAGGTCAAATTGGCACCCTGGAGAGGTATTTTGATCATTTGAAATTTTGGAAAAAATAAACCCAAGAAAATTAGTGGATTATATTTGATGAGTCGGGATCTCCAATATACCTCATTAAATATACCTATGAACATACCTATTTCTTGAAAATAGTAAAAAATAATAATTTCGAGTTAATATTTTTTATATCGGTTCATGATATTTCATTGTTACCCTGTACAAATATTCAGCTCAAAATAACGTGTTTTGTTATTTTTTAAAAATATGTAAAAGAAACTCACAATTTTAAAGGGTAAAACTGTCTTTTTTTACCTTTTTTTAAAAATAATAAAAAATATTATTTTCAATTGATTTTTTTATTGGAGCACACTAAAATATCATGAACCCATATAAAAATTATCATCATAAAATTATTTTTTTTCCTATTTTAAAAAATTGTTATATTCATAGGTATGTTGCTAGGAGGTATGTTGGAGAGCCTGAATCTATATTTGATAACACGTAAAGGGATTTAGGGTTATCAATTGTCAAACCAAAGGGAGAGACACAGGATAAAGAAGGAGAGTTGTTCCTAGGGTTGCAAGGCCAAAACCACCTTCTTGCACCACCACCACCACCACCGGATTATAGATTGGGAAGAGGAGAACACAAATCTCACCACCTATTCTGCAAAAATCAGACTTTCAAATTAAGGTAAGTGTTTATCTTGCTAACTTTGATTTGATATACCATCAATGTTAGAATATGATGATTACCTTATGAAATTTATGAACTTTGACCATAACTTTGGAGATATAAATCATATTCTTGGGTAGGAATGATAATATATTTGATCCCTTATACACGTAGGATGATTTTGATGAGAAATATCACGAAATTTGAGAAAAAAATCTGGAATTATGTTGAGGTTCTTGAACATGAATAATAATCTAGGGTTTTAGAAATTAATTGTGATTAAATATGATTTGAGGTTGTTTTGTAAAGATTTAATGATTCTTATAAGTTAAAAATAGTTGATATATATTAATGTAATGTTGGAGACCTTTAGTTGGGAGTTCGGGATAGTGTAATGTTTATTTGGAGGTTTAACAATGGTTAATTCCCGTAACAATTTAGGGAAGACGATGATACCTGCTACTGCGAATCGATTCGGCTCCTTGGCCGAATTGATTCAAAAAGCGAATCGATTCGGGCCAAGGCCTAATCGATTCGGTTTCCCAGATTTGCACAATTTTCCCTTTTTTGCTTAGAGCTCATGGAAAATGATCGGGTTGACCTTTGAGTTAATTTTAAATGCTAATGAGAGATATTCTATTTACCAGTCGGTTAATATTGGGTTTGAGGTTAGTTGCACAAGGATAGTTTAGGACAAAAATTGATTAAGCTCAACGGGTAATAAAAGCTTATTCGGATAATGATTACTTGTCATGGAAAATTAGGGGAATATAGGACCAAGATCAGTAGTCCTTGAATGGAATACCTACCGAATTTACTTAAGGGATAATTGGCAACCATTAGGCATTGGGAAACACTCGGGAATATACAATGAAAAGTATTATTCTACGTAGAATATTTGAGAGTTATTATACTACGTGTGGGGTATATGATATAAGTTACGTGTATACTTATAATGATGTTATATATATATGGGTGTTGTGTATAACTATTATTTTATTTATATGTGTAATCATACCTAGGCTACTTGCTATCATGGGAGGTTTCACGTCATGAAGAGTCTTATTTCGATGAGCCTAATTTGGGGAATATTGACTTGTACCTTAGGATATATAACTTAGGGATTGAGCACTACTTGTGTGAATAAGGGTGTGACTGGTCATTTGGGTGCGTTAGGTCTGAGTGTATCCCAAAGTCTTAGAACTATGTTCGTCTCCAATATTGTGTGATTTAAGTTATGGTTCGAGGGAGATTATCCGAACCAGCGTCCTTATGAAGTATGTGATGTACCAGAACTTGAAAGCGGAGTATGCCTGCATCGCAGGTCTCCATCTAGGGGTGTTGTATACGTATATATGATAAGAGTGATAAATGTGTATATATGTGTGATTGATCCTAATATGAGTGTATTAGTAGAGAAAAGAGACAGTGATTTATAAATTAACCAATGTGTATGAGAACTAAATCATTTACTAGTAATTCCTAATGAATATAAAGAATTAGAGAAGGGGGTATCGTATTGTATGGGGAATACGGGTGGGCACTATAAATGATTAGATGCAAAGATATGTAAGCCAGATTAGTTATGTGGGTAGTATAACTAGGTGGGTTAGAGTAGTATGTTATGCATGAACATTAAGATGAGGGGTGAGGATCTTAAGTGAGGGAACGCGTTACTAACATGTATTTAATATCTTATCTTGATGCATTTTAAACACTTTCTAAACATTTTTCAAATTGTTTTACTTGGGCTCTGACCTGTTTCAAATCCTTTTTGTAAAAACCATTTTAGGTGCCCAGCCACAGGGACGTTAGGCATAGGAGTTCCTATATTTGATGTGCTACAACTGATGTGGAAGTTGCGGGACCTTGCCATTAGATGCCTCCACATTTATTCAGTTCTTAGTTATCCTTACTTATCTCAGTCTGGCATGTCCCCCATTCATAGTTGGATATTATTTGCAGAGAATTTATATTTCCTGTTATTTCAGCTTATTTCCAATATTGATTTAGACTTTACTTATAGATTATTGTATTTGAATTTTCTCTGGAGTGTTATTCCAAACTTATTTATTCATTTATTTATGTCGTTATCTCATTATTCATTGTTATGCGTAAGGAAATGGTGAATGATATATTTATTCTGATTTTATTTACTGCATGTTAATAATTAAAATTTAAAATTTTGACATCGGGCTATTGGGGTATTAGTTTTAAATTGAATTCTGACAGTGATGTTAAGAATGACACCATTAATGATTCCTGTTTAATTTAATAATGGACTGGTCACCCATGATTATAATAGGCGGGGTGTTAAAGATGGTATCAGAGCATCAAGTTCTAGTGTTCTTAGGATCTGTGCAACTAACTATGATTTTTAGCGTAACGTCCTTTGATATAAATTCCTATTATTAGGACTGGTGTATTATTTATTATGAAGTTACGTCTTCAGCTATTTTAAGACATATTGAATTGTGGACTGATGGAAAATTCTTTCTCGTTTAAAATGCCCCCTCGACGTGCACCACGAGCCACCCCAGAGGCATAGCTCGAGCCACATCCAGCTCAGGCCCCAGGATCTATAAATTCTACCGAGGTTTTAGCCATTATAGCACAGGTAGTTAATACAGCCCTGAATACTTTCGCCCAGCAGGCACCACAGGTGCCACCCTAACCTCGGGTGGTTGCTCCAACTCCTGCACACTCATTTCCTTCTGCTTGGGAGCAAGTATGAGATTCCTTTCAGAAGGCACATCCTCCAGAGTTCTAGGGGAGCCCCGACGTAGTTGCAGCATGCCAATATAAGAAGGATATTGTAAGGAAAAAATTCCAATTGAGTCAATTTGTAGTGTTGGCTTAATTATAAACAAAACTGATTGAGTCGTAGGATGGAATTTGTGACTTTCAAGCCTATGACGTTTGTGTCGAAGACGTAGCGGGTAAGACTAAATTAAAGATATCATCATTTTCTATTTTCGTTCCATGTTTAACATCGTCAATCCCATTCAAACGAGATACCCCTCGTGAAAAAGTGCTCTGCATGAGAATCCTTCTTTATAGCCTCATGAGAAGCCTTAGCTATGAAACACCGTTCAAATGAGGACTCCCTAGTTCGAACTAGGGCTTTATTATTTAAAAATGTATTTTAGTTGGGATCTTATACTGCATATTATAATTAAAAACATATAAGTGCCTTTCAAGATGCACAAGAAATTTTCTACAGACCCTAATAGGTTTTGAAAGATTTTTTTAAAAGTTAGATCTAGTCAATTTCATGCTTGCAAAGTAAACTTTCAATTTACAATCCCCTATAATCTTCTTCATTAACTGAATATTTCATAATGAACAAACGTGTGGGTGATTAGAACATGTATACATGTGGGTTGATAGCTACCAATAAAGAGATCTATGGATAGAGATGTTTGGTGATTGTTCATCCTGAGTCAAGGCGTGAAGTGGTTGATTGCTAGTACGGTTAGAGGCATTCGAGATCAGAGCACAAAAGAGTGGAATTATGGTAGTTATCATTTTCATATTTTTCTATTTCTAAGTTATGTAAACAATTTATTATACTACTAGTGAACCTGTTGGGCTGGGAAATAGTGGTTTCTCCTCCGAGGGTTTCCACTATAAATTCGTGTGAAGTATGTTTGGATTTTTGTCATAGGAACTATGCAGTCATCATAATACATAACTCTGATCTTCTTCTACTCATCATAATCTGTAGGAATTCCTTTAGGATAACTCCGCCAAAATTATCATTGACTCCCCGTGAACTAAAGTTACACAATTTATGGTCACCTTCATCCCATTTAGATACTGATTTATAAATCGTCTTATAACACTCATTAATAGTGGGCGGAGACCAACTATTCTGCTATCACATGTTTATCTATATAATTAAGGAAAAATTCCTTACTAGCGTTTTAGTATGCGCAGTTGCTTCCCTCAAACATTGAAGACCCTAAAATCAAACTAGATCCATAGATAACCCTCTGGAATTCATATTCAACAAATTAGAACACATGCTTTAATACCAATTTAAAAAATATAGGTCGTCTATTTCACATAATTAACTTAAGTTGTTTGAGTAGTTGAAACTTCCATTGTGTCCACAAGACAAGTCATAATTAAATTGTGTTTTTAGAATAATATTTTAGATAAATCCAGTTCAGTTCAATTTAATTTTATTTTAATTTAACTAACTACAATTACTTTATTTTAACTTTAGATGTGATTTCATATTAATAGTGGAAAAAATATTAAAAGCAAGCATGATAATTTATAATGGAAACCCTTGCGTGGAAAATAACTATCGCACCCCAATCTCAAACTAACAAGTGATAATAATGTCTTTACATAAATTATATAAAAACTACACCAAAGATAAAAAAATGATCACGACAGGATGGTCATGGCTTTGGACCATGACCAGGGTACTCATGCCACAAAACTGGGAGCATGTATTTTTTACTGTGACCCCATCCAGAGGTAATCTATACCACATGTTGGTCACAATCAAGAACATTGATAATCATGGTCACGATCCAAAATCATTACCCAGCGGTGATGATTATGGTGGGAAAATGGTGTCATGTTGGTCATGTAACTGGTCACGTCTAAAACGATGACCATTAATCTAACACCCCTTAAATTTAATGCATTATTTAAAATTATTATATATATATATATATATATATATATATATATATATATATATATATATATATATATATATATATATATATATATATATATATATATATATATATATATATATATATATTTTATTAGTGAGTGGTGTTATCAGTATATTTTGTTTATATTTATTTATAAATATGTGTATAGTTATAATTATTTAAAATTGAATTTTTAAACAAAACAGTAATACACACAAAAAATTAATAATTAGTTAACAAATAAATGTAATGAATTATTTATAAATTAATTTAAAGTTGAACAAATGTATATTTTAAAAATATTTATAGGTTGGTTCGAATGACGGTGGGACATGTACATGGTCCGATTTACCTTAAAAGGGTGGGTTTTAAGTCCTATAGGTTAGTATTAGATTCGAGCTAAGATTTCGATATAGTTTTGGGGTTAATGAGTCAAGGCCCATATAAGGGATAACCCTAATTGTGTTGTTAAAGATATAAAATAGGTTTTAGGTTAACCTAAATCATTTCTAAATATTTGGTGGAAAACCCTAGAGAGAGAAGAGGGAAGCTACTTGGAGAAGAAGAAAAGAGGACAGTTTGGCATTGAAAAAGAGGAGAATTGAGCTTTTCAATTAGAGTTCGGACTACTAGAAATTGGAGGCAAGTTTATTTAGTATATTAATATAATTTTTATGGTGTTAGAATATAGTTATGCATTGGATTCTAAATCTAAACATAGAAATACTTGATTTCGATTATTAAATAATAAAATTTTATGATTTAATTTAATTAGTAAAATTAGGTTTTCATTCATAATGGAATTTGATGTAATTTATCATGAATTTGGGATATATTGAATAAATTGATGTTAAGGTTATGATAAAATTTTAGGATTTATTGAAATCCCATTTATCTTGCATGAATGAAATGGAAAATTATGATTTTAAGATGAAATTCACATCTAGGTTTCTAATTCTGAATTATACTTTTAAATATTTATATAAAATCAGTAAATTTGGACGTATAAAATATAAATTTGATTGGTGAATTTTGTAGGAAAATTTAGGGTGTATGGGAGGTGCTAAAACCCTTAGGTAGGCCATAAACGGAGGTTCTGGGTTTAAGGGTTGTAACAGGGGTTGTAGGTTGAAGAAAAATGATTTTCTTGAGAGTTTCGTGCTTTAGACGTGCGAATGGATGTATTTTAGTATCAGGCTCACGATCTAGGTAGATTTTTAATTTTCCCTAAATTGAGAAAAGAGAATGTGGGATGAGGATTTGGACTTAAACTATGGGGAGATACTGATTTAAAATCTTCAATAATAAATGTTAAATCAGTTTGTAGAAGATAAGTAAGTTAGTACACGAATGAAAGCATTATGTTTATTTGTATTGCCACTTATGTACACCATAACGGATATGAGTAGTTAGCTGATGCATGCTAGATGGTATATTTGCTATTATAGTTTAAAGAGATGATTTGTACCCTGGTCCAGGCGATGACCCCCTATTCGATATCCCGATTGATATAGACGATTTTATCATAGGTCATGCGTCGATTACCGCTTTGGTATCCTGGTTTATAAATATGGGTCATACCTTGGGCAGGTCAATGACGCCTCTTCGGTAGACCAACAGAGAGTGATGGGATTTATCCTGGGTCTTGCGAAGGTTACTACTTTGGTACTTCGGTAGTTAGTTATAACATATGTGATATGAACCATATACATGAAGATATACACATAGAGATGTGTTTCCCAGTTAGAGGTTTGTGCTTGGGAAATATAGAATAATTATGTATAAAATGATATTCAAGGAAATATGAATAATATGTAATCATGGGTTCATTTGGGTCTAGGATTAGACTCATGTGATATCTAGGACTGCTAGGTTTGGGATAACCTAACAGTTACTAAAATATGAGAAGAAGATGGATAATTATATTGTATCCCAAAATCAATTATATTCTTATACTACTTAGACTTGTTGTTAATGATATCCTATTAATATTTTTCAAGATATATGCTATCGGTGTAGCCTCACCCCAGATCCACTCGTGACCTTCTTCAAAATTATTGATCTTCTAAGATGTAAATGCCGAGCTTGCATGCTCACTCTTCTATGTCCATTTACTATTCTTGTAGTTAGTGTTTTTATTATTACATTGGTTTGTGATTTTCAATTGAGGAAGTTATAGTTATGTGAGGATTCTATTTCTGTTGTTGGTTTGGTATCAGAGATTGTGTGGTTCACCACATTTATGTTGAGTTACTTATTTATGCATTATTCTATTTACCATCGTGCTTAGGATTATACCCAATTTTTATAGACTACTATTTTATTTACTTTAGACCTCATCAATCTAGATTACATTTGATAAGGTGTCACAGTTGGTATTCGAGCATTCCAGGTTCTTGTGTCTTATGGATCTTGAATGCATCCATCGCTTTTCAAATCACATTATTTGATACTTTAGATCTTATTAATGAATATTTTATACTCCATTCTTTATAAATGTACTGGTACGCTTTGTTTACTACCTTTCATATGGTGAACAAGCGCAAATGAACAGGCCACTAGCGTTGAGTCAGAGGTAGCGGCACCCCTGCAGCAACCGCAACCACCTTCAACACTGTAGTAAGGACATGAACTTATTATTGCCCATGCCGACTAGGCCACTATCATCACATAGAATATAGCTCTGACTATGGAAGTTATGCAGTAGGAGAAACCACCACCGCCACCACTACCTGTGGCTGCACCTGTGCCTATTCCGCGAACTACATGTAACACCCGTACACTCAAACCAAACAAACTGATTTGATGAATACCTAAATTTCCTTTTATCTCCCTTATAAATAACTTATAACCCAAAAACATCCTAATAAAGTTAAAACCACATTACCAACCCTAAAACATTTCAAAATTACCCAAGTACCCTTGGATTTATAAAATGACCAAAATGCCCTTGAGCTTTTAAAAGAGGTATAATTTAATCTATATTTCACCCCTAAACCCAAGCTTTATACTAAATTGAACCTCCAGACTTCAATTATATAGAATTTAAGATCATAACCCTTGAAATTTCATGAATTTACACAAATTCCCCTAAAATGGGAAAAAAACTATATTTAATACCCAATAAATACAAAACTTTTTCTTCCAAGGACCGAAATCAAAGTCTTAGTATTTAAACTTCCCCCCTGCGAAGTCAACCTCCACCTGGGTAGAAGAAGACAAAATCACATGGCTACACCATGTGTTCATGTGAATTTAAACTCCCCACAACTCTATCTTGTTGATTCCAGGGAGAAACCACCTCCCATTTACATCAATAAACTTCCCCCAACCTCTACTATAAACCCTTGCAATTGGTAGCAACCAAACACACCTCTTTAGCCTGTCTAAAGTTCAAACTTTTTCCTCCAAAGAGTAACTTGTCATTTTATTTAGCAATTCTTATTTTTAAAATTTTAGTCATTTTCTGTACCATTATTATGTCTGAACCAATCAAAAACACCAAGTTCTTACTTATAGAAGGGTATTTGTTTGAAGAAATTTTCAAAAACTTCACGAAACGCTGAGCTTTAATGATGAATATCCATTCTTTGACTCTGAACTAGTTTCAAAGTGAGGAATGAGTTTCTTATGATCCCAGGAGCTCAGCTGCAGTGGCCATTTTCAAAAAACTTATAAGTTTTCAACCCTAATTTTTCAAAAGTGTTTTTTAGTTGCAGAAACTAAAAATCAAAAATTCTCCTTAACCAAAATACCTTAATCCTTCAAACCAAAGCCAAACTCTTCCTTATAATAGCAGAAGCCTAGTCATAACCTTAAAACCCAATGTCATATCCTGTGAAGCCACGAATGTTTGGCCAATTTTTTTGAAAAACATACAAGATTTAAAATTCAACGAATACTGAACCTCAATCCATGAAACTTATATATTTGGATTCCTTATGAAAATTTTGGTTGGATTGGTTTAGGAATCATCTCAAATGGTTTAGAAAATCAAAAGTTATTCAAGGTTAAAGTTTTTTCAAAACTTGGGTCAACTGTTTAGAGGTTGAAGATGAACTTTTCATGAGAAACTTTGACCATGCGCATGAGGGCGTGTGGCCAATAAAAAATTTCAATTTTTTCATATATTTTTATTAAATTTTTCTGGTGAAAACGGTATAAGGTAAGGCAATGTTTAGTCAATCCTAGCTTAAGTTACATAAAATTAGGTTTTTGGTTAAAACTATTTTCCTATATTTACAAATTAATCCCTCGTGATTTTTTCAAGTTATGAGTTTTGACCCCAACTTTTTTCTACATATGCATTGGTAAATTTTGAATCAAAAAGTCTCTACACTATCTTTTAAATAAGATCCTAAGTCCAATATTTTAAAGCCTTGAGATAATTACCAATTAGTCCCTAAACTTTAATAAACACAGTTTTTTCCATTTATTTTCCTACCAGAACTTATTATCAATTACACTTACTCATAATTTTTTTATTTACAGATAATCAAGTAATGGACCCTCCCGAACTCAACTTAAATCCTAACCAAGCCCACTTTACTCAACTTATAGGAAGGTTTTATCCTTTCGATAGTACATTTTAGCATACTTGTTAGCTATTACTATCACATTGTGATAGCCCAAAACTATTTATAGTATGTGTATGTTATAATACTACCATACTATTTATGTTGTTATACCGCGACATTTAAATATGGATTAATCGGATCAATTTAAACCCCTCTCACGTAATAACTAATGTCATGAAATCATTGTAATGATCGGATCAGTTCACCTTACACCTTTGCGTAAATTATTCTTGTATAAGCATCAATATTAACTAGGAAGTAGACTGATGTTTTATCCCGCTGAAATTTTCTACTTAACCTAAGGTCTTAAATGATTAAGATCTTGGATTTATTTCTACATACATATGAGCGCTACTTTAATAGTGTGCCTAGATTGTTACTTTTCCCTAAAAGTTTTGGGTTGACATTAATATTTGGTTATACTAATTACGCTTCATTATTTTTATTCCAATTAGTAAGATGGTGAGTATGAATTATCTGTTTAAATTCCTTACTTTCTTGTTATACAAATTGTATATGTGCTGTGGTAGCAACCAATTAACTCTATACACACTCCAAGCTTCTATCTATATATAATTTATTATAGATATGGTTAGAATTGCTTAGCATATTTATGCCAATTCCTCTTTCCTCCAAATATTTTAGGAAAAAGAGGATGAGTCCCCGTCCTTTTTTATGATACGCACGGTCCATATGTTTACTCATATAATAATATGGAGGGAGATTAAAGAATATGGGAGCAAGGAGGGGCGATTTTCAATGACCTACGTTGTGTTTTAGTTTTAAAAATAATATGTAATATCAGTAATTCACCCATGTGGTGGTAGTAAAATAAATGTGCGACTATATCTAATGAATAAAGTTATATTTTTTTGCCTTAACTTTAGTTCATTGCTTTGTTACTATCTTGTACATTCATACCAAAAAACGGGGTGTGACAAGTTGGTATCAGAGCGTGTTGCTAAAAATACATTGGGTTAGATTCCTATACAGGATAAATTTCGCATAGCATATTAGTTATTTTAGACTTTTCGTAACGTATTTACCTTTATTATATAGTAAATATATTTTGTAGCCTTAATACTCGGGATTCATTACTTTTCAGTTTGGATGCCAAACCTAATAATTGGTGGGAAACTACGATCCAAAAAGAATCTTTTATATGAATTAGTGCCTGTCACACCCCGCCCAATTAAATATAGGGTGATCAGTCCTCTACCAATTTAAAACAGGATATTCAGTTGGTTCATTCTCAGCATCACTGTCGAAAAACTTTTTAACATATTAATCACCTATTATAAAATTAAGCTAGGTGTCAAAACATTTACAATTTAATAAAAACCAAGTAAATCCATTTTCATTCAGTCTTAAAATATAAATTATTCACCACACATAGGAATGTAAATAAATATTGAACATGAATTAAATACTGAAATAAATAAGACTGGATAAAACTTCCCAGTTCAAAACTCCAAACCATACAATAAACTTAATACAATATCTCTGATGAAAGAACTAGAAGTGGGAGACATATGCCCTAAACAAGAAATCTAGATGAAATTGAATGGAAAGGATAGATGCGTCTATCGCAAGGACCTACTGCTTCCACAACAGCTGCAGAACATCAAGCAATCCAAATCTCTAAATCTGATACTCCTGTGGCTGAGCACCTGATATAATACATATATATAGCAAAAGAGAGAAGAGATACAAGAAGCGGGTCAGAGCCCAATGTGTACAAATGATTTAGCAAGTATTTAAAACTGGTTCTTAAAACAAGTCGTATACGCATGTTAGTTATCGAACTCTCACATGAGTTTCTCACCTCTTGTCTATTGTGCACGCCTAATGTACAGCTAATCTTCCCCTAGTTATACCTCCCTGTCTAACTAGTCAGAAACCATACTAATACTAACTATGCTCACAAGTAGTATTCCCGTATCGCCCATACTATACGCTATTCAGATAGTTTATCTCACATACTAAATTTCATTATTCACCGTTTGAATGGTTAATCTTTTATTCACTAAGATCATTTTACTTCTCATTTTCATTTTATCTACTAGTCTCACAAAGTAGAAAGTTACCAAAGTACACTCATACATATATATAGTCTCATCATCCCTATATATATATACACTAATAATGCACCCTTAGGTTAAGACCGCTTGGTACAATGTAATAAATATTATTATTACCAAATCTACTAATTTCACACAGTAGCAATATTCACAAGTCCACACACACACACACACACACACACACACACACACACACACACACATATATATATATATATATATATATATATATAGTACCATCATCCCTATACATATATATATACTAATCCTACACCCCCGGCTAAGCCCCATTAGTGCATATCTCCAGAAAATCATGCATCCCCGGGTTAGCACCCATTAATGCACCTATCAATAATAATTCAGCACCCCCGGGTTATCACCCAGTAGTGCGCCTAACAATAGAATATTGCATCCCCGGGTTAGCACCTATTAATGAACTTATCAATATTAATCCAGCACCCCCGAGTTATCACCCATTAGTGCGCCTAACAATAATCATCTTTTTACCCCCGGGTTATCACCCATTCGTACACTTATCAATAGAATTTTTGCACCCCCGAGTTATCACTCATTAGTGCTCTTAACTATAAGGTTCGTGCACCCCGGGTTATCACCCATTAGTGCTCTTAACAATAATATCTCATAATAGGCATACACACATCCTATTATAAATTATAGGTATTTCTCCAACCTACATATATACTCTTCATACGTATTTTAACCTCATCACTACGTATAGTATAAATATTTAGATTACTATCTCTCTCGTAATCTCCAAGGTATACTCTTTCTCTATACCGAAATAATTAAAGTATTTATTCTCACATACTTTTTTGAAATTCCATCTTATTTAAATTTACTATATGGCAGTTTCTCTCACTCCAATAAACAGGCAAACTCAAAACTAAACTTTGAGAAAATTCCCAAAAAAATTCCCTCTATCGCTCGAACCAGAAGGGTTGTCGTTTGAACGACTTCCACATGTCGCTCGAGCGACTTCACGGGAGATGCCATCTCGCTCGAATGACTTCGCACAAGATCTCCATCTCGTTTGAATCACTTCGCGCGAGATCCCCATCTCGTTTGAACCACTTCGCGCGAGATCGTGCGAGATTGCATTGTTCGTCTTCTTCACCAAACTTCAACGTTTTTCACCATTTTTGAACCTAAAAACCTCTAAGATTCAATTCCCAACAACTCATCATCAATACCCATCAACCCCTAACAGGTTATAGATCATTTCTATCATCCTAGGATCCTTAATTCGTCATTAATCATCATAATTTCATAAAACCCCCAAATTAATTCACATGAACCCTAGTTTTCAAAATTCCAATTCAAAAACCTAATCAACCTAGATTTGTTCATCAATATATAATCAAATTCCGTGATTAATCCTCTACATACATGAAGGAGTTTCATCCACTAATTAAACCAATCCTTAATCATAATTTAAATCTCCAATTTTCATCCAATTAACATACAAATCATGATTAAATCCACCTAGACTAACATGAGCATGATTATTGCTAAAAGAAAGCAAGTAATAAACACTTGCCTCGAATATGACGGTCTGATCCGTTGATGATGTTGGTATATACGTGTTCCTCTCTTCGCGATCTACGCGTTGGTGGTCACGGTTATGCAAGGTGATGCCAAATGAGTCTTCTCTCTTGGAAATTGGTTCTCCCTCACACCCTCCATGGCCGTTCTTGATTTGTGTAACCTGTTAACACTAATGGAATTTCTTGACTGATATAATAAATCCCAAATTTTCGTCCATTAATTTAGCCCCAAAATATAATTTACCATAATGCCCTCAAGGGGGCCGGTTAGGCTTAAAATCGTCCCGGGACCCAAACTAAACACCCAGGTATACTATTTTGACTATATCGACCCTTTCGGACTCAATGGCGCACTCGAAATGACCATACGAGTTAATAAAATAAATTCTCTTTTTATTCCATTCAATTAGTCCCGACACGACTCACACGCGTGAGAAACTTAAATTACCAAACTACCGTATTTCTCACTTCCGACAATTTACCAAATATCATAATTCCATATTACATATCACACAGTAATATTCAATAGTTCACAACAATAAGTATTAACCCTTGGCACGCTAGTTAATAATTATTTTAATCCGGATTAATAACAAATTAATTTCTCACATTTTAATTTAATTAATCCAATAACAATAATTAATCGCATACTTATTCCTATAATAATAATTAATCACATAATTATTTAAATCGTCAAAAATACGGGGTGTTACAGTGCCATGATTAGGGAGTTAGACAAGCACTGGATCAATTGCAGCAGTGCCGTGAAACAACTAGTATTAACTAATCGTGTTTTAAGAAAAGCTCAAGTAATAAGAAAAATACGTGACTATGTCGACGACCCAATTAGCCAATTGAAATCTATCAATCTTGACTTGGTTGATTTTCAACCGCCTCCTCCACATCACCCCGAGGCTACTTCAAATGGCAAACTCATCAAAATTTCCTCAAAATTCTCCAGTGATTCTACCGATGATAATCCCTCCGAAACTGAGTTTGACATCTTTCTTGGCACTGACCCACCTAAGATTGATACATCATCTCCAAATTATGAAGAGAATGCGAATAATATCCCCTCCTAGTTGTAAAATAATGAATGAAGTAGTTGTGGAAATTATGGATAGACTACTAATTAGGAGGATGATCGACTCGAGACTTTACATGAAGCTGGAATATGTAGGTTGTAATATAAAATACTACGTTAAATTTCTTGTATGATATACCTAAAGTTCTTTTTATATGCACTTTTGAGAATTGTTCTCACACATTTTATTATGTATCTGTTATATTATGATCTAGGATGGTTAGCACTCGAACTCCTTTCACCGAAACTCAAAATAAACAGACCCACACTTTAGGAATTATGAAATTCCTTCAAGAGCTAACATCTTTATCTCGATGTTAAAAAGTACCACACCTCGTTCGACACGAAATTTCAGATGAAACATGTCCAATTTATACTCTCAATGAATTTATGAGATAATGATCCCCTTTATTTCTTAGAAAGCCAGGTGTTAGTAAAGTTAAAAAGTGGATGCGTTTGATCACGAAAATATTAATGGGGTAGGAATCGTTGCAAATCTTCGAGTAACTTTGGCATCCTACATGTTTGAAGGCGAGGAAGATTTTTTGTGTAAAGATGCAATCCAAAGTCGCAATGTTGCTACTCTAACCTAGGAACAGTTTGAAGAAATTTTCTTTAAAAAGTACTTTTTTCGAAACCGAAAGAGACCCGTTGACCATGGATTTCTTAAGATTACAATAAACAAATCTATTTGTGTCTCACTATGAAGACAAATTTTTCGAATTATCCTGTTATGTAGTAAAGTATGTGGATACTGAGATAAAGACGTGTAAGCAGTTTGAAACAGGATTACACCCAAGGATCAAAACTATTGTTACCCTTTTGTAAATTCGAGACTTTTCCTAACTCATTAAAGTCTTAAATTATCGAATGGATTTTCCCCTCAGGAGGATATATGTGTTCACCTCACCCTATAAATAGGAATAATCACATTGTTAAAACTTTTCCTAGTACTCGACCATGACCTTATCCCAATCCCAGTGGATAAGTGTATTACCAAATTCGTTATAATACCACCTATCCCTCAATTTGTTGTTACAAATGCCAGGATTTAGTATATATCCACCTCCAATGACCTAAATTGAATCCCTCTCTAATTCGACATCAAACAGGTAATCCCTCGATAATTCGACAAACCCCTCCATTCCAAAACCCTCTTAGACCTAACAACCTTAGGAAACCTAAACCAATTCCCTATCGTAGAAAGAATTGTGCCATATTGCCTATATGGAATTCACACGATGTAATAGAAGGTATAATACTCTTTCATAATTTCCCGGCTCATATTTTATTTGATTCCGGTTCAACTCATTTTTTTATTAACTTTAAACTAGCTAAAGTTTTACAAATTTTGCCTACATCTTTAAATGTTCCCTTGGAAATAGAATTACCTATCGGTGAAACTAGTAGACCCACCCTAAGATATGATAATTGTAAAATTCATCTAGGTCTAAGTACACTCTTTATGAACCTAATGACCTTAGATATACGCTGATTTGATATCATTATCTGAATGGATGTATTGTCAAAACATCACGCTTATATCGATTGTAATTAAAAAAGAATATATTTTCGAGACCAAGAAAATCTTTCTTTTATTTTTCAAGGAACCGATCATTCCAAACCTTAAATGTCCCAAACCAAAAATTCCTATTTTCCCATAATTCCTAGAATTTTAGAACAAAAATTCTCATGTTTCCATGAATAAGGGAGCCCCCCCCTCCCCCCCCCCCCCCGCCCCCCAGCGAGACAACGGGTGAGCGTGGGCTATTTACAAAAAAAGGATTTGAAGATGTTTTCCAAAAAGAATTGTCAGGTATACCCCCTTACCGAGAAATTGAATTTACCACCAATCTCTACACAAATACTTCTCCTGTTTTGATACCCCCGTTTCGAATGGCTCTTTTAGAACCCCTTGAACTTCGTACCACTGGATGCTCTACTCGAAAAATGTTTTATTCTCCTTAGATCATCTCCTTGGGGAGCACCTGTGTTATTTGTGAAGAAGAATGATGGAAGCTTTTAATTATGCATAGATTATTGTAAGTTAAATTCAGTGGAAATTAAGAATAGATATCCTCTACTTAGAATTGGAAATCTATTTAATCAACTTAGAGGTGCAATAATCTTCTCCAAAATATATTTACAATCTCATTACCATCAATTACGAGTAAGATAAGAAGAAATTTCAAAGACTTCTTTTCAAATTCGTTATGGATATTTTGAATTTACTGTAATGTCTTTTGGATTAACTAATGACCCCGCAGCTTTCATGGATCTTATACATCAAATCTTTAGGCCTTTACTTGATCAGTTTGTTATCATATTCATTGATGATATTCGCATTCATTCCCAAAGTCACGTGGAGCATTCCCAAAACTTAGAAACTGTATTAGGCACCTGAAGGAATCATAGACTTCATGTTAAGTAAAGCAAGTGTCACTTCTCAGTAAAGGAAATGAAATTCCCAGGACACATTATTATTTAAAAGTTGAATCCAAGTCGATCTAGCTAAAATTGTAGCCATTTTAAAATGGAAGAACCCCACCAGTATCACCAAGATAAAGAGTTTTCTCGAATTAGCAGGTTATTATCGTTGCTTCATATAAGGATTTTTATGAATTGCTCTCCTAATACTAAAGATAACTAGGAAGAAAGTACCATTTGTATGGACTGCCGAGTGTGAACAAACATTCTAAATTTTAAAGGACAAATTAACTACTGCCCTTATCCTAACCATTCCTTCTAGTAATGTAAGGTATGATGCATACATTAATGCATCGTTGCAAGGTCTAGGTTGTGTCTTGATGTAAAAAGGACAAGTAGTGGAGTATGGATCTCGACAACTCAAAATTTATGAATGTAATTATCCTATGTATGGTTTTGAGTTAGCAGCTACGGTCATTGCCTTAAAGATATGGCATTGTTATCTATAAGGTAAAGAATTTCACATCTTCTCATATCATAAAAGATTAAAATCCATCTTCACTCGGAAGGATTTGAATTTAAGACAAAGACGTTGGATGGATTTTTTAAAGATTATAGGTTTAAGTTAGACTACCCACATTGTAGCCGACGCTTCAAGTCGTAACCCTATTAGTAGACTTCACACCTTAATCTCTTATGATATTGCTGCTACCATAGAGCAATATGATCTGTAACCAACCCCACCTTTATCAAACTTCTCCAACATAAATGCTTATCCAAACCCGAGAAAGAAAATTCTAGCACAACAACCCTAAGATCCTTTTATAATAAAACAACAAGCCTTGAATAGAACTCGAGAGTTATCATATGATGAGGAAGTAGTCTTATGATTTAGGAATAGATTGTATATGCCCGATGAATCATCCTTATGAGAAGAAGTGCTGCAAGAAGATCATCTTTCTAAATCCATGATACACCCTAGAATCTCCAAAATGTATCATGTATTGAGGAAACAATATTGGTTGCCAATTATAAGGAATGACATTAAGAACTTTGTAAGAAAAATTCTAACCAGACAACAAGTAAACATAAAACATCAGTGTCCTGGTGGACTACTTCAACCTCTTTCGATTTCGGAATGAAAATGGTATCATATCACCAGGGATTTTATTAGTGGACTACGTAGTACGTACTAAGGATATAAGTCTATTTGGGTGATAGTAGATTGACTCACCAAATCTGCCCATTTTCTTTCAGTAAAAATTGTAGACTCCTTCCAAAAACTCAATAAACTCTACCTTAAAAAAATTATCCGACTACATGGAATTCTTCTATCCATAGTATCAGACCAAGATTTTCATTTTGTAGGTAGATTTTGGCAAGCACTTCAAGATGTAATGGGTACTAAACTTCACTCGAGTATCGCATTTCATCTTTGGACTGACGAACAATCTGAACGCACGATTCAAATATTAGATGATATGTTACGAGCTTGTGCTTTAGATGTGCCCAACAATTGGAATGAACAGTTATCGTAAATTAAATTTTCATATAACAATAGTTACTAATCAAGTATTAAAGTCTCCCCATTCAAAGCATTGTATAGAAAACCATATCAATCATCGGCATGTTGGATCTAATCAAGAACTAGTATGCAATTTGGTCCCAAAATAATCCAAGAAACTACTGAAAAGATATAACAGATCAGAGAAAGACTCAAGACAACCCAAGATTGACAAATGAGTTGTGCGGATTAATATCGAAAGCCATTAGTATTTCAAATTTCTGATTAGGTATATCTAAAAGTTTATCCTCAAAAAGGAATCCTATGTTTAGAAGGAAAGATAATTTGCACCAAGATATATTGGACCCCTCAATATTATCAATCATATTGCCTCTATGGCCTATTAATTAAAATTACCAGCAAAATTATCTAATATTTATAACTTATCGTGTATCCCAGTTATGTTGATATATTCCAAACCTAACATATGTCATTTACATAGGCATGAAAACTTTGTTCAACCTAACCATGAATTTGAGGAATACCCTATTCATATTTTAGACCGCTAGGTGAAAGTTCTAAGAATGAAAGAAATTAACGTAGTAAATATACTTTGGGAACATCAAAATCATAAAGAACCCACATGGGACCCAGAACAATCAATGAGAGAATAACAGCCTGAGCTTTTTGAAGGTGAATTAGAGGACGAATTTCTTTTAGGTAGGTAGATTGTAGCACCCGTACACTCAAACCAGACAAGCAAAATAGATGAATACCTAAATTTCCCTTTATCTCCCTTAAAAAATACTCAAATATAAAATCATCCTAATAAAGTTAAAATAACATTACCAACCGTACAACTTTAATAAATGACCTAACTACCCCCTGTAGTTATAAAGCGACCAAAATACCTTGAACTTTTAAAAGAAGTATAATTTAACTTATAATTCACCCTAAACTCAAATTTAACCTATAATTCACCCTAAACCCAAACTTTATACTAAATTGAACATATAGACTTCAACTAATTAGAATTTACAATCCAAACCTTTCACAAATTTACATAAATGTCCCTAAAACATGTAAAAATCTTTATTTACTAGCCAATAAATACAAAACTTTTCTTCCAAGGGCTAAAATCAAAACCTTGGTCTTCAAACTTTTCCCCTGCCAAGTCAGCCTCCACCTGAGTAAAAGAAGACAAAATCACATGTTTACATCATGTAAACATGTGAATTTAAACTCCCCACAACTTTATCTTCTTGATTCCAAGGAGAAACTACCTCCCATTTACACTAATAAACTTCCCCCAACCTCTACTATAATACCTCCATGATTGTCTGCAGCAAAACCCACCTCTTCAGCTTATTTAAAGTTTAAATTGTTTCCTCTAACCTGCTAACTTGTCATTTTATGTACCAATTCTTGTTTTTTCTGTTGCAATAGTTTTTTACACCGCTATTACCCCCAAACCAATAAAAAACACCAAGTTCTTATGTGTAGAACAATGCCTTTTCGAAGAAATTTTTGAAAACTCCATTGAAGCTTGAGCTTTATTGGTGAAACTCCATTCTTCGACTTTAAACTAGTTTTAAAGTGAGGAATCATTTTCTTATGCACCCATGAGCTCAAATGCAGGGGACATTTTCAAAAACCTATAAGCTTTGAACCACAATTTCTCAAAAGTGTTTTTTAGTTTCAAAAAGTGAAAATTTAAAATTCTCCTTAACTAGAGTACCTCAATCCTTCAAACTAAAGCCAAATTCTTCCTTAAAATAGCAAAAACCCAGCCATGACCTTAAAACCCATTGCCATATCTAGTGAAGCGATGAATGTTTGGTCAAATTTTCTGAAAAACACATAGTATTTGAAACTCAATGAATACTAAATTTCAATCAATGAAGCTTATATAGTTAGATTCCATGTGAAAATTAGGTTGGATTGGTTCAGGAATCATCTCAAATGGTTTAAAAAATAAGAAGTTATTCAAGATCAAAGTTTTTTCAAAACCCAGGTCAACTGTTGAGGGGTTGGAGATGAACTTTTCAATCAGAAACCTTGATCAAAGGGGTGATGGCGCGTGACCAATCAAAAATTTCTGATTTCTTTGTCAATATTTTTATTAAATTTTTTTGGTCAAAATGTTATAAGGTAAGGCACTGTTTCGTCAATCCTAGATCAAGTTACAGAAAAAAAAGGTTTTAGGTTAAAACTATTTTCCTATATTTATAAATAAACCCCTCATGGTTTTTTCAAGTTGAGTTTTGACCGCAAA
Source organism: Sambucus nigra (assembly GCA_949130495.1). Taxonomy (NCBI): domain Eukaryota; kingdom Viridiplantae; phylum Streptophyta; class Magnoliopsida; order Dipsacales; family Adoxaceae; genus Sambucus; species Sambucus nigra. The sequence continues at coordinate 255,627,397 of OX422220.1, forward strand.
TTTTTTTAACATATACTTCGATAAATTTTAAATCAAAAATTATTTTGTACTATCTTTCAAATATGATCCTAAGTCCAATATTTTAAAATTCTAAGATAATTACAAATTAGCCCCTAAACTTTAATAAACACAGTTTTTCAATTTATTTTCCTAACAAGCCTTATTATAAATTACACTTACTCATAATTTTATTACAGATAATCAAGTACCAGACCCTTCCGATCTCAACTTCAATCTTAACTAAGCCCTTTGTACTCAACATACAAGTAGGTTTTACCCTTTTGATAGTAAATTTCAGCGTACTTGTTATACTGCTATTGATATCACACTGTGATAGCCCTAAACTATTCTTAGAGTGTGTATGTTATAATACTGCCAATGTATTTATTTTGTTATACATTTTTGACATTTAATTATGGATCAATTAGATCAATTTAAACCCCTATCATTTAATAACTGATGTGTGAAATCATTGTAATGATTGAATCAGTTCACCCTACACCTCTCTACAAATTATTCTTATAGAAGCATCTGTATTAACTAGAAATTAGACTATCATGTTATCCCACAGAATTTTTCTACGTGACCTAACGTCTTAGATGATTGAGAGCCTAGATTTATCACTACATACATATGAGTTCCTAGACTGTTAATTTTTTTTAAAGGTTTTTGGGTTGATATTAATATTTGGTTACACTGATTATGCTTCATTATTTATATACCAATTAGTGTGTTGGTAAGTATGGGGTTATGAGTTTAAATTCCTCGATGTTCTTGTTATACGTATTATACATATGCTTTGTTGCAACCAATTAACTCTATACACACTCCAAGCATCAATCTACATGTAATTTGTTATAGAACTGGTAAGACCAGCTTAACATATTTGTGTCAAAATATTTTACTTTCCAGATGTTCCAAGAAAATGTAACAACCCGAGGTCTTGGAGATGAGGATTTATTTATTTTGGGAGAAATAAATATTATTTTATTGGAGAATAATTAAATTGGCAATTGAGGTCAAAATTTGATGTCGTTAGAAAGTGTTTCGAATGGCGATTCTGAGGGCGTAGTTGTGTCTGGAAGGGTCGAGAAAGTTAAAATGACTGTACTTGGGGTCTATTTAGGTTCCGAAATAAATTACGTACGTTTGACTCGAATTAAAGTTACCGAGTCATTTAAAGTGTGTATTATCATTTAAAGATGTGTGTATTGGGAGTTAGGCCTTAAAAGCCTACAGGAGATTTATTCTCCTTAGAGAGAAAGAGAAATAGAAAGAGGGAAATAAAGAAGAAGAGAAAGAAGGAGAAAAGAGAGAGAAAGTGGAGTTTTCCGGTGTTTACGCGATCTCGAGGACGGATCAGACCCTACGAACCCGAGGCAAGAGATTAAACTTGCTAAATAATTGTTTTGTTCCATTATTGCATGATTTGTGGATTAAATCTTTAGGTTTTAGGTTTAGTTTATCAAAACCTAACTTTTGGGTATAATCTTAGATTTGTTATGTAGATCTTGGATTTGATGATAGAAATTAGTTTAAATGTATTCTAGGATGAATATTGATGATATATATGTGATTGGGTTGAAAAGAAATGAAGAGAAAATGATTAAAATGAATTTTGGGATTTTTGGCTTACTAAAAAGTAGCCATTTTCGAGAGTTCTGAAGGGCCGAATCGATTCGGCCTCCTACCGAATCGATTCGAAAATTTGCAGGTGCCCAGGTCTGAGTGACCGAATCGATTCGGACCCCATCCGAATCGATTCGGCCTAAGACAGAGTCCCAGGTTTGATGACCCGAATCGATTCGAAAACAGGGCTTTTCGAAGGATGGTTTTCTAGGGAGAATTTCATTCCGTTTTGTTCGAGGTTATCGATTGGAAACCTCTATAGGGATCGTATGGAGTACATTTTGGAGACATTTAGGGAGTTCCCCTTATAAGAGATTATTGCAGTCATATAGACTTAATTTGAGGAATACCAATTTGAGTTTTTGGTATCATCTAAGTGGGGAAGCCCACTACCGTTGAGATTTCCATTTGGAGATATTTATGAAAATATATAATCAAGTTAGAACTCTTAATGATAATGTATATTAGAATCCAATCCCCCAAATGGGATAACTTTAAAGATTCATAAAAAGAATTGATCCTTATTGTGGATGGAGAATTATAAATGCTAATTGATGTGCATATGGATGTAGAAATATCCTTAATGATGATTGATTTGGGAGAAGTCTCACACTATGAGAAATGCTAATCGAAGTGCATTAGGATATAGAGAATATCCTTAACATAAATAGAATTGAGAGACAATTCATAAATGGAAGAGACATGTGAGCTTCAAGTGAGAAATAGTATAATGTATACTAAGTGGGGAAGATGTGTTAGAATTGACGATTAGTATATCAAGAGGGAAATATACTAAACCATGATATTAATCCAATTGCGCCTAAGAGCGTTAATAAATATGAAACAATATGATAGGTATACCTTATACGATGGTATATCTTTATATGATGTGATGATGTATGTATACCTTATGTGATGGTATATATATATATATATATATATATATATATATATATATATATAGTGAAGCATACCCCCTCCTTGATATCATTGGGAAGTTGTGTGCGATGAGGGTGAGCATCCTGGCTCAAAGAGCAGGGTGTGGATATTCCCCAGGTCATAGTCATCCATTGTGATTATTATGCGATATATATATGCATTCTTTTTGGGGGTGAGAAGTCGGGGGTATGTGACGTTCTCACTTGCCGGTTATGAGCTATGACCGCTTCCCGGGATGTTGTGTGCGTGAGTTGATCATGAGGTGGGTGTCGTTGAACCCCACCAAGTGACCCCAGTTTGCTACGTGTATGGGCTACTGGAAGATGATAGCATGTGAGCCTGCGTCCTCGAGTTATAGCTCGGTTGGATGGTTATGATATTGTTGATTGTGCTTGTACTTGGGTATCGAGGTCATAATGGACCTCAACGACCAACACTGCCAGGATTAGTGTAACGGGGGGGGGGGGGGGGGGGTTCCTTGTTTGGATTTCGCTTTGGTGAGACGTCCCACGCACGAACCGCAGTGTAGTGTTGGAAATCGGGGAGAAGTTAGTCCTTAATATATATATATATATATATATCACCTATCCCAACGATCGACAGTGCCAGGATTAGTGTAACGGGGGGGTTCCTTGTTTGGATTTCGCTTCGGCGACACGTCCCACGCATGAAACACCGTGTACTGTTGAGAAGTGGGAATAATAATTAATTAAAATGGAGTAATAAGAATTTGGGTTACATGCATCATGCATTGAGGGCATATTGAATCTCGAAGCTCAATACTGTCAGGAGTAGTGTAACGGGGGGGGGGGGGGGGGGGGGGTTCCTTGTTTGGATTTTGCTTCGGCGAGACGTCCCACGCACGAAACATCGTACAGTATTGAGAACTGGGAGAAGTTTTTTCCTTAGCACTTAGATGCTAATAACTCATATATATATGATTACATGCCAAATGAGGGCATAACTAGAATATATGAAATTCTAGTAAGAGAATGTTGATGTATTGTGATGTTGTTGTTTTGAGGATGTTTATGTAAACTTTATAGGTTCAATAAATGAACAAATATAAAGAGAATGATGACATTAAAAATATAAAGTAATGTTGTAGTTGGAATTTAGATAAGGGTAGATTGCGAGATAAGTTAGTTAATCTTAATCGAATCTTCACTTCGAGATCTAGTTAGATTTATTTGCCTAATTAGATTTGGGCATTTATTTGGAGATCACGTGCATACATTTAGTTGCGCGCTCTAGTTGATAGGTGAGTTGGATTATTATGGAGAGGGCGATTCCATTAAATTATGTCATAATGCATTTACAATTATTATGGATTTTAATGCACTTGCTATAAAATGTTTTCAACTCGGGCTCTGACCCGTTTATATTTTCTCCCTCCATGTATATATATTGTATTACTTTAGGTGTTCCCCCGCAAGGACGCCATTGATGGTTATCCATCCAGTGTATTCATGGAGCTGTGGCAGTAGCGGATTGTTGCGACATCTTGTTTAGACAATTCCTATCTTTGATGTATCTAGATTAGGATTCAGTTTGTATCTTGAGTTTATACTCAAGTGTTGTATATTAACACTTTTATATTTCTTTCCTCAAATTATTGTATTGTCTGTGACCCGACAACTTATTCGGGTATTTCATTATTGAGATTTTGTTGTACATTGTATTGTACTCTTTTATATCGTCGGAGTTTGCATGTATCACTCATCATAGTTAGATGTAGTATGCCAGTTTTTTTGTTGTACGGTTGGTTTTATTTTGGTGTTAAATAAAAGTTTAAAATTTTGGCACCCTCTTTTAATGATTTCGGGTAGTTAGCCTTATATTATTTAGTATTGTCAGTTGATGTTGAGACTGTGCCATCTGAGACACCTGATTTTTTATAATATAGGGCTGGCCACCCGTTGTTATTTGGAGCGAGTTGTCACAGAAAAAGAAGATAAGTCCCCTTTTTTTCTGATATGCACGGACCACATGTTTTCTTATATAACTATATGGAGGGAGATTAAAGAAGATAAGAGCAAGGAGTGGTTATTTCCAATGAATAATGTTGTTTTCTAGTTTTGGGAATAATATGTATTATCAGTAATTCATCCTTGTGGTGGAAGTATAATAAATTTGCTACTATATCTAATGAATAAAGTTTTGTTTTTCTCCTTAACTCTAGTTCATTTATTTATTACTATCTTGTACATTCATACCAAAGTTAGGGTGTGACACTACATCTTCATGGGATAAACTTATTGGGGATTTTGAGAAGAGATGTCCGTCGGATTTCTCTAGGTCTACAAACCCTATTGTTGTTCTGGAATGGATGCGTGACATTAAGTGCCATATATGGCTATTGGAGTGTACTGACATTCAAAAACAATTGTTGGCTAGTTGACAACTCATAGGAGATGCTTTACAATGATGGGAGTTTATTACCACCATAGAGGATCGATCTCATTTGACCATTTCACGGTCCTGGGAGGAGTTTGAGGGGAAATATTTCCCTTCATCACAATAAAAATCTTTGGGGTATAAGTTTGATTGTGCGAAGTAGGATGATTGCACAGTGGCGGAGTATAAGAAGGAATTTACTCGACTTATGCACTTTGATCGAGGGATCAGAGATTTAGAGTTGAGGAAGATAGACCAGTTTATGAAAGGCCTGACAAGCAGGATCAAGTGCATATAGCTAGCAAATCTGGTGTACATTTTCTATATGCAAATTTTGGATGTCGCACTATGCCATTACCATAACTTTAGTGAGATCCGGAGGAAAAGAGAACCAAAAATTTGAAAGGGGGAAGCGGTAAAGGACAGAAAGAAGTGTAATGATGTGAGTCGTCCAGTGGATAAATAAGTTTACAGTACCAGCGAGGGAAGATTCAAGGGGAGCATCCCCTGAAATAATTTAGAGGAGGAGATGACTATTGTTGACAGGGTCACCCGGGCTAGGGACAGTATGGCCAAGATGGCCATATGGGACACGTCCAAGATCAGCATTATCAGGATAGGTCCCAGGGGCAGGGACATTCGATTCGTGCCATCAAGGGGAAGTTTAATTCTTATCGTGAGTTGGGTCACTCTTTTTATAATTTCACTAGGGGCAATTGGGTTATTCAGGACTATCAGCAGTAGGGGTAGGAGTAGGCTCTTCCAGCCCCACCATAGCCCCGGAACTTGCTATACGCACTAGTGTACCCAACATTACCCCAGGCATATGGGCATCCAAAACTTCACTATGGATGGGTTTATAACGTCCATCATATTGGCTAACCAGTATAAACTCGGGTGATTGAGGGCATATTTTATGTTTATGGCACCTATGCACGGGTTCTTTTTTATATGAGAGCATCACGCTCTTTTATTAATTACACATTTGCATCTATATCGGGGTTAGTAGATATAGATTAGGATGTATATTCACATGTGGATACCCCTATAGGTAGGGATGCTACTTTTTTCCATATTTGCATAGATGTGGCAGTAGAGATCGGTTGATTGTGCTTTTTTGTTGAATTTTAATTATTGGATACATCGGCTAATGAAATTATATTAGTCATTGATTGGTTAGCTTAATATCATGCATAGATAGATTGTAGCGGGAAGGGAATTACATTTTCTATTCCCGGACAGGCTATGTTCTTAGTTTCCATGCCCAGGATCGAGGGAGGGTCTAGCACACAATTATATTATATAGATTTGATACCTATTATCCAGGAGTTTATGGACATATTTGATGAGGTTCCAAAGCAACCACCAGTGAGAGAGGTATATTTTTGTATAGACTTAGCACCGGGCACTAAACCTATCACAATGGCACCTTACAGGATGGCTCCATTAGAGATGAGGGAGTTACGAGAATAAATTCAACAGCTGTTGAGATAGAGGTTTATATGGAGGTGTACATCTCCGTGGGGGGACCCGATGTCGTTTGCGAAGAAGAAGGATGGTTCATTTAGTCTATGTGTGGACTATTGGGAGCTGAATAAGGTCACAATATAGAACAAGTATCCATTGCCATGTATTGATGATTTATTTGATCAATTGATGGGTGTGTCATTCTTTTCCAACATTGACTTATGCTTGGGTTATCATCAACTACATATTAGGGAGGAGGATGTCCTAAAGATATCTTTTCTGACACGATATGGATCATATAAGTTATGAATTATGTTATTAGAGTTAACCAATGCACCAATAGTATTCATGGACTTAATGAGTCCGATGTTTTGTTCTTTTCTGGATCAGTTTATCAATGTGTATATCGATAATATATTAATTTACTCTCGATCGAAGGCGGAGCATTTGAGGTTGGCATTGCAGACACTACAAAAACATAAATGATACGTTATGTTATCTAAGTGTGGATTTTGGCTTTATAAGGTGCAGTTTTTAAACCATGTTATATATTAGGCTGGGATTTTAGTGGATCCTACCAAGGTATCTGTAGTTGTTGAGTGGGGAAAACCCACGATGCCTACCGAAGTTAGAAGTTTCTTAGCTTTGACAGGGTACTATAAGGGTTATATTCGAGGGTTCTTAAAGATTGTGGTACCATTAACTCATCTCAACCGTAAGGGGGTACCTTTAGTTTGGAGTGCAGATTGCCATAGAGCTTTTGAGGATCTCACGGAAAAGCTCACTACCACTCTTTTACTTGCATTGCCATAGTTTGGTGTGGAGTATTTGTATTTAAGATGAATCACTTAAGGGGTTAGGAGGTTTATTGATGCAGGAGGAGAGGCTTATAGCTTACGCATCCCGAAATCTTGAGCCTCATGAGGGTAACTACCCCACTCATTATTTAGAGTTAGCTGGAGTAGTTTTTTCCCTTTATATATGGAGACATTATCTATTTGGTCATAGGTTCACCTTATATTACGATCACAACATTCTCTAATACTTATTTACTCAGACATATCTGAATATGAGGCAAAGGATATTGCTCGCATTTGTGAAGGACTTCCATCTTTTGATCCAGTACATTCTTGTGAAGGAGAATGCAATAGTTGATACATTGAGTCAAAAGTTGATGGTTACACTGACAGTATTGTGGGTCGAGCATGAGTAGGAGTTACCGGACGTTTGGGCAGCATAATGGAGTGCCACTCGAGATTTGGATTTATTTGATGCCTTTTTTGGGGGTAGTGACCATTACACAAGACATGGTGACACGAGTGATACATACACAGTCTTCAGACTCCTTCTACTAGAAAAAAGTGTGAGAGATAATATTAGACAATGTTCCTTCATTCTCGATCAATTCAGATGGCAACTTGAGATTTCATGGATGATTGGTTATTCTAGATATTTTGAACATGCATAGGGCATTTTTAGCCGAGGCTCATGGTTCTCGTTCTATGGTATATCCTAAAGGGGACAAAATGTATCTATACATGCACATGATATATTGGCGAACTCGCATGAAGGGGGTATTGTGAAGTTTATGTCTAAGTGTGCCACCTTCCAATTAGTAAATGTGGAGCACAAAAGACTGACATAGGAGTTACATCCTTTGGAGATCCCTGAGTGGAAATATGAGAGCATCTCCATGGATTTTATGGTGGAATTATAGAGATCCCAGAGAGGTCACGATTTGATTTGGGTCATTATTGATAGGTTAAAAAAGGTGGTTCATTTCTTTTCAGTTCTGCTTGCTTACACCATCAAGAAGTGCTCTAAATTGTTTATGACACCCTATGAGGCACTACGTGGATGACTGTGTCATTCACCAAGTTGTTTGTTGGAGTTAAGGGAACATGGAATGTTTGGACCATACATTGTTTGAGACACCTCAAAGAAGGTGGATGAAGACGTCATAGGAACAACAAAAGAGTTACGTTGACAAGTGAAGGATAAATCTTGAATTTTAGGTGGGAAATTTGTTTCTTTTGTGGGTCTCCATAATGAAAGGGGTTGTCAGATTTGGGTCTAAGGGGATGTTGGTACCCCACTACGTCGACCCTTTCATGATTTTGGACACGGGAAAATATCAATTGGATTTACCTGATCATCTTCAGGAAGTATATGATGTTTTTAACGTATCAATGTTGAGGAAATTATTTTATATTATATTATGAATTATATTTATCTGCAACGACTTGTGTTGTCACTATATATTGTATATAGTCGTTTGTGTATGCGTGTACAATTGTAATTATTTACAATGGAATTTCTGAATGAAAAAGTAATACACAGAAATAATTGATAATTATTAAATAAATAAACGTAATGAATTATTTACAAATTAGTTTAAAATTGAATAAATGTATATGTTAAAAATATTGATAGGTTAATTCAGATGACTAGTGCCTTAAAATGGTGGGTTTTAAGTTCTATGGGTTAGTATATTGGACTCGGTGTATAATACGCTAGGGAATCTCTTCAAGTGGAGTAAACAAAACGGGAGGCACAATTAGTTGAGTCTAGCATTCATGTGAAATTCCCTTCCTTTAATTCAATAGTTTGATTGGATTCCCATCTGTTAATTCAATATGCTCTTCCCACTTAGGTTGGATGTACTCTCGTGTAGTAATTAATGCTTGGTGGATTGAGAGAATCCCTTCCTTAAAAGATAAGGAGAGAAAATAATATTGTATTGTTCCGTTCTTCTTTGTTGCTTTCAGGGCAGCTAAACGAAGAGCGGAGTAGATTTAGAAAGATTCTTGTTAGGACTAACATTAACTTCCTTTAGTAACTTAAAGTTGTTCCAAAGTGCTTCGAATTCTTCTTCAAGGTTATAGTAGATAAGTACATGTAAGATAGTCTCGAATGATATTTTTAGCGAGCATCTGGCTGTTGACATGTCCTCCACATATGTAGGAGCGCCCTATAGCTTTCTTCGCTTCCTTTGATCAAAGATATTTTAAGAGACCATGGTAGGTGCCACAACTCAAAGTAATAGAGAGAGATAGTTTTAGTTCAGTTCGCACCCCATACATAGGGCAAGCTTTAGTGAAAGTAAGTTTCGTTAGCTGGACAGCTGGAAGTTGAGGGTGAATTTCAAGAAATAAGTAGGCATAGTTGGAATGTAATGCGCTCAAGCCTTTATGGATAAATAGGTAGTAAAAAAACTCTTCTTTTTTTCCTCATAAGGGCACCGGTACCAGGTTTGGTAACCTCCACCTTTTATTTTAGGCCTCAGGGAGGTCATGGTTCTTTTTTCATATGGGTTTATCACTTTCACCACTTACTTCTAACTAGATTTATTCCACTTTTATGCGGTCAGCTTATGGCTGGGCTTTGGTTGTGCATGGTGCTCGCTCTCTCTATCGGGCTAACCCTAATCTCATGATTTGCATTATAAAAATAGGTTTTTGATTAACCTAAATTATTTATGAACATTTGGTACAGAACCCTAGAGAGAGAAGATGGAGGCTACTTGGAGAACAAGAAAAGAGGACAATTGGGCATTGGAGAAGAGGAGAATTGGGGATTTTTAATTGGATTTCAACCTAATCAAATTTGGAGGCAAGTTTATTTAATATATTAATATAATTTCTTTGATTTTAGAATATCGTTATTCATTTTATTCTTAATCTAACCATAGAATTGCTTTATTTAGATAATTAAATAACAAAATTTTGGGATTTAATTTAATTAGTACAATTATATTTCTATTCATAAATATAATTGGATGTAATTTGTCATGAATTTGGGACATATTGAATAAATCGATGTTAAGGTTATGTTATGCTCGTAGGATTGATTAACCCTCTATCTTGAATGGTTGAATTGGAAAATTGGGATTTTAAGATGAAATTGACATTTGGTTTTCTAATTATAAATTGTGCCTCTAAATCCTTATATAAATACACTAAATTTGTAAGGATAGCATAGAGATTGGATTATGAAGTTTTTAGGAAAATTTAGGCTGTATGGTAGGTCATAAATATAGGTTATGGGTTCAATGGTCATAGCAAGGGTTGTAGGATGAAGAAAAATGAAGTTCTAGAGAGTTTTGTGATTTAGCCGTGTGAATGGCCACAAATTTAGTCTGTACGCATAGGTCGTGCGAACGACTGTGTTTTAGCATCGTGTGCACGGTCTAGGAAGATTTGTTAATTTTCCTAAATTAAAAGAAAGGGAATGTGTGATGAGAATTTGGACTTAAACTATGGGGACATACTGATTTAAAACCTTTAATAATATGTGATAAATTACTCGGTAGAAGATAAGTAGGTTAGTACAAATGAAAGAATTATGTTTTTTTGTATTTTAACTTATTTATAATATAGTGGATATAAGTAGTTAGTTGATACATGCTAGATGGTATATTTGCTATTATGGTTGACAGAGATATGTTGAAGCACGAGTCGGGCGACGACCTCTTTGGTATCTCGATTGAGAGAAACGGATTTACCCTCGGTCATCCTATGGTTATTGATTTGATACTCCGGTATATAAAGATGGGTCGTATCTTGGGCAGGCCTATTTGGTAGCCCAATAAAGAGCAATGGGCTTGACCCTAGGTCGTGCACCAATTACAGCTTTGGCACTCCATTGGTTAGTTATAAAATATTTGATATGAACTATATATATGATGATATACACGTAAATATGTGTTTCCTAGTTAGAGGTTTATGCATGAGAAACATAAAATAATTATTTATAAAATGGTATTTAAGGAAAGATGAATAATATGTAAGCGTGGGTTCACTTGGGAATGGGATTAGACTTATGTGATATCGAGAACTACTAGGTTTGGGATAACATATAAGTTACTAAAATACGAGAAGAAGATGTATAACTATATTATAGACCAAAATCAATTATATTATTACACTACTTAGACTTGTTTTTAACGTTATCCTATTAATTTTTTTAGGATATATGCCACTGGTGGAGCCTCACCCCTGATCCAATCATGACCTTCTTCTCTGTTACTTATATTTTAGGATGTAGGTGTCGAGACTACGTGCACACTCTTCTATGTCTATTTACTATTTTGTCGAGTTAATATTTTTATTATTACATTGATTTGGGATTTTATGTTGAAATATATGTAGTCATATAAGGATTCTATTATTGTTACTAGTTTGGTATCAGAGATTGTATTGTTCACCACATTTATATTGAGTTACTTATTGATGCGTTCATTTATTTACCATCATTCTTAGAATGATACCAAATTTTTATAGACTTCTATTTTATTTACTTTATACCTGATAAATCTAGCTTATATTTTATAAGTTGTCATAATTAACTAAAGAGCATGACCAATATGTGTGAAATATTGTCATGATCCATTATCATGACCCTCAACTGTGACAACGATGAAATTAAAATGGTCACGGTAACGTGGTCACGGTTCTAGACCATGATCAGGTATCAATGGAATTTTAGGGTTCACGGTCTCGAACCGTGACTAGTTGATTTTAATTCAAAATGGTCACGAATTGGTTCATAATAGTGAATCGTGGCCCTCTTTTAGATATAAATAAAGCCCTTTATAGTTTATTTATCATTATTTCATATCACTCACTCTCTCTCTGCGGCCTCCTCTCTCTCGGCTTCTATCACTGGCACCTCTCTATCACTGAGTCACTCTCTTTGTATATATTTATGTGTATGATTATGTAAATATATGTATGTTTATGTTTATGCATGTGTATGTATAATTATGTTTGTGTATCTATATGTATGTTTTTATGTATATGTCTGTGTGTGTATGTGTATGTGGAGCCATTAGGTTTTGGGTAATGGTAAAAATTAACCTTAACATTTCTACATTTTTTTGTTTTCATGGATTTAACCTCATCATAAGTAAGTTGTTTCATAATTGTTAGGGAAAAATGTTATTTCATAAATGTTAGGGCAAAACTTGTTAATTCTTAATTTTCGAGCAAAAATGTTAGGGAAACGTATTGTTTCATAATTGTTAGGAGAAAATGTTATTTCTAAAAATGTTGTTGCAAAATGTTATTTCTAAAATTTTTAGAGCAAATGTTAATGTTGGGAATATGAATTACCAATAAATTTTGAATATAGATTACCCATAAATTGGAAATACGAATTACCCATAAATCGTTAAGGAAAAATGTTGATGTTGGGAATATGAAATACCCATAAATTGATTAATAATTGTTATTTCAATTGTTATGAATAATTTTTTTAATAATTATATATGTATATGGTTGTGTATGTTAGGAATATGTTTACTTCTAATTGAGTAATATGGTAACATTTCTTCTTCTCGTTCCATGTGTGCATCCAATTGTAGAACAATTATTGAATCTCAACTGTTCTAGATAATTTCTTTATATAGGTAATTTTACTTACCTATTATTTTAGGTAAAAATAGTCTAATTTATATTTATAATTTATTGGTTGATTGTTGTGGTCTTGTTCACCCCTTTCTTAAGTGGTTGTTGTTTGGGTGAACACAATGCGGTAGAAGGGATTGCACATCGGTGAACACAGTAATTTTAGGATTAATTAAATTAAAATAGGACTTGTTGTGTTTGATTGACCAATTGAAAAATATTAATTACTTGATGTTGATATTGTGTGGATGAATGGTATTTTCATTTGAATGACGATACTTCATTTAATTAAGAGTTCATGTATTATTTTATATCTTATTACTACATATATCTTATTGGTAAACTATTGTGGTCATGTTCAATCGTTGCACAATTGGTTAATGTTTGAATGAACACAAATTGGTTAAATGGCTTTGTCATTGGTGGACACATAGTAATTCTAGGATTAATTTAATTAAAATTGAGGTAAACTTGGACTTGTTATATTTTATTGATTAATAAATAACATTAATTACTTGGTGGACTCATAGTAAATATACGATTAATTAGAGGCTTTACCTCTAGTATTTATATGTTGTCCCACATTAATATTTTTTTTAACTTTTTGTCTTCTCATTCAAGTTATATAATGATACCCTATTTCACACTTGGTGTTTAAAAATCTCTTTCAATTCCCTCAATGCCCCCAAAGAAAGGCTGAGATCGCAAGGCTAGACCCTAACCTTAGACATACCACTACTTATCTTATAAATCCTTATCTACCCTCAAGGATGGGCTATGGAACTGTAGCAGATCTCAGTCGCACATCATTGTCGCTAAGAAGGTTAGTCGTTCTAGTGTGACAACAACATCAAGGTTTCGTTAGGATTTACGCTTAGAGCTGACCTCGGTCATAGTATGTGGTCGTACGAGGCACCTTAGGATTAGTTTCGAGTAACCCCACATTTCTTTTAGACCTCGTAGACCTCTAGTAAAACTCCTGCAAGCAGTCTGACTGGTGGGAAGCAGGACACTATTCCACCTACTGCTACTACCCATACCCACTTGCATTGAATGTATCATCAATATTAAATGTACCCAAAAACTAACTTACACCACCTGCTATTACTTTTACCAACACTCCACAACTTTACTGACATCAACATACCTCAGGCACACCTCGACCATGTTGTGACAACCCACTCGTTCTATCTCCAAGAGTTCCCCTATAAATATAGTGTTGGTGGAAGGTGATAAGGGATTGATATCTGGCTTCCAAGTAGATTTAATCATTCAAAATATCAAGTACACAAGATTTATAGCATTCCACAAGTGTTTGCACTCAATTTCACACTAATGATCCACTGTTGTGAACTCATGTTTATAACTTAGACCAATTCTATTATTTAATCCATTTGTATACCATGTTGAGACTTAAAGTAGCACTCAGAAACCCTTAGATAAGTCATTTAGTTACTTTCAAAGGTCTTCTGGAATATTGATGAAGGATGCAAGACCTCGGACTCCCTTGACGAAAGATCAAGGGGTCTCTTAGACTGTAATACTCACCTAACTTCTAATAAATAAGCATAACACCTTTGCATAGTGGACATAGGACCATATACTATAATACTCCATAATTCCGAGGATATAATATTTAATTAAATTGGTGATTTAGCATTTATTTAAATCAATAATTTAGAATTTATTTCATTCGGATAAATTATTTAATTTGGTGATTTAGAGTTTAAATTAATTCGGTCTATATTAAATTTCACGTCTGTCGTATTTTGAGGTGGAAATAATAGGATTGTATAAAGTAACTCAGAGAATGATTTAGAGGTCATGGGTGATTCTAAAAGGGTCAAAATAGTCAGAATAGTATACCTGAGAGTATAGTTTGGGTTCCGTGGCAATTTTTGGCCAATTGTAAGTTTATATCTATCCATTAGAGTGAGGGTTAGTGGAATTTGAGAACTTCGGGTTAGAGGAATTCAAAAAATTGTAAGTTTATACCTACCGATTAGAGTGAGGGGCTAGTGATAACACAAAGCATAAGGAGAAGAGGACATAGGATAGGAAGGAGAGAAGAAAGCCAAAGAATCGATTCAGCCTCCTAAAGAATCGATTCGGTTGCCCAAAAAATTCCAACTTTTCCTTTTAGTTTATATATCCCCATGAATTGAATTACGAAGATATTTGGTTACGTTTAGTAAAGATGTGGAGTGTTAGGGGAGGTTAGTAGGCATGAGGTTAAGATTCGATTTATATTAGTAAGGTTTAAGTTGGGATAATTAACCGACAAAAGTAAATCGAGTGAATTGTACACCGAGAAATTTAGGATTTGGATTACGGGAAGAGTAGACCATAATCTAAGAATATAACCTGTAGGGTATAAGTGTAGTATCTACTGAATTAACATAAGGGGTAACTTTGGGCCCCACGAGTAGAGAATGATGCTTGGATAGATATAATAGAGAGTTATAAATGTGAATGAGTTGTACGATGAGTATTCGAGAGACAAATACTACGTACGAGTGATTATTATATGTGAGAGGATACCAAAATGGGTTATAATTATAGGTTGAGTGTTTACCTATACGAATTTTTATTATAGGTCATGTGTGCCTATACTGAATATAAATATGGTTAGGTTGTGTGTATGCCTATTATGTGCTTTTGTGTATGTTAACATACCTACACTACCTGCTATCACGAAGGTCCCGCGCGGTGGGCGATCCCACCTCGACGATTCCAGTGAGGTCTGGATTTGTGCCCCGAGAATAGTACTGATAGTGGATAACTATATGAGATAAATAGTGATGCCAACAAGTCGTTTTGATATGTTAGGTATGTGCGCACTCCTAAAGACTTAGTGTTATGTTCACCTCCAATATTTGTGGTTTGATTGATGGTTCGAGGAGACATTACAAACTGATAGTCCATGTCTAAGTACGAGAGGTACTTGGAATGATAGCAGAGTACACGGGGCGCATCGTTATGACTAGTCCAGGAGATGCTATATATATATATACTCATGAATCTTTGATCTTACTTATGTGTGATAGTAAGGTGACTAGATAGTGTATATCTAAATAATGGTTAATCTAATTATGTGTCACAGTAGCGAGACTAAATAGTGTATATCTAAAACAGAGACTAATCTACTTACGTATAAATGGTAAAAAAGATAGATAGTGTGAATCTAAAGATAAAGATAGATAGTGTGAATCTAAAGATAAAGTAAGTGTGAAAACATAACAAGAGGATAATAATAATAATAATAACGTAAGAGTAATGTTAATTATTGATGGTTCGGTAACGTACTGTATGGGCAGTACGGTGTAAGTTAATGAGAAACTTAACTAAAGGCTTGATGATAATTAAGGGTATACTGTAGCGTACTATATGGGCGGTACGACAGAGCTAGAATGGTTTATGGATAGTTAGATGTCTGGGACGTAGTTAGATTGGCTAGCTTGACTAGGTGGGCTTAGTATAAGACGTTAGGTGCGCACTATAGATGAGAAGTGAGGATCTCAAGAGAGTGTACGCAACCTAACATGTGTATCTATTAATTAGTCATTTAAAATCTAATTTAAATACTTGATAAATATTTTCAAATGGTTTTACTTGGTCTCTAACCCGTAATTGCAAAATATTTTCAAAAACTTTTAGGTGTCCAATCACAGGAACACCAAGCATGACGATGTTCTTTAGGGATGCGAATATGCTGCACGTGTGGATGCTTGCCGGGTTTGGACTTAGTCGTTTCAGCTACTTCATTCATAGAGTAGGATGCAATTCAGTTATTTCATTTGGGCATGTTGACCGTCCAGCTATTTATTTTATTCAATTTATTAGACTTTGTATTTGTTGACTCAATTTGATCTAATTAGATATTTAGTTGGATTTTTATATTGAGAACCGATAGTTTATTCGGTACCATTTTATTTCAGTTATTTATCTGGTGTTTAGTTTAAAGTATTTTACTGCATTTATGGTTTGGTTATTGTGATTATTCTACTTATTACTATTGTTAAATAAAAAGTAAAGATTTGGCACTCTCTTTTTGAATACTAGGTGGTTAGTAAAATTTTAAAATGTTTTCGCTAGTGATGCTAAGAATGAACCATATGAGATTCCTATTTTTATTGGATGAAGGAATGATCACCCAAAATTTAATTAGGCAGGTGTCACATCTCCTAAGGTCTAAACCACTTTAAACCTTTGTCTCTTACATTAACATTTATCTCCTATTACCTGTTTGAGCTCCCGAGCGGAGAACTTATGGGTCTAAAGTCACATAAGATTTTAAAACTCATTAGTTTGACGTTATTCGTGGGAATAACAAGTTCCTAATTTCTCAAATAAACACCTTAATCCTCTTAAAAGGGTGCCAAATGTTGTAATAGCTCATTCTTTCAAAGAAATGGAGGCCCAACAAAAAAATCTCCAGGAGCAATTGGTCGCCATTCTTAGCAGGCTGCCTTTACCCCCAATGGTGGAGGAACCTGTGGTACTAGAATATAGTGGTACCATGGAAAACCATGAGCCCCAATGACAATAAGTGAAGTATCTAGAGGAGGTGATTAGGGCCCCACCGATGATCAGCAACTCACATCCCTACCAAGGACAGGTTATCACTCCTCGAAGATTAGTCCCAAGAAGGTTCTAAGGTAACTAGGTCCTCGGGTAGAAAGATAAACAAAATGTAAAATCGGTTGGGGAATTTCCTCGGCTAGTACAAAACTTCAACCCCTAACACCGTTAAGTTAGCCCTTCAAAATATATTATCCCCCCTTCTTTAATGATGTTCGGTATTAAACTATTCCCTCAAAGTGGAAAATTCCTAATATTAAACCATTTAATGGGTTTAATAATCCCATAAATCATTTGGAAACCTATGGGTCACTAATGCTTCTTCTGGACACCCCAGATGAGGTCATATATCGAGCCTTTCCTTCGATATTAGAGGGAGTGTGTAGGAACTGGTTGACAAGATCAAACTAGGTACCATTATAAGATTTATAGAGATGTAAAGATCCTTTATCAGTCATTTCATTGGAGCTAAGAAGATGAGGATTCCTGTTACTTCCTTCCTCCACTTTAGACAAAAGGCTAGGGAATCCCTCGGGTATTATGCCAAGAGGTTCAACTAAGAATCCCTCTAAGACGATGATCTGAACGACACCATTTGTGTGGCCACTTTCATCTCATACCTCACCTTATAGGACTTATTAAAGTCCTTTAGCAAGAAGCCTCCGAAGTCCATGACTGAGTTGCTCGAAAGAGCTTAGAAATACATGAATGCTGAAGGTGATATCTTAGTAAGGTAGTCCATAACCTCTCTGTAACAACCCGCGTAATTTTTGGGGCATTTTCAAAATATAGAGGAAAATAAAGTTTTTGATAAAATTATTTTTCTTGCTCAAATATGTTGGATTTTATTTTTAAAGATGAGATTTTCAATCGGTTTCGAAATCGGAGTTAAAACGGATTTTTATTGGATTTTTAAATAATTATGCCTTGGTTTTATTTTAAGTCGGCAGAATCGATTTTACTGGGCAATCAATCGATCGACGCCAGGGGGTCGATCGATCGACCCCAACAGTTTTCGTGCGCTGCAAGGCTTTTTGAGGAGTTTTGGTTTGTTTCAAATTCTTTTCTTTGCCTTATTTAAATGGGTCGTGGGTGACCATTTTGGATCAATCTTTTGGCATAAAAATATGCAGCAAACATATTTTATTTCCTCTTTTTTTATACACAAACAGTACCCTTTAATTTTTGCATTCAACCCTAGTGTTTGGAGGTGTTCTTGGGATTGTTTTGGTGTTGGATTTTGGAAGAGTTTTGTGGATCTCTGTGGACTGATTTTTTGATGGAGTAATCTGAGTTTCTGGGCAGATTCATTGTAGTTCCTTTTGGTGGTTTGAGGTATGGGATTTTACACAATATGCTCTTTAAATCTCTCGAGCGTTATTCCCTTTGATATCATGTTATTATTGAACTCATATTTGAATTGCTAAATTCATTTGGAAATTTGGAAAATTATTGTTGGAATCTGATTTTGATTCACATGGTATTATTATTGTGTTGAGCATGTTTTCATGAGATTTTAATATGGCACTGATGTTGGGCACCCGCCAAGATTCCTGTTCCGGCTACTTGATAAAGTATGGCACTGTATGGTGAGGCCTGGTGACTTGGATTAATGTGTTGTTGAAAAATTATATTGATAAAATTATATTGATATTTGCATTTGATTTGAATATCCGTACTCGTATTGTTACGTTTTATTCACTGCTAATATTTGTTGAGCATCTTTTCCGTCGTATTGTGTAATTCCCCATATTTTCTTTTGGTTGGCAGGTTAGCGTGGATTTTGGGCGCTTTGGAATTTAGAGATTGATTTTAGCTTGGATATTTGGGGAAGAATATTCGAGAGTACATGAGAAGATTTGTATTTACTTTGATGTATAGAGCATTGGAGTTTTATTTTGTTTCAAGTTAGATTGTTGTATTATTTCGAGAGACTTTTGTTGTATTTAATTTGAAGATTGAGATTAGTGGATTATCTTTTTGTATATTATGGGAATTAGATGATCTATACATTATTATTCGATGGATTTTAGTTAGTTTTATTGCAGTGGCGCTCCGCTTCGCTCTCCCCGAGCTGGCGCGGTGATACAATCTCGCCAACAAGAAAAGAGGAAAGACATATTCTCCCACTTTAAGGAGACCTTAGGATCAACTAAAACTAAAACGAATGAGGAGGGGACTAAGAAAAGTGGGCGTTTAAAGTCCAAAAACTTCACACCCTTTACCACTATAGTGGAAAAGATCTTTGATGCTGCAAAAATTCAAGACGTAATGTCTCAACCATGTCCTATAAGGGTCGGGGATGACAAAAGGGACAAGTCCAAGTAATGTTGGTTCCACAGAGTCCATGACCACAACATAAATTCCTGCTTCATACTGAAGGAGGCAATTAAGGGGGTGATAAAAAGGGATTAACTCAAGGAGTTTACGGCCAAATATGTAGGTCGAGGACAGCAGAACAACAACAAGAACAAGAATAAAAATCAAGATGATGTTCCTCTGATGACGTCTAGTTCATTTATAGAGGTTTCATTATAGGGGGCTCTTCCATGGCTCGAAAGTCCCAGTTCATGATCCTCTAGGATGGGCGGGTTTAGATAAACCATGTCTCTCCCTCACACTAGGCCCCTAAGAAATCCCAATGTTGATCTTCTCAAAAGATGACCTAAAGAGGGTCCGGCTATCTCATGAAGATACTTTTATAATAACAACCATCATGGTAAATACTGAAATAAGTAGGATCCTGATCGATACGGGAAGCTCCATAGACATCCAGTTCTTGGATGCTTTTGAAGCCATATGCCTTGTCATGAAGCACATGCAGCTAGTCCCTACACATCCCATTGGGCTCAATGATAACAGACCTATTCCATGGGGTATTTTACTTAACCCCTCACTCTTGGTTACAAGGATTTCTACACGACCATTTGGAATAAGTTTATAGTGGTAGATATCCTCTCAGCCTACAACGTCATCATAAGCAGGACATATCTTAATGACTTGGATGTTGTGATCTCAACCCGTAGACCGGTGATGAGGTTCCTAACCTCCAAGGGTGTAGGATAGGTCTTTAGGGACTGGAAGAAAATTTGGGAGTGCTACATTAATTCCATGAAGGAAAAAAATAAGACACACAGTGCTTGATGGAGGCCTCAACAAAGCTCTAGAAGATATATGAGGTCTCATCAAAGGACCTACCTCCACAACCGCCAATATACGAGCTCCCTATAAAAAGCATGTGGATAGAGTCGATGAGTTGGGATATCTCTAATCCATAAGGCAGGTAATTATCCCCCACAATTAAAATTCCAATTGGAGGTTGAACATTGAAGGGACATAAATATCCGGAAATGTTTGCCATCCTACCAAAATGATTGTATTCCATGTTTTTTGTTGCTTAAAAGAAAAAGAAACTTTTTGTTACTCATGATGTATTCCATATAAGTATCCTTTAAGAGTTTCAAGGATTTCATCGTTGACTTAAGACTAATAGTCAAAGATCTCAGTACTTAAAAAAGATTATAGTCCTTAGGTTATAACAACCTATAAAGAATAGACAAAGGTCCCTGGACCATTAAATATTAAATGGGTTACTGATATTTTTGCCAATTGTTCCAAAAGGATAAGGTCTAAGGGCCTATAAACATCCCCTTTCCTTGCCTCAAATATTTTCTTTACCATGGAGTTATATAAAAAAATGTATAAACCTTACACCCTTTAGACTCAATTTTCGAAAACATTTAAGAAAAACTCATGTTTTTTAAAAAAATTGGGCATAAATGTTTAATTACAATATGCTTTTCTCTCAAAACTCCAATTTTTAAAAGTAAAAATGTAAGGCCCGAGTTTCCAGAAGTCTGAAATATCCTTTATAATTTTTTTTTCAGTCTAGAGGTCTCAGAACCTTATAAGGACTTCAAAATTTAAATTTACCAAAGTTCAGAGGTCTTGTGACCTTTTGTGGGACTTTAGGTTACAAATTTTTTCAGTCTGAAGGTCTTAAAACCTTATAAGGACTTCAAAATTTAAATATACCAAAGTTCAGAGATCTTGTGACTCTTTATGGGACTTTAAATTACAAGTTTTTTTAGTCCAGAGGTCTCAAGCCCTTATAAGGACGTTAAAATTTAAATTTTCCAAAGTTCATATGCCTTGTTGTCCTTTATGAGACTTTAGGTCACAATTATTTTTAGTTGGGAGGTCTCAAACCCTTATAAGGACTTCGAAAGTTAAATTTACCAATGTTCAAAGGTCTTGTGACCCTTTGTAGGACTTTAGGTTACAAATGTTTTTCGTTCGAAGGTCTCGAACCCTTATAAGGACTTAAAAATTTAAATTTACAAAAGTTCAAAGCCTTTTGACCCTTTTTGGGATTTTAGGTTACCATATTTTTCTGTTATGAGGTCTCAAGCCCTTATAAGGACTTTTAAATTTAAATTTACCAAAGTTCAGAGGTTTTGTGACCCTTTATGGGACTTTAGGTTATAATTTTTTTTAGTTTGTAGGTCTCAAACCCTTATAAGCACTTCGAAATTTCAAACTTTCCAAGTTCAGAGGTCTTAATACCCTTTGCTGGACTTCAGATTTAATATTACCTAAGTTTAAAGGCTTTAGGACACTTTTTGGGACTTTGTGGCATAATTTCCCAGAACTAGGACTCTCAAATTCATATTTTAGACATAAGGTCTTAGGATATTCTGCATATTTGATCTTAAGTCTTTCTGTCCAAAATTTTATAAAGGGATAATGCTTGAAAGAAATGAGCTTTTGGCATTAGGAATGATAAGGTTTTAAGGCTTGACTTCGAACTATAGAGCCTCATCTTTGACTTCAGTAAGATGCAAAAGTATAAATAAGAAGTCCCAGGTCCTCCAATTCTACTTCAATAAATTTGTATATTATCTTGATTTACTAAGTAATCTTGGGGGCTAAGGGTGTACTAGGTGCTGTGAAAACCTCAAAAATTATGAAGATAACACAAAAATTCTTTGGCAAAGAAAAATTAAACCGAGTACGAAATAAAGAACGAAGAACAGAGAAATTTCATTTAAAAAATACATCTTTATTAAAGGAAGATATGAATATTACAATAAAATGGCACATGGACAACCAACGACTTTACAACAAAAGATTACATGAAACCTTGCCAAGGCTTGGGTGTTATGGGGTTCACAAGGGCTTCACTAGTAGAGGGAAGAGAGGAAAAGGTCACTTTTATGGTTTCCTCCTCTTGGGATTTATGAGCACAAGCATCTACAACATCATCATCAACGTTGCCTTCTTCATCAGTACTCTCCTCCTCCTATTAAGGGGTTTTAGGGAACAAACTAGAAACATATACCTCAAGGAATATCACTTGGACCTTAGCCTTTCTAGATTTAAATCCAACACTGAAATTCTGAAAGTGGTACTTTTTAAAGACCTAAAACTCCTAATAAGAATCTGGCTAGCTCTGAAATGCAGTGCGAACCTGTCCTTCAAGCTCTTAATAACGAACTAGGAACTCAACATAGTTCTTTTGAAGCTCCTGACCTCAAGAATTCATCTTTTCATTTTTAGCATACAAGTCTTTAATTATTTGCCTCAAAGATCCCCACCTCATCATCAAGTCAAAGTAGTCTACCTTTAAATCTCTGGAGCTCTGTCGTTTGGCCTTGAAGACACTCTATTGCAACTACACGCTTAATTTGATCGAGGGTATATAGATCCTCAACCTTGGATAGAGACTTCTAAGTAACAACTAATAAAAAAACATTATCTTTGAGAGTTTTCTAATTTCAAATCTTAACTTGTTCTAGTGTAGCGACCTAAGTCTTTAAAATATCTTTATACCTCTACCTGTATCATTTAACAACTAATTGTTCATTCCAAGTGCTGTCGAGTACTGTCTCAACTGCTAGCCTAGTTAGTGGAATTTTTTCGTGATTAATTAACATCAAGAGCATCATTCAATAGAGATTCCATTAGATGATGAGACTACAAGATAAAGAGGTATGAGAACAAGGCATAAGGCATGGAAAGCTTAAAGAAAAAATCGGGTAAATAAGGAATTACCTTTTCCATCAAGTGGAATAACTCCGCAACATTGGTACGTTGCCTTCTTTAATCGAATTCCCTCTTGGTACGTTCACCACGGGTACTCATGCATGGTGTGCATCACATAGAGAACACAAAAATTTATAACAATAATAACCATGGAATTCGAGTACCAAACTACATTCATCCACTTTAATTCCAATTAAAAGAGATTAAAGAATCCATTTGTTATATTACATTCAATTCATCCAATTCATACTATAAACAATTATAATTTTTATAAATTTAGGTTAGGAGTTATCCCAAAACAATTCTTAATTACCAATTAACAAAAATTAAATAAAAGGAATTGTCAAATATCTAAAGGCACCGGTCGACCGTGTACTTCGGTGTTTGAATATTTCCCCCTTACCGGATTTGTCTTCTCCAACCCATCCAAATTCAATTCAATCATCAATTAGAGATTAAAAAAGCTTCATATATGATTCATATAATATATACACAATGTAAATACATACGAAATGTGATTGGAACCCAATTATAACATCAAAATCCTCATAAAATTTCAAAAACCCAATTAAACCCATTTTCTCTCTCAAGAACCCTAACATTTTAATTTTCAACCATTTGACTTCAATTCTCTACATATTTTATAATAGATCATAAGGTTTTGAATGAATTACATATACAAACCATGATCTAATCAAAACCTTGACAAAACACAATAAGTATTAGTAAGATTCAATTAAAGTGATGATAAATCCATCCTAATTTCTTCCTAATTGTGTTAATTACAAAATTATTTGATTAAATCATATAAATCAGATTTTAATTACTTAGTTAGTGTTTTGATTCAAATGAATAGGTATAATTCACAACAGACTCAATTATACAAAAATTCAACATAAATTTGCCTTCAATTTTGTAGAGTTGGGGCTCAAATGTCCAAAAGATTCTCTCTTACTTTTAACCTTCTTCTCTTTAATATTTTAGATCCCCAATTTGTATTTTGTTCTCAAATGAGCCTCCTAATAGTTCAATACTAACTATTAAAATCCTACTTGGGCCTCGGCCTAATTTAGTGTCTTAAGTAACTAATCCCAAAATGACTCATTTTAAATGACCTTGACCCTCATAATCCATCATCCACCTAATAGAAAATAACTGGTATCATATTATTAGCCCCATTAGTTAGATTTTTCTTAAATTATAATTTAAAATATTTTTTAATGTTTTTACTATATTTAAATCCTAAAATTATTTATATATGACTTAGTAAGTTGCGACATTACATGTCACTCAAGCACACATAATATTCTATTTATTATACAGGAAAAATACGGGGTATTACATTCGTCCCCTCTTATTCAAGAAATTTTGTCTTCAAAATTTAGAATATAACTGGCTAGAATAACTCTCGAAACCTTACTCGTATATCCTCCTCGCACTCTTAGGTGGACAATTCCTCATTAAGATATCTCCATTGAACTTTGTTTAGTGGAATGACCTTAGATCGTAAGGTTTGATCTTTACGATAAAGGATATGCTGAGGTCTTTCTTCATAACTATTATCATGTTGTAACTCCAGACCACCTAGATCTATATGGTTATATTCATCCATATGCCTCAAGAATTTCATCAGCATGTATAAGTGAAAAATGTTTTGTACTTTCTGAAGGTGATCGGGTGGTGCTAGATGATAAGCCACTGGACCTACTCTCTCATTATAATGACCACTAAGAACTCTCAACAGCACTAAGAACTCTCATTATAATGAAGGGACCTATGTCTCGGGGATACTCTCAACAGCACTTGACATCCCACTAAGAACTCAAATTTATCCTCCTCTTATCCGCATAACGTTTCTGATGATCCTGGGCTATTTTCATCCTCGCATGAATAAGCGCCACCTCCTCTAAGGTATCCTTGATAAGGTCTAGTGCAAACGTCCGATGTTCTTTGGATCCTGCCCAAAACCTAGGCGAATGGAATGGTCTTGCGTATAATGCTTTTAAGGTCCCATCTGGATCATCTTTTGATGGGTACTGTTATAGGTTAGCACAACAATTGGCAATTGTATATCCTAATTGCCCGTGAGGTCTAACATATAAGCCCATAGCATGTCCTCTAACACCTGATTTACCCTTTTTGTTAGGCCATCCGACTGCGGGTGAAAATTCGTGCTCAAACTCAGCTGAACTCACATGGCATACTAGAATGCCTTACAAGAATAGGAGACAAAAGTTCTAATCGTATCTGACACAATGTCTAGTGGCACCACATGTAGTATCATTATATTAACTATGAATAACTTTGAGTACTTTTCTATCCAGCAGTCTGTCTTAACGGGTAATAAATGGGCCACCTTCATCAATCTATCTACAATAACCCAAAAGAGTCATGACCAAGCTGTGACCGCAACAACCCGATAATAAAATCCATCGAGATGCTTTCCCATTTCCATTGAGGTATCTCTAAAGTTTGTAACTCTCCTGATAGTCATTGGTTCTCCACCTTTACCAACTAACTAGTAGCACAGCTGGATATATGGTCAGCAATATCCTTCCTCATTCTGGTCCACCAATATGATATCTTCATATCTTGATACATATTATCCCCTCATAGATGCACCATGTATCATAATTCGTGAGTAGTAATGGAAAAAAAGGCCCATAAGACTCAACCGCCCATATTAACCCAGACATCAAAACACGGGGCCCAATTTTATAACTTAGCAAGCCAAATATGGGTTTAAGCCTTAAATTAAGTGGATCAATATTGGCACCCACTTATATAGTTAAAGTTACCCTAACATCATTTTCTCAACTGTAACACACATTTTCTCTCTCTTAAATTTCTAGTACCTTAAGGCCCCTGCTTGAATTATCAGATCTGCTACTTCTCCATATTGGTTCAAGAAAGGTGAATTAATGAATGTCTTCTTTAGGGACTAATATCATAAATGTAGACCGTAGATTTTTATAAGGTTGAGTACAAGGTCCATCTGTTGTTGAATAAACTTTGTCGTCGAAATGGGTAACCTAGACCAAACCCAACCCAAACATTTAACCAACCCGTATTTGAGCCGTCCAAATTCGTCCCAACCCGAATTTGGCCCTCCTAAAATTAGCCCAGCCCACCTATTTATCACTGTAATCTGTGAGCTTTGGATAATACTACTCTTCCCACTTCTGAATCCTCGGACACAACTAGTTATCCTTTGAATCTTAAACCCCTATCTAATCCAATCGAGAAGGACGAAACTTCACCTGTTTGTAGATCTTTTACATTTTCTTGCCAAGAAGGATCCATTAACAGGACCTGAACCTCCTGTGTAATAATGATCGGGGTAACCATCACCAATACTATAAAAGTATTCACTAAGTCCATCTATCTTAGTGTACTCTATTTCTTAGCCCATAAATCTGGAAAGTCCTCTCCATGGTCTTCCCATAAAGTGGCCAAGGTATCCAATGGCTTATGACTTAGCATATTTTCACCATATTCGCCTTCCTCGAGTGGTATTGGATCGAAAAGTGATAGTCATTTGCGTACTCCAACCATCTCCTCTACTTCATATTTAAATCTCTCCACGTCAACATGTATTGGAAACTTTTGTAATTGAAGAATAATAAAAGTCGTTCTCCCAATAAATAACTCCTCGAGATTCTAAGGGAAAAGACTATAGTTTCTGACTTTAAATCAAGCGTTGGTTAATTACTTTATTGTGTATTTAACTTCTGAAAGGAGTAGTCTATAGGCCTCACTTCTTGCAGCAAAACTTCATCCAAACCTTGAAGTGAAGCATCCGTAAATACCATATACCCAATGCCTCACTTAGGAAATATAAGAAATGTAGTGGTTTGATCCTCTCCTTGAGCTCCTTAAATGCTCGCTGACAATTGGAATCCCAAACAAATGATATCCTTTTCGGGTCTGGTTGGCTAATGGCCCTGCAATTTTGGAAAAACCCTATATAAACTGACAATAATAACCTACAAAACCTAAAAGCTCCTAACCTTGGTGGATGTCGTGGGCTATCCCACTCCATCACGCGAATACGTTTCTTAAATCAATGTAAATCCTGACCTCCAACATGATATGCACCATGAACTAAACTTCCTTGAGCCAGAAATCGCATCTAGAGAACTTACCATATAATTTATGCTCCCTCAATGTATGTTGCACCAATCTCAAATGATGAATATTATAATCCTCCAAGCATGAGTAAATTAATATTTCATTAATGAATATAGTGATGAACTGATCCATATACTCGTAAAATACACCATTCATAAGATCCTTAAAGATGGAAGGTGCATTGGTCAGTCCGATTGGAATGAATAGGAAATCGTAAGACCCATAATGAGTGATGAAAGTTGACTTGGGTACATCCTCCTCCCTAATCCTCGACTGGCGATAACCTGTGTGCAAATCTATCTTTGAAAATAATAATGCACTCCTCAATTGGTTAAATAAGTCATTAATTCGGGAAAATGGATACTTATTCCATATCGTGACTTTATTCAACTCCCGGTAATCAATATATAACTGAAGTTTCCCATCCTTCTTCTTCACAAATAATACCATATATCCACACAGATACTTACTCCTCCTAATAAAACCATGACTCAGAAGCTGATGTATTTGCTCTCTTAACTCTCATATTTCCATAGGAGCCATATAATAAGGTGCTCTCAAAATGGGTCGGGTTCCTGAGGCTAGGTCGATGTAAAAATTTATCTCTTATATCGATGGTAACCCCGGTACCTCCTCAAATACATCCAAAAACTCTTGGACCACCGAGACAAACTCTTGATATATTATAATTGCCTTAGAAGTAATCGCATTAACGTAGCATAAATAGGTGCTAGACTCCCCCTCAAGTCTAGGCATGGAAATGAGGAACATCGCATACCCTGGAATGGTAAACGTAATCTTCATATCTATACAATCAATCTGGTCATGATAAGTTTCCAACTAATCCATCCTGAAAATGACATCGTAAGTACCCATATCTAGAAACAAAAGGTTGACAGCAAAACATATCTCGTCGATCTATATGGCAACGCCTCTATAAATTTGGCGTAATGTAACTCCCCCACCTACTAGAGTGTCTACATGCATAAAAACCTCGGATAATACACCTATCTTTCCCTATGTAACAGTGTATCCATAACTAGCAAAGGAATGTGAAGGTACCATATTAAAAAGCACTCGAACATAATTACCATAAACATAAAACATACCCTCTATAGCATGTGGTTGCATTGCTAAGTCCTGTTAGTAGATGTTGAACACACATCCCTGATAAACTCGAAGATGCCCATGCGCCTGATCTCTAGGAAGAGGATATACTGGGTACTAAGGTGCGAGTGGGAGGATCTAAAACTGACGTGGTGCAGGAAGTGTTGGTTGATATCCCTACTGAAATTGTGTTGCGCCAGCCTGAAGCCCCGTAGGGCATTTACTAAATGAGTGTCCCAAATTCCCATATGCATAACACGCCACATGCTCCTGACCCCGAGGCCTACCAAACTGACGTTGCACCTACCCTTGTAAGCCCTATCCTCTTTGACTTAGCTGGCGCAGATGATGCTGACCTGGATACCCAAACTGACCTTGGCCCGGATGGCCCTAACCCTATTTTCCCTATCAGCGATGGACCTCACCTCTGAATCTCTTAGGGTATGCTCTCCCTATATTGGCGTTCTAAGTAGTTTGTTAGAGCCTACCTGTACTTGGGAAGATTCCCCTCCCTCTGACACCTTTACCACCTCGTCAGCTCCTAATCTCTCCCTCTTGTGCTCCCTCTCTTTCTCTCTCTCTCAACAACTCGTGGTGATAATCAAAATGTAGAAATACGACATTTACCATCCAAAGGTATGTGGAAAGTTTGAAAATAAATTGATTAGTTCTATATTAAAAAAGTACTGGAGTCTAAATAAATGAGTAGCATTCTAACCATACAAGAAAATAAATAAACTAAAAATAAAATTGAATATCTATAAGGAAAGATATTCCAGTACTCTGAGACCGTCCATAAGAGTCAAAATCTATATGCTAACACAACTACCATATTCTATAGAAAATATATGAATAATGATGTTTATTTGTCTCCACTAACAAAAATCCAAAAGAAATGATATATCTGACACGTAGGCCGGTGAAACCTACATCCTAATATAGATCTGCAATCGAAGGATGAATGCCAACAACACTATCAATTAAGGATACGAACGGGTGGCCTCGATCCTGAAATGTTAAATTCAAAATGTTAACATCAAGATTAATGCGAATAAAAGTATAACGAAAGTTGTAATAAGTCATAACTATTCATATGCCTTTATCCTATTAACATCTTTTAGAATTGCCATAACCTGCAATCCTAATATCATTTACATCTAAGATCCCAAATCCCCAGTAACCCCCTGGTTAAGTTTTCATTCTACACATGAAAATAAAACATTAAAATTAAAGATAACATTACTCTAGTTAAGTTAAGTTTTATGAATCTATTAAGGTAGTCTTAGAGTACAAGGATCATATAAGTAAATCAAGTAACAAAGGCCTAGCTCTAATGCCTTTGGGAATCACTCGCGTATACTAAGTATAGTCTTTGGCCATCCCGAATCTAAAAGCTCATCAGGGTAAGGAATAAATCACATGTCTACCCATTAATCATATAACCTACCATACCCAAGGTATTATAAAAGAAATATCCTCGTAATCCATCTCGAGCATGGGTACCTAGACGTGTGACCCAGGGGTAAAATTTACTAAGGCAACTCGTCTACTCCTCGAAGTACCAGAGCGGTCTGAGTCATACGTGCCCCTTTTAAATGGAATTATTCCTTAGTATGTTTGACAAGATTCCTCACGCATGGTATGCAACACATAAAGAAAACAATAACTTATAACCACTATAACCCCGAAATTCGAATACCAAACTACATTCATCCACTTTAATTCCAATTAAACGAGATTAAAGATTACACATGTTACGTTACATTTAATTCATCCAATTAATACTATAAAAAATTATAATATTCATTAATTTAGGTTAGGAGTTATCCCAAAAAAATTCTCAATTTCCAATCAACAAAAAAATTTAAAGGAATTGTAAAATATCTGAGGGCACCGGTCGATGGCGCGCACACTGTCGGTCGATCGTGTGTTTCAATATTTGAAGATTTTATAGGAGAAAATATTTATAATTGCTCATAGTATAGGCTTTCCTTAGTTTTTGGCATATCCCGTTACAAATCGACTCACCAAACCGATCTCAAACATCTCCAAGATCGAGGAAAACCATACAAGATATGAAGGTATAAAACATGGGTGTTCATAGAATTTTATAAATCATATGTTGGGATGTTAATTTTTAGAAAAATCGAGTCTTTTGTAAAAAGGATTTTAAGATAAAAATTATTTTCGAGCCTCATTCAAACGAGAAGTAGTCTCATTCGAACGAGAACTGAGATCTTATTAGAACGTACATGTAACATCTTTCAAATGAGATTGGTTATGCTTGGCAGAGAAATGTCGGTAGAGGAATGTGAGATGGACGTTTAAACAAAATCAGGATGTCACTATAACGAGAAGTAACCTCGTTAAAAAACTGTATTTTACGTTCGAACAAAGTCTAGTTTCGTTCGAACGATCGACACCGCCTTAAAATTCATGAAAACCTTATAAATACCTATTTTGAGCAATTTTTTCATAGGGCTTTGGCTAAAATGATTTTTTCACATATAGTCTAAAGGTTTTCCTTTTTTATTCTTTAAAATCACTTTTAGATTCACAAATTCATCATCCCCTCATGTGATTTGTTAACTTTGTGAAACCCTAATTTCAAATATCATTCATATACTTTGTGGAGATTATACTCTACAACTGGCTTATGAACTGAGGGTTCATTACTGAAGAAGATGAAGGCTAGTTGGGGGATACCGAGGGTAAACCGTTACCTGTGGACGGATCTGGACTGATACGTATTCTATTGAAGGTTTTGAAGACTCTACGCATCTTACTTAGTTTATCTATGTCTTTTTTAAGTCGATTATCTATAACATCATTCGATAGTACTGAGTATATGGTTTTTCCCTTTTGAGGGATTTTTTCTCATCTTTGTATGTTGATTGCATGCTTAGTTTGTTAATTTAAAATTGGACTACATATCGTATGCACATCTAATTTAATCAAAGATAAAATTTGGTAAAAATTTGATTTGTGTCTGGGAAGCTAAGTTACAAATCAATCCATTGAATCACTAGCATTCTGAAATTGGTATCAGAGTAAGTTACACTAAATTACAATGTGATTTTTTTACAAATATTTTTTATATCAAACTTTTCTCTAAAAATTGTTGATATTTAAAAATTTGGATTTCATGGATAATTTGTATAATGGGATGCCTATTTTTTATGGTTTAAACTATGCCTACTGGAAAGCTAGAATGAGGTCAACTTTAAAATAAATAAATGAACGTGTTTGGTTGGTTTGTTAAAGATGGTGGACACCACCAACAGTGACTATTAATAATGTCATAAGTTCAAAACATGATTTTGTATGGACAAAGCACGATTTTAAATGGTGCAATTTTAACTCATGCCATATAAGTGCCATCGTTGGAGCCGTCACTCCTGACGAGTTCCATCGCATTATGACGTGCACCACGTCTAAAAAAGCTTGGGATACCCTCTAACTCACTCACGAGGGAACCAATGTTGTAAAATCTTCTAAGATGAAAAATCTCACCACACAATTTGAAATAATTACTATGCTTGAGTGTGAATCATTTTATGATTGCACATCTGTCTGATATAGTAAAATCAAGTTTAAATTTAGGTGAGAAAATCCCAGAGACGCGTGTAGTTTAAGACAATTTTGATATCTCTACCTGCCCACTTTATTCCTAAGGTTAACATGCTCAATTCATTAGGGATACTAGATACTCTCAGGTTAGAAGAACTCCTAGGAAACCTTCAAACGTATGCGATAGATGTGTTTCCCATAACCGTTAAACCTGGGAAAAGGGGAATTGCATTAAAAGTTAAATCTAAAAAGAAAGAGGAAGTGTCCTTTGATTCCAAGTATGACTTTGACTAGGATGATTTAGCCTTGTTTGTTAAAAATATCAAAACATTTCTCAAACTTAAAAGACAAAATATTTCCAAAGAAAAGAAAAGTTTTGAAAAAGATAAAAAAATATAAATCAGGCAAGATTTTTTTTGAAAAAGAATGAAAATATTACCCCAAGAAAGATGAAGAGAGATGTTATGAGTGTGAGGCTAAGGGACACAAATCTCACGAGTGTCCGAAGAGGTTAAAGAGACAAGGCAAATGCAAAGTTGCCTTCAATGCCACTCTTAGCGAGAGTGATGTCGAGTTAGTGGATAACGGGGATGAATCACCCCAAGGACATAACTTCACCACATTTATGGCAAGTCATGTTAGCACATCTAGTGCACCTCATGCTAATGAGTAATCCACTAAACATGATTGCCTTGACATTAAGTCTAGTCATTCTAGCAAGAGTGAGGGAGAGGATGTTTTAAGTCAGTGCTAGAGTGACCTTCAATGCACCTATGCCGATCTTTATGGTAAGTCCTTAAAAATGAAGAAATAAAAAAACGATTTAGCTATTAGAGTTTTAGCCTTAGAGAAGGAGTTGAGAGAGAGCGGGTCCTTGATGAGGGAATATTTGGGAGAGAGGGTCGTTTTAGTTGAGAAAGAAAATGGTGACTTGACTAATAAGGTGCCTAATATTATGAGAGATCTTCAAGCATCAGTGGATACTCATGAGAAACTTGAATCCCTTATATATCAACTCAAAAAATATGTGTAACGTTCCCGGAAGGTCAAGGTTACGATATAGGACACATCGAAGAAGGTAGGAAAGATGTTCTTCATCCCACTTTAGGTTTCGATGAGAGGCGAGAAATAGTTTATGATGGTACATACACTTCCCATACCGTACCAAAACCAGTTCCTAAATTTTTTGTGAGTCCTTATGGGCCTCAACCTAAACTACAAAAGAGAGTTAGATCTAAGAAATCAAACCAAAGTAGACCTAAAAAAGTCAATGTTTGCACATTTATAAAAAGGGGAGTTCACCTTAGAGACTTTTGCTAGAAGTTAGGTAGAACTAGATGCACACATACTCTCGTGCATCGCTCTAGAAACTTTGCCAGTCTTAGAGAGGAAGTTGAGTTTCTATTCGCTACTTCGCAAATCTTAATAGAAGAATTTCAAAGGATGTCTTTGCCATTTGAGAATGCTTATAACGCTCCGATTATAGCCAATAATAATAAAGGCAAACCAAATGTTATCTCCACCTGGGTACCTAAGCAAGATGTCAAAGCCCTTGTTGTTTATGTTGTTCTCAAGGTTCAAAATGCTTCCTAATGGTATTTTGATAGTGGGTGCTCTAGGCACATGGCTGGTGACATATCATTTTTTATGCATTTTGAGGATACAAAGGAAGGTAAAGTCACTTTTGGAGATCGGAGTAGGTCTAGTATTTTGGGTCGAGGATGTATTGAGATACCCAAATTCCCTAAACTAGACATTGTGTTGTACGTGAAAGGGTTGAAAGTGAACCTAATTAGCATAAGCCAACCGTGCGACGCAAACTTTGTGGTAAATTTTGATCGGTCTGGATGTAATGTATATGATCAAACAGGTGAACTTTTATTACAAGGAGTGAGGACCGAAGATAATTGTTGAAGGATTTTTTCCATTTCCTCCTTTATGTGCAATAGTGTTAAGGTATCATCTATGGACCTTTGGAATCAATGGATAGGTCATGTGAACTTTAAAGATCTTGAGAGATTGGTGAAAAAGGACCAAGTTCGTGGCTTACCATCCCAGGGGAAACCAACTTCCTCGGTTTGTGAACCTTCCTAATAAGGAAAATAAATTTGAAGTCCCCATAAAAAAGTTGAATACCATTACCACCTCCTGTATATCGCAGTTGATTCATATGGATCTTAGGGTTCCTACTCGCTCGGAACAAATACATTCTCATGATGGTTGTTGACTTTTGTAGATAATATATAGTGTGATTCATTATAGAAGAGTGCGATGAGGTTGAGTTCCTTAAAACCAAGTGTCGTGTCCTACAAAAGCAACACGGTGCCATTATTAATTGAATGTGTAGTGATAATGACATTGAATTTAAAGAAGCTAAATTGATAGCTATTGTGATGGAGTGGGAATCAAACATGAGTTTTTGACTATTAATCGTCCTCAATACATTGGGATTACTGAGAGTAAGAACTGAAAAATACAAGAGATAACTAGATCCATACTTGTTTGGGAGAAACATGCCTAGACATTTTTGGTCAAGGGTTATGACTACCGCATACCTACGGTGTATAGGATAAATATTCATCCTCACACGCTACACACACCTTATGAGTTGTGGATAGGTAAGAAGCCCAACCTATCGTATTTCTGTGTCTTTGGGATTACTAGGTACATCTTGAGAGATAAAGAGCACTTAGGAAAGTTTAACTCCCAGAGCGGCGAGGGAATATTTTAAAGGATATTCATCGGCGAGTAGCTTATAGGGTGTTGAACATTACAAGATATAAAGTTATGGAGACTATAAACGTCATTATTTGAGTTGATGATCCATCGCCATTTAATTCTCCTATCCGCAAGAGTGAGGATGATGCACCCACTAGTGATGATCCCATTCTTCCTCATACTACCTCGGTAGATCCCACTTTTGATTTAAAGGATCCACCTGGGTTCGAAAGAGTCATGACCCTTCAATTATGCTTGGTAATCCCACACTATGTGTCAAGACTCATGCTCAACTCGAGAATATAGTTAGCTATTTTTTCTACACCTCCTTAGTCGAGCGCAAGAATGTGAAAGAAGAACTTAAGGACGAACATTGGATATTTTCCATAGAAGATGAGTTGCTTCAGTTTCGTAAGAACGATGTCTGGGAGTTAGTGATATACCTGTATATACCCTCGGCCATGCCGAGGGTGACCTGCGCCTCATCAGGCCCAAACGACCCTCCAAGGGGCCGACCCTTCATCAGACTCCGGACGACCCCTCAGGGGGCCGACCCTTCATCAGGTTCACACGACCCCTCGGGGGGGCGACCCTTCATCAGGCTCCGGACGACCCCTCAGGGGGCCGACCCTTCATCAGGCTCCGGACGATCCCCCGAGGGTACGACAGTACGAGGCCCAAATTAGGCCAGACTCATTGCCGGAAGGAACTTTGCCCTCGGCCTTATATCAAAGGCCGAGGGTGACATCATCACAGCGCGTGGTTTGGGAGACGCGTGGAACAGTGCGCGTGAGGCTCACATGGCATGTGGGAGACCGTTATAATAAAATCACACCCTCACGTGAGGGAATATTATGCCATCATTAGCCACAGGTGGCATCTACAGGTGTTAATAGGGGATTGGCTAGATCATCATTCACATGCACCATCCATACTTGGGGGTACACTACACCCCCCAAGACCTATATATACTTGTCACCTACAACCCTACAGGGGATGGATAAATCGATAATTGCAACCCTAGCTAAAACTCTGCTTGTACACACAGTAGGGGGAGAAATTGAGCTTATGTGCATTGTATCCAAGGCCATTAGTGCCCATACTTAGTGGATCACACACTCACAGTGGATGTAGGCCTAATTGGATGAACCACTATACATCATTGTATTATTCCTCTTATACTCATCTCCTTCTACATACTTATACACTTACATCTCTATGGCTGCCATTGTTACTATTGTTTGAGCTCATCATCACTTATCTGGTAGTGCTAGATTCCAGCATCATCAGTTTGGCGCCATCTGTGGGAACGAGAAGACATCTCTTCCTTTGTACAGCTTGACCTCACTGGGCACTCTGGTGGTGAACCAGCTCTCCCCCTGAGAGGAGATGTTTCACCATTGAAAGAGACCCATTAAGGTTCTCAAGCTCACCAGTCTTTTTTCCAGTTCAACTCTTCATAGCTCAAACACATGGCACCATAGATGCCATCACCACGGCTTCCCCCACCGGATGATGGAGGAGGACCCAGCTCCAGCCAGTCGCCACCTCAGTCTGAGATGGCTGACGTGGCGGAAGCCTTGAAGTCTCTGGCAGCAAGCCAGAGGATCATGCAGGAGCAGTTCGTAGCTCTAAGCCAGAACATACTAAGACCACCAGGGGTCGCACTTGAGATGATTGCTCCGGCAGCAGCTCCAGGACAGCATGAGGCCAGGCGACCACCCCAGGCACCACACAAAGACCTGCCACCCCCTCAGCAGCGTAGGGATGTTGCTAACCCCTGGCATCTACGCTTGGGGAGGCAAGGAAACCCTTGCCCTGAAGACAGGTATGATGATTTAGAGGGGGAGGAAGCCCCCATAGAATGCTGGGAACCATATGAAGTCTCCAACAACACTGTACGACCTCTTCAGGAGAGTAGAGGGAGATGCGGGAGACTAAACCCTGACGATTGCCCGAGAGGCTCTGCTTTCGATCGTCGAAGCAAGGGGTCGGCCTTTGAGAGGCTGGGCCCAGTGAATGACCTGCGGGAAAAAATTTCCAGGTCAAGGAGTGTCGCAAGGTCCAGAAGGGAGGCAGCAGATGATCGACCCTACGGGGGCTGGCTCTTAGGACGGGACGACGGCCAGGGGGAAATAAAAAGCCGACACAGGCCAACCGTAGCAGGACCCTCCGTCCATCTCAAAGAGGCGGCAGGGGATAATATCAGCCAGGACGACCTTACGAGACCCTGGAATGACTCGATCCAGCGATTGGAGGACAAGATTGGCGATATACTAAAAAGTCGGGATCCTCTTCAGAAGGGATGCACCATAGGCTCACCCTTTGTGGCGAAGATAGTCAACTTCCCTACGCCATCAAAGTTTAAGCCACCCGTGGTCACCCCAAGATATGACGTGAGAACCAACCCTGTCCACCATGTTGAGATGTACCATCGGCAGCAGACATATACTCTATCTCAGATGAGATGAGGTGTCGTGCCTTCTCTGGTACCCTGACTGGGGCAGCACATGTCTGGTACACGTCTCTTCCAAAAAATTCCATTGAAAACTATAAGCAGTTGGCAGATCAGTTCATCCATGACTTTTTCTTTGGGATGAGGCCACAGAAGAAGACCACCCACCTGCTCTATGTTAAGCAGGGGAAGAATGAGAGTCTGAGGGACTACATAGCCAGATTCAATAAAGAGAAGCTGAAGGTGGAAGACTATGAGGAGAGCATAGCTATGACAGCCCTGATTGGAGGACTCCAAAAGGGGAAGCTGTTATGGAAGCTTGCTGAAGACCCCCCTAGGACGATGGCTGAATTACTATCAACCGCAGGAAAGGTGATGAACGTCGAAGAGGCGATGGCCGTAAAATACGAAGACGAAAAAGGAGGCGCTAGTGGGGGTAAATACCCTAAGAAGAACAAAGAGGGGAAGAATAGGTCAACGGACGACAAGTTCGATGGTTACACCCCACTAATGGTCAGCTGTGAACATATTCTTAATGAAATAAAGAGTGACCGATCCCTGAAGTGGCCTGAGAAGTTGAGGGCAGCCCCAACAAGAGGAACAAGAACCTGTGGTGCGAATTTCACCAAGACCACAGCCACATAACAAACAAATGCTTTGCTTTGAAAGATGAGATTGAGAAGATGCTGAAAGAAGGTGCCTTCAAGAGGGGACGACCCCAGAAAGAAGCGAGGCGATGCATGTAGAGAAGGTCCTCAAAAAATAGGGGACGACCCTTCTGATGATGAGGACGACCCTGACCTCCCATTGAGAGACGACCAGGGCCCTGTCAAGAGGCTTAATATAATCTCGCTCGGAGTGGGGATGATCTCCGGGGGTCTAGCAGGAGGAGGGTTTGAGGTCGCTGACAGGAAGGCCCATGTGGCTGAAGCCAAGGCAGTGGCGAAGACGATACACTCAACCTCTCTGGAGGCGAAGTCAGAAAAGAGGAAGAAGGTCGACATGGACACTCTGATAGTGGGATTTTCGAGAATGGACTTCAAAGGCCTCTTAGCCCCACATGATGACCCTCTCGTCATCACTACCAAGGTGCACGGGTGCGAGGTGCAGAGGATCCTAGTCAACGGGGGTAGCTCTGCAGATGTGATGTTTTGGCCATGCTTCAAAGCCTTAGGTCTCAGCCATGCTAGACTCGTCCCATACCATCATCCATTGATTGGGTTCAGTGGGGAAAAGGTTCATCCCCTTGGAGTGTATGAGGCCGATGTCAGGATGGGGGACGAGTGGCCGAGATGGCTTACCAAGAAGCTCAGTTTCTTTGTGATGGATGAACATGTGTTTTTGGCCTACAACATCACATTGGGGCGTGTGGCCCTCAAGGGGTTTGAAGCTGTGCCATCTACGGTCCATCAGATGATTAAATTTCCTACCCCTTACGGGGTGAGGGAAGTTCAGGGAGACCAGACGATAGAGCGAGAATGTTACTACAACCCCGCTGAAGAAAGAGAGGCACACAAGAGGGCTACAACCACTTATAATATTGATACGCTAGACCCCAGGGATGAGACGAAGCTAAAGAAAGGAGAGGCCGCGGAAGAGGTAGAATCCATCATCATCGATGAGGATCACCCGCAAAAAACCATCCAAGTCGACAAGTCTCTGAAGCCCAATATCAAGGAAGACCTCATTAAACTGTTGAGGAGAAGACGAAGCGTCTTTGCGTGGAGTCATGTAGATATGCCGGGGATCGACCCTAAAATTATGTGCCACAAGCTCAATGTGGTAGAGGGAGCAAAGCCGATAAAGCAGAAGAGGAGAATTTACTCTATAGAAAAGTATGAGGTCATAAGGGATGAGGTCAAAAAATTAGAAGACGCTATATTTATCAGAGAGGTCATCTATCCTGAATGGCTGTCCAATGCAGTCATTGTCCCAAAGGCCAACGGGAAGTGGAGAATGTGTGTGGACTTCACAGACCTCAACAAGCACTGTCCCAAAGACAGCTTCCCTCTCCCTCGCATTGACCAGATGGTAGACGCTACCGCGGGTCATGAGCTCATGAGCTTTATGGATGCCTATTCAGGGTACAACCAGATCTTCATGAACCCTGAAGACTCAGAGAAGACAGCCTTCATTACGGACAAGGGGACATACTGTTATAGGGTCATGCCCTTTGGCCTAAAAAATACGGGGGCAACGTACCAACGCCTTGTAAATAAAATGTTTGAAGATCAAATTGGGAAGTCTATGGAGGTCTATGTAGATGACATGCTGACTAAGAGTTTGAAGGCAGAGGATCATGTGGCAGACCTGGAGAGAACCTTTAATATGATGGACAAATACCAAATGAAGCTTAACCCGGCCAAGTGTGTCTTCAGGGTCGGAGCAGGGAAGTTCTTGGGGTTCATTGCCAACCAAAGAGGCATCGAGGATAATCCTGAAAAGATAAATTCCCTTGTTGAGATGAAGACCCCCAAGTCCATTAAAGACGTTCAGAGACTCACATGGGAAAGTTGCTACCTTGAACAGGTTCGTGTCTAGGGCCACAGACAGGTGTCTACCATTCTTTAAAATTCTCAGAAAAGCCTTCGAATGGAGTGAAGAGTGTGATGAGGTCTTGGGGTCTCCCTTGCTGTTGTCACAGCCCGTGCAGGGTGAACGACTTTATGTGTACCTCGCCGTCTCAGAGTCAGCCATCAGTGCAGCCATTGTGAGAGACGAAGACAGAGTACAGAAGCCTGTGTATTTTAACAGCAAGGCAATCCAATGGGAAAAGCAAAGATATTCAAGGATGGAGAAGTTGTCCTATGCCTTGATCCATGCATCGAGAAAGATGAAGCCATACTTCCAGTCCCATACAATGGTCATCCTCACTGACTCTCCCCTTAGGCAGGTTTTGCACAATCCTAAAAAATCTGGGAGGTTAATGGCCTGGGCTATAGAGCTGGGGGAGTTTGACATAGTGTATCAGCCTAGGACGGCCATTAAGGGGCAAGCATTGGCAGACTTCGTGTCCGAGTTTACTTGACAAGATGATGAAGCCGAGGGTGAGAGCCTCGGCAATACAGATACCCGCCAAGGTGAGCTCATCGACACACCTGCAGATAAGGATGAGACAAGCACCGCTAGAAGGAAAGTGGCTGAAAATGAAGGGGGAAGATATCTCTTTAGACAGGGGTCACTCACCGAGGGAAGTTTCTCAGAAGAACATACCGTGTGGAGTCTCTTCGTCGACGGGTCCTCTTACGAAAGCGGGAGTGGAGTTAGATTAATAGTATCAGCACCCGACGGCACAGACATTGAGTACGCCCTGAGGTTCAACTTTAAGGCCTCCAACAACGAGGCCAAATATGAGGCCTTGATAGCAGGCCTCTCCTTGGCCAGATCTCTTAGTGTCGGCCAAATTTTGGTTCATAGTGATTCGAGGCTAGTAGTGAATCAGATACTAGGAGCCTACGAGGCCAAGGACGAGAGGATGGCTAGGTACCTTGAGAAGGTGAGGTCGTTACTCAAGGGTTTCAGAGAAGTAAGGTTAAAGAGGATACCTAGGCTCGATAATGGTCGAGCTGACGCCCTTGCTAGGTTGGCCTCGGTAACTAGGACAGACATCAGGAGGACGGTCCCAGTGGAAATTTTGCTTCGAACAACTATTGAAGACGCTGAGGGAACACTTAGAAATTGCCTAAATGTTTCTCAGGAAGCTTCGTGGATGGACCCTCTGATCAGATACATTAAAGAGGGAGAGACGCCAGAAGCAAGGCAAGAAAGGAAGAAGCTGAGATACAGGGCTACAAAATTCACTATCATCGGAGACACTTTGTATAAAAAGGGGTTTTTGCTCCCCTTACTTAGGTGTGTGCACCCCTATGAAGTCCCTTACGTTTTGCAAGATGTGCACCAAGGATCGTGCTCAAGCACTATTAGGGGCAGATCCTTAGCGAAGAGGGTTATCACCCAAGGGTACTGGTGGCCGACCTTGGGGAAAGATGCCGCGGCATATGTAAAAAAGTGTGATAAATGCCAAAGATTTGCCACCATCCCTCACCAACCCCATCAGCCTCTTACCTCCATTACATCCCCATGGCCGTTTGCAGTATGGGGGATCGACCTAGTAGGACCCTTACCAAGGGAAGTCAATAGCTATCGGTTCCTCATTGTAGCAATTGACTACTTTTCAAAATGGGTGGAGGCGGAGCCGATGGTAACGATCACGGAGCATAAGGCCTTTCAGTTTATATGGAAAAACATTATATGCAGATATGGTCTCCCAAACACCCTCATTTCGGATAATGGGACTCAATTCAAGAATACCTCTCTACAGAAGTACTGTGAAAGGGTTGGTATCAAACAATTCTTCTCTACCCCAGGACGACCTCAGGCCAATGGGCAAACGAAAGTTATAAACAGGACAATCCTAGATGGAATCAAGAAGAGGCTTGAGGAGGCAAAAGGGAGATGGGTCGAGGAGTTATATGCTGTACTGTGGGCCTACAGGATGATGAAAATGACCTCCACCGGGGAGACCCCATTCATGCTAGCTTATGGCTCAGAGGCCGCCATCCCGACTGAGATGGGGTTTCCTACTCATAGGTTCCAAATGTATGACCCCCGGAGAAATACAGAAGATAGGAGACTCGACTTAGACTTGATTGAGGAAAGGAGGGAAGATGCCGATATAAGGCAGGCCGCCTACCAGCAAAGGACCGCAAGGTTTTACAATCAGAGGGTGAAACAGAGACCAATTGCGGTGGGGGACTTGGTCCTTAAAAAGACTTGGCAGAAGCCCAACAAGCTCCATCCTAATTGGCATGGCCCATATAGGGTCATCGATGAAGTCGTCCCTGGGACCAATAGACTAGAAAACTTAGAGGGAGAACCCTTTTCCAACCCCTGGAATGCAGATCATAGAAAAATACTATCAGTAGTGTTTTAAGGTCTTGATAGACCATAATTGTAATAGGAGTTTCTCCAACAGAACACTTGGAAAATTAATGAGAAATATCAGTGTTTCCCCTCATCTTGTGTTTATCAGTTCTAGTACACATGAAAACATCTTCAGAGAACGTCCCTCGGCTATAATGAGGTCGCATGGAGGGGACGACCCCACCATGGTCCTCAAGAAAGACGAGGGAAAACTTTGTTTAAAACCATTAATTCGGTGATCATAACTGATATGCCACAAGTGTGACCTCGGCTCGGAGACACCAACCTCGGCCGAGATCAGGGCCGACATTGGAGAAGCCTTAGGCATGTGGCATCAGCACTCGGCCATAGCAAGGTCGGCCCAGGCCGACACTACCACCAGCCTCTCGAAGGGACATCGCATGCATCACAAGGATCAACAGCATTCTCGTATATCTTGGAATGGTAACCTCCATCAGACGTAGGCCGAGCTCGCAAGAAGCCACCAGCAACCTCATCAAGACATTAGTCGATACTCCAATCACACCAGCTCAACCTCGACTCAGGCCGACCTTGTCCATTGTCTCGGCTAGGATAAAGCCGAGACCTCCATGGTCACCTCAGACTGAACGAGCATCTAAACTTACCAACCTCGGCCTCTCCCAGGCCGAGGTCATACACCGAGCACAATAGCCAAGCATCTGCTGACATTTGGATAAGGGCACGTGGACACATATCAGTTATAACAAGATTATTCCCCACACGCGGGGAGAATATT
Source organism: Sambucus nigra (assembly GCA_949130495.1). Taxonomy (NCBI): domain Eukaryota; kingdom Viridiplantae; phylum Streptophyta; class Magnoliopsida; order Dipsacales; family Adoxaceae; genus Sambucus; species Sambucus nigra. The sequence goes on from OX422220.1 coordinate 255,670,523, forward strand.
TCATCATCATTCTCTACTTATGACAGTGACAAATGGCTTGCCGGGGAGAATATTTCATCATCATTCTCTACTTGTGACAGTGACAAATGGCTTTCCCATATTGGCGAGGCAAACACACACATGCACATTACATGCATGGGGAGTACATTACACCCCCTAGGTACTATATATAGAGGTCACCCTCTACCTTGCAAAAGATCCCAAAATTGGTAACCCTAGCTGAAATTCTGTCTTATACACACAGTAGAGAGAGAGAGAAAGTGAGCTTATGTGTATTGTATCCATGGCCATCAGTGCCTTATTACAGTGAGGTTATTCACACACAGTGGACGTAGGCCAATTTAGGCTGAACCACTTATATTCTGGTGCTCTCTCCTCTTCTCCTCATCTCATTCTCCTACCTTTTACGTAACTATGCTGCCATTGTTGTTCTTGGATTGAGCTTGAAAACACCTTACCTGGTGGTGCTAATTCTAGCATCATTATTTTGGCGCCGTCTGTGGGAAGAGAGAGAAGCTATCTCTTCATCTTCTTCTTCTTAACCTCACCGGAGACTCTAGTGGTGAATCAGGCACCACCCCTTGCACGGAGCTGCTTCACCATTGAAAGAGGTCCTTTGAGGTACTAAGCTTATCTGCTACTCAAGCTCTATAGTGTTAACATATGGCACCAGAATTACCACCGCCTCTTCCGCCACCTGGGGGTGGAGGGACTAGTTCCAGTTAGGCGCCGCCCCAGTCCGAAATAGAGGAGGTAGTTGCAGCCTTGAGGTCTTTAGCTGCAACACAACAAGCTATGCAGGAGAAATTTTCACAGCTCAGCCAAACTATGATGAGGCCACCTGGAGTCTCACCGGATATGATCACTCCGGTGACTGTTCATCCTCATCCTGATGCCAGGGGACCACCCCAGGCACCAATGAAGGACCAGCATGCACCCCAGCGGAGAAGGGATGTTGCTGACCCTAGGCGCTTACGCCTGGGGAGGTAAGGAAACCCTTGCCCAGAGGACAGGTATGACGATCTAGAGGCGGAAGAAGCCCAAGAAGACTGCTGGGAGCCGTATGAGGTGTTCAATAACACTGTACGACCTCTTCGGTAAAGTCAAGGTTGTGTCAGCCGAAGAGGCCCAATAAAGAGGGTCAGCCTTTGATAGGTTGAGCAGAGGGTTAGCCTTTGAGAGATTGGGCCCGGTGAATGACCTAAGACAGAGATTGTCGAGATCAAGGATCGCAGCAGGCTCTCAGAGAGGGAACAGGCAGGGTCGGCCAGATCAAGGCCGACACTGTGAAAGAAGAGGCAGGGAACAGGAAGAGGTCAACAGTCGACGTGCCATGATAGGGGAACCCTCGGTCCATCCCATGGAGGTGGCTGGGGACAACCTCTGTCAGGTCGATGGCAGAAGACCGTGGGATGACTCTATCCAATGCCTTGAGAAGAAGATAGGAGACCTCATTAAAATAAGGGACCCATTACAAAGGGGTTACTCCGAGGGCTCTCCATTTGTGGCTAGGATAGTGGGCTTCCCAACTCCAGAAAAGTTCAAGCCTCCTACAGTGTCCCCCAAGTATGATGGAAGCACTAACCCTGTACATCACATCGAGATGCACCAGTCGGTAGCAGACATCTACTCGATACCCGATAAGATGAAGTGTAGGGCCTTCTCTGGGACCTTAACAGGGGCAGCGCACAGTTGGTTCACCTCCCTTCCGAAGAACTCAATTGAGAACTTCAAAGGCTTGGCTGAACGATTCATCCACAACTTTTGCTTTGGCGTGAGACCTTAAAAGAAGACTACTCACCTGCTGTATGTCAAGCAGGCCAAGGATGAGAGCCTAAGAGACTACATAGAGAGATTCAACAAAGAGAAGTTGGAGGTCAAAGATTATGAAGAGAACATAGCCATGACCGCCCTCATAGGGGGTCTATAGAAAGGGAAGCTATTATGGAAACTTGCGGAAGACCCCTAGGTCTATGGCGGAGCTCCTGGCAACCGTAGGGAAAGTAATGAATGCGGAAGAGGCAATGGCCGCCAAGTATGAGGATGAGAACCACGGTGGCAGTGGAAAGTCCCAAAATAAGAAATATGGGAAGAAGAAGTCGGGTGATGACAAGTTCGCTCACTATACTCGTCTGACTGTAAGCTGCGAGCACATCCTCAACGAGATGAAGAATGACAGGACTTTGAGTTGGCCAGAGAAACTGAAAGCCCCACCACATAAGAGGAACAAAGACCTATGGTGTGAGTTCCACCAGGATCATGGCCATGTCACGGACAGATGCTTCGCCCTGAAGGATGAGATTGAAAAGATGCTAAAATCTGGAAAGTTGAGGAAGTATGTGGACGGTAAAGCTCCTAAGGGTGGAAGAGATGACCCTAAGAAAAGGAGAAATGACATATGCCGTGACAATGTCCCGGCCAGAAGAGACGATGATTCAGAAGGTGATGATGAAGATGATCAGGATCTTCCGTCAAAAAATGACAACACCCCGGTGAAGAGGGTTGGTATGATCTCGTTTGGTGTTGACACCATATGCGGAGGATTTGCAGGAGGTGGCTCTGAAGTAGCTGATAGGAAGGCTCACGTAGCAGAGGCCAGGTCAGTGGCCAAGCTTGAAGTTGTGAATCTAACGTCTTCCGATACAGTGTAGAAGAAGAAGAAAGTAGACATGGACACCCTCGTATTTGGGTTCTCCAGACTCGACTTCAAGGGTATCTTAGCCCCCCATGATGACCCTCTGGTCATAACAACAAGGGTGCAGGGGTACGAGGTGCAGAGGATCCTCGTAGACGGGGGGACCTCGGCGGACGTGATGTTTTGGCCTTGCTTCAAGAGCCTAGGTCTTAGCAGAGCAAGACTGGTACCCTATCACCACCCATTGATAGGCTTCAGTGGCGAAAAGGTCCACCCCTTGGGCATGTGTGAGATGGACGTACGGATGGGTGATGAGTGGCCTAAGAGGCTGACCAAGAAGATAAAATTTTTCGTCATGGATGAGAACGTGTTTTCGGCCTATAACCTCATCATAGGAAGGGTGACCCTTAAAGAGTTTGAAGTTTTTCCATCGACGGTCCATCAGATGCTAAAATTCCCGACTCCCTATGGGGTAGGGGAAGTACAAGGTGACCAGACCACAGCGCGAGAATGTTACTTCAACTTGGCCGAAGAGAGAGAGGCCCATAAGAGGGTAACCACCACTTATAGCATTGATACGATTGACCCATGAGATGAGACAAAGTTAAAGAAGAGAGAGGCCGCGAAAGAGGTAGAATCCATCGTCCTCAATGAGGACGAGCCAGAAAAAACCGTCCAGGTTGGTAAATCCCTAAAGGCAAAAATCAAGGAAGAGCTGATAAACTTCCTCAAGAGGAGACAGAGTGTCTTCGCATGGAGTCACGCCGATATGCCCGGCATTGACCCTGAAGTTATGAGTCACAAGCTCAACGTGACCAAAGATGCCAGGCCAATCAAACAGAGACGAAGGGTTTATTTCAGGGAGAAGTACGATGTCATCCGAGAAGAGGTCAAAAAATTGGAAGAGGCTGAGTTTATAAGAGAAGTCACATATCCAGAATGGTTATCAAATGCAGTCATCGTGCCCAAGGCCAATGGGAAGTGGAGAATGTGTGTTGATTTCACTGACCTGAACAGATCTTGTCCAAAATACAGCTATCCCTTACCTCGGATAGATCAGATGGTGGATGCTACGGCGGGACATGAGCTCATGAGATTCATGGACGCGTATTTAGGCTACAACCAGATCTTCATGGATGCAGAAGACTCGGAGAAGACGGCCTTTATTACCGACAAAGGGACGTACTACTACAAAGTGATTCCCTTCGACCTAAAAAATGCAGGGGCAACATACCAACGTCTTGTTAATAAGATGTTCGAAGAGCAAATAGGTAAGACTATGGAGGTGTATGTAGATGATATGCTAACAAAGAGCTTGAAGGCTTGCACTCATGTAACGGATCTCGAGAAGACCTTCGACATTATGGACTCATACAGAATGAAACTCAACCCCGCGAAGTGTGTCTTTGGAGTAGGAGCTGGGAAGTTCCTAGGATTTATCGTCAACCAGAGAGGGATCGAAGCGAACCCTGAAAAAATCAAGGCTTTACTTGACATGAAGACACCGAGGAGTATCAAAGATGTTCAAAGACTTACGGGGAGAGTGGCTGCCCTTAACAGGTTTGTTTCTAGGGCAACAAACAAGTGCCTTCCATTCTTAAAGGTGCTGAGAAAGGCCTTCTAATGGGACGAAGAGTACGAAAAAGCCATCAACCAGCTCAAGTCTTATTTAGGGTCTCCCTTATTACTGTCTCGGCCTATAGTAAAGGAGAAACTGTACGTGTATCTGGCAGTCTCCGAATCAGCCATCAGCGCAGCCATAATACGAGAAGATGCTGGAATCCAAAGCCCTATATATTTCAACAGTAAGGCCCTTCAAGGGGCCGAACAAAATTACCCTCGCATGGAAAAGCTAGCTTACGTCTTGATACATGCCTCGAGAAAGATGAAGCCTTACTTCCAGGCCCACTCCATGGTTGTCTTCACTGACTCCCCACTAAGACAGGTCCTACATAAACCTGAGAAGTCCGGGCGATTGATCACATGGGCCATTGAGTTGGGGGAGTACGATCTTACCTACCAACCTAGGACATCCATCAAGGGGCAAGCCCTCGAAGACTTTGTCGTTGAGTTTACATGGGAAGAGGCCGAGGCAGAGAATGTCCTAGAGGGTGTTGAAAACCGTGGTGTCTTCCAAAATTTAGAAGAGACGACACCAAACATCTTCCAAGATCAGGAAGAGATCGCATCTAACAGGGCCTCGAACCAAGTTGTAGAAAACGAGGAAGATCGGTACCTCTTTAAAAAAGGAGTCATGACAGAAGGGGTCTTATCATCAGGTACAAATATTTGGAGGCTCTTCGTTGATGGCTCTTCCTGCAACAATGGAAGCAGTGCGGGGTTGATACTCTCAGCTCCCGATGGTGCCAACATTGAATACGCTTTGAGATTTAACTTTCAAGCTTCTAACAATGAGTCCGAGTATGAGGCCATGATAGCAGGTCTCTCATTGGCAAAGACTCTTCGCATAAAGCCACTCCTACTCCACAGTGACTCAAGGTTAGTTGTCAATCAAGTATTGGGAATCTGTGAGGCCAGAGATGAAAGGATGGCCAAATATCTGAAAAGGGTGAGAAAAATATTAGAACATTTTGAAGAGGCAAGACTGAAGAGAGTGCCTTGACAAAGTAACAGCCGCGCAGATGCATTGGTGAGGTTGGCCTCAGCAACGAAGACAGATGTTAGAAGGACCATTCCTATCGAGGTCTTGGGTAAGGCAACCATTGAGCAAGAAGAGGTATATAACCCTTGTCACAATTTGAACTTAGGAGACTCATGGATGGACCCCCTCTTCAGATATATTAGAAAGGGAGAGCTACCTGAATCCAAGCTAGAGAGGCGGAAATTGAGATATAAGGCTGCCAAGTTCTCGGTAGTAGGAGACGTCCTGTACAAGAAAGGATTCCTGCTACCTCTCCTTAGATGTGTGAACCCCACAGAAGTTTCCCGGGTCTTACAAGAGGTCCATGAGGGTTCTTTCTATAGCCACATAGGGAGAATACCCTTGGCTAAAAGAATCATCACCCAGGGGTACTGGTGGCCAACCCTGTCCAAGGCCGCCGCAGCCTACATGAGGAAATGTGATAAATGCCAGAGGTTCGCCGCCATCCCTCATCAACCTCATCAGCCTATGATGTCAATAACTTCTCTATCGCCATTTGCAGTATGGGGAATTGACTTAGTAGGGCCCCTGCCAAGAGCTGCCAACAATTATAGATTCTTGATAGTTGCCATCGACTATTTTTCAAAGTGGGTGGAGGCAGAGCCAATGATAACGATCACAGAGCAGAAGACCTTCCAATTTATTTGGAGGAATATCATATACAGATATGGTCTCCCAAACACTCTCATCTCGTACAATGGGACCCAGTTCAAGAACTCCTCTTTAGAAAAGTATTTACTAAGAGTAGGAATAAAGAAATTCTTCTCATCTCCTGGCCGACCTCAGGTAAATGGTCAGACCGAGGTCACAAACAGAACAATTCTCGATGGAATCAATAATAGGTTAGAATATGCAAAGGGAAGATGGACTGAAGAGGTCTATGCTGTGTTATGGGCCTACAGAACCACGACAAGGACACCGACAGGAGAAACCCCGTTCATGTTGGCACATGGCTCAGAGGCCGTCATATCAACGGAAGTAGGGCTCCCAACTCATAGGATTCAGACCTATGACCCTGATAATATTGGAGAAGAGAGGAGGCTAGACCTAGATCTTATCGAAGAAAGAAGAGAGGACGCAGAGGTCAGACAAGCAGCCTACCAACAGAGGGCAGCAAAATTCTACAACCAGAGGGTGAAGTCAAGACCCCTTGCAGTGGGAGACCTAGTGCTAAAGAAGACTTTACAGAAAGCAAACAAACTCCACCCAAACTGGCATGTTCCCTACAAAGTGACAGAAGAGGTTGTACCTGACACTTACAGGCTAGAAAATCTAGAAGGAGAACCTTTTGCTAATCCATGGAATGCTGATCACCTAAAGAAGTATTACATATGATGTTGCATGAAGTTGTGTAAATATACCATCTTGTCATGAAGAGGTTATTAATAAAAGATCAGTTCCCATGGTGTCCCTTGCTTCATTTTGCACTTGCCAGAAATTAATGGGGTTAACATCTTAGGTGATGACCTCAGACCTTCATAACACCATTCAGTGGTGACGAGGTCTGAGATCAGACACCATAATGGGATGACCTCAGACCCTTAACATCATTAATTTGGTGAGACTCATTAATGGGGATAACATCTTAGGTGATGACCTCAGACCTTCATAACACCATTCAGTGGTGACGAGGTCTGAGATCAGACACCATAATGGGATGACCTCAGACCCTTAACATTATTAATTTGGTGAGATTCATTAATGGGGCAAACATCTTAGGTGATGACCTCAGACCTTCATAACACCATTCAATGGTGACGAGGTCTGAGATCAGACACCATAATGTGATGACCTCAGACCCTTAACATCATTAATTTGGTGAGATTCATTAATGGGGCTAACATCTTAGGTGATGACCTCAGACCTTCATAACACCATTCAGTGGTGACGAGGTCTGAGATCAGACACCATAATGGGATGACCTCAGACCCTTAACATCATTAATTTGGTGAGATTCATTAATGGGGCTAACATCTTCGGTGATGACCTCAAACCTTCATAACACCATTCAGTGGTGACGAGGTCTGAGATCAGACACCATAATGGGATGACCTCAAACCCTTAACATCATTAACTTGGTGAGATTCGTTAATGGGGCTAACATATTAGGTGATGACCTCAGACCTTCATAACACCATTCAATGGTGACGAGGTCTGAGCTCAGACACCATAATGGGATGACCTAAGACCCTTAACATCATTAATTTGGTGAGATTCATTAATGGGGCTAACATCTTAGGTGATGATCTCAGACCTTTATAACACCATTCAGTGGTGACGAGGTCTGAGCTCAGACACCATAATGGGATGACCTCAGAACCTTAACATCATTAATTTGGTGAGATTCATTAATGGGGCTAACATCTTAGGTGATGACCTCAGAAATTCATAACACCATTCAGTGGTGACGAGGTCTGAGATCAGACACCATAATGGATGACCTCAGAACCTTAACATCATTAATTTGGTGAGATTCATTAATGGGTCTAACATCTTAGGTGATGACCTCAGACCTTCATAACACCATTCAGTGGTGACGAGGTCTGAGATCAGACACCATAATGGGATGACCTAAGACCCTTAACATCATTAATTTGGTGAGATTCATTAATGGGGCTAACATCTTAGGTAATGATCTCAGACCTTCATAACACCATTCAGTGGTGACGAGGTCTGAGCTCAGACACCATAATGGGATGACCTCAGAACCTTAACATCATTAATTTGGTGAGATTCATTAATGGGGCTAACATCTTAGGTGATGACCTCAGACCTTCATAACACCATTCAGTGGTGATGAGGTCTGAGATAAGACACCATAATGGGATGACCTCAAACCCTTAACATCATTAACTTGGTGAGATTCTTTAATGGGGCTAACATCTTCGGTGATGACCTCAGACCTTCATAACACCATTCAGTGGTGACGAGGTCAGAGATCAGACACCATAATGGGATGACATCAAACCCTTAACATCATTAACTTGGTGAGATTCGTTAATGGGGCTAACATATTAGGTGATGACCTCAGACCTTCATAACACCATTCAATGGTGACGATGTCTGAGCTCAGACACCATAATGGGATGACCTAAGACCCTTAACATCATTAATTTGGTGAGATTCATTAATGGGGCTAACATCTTAGGTGATGATCTCAGACCTTCATAACACCATTCAGTGGTGACGAGGTCTGAGCTCAAACACCATAATGGGATGACCTTAGAACCTTAACATCAATAATTTGGTGGGATTCGTTAATGGGGCTAACATATTAGGTGATGACCTCAGACCTTCATAACACCATTCAATGGTGACGAGGTCTGAGCTCAGACACCATAATGGGATGACCTAATACCCTTAACATCATTAATTTGGTGAGATTCATTAATGGGGCTAACATCTTAGGTGATGATCTCAGACCTTCATAACACCATTCAGTGGCGACGAGGTCTGAGCTCAGACACAATAACGGGATGACCTCAGAACATTAACATCATTAATTTGGTGAGATTCATTAATGGGGCTAACATCTTAGGTGATGACCTCAGACCTTCATAACACCATTCAGTGGTGACGAGGTCTGAGATCAGACACCATAATGGGATGACCTCAGACCCTTAACATCATTAATTTGGTGAGATTCATTAATGGGGCTAACATCTTCGGTGATGACCTCAGACTTTCATAACACCATTCAGTGGTGACGAGGTTTGAGATCAGACACCATAATGGGATGACCTCAGACCCTTAAGATCATTAACTTGGTGAGATTTATTAATGGGGCTAACATCTTAGGTGATGACCTCAGACCTTCATAACACCATTCAATGGTGACGAGGTCTGAGCTCAGAGACCATAATTGGATGACCTCAGACCCTTAACATCATTAATTTGGTGATATTCATTAATGGGGCTAACATCTTAGGTGATGACCTCAGACCTTCATAACACCATTCAGTGGTGACGAGGTCTGAGCTCAGACACCATAATGGGATGACCTCAGACCCTTAACATCATTAATTTGGTGAGATTCATTAATGGGTCTAACATCTTAGGTGATGACCTCAGACCTTCATAACACCCACTACACCAAAATGGGCAAATTGTCACCTTTCAGCCGGTCAGCCTTGTCAAGGTCATTGACCGTGACAAAAAAACACGCGTTTTATGTCACGGTCATTGACCTTGTTACGACCGTGACAACTAATTGTCACGGTCATTGACCGTGACAAGGCCGTGATAAATTTACTTGTCACGGACTTGTCACGGTCAATGACCGTGACAATTCTTTAAATAATTGTCACGGTCAATGACCTTGACACGACCGTGACAACTTTTCCAGCAAAAACCCTTTCCCCCTTCTTTTTTCCCTCCCACCGTTCCCTCCCCCCCCCCTCTCTCTCTCTCTCTCTCTCGACGCCGCTCTCTCTCTCTCTCTCTCTCTCTCTCTCTCTCTCTCTACTTTCAGGTCCATTTTCTCTCTCTCTCTCTCTCTCGCTTCCATTTATATATATATTTGTGTGTATATTTATGTGTGTATGTGTGGGGAGTGGGGCAGGGTGGGGCGGGGTGGGGCAGGGGGTGGTGGAGGGGGGTAGGAGGTGGGGTGTGTGTGTGTGTGGTGGTGTGTGGTGGGGGAGGGGGTGGTGGGGGGGGGGGGCAGGGGGTGGGGTGGGGTGGTGTGTGTGTGTGTGTGTGTGTGTGGTGTGTGGTGGGGTGGTGGAGGGGGCAGAGGGTGGGGTGGGGTGGGGTGTGTGTGTGTGTGTGTGTGTGGTGGTGTGTGTGTGTGTGGTGGAGGGGTGGGGTGTGTGTGTGTGTGTGGGGTGGGGGAGGGGGTGGGGTGGGATGGGGTGTGTGGGCCTATGCATAAAGAAGTACCACAATATCTTAATGTTAGGGTTTGACACTGAGAAACTTATGGTATAAAGGTATTGAAAAGAAATCATCATATACTAAGAAAATTGACAAATTAAAGTTAGATAAATCAAGGACTAATGGTGGTCCATATTTCAATTTGGAAATGTAAGATCTACCGCATCTGAATCTAGGAAGAAATGACACTGAGAAACTTATGGTATAAACAATTAAAAAAATTGGCGTATGCCGCCTATTTGTGAGCATATGATATTCTTTAGTAAAAGGCGAAATAGTAGTTCATTGTGTGCTCATTGTGTGCCTGCATCAATCTACAATACACTACATAACTAAAAGTTCAATAAAAAATCCGAGGACTTGCTTTATCTACACATAAGCATGATATATACTCCAAACAATTGATCTCTTTATTTATCTACACATAAGCATTGAACAATGGTTAACCTTAAAACTAAAATAAACAGAGTATAACTTGATAAACCCAGTACCAAATAATTATATTTAAAAGTCCACATCTGATCATAAAAACTAAAGTAAGAGTGAGATAAATACAAACAAAAGATACAATCATGTCTCCCTTTAGATTCCAGCATCTATTTCCATGCGCACAAATACACACATTTCAAACTCGTGAAAAAACTACAAAAAGTGCAACATAATGCATATGTTAAGTGAAAAATATAGTCATAACTTGTGCTTATGGAACTATTTTAGTTGGTGCACAAACTAACGGTCAAAGTAATAATATATAATTCCAACATTTCAAACTACTTGAACATCGCAAATGGATACGAACTTAAAATATAAATTGAGATAACCTTAGAATCTAATTAGGCTAAAAATATAATGGCATCAACTAACATATATACACAACACTAAAAGTAGACATCAATTTTATAAATAATTGATAATAGTTGGATAATAATTGGATAATAAACATCGGGAGGGGGTGGGGGTGGGGGTGGAGGTGGGTGGGGTTTTGAATATTATTTACATTCAAAATAAATAATTGATAATAGTTGGATAATAATTGGATAATAATTGATATTTTCATTCAAAATAAATATTTCATTCAAAAATATTGGATAATAATTGATATTTTCATTTAAATTGATAATAATTTTATTCATGAATTTAAAAAAATGGGCGTATGCCGCCTATTTGTGAGCATGTGATATTCTTTAGTAAAAGGCGAAATAGTAGTTCATTGTGTGCTCATTGTGTGGCTGCATCAATCTACAAAATACCCTACATAACTAAAAGTTCAATAAAAAAGCCGAGGACTTGCTTTATCTACACATAAGCATGATATATACTCCAAACAACTGATCTCTTTATTTATCTACACATAAGCATTGAACAATGGTTAACCTTAAAACTAAAATAAACTGAGTATAACTTGATAAACCCAGTACCAAATAATTATATTTAAAATTCCACATCTGATCATAAAAACTAAAGTAAGAGTGAGACAAATACAAACAAAAGATACAATCATGTCTCCCTTTAGATTCCAACATCTATTTCCATGCGCACAAATACACACATTTCAAACTCGTGAAAAAACTACAAAAAGTGCAACATAATGCATATGTTAAGCGAAAAATATAGTCATAACTTGTGCTTATGGAACTATTTTAGTTGGTGCACAAACTAACGGTCAAAGTAATAGTATATAATTCCAACATTTCAAACTATTTGAACATCACAAATGGATACGAACCTAAAATATAAATTGAGATAACCTTAGAATCTAATTAGGCTAAAAATATAATGGCATCAACTAACATATATACACAACACTAAAAGTAGACATCAATTTTATAAATAATTGATAATAGTTGGATAATAATTGGATAATAAACATCGGGAGGGGGTGGAGGTGGGGGTGGATGGGGTTTTGAATATTATTTACATTCAAAATAAATAATTGATAATAGTTGGATAATAATTGGATTATAATTGATATTTTCATTCAAAATAAAAATTTCATTCAAAAATATTAGATAATAATTGATATTTTCATTTAAATTGATAATAATTTTATTCATGAATTTAAAAAAATGGGCGTATGCCGCCTATTTGTGAGCATATGATATTCTTTAGTAAAAGGCGAAATATTAGTTCATTGTGTGCTCATTGTGTGGCTGCATCAATCTACAGTACACTACATAACTAAAAGTTCAATAAAAAAGCCGAGGACTTGCTTTATATACACATAAGCATGATATATACTCCAAACAACTGATCTCTTTATTTATCTACACATAAGCATTGGATAATAATTGATATTTTCATTTAAATTGATAATAATTTTATTCATGAAATTAATTCAATTAGGTAAAACCCATGATAATGAAATTTATGCTACAATTATAATTATCTCATGTCATAATTTTATTGATAAACAATATATGTAGTTGTCACAGTCGTGGGGGGGGGGGGGGAGGGGGTGGGGTGGGTAGGGGTGGGGTGTGTGTGTGTGTGTGTGCATAGGTGCGTAGGTGTGCGTGTGTGTGTGGCAGTGGGTGGGTGGGGGTGGGGGTGGGGCACCCATTTTATCTGTACTATTAATTCAATTAGGTAAAACGAAATGTGTACTATTAACATTTTTTTTTATCTGTACTAATAACATTTTTTTACAGAAAAAATGTCTCCTTCATATGTTAAGGCGAAGATGATGATGTTGTTTATGATGATGTCGTCTGGGTTCGGTGGTAGCGGAGGCGACGAGGGCTCCTCCGCCCCTAGGCTCCCCAAATATGGAAAATTTGGGATTACCGTCGAAAACAAGTCGGAGCTTTTAGCGAGATCCCTCGAGCTGCTAAAGACGGTCATCGGCCCGGGGTTTATGAGTTGGAAGGAGGTGCCGCATGAGCTCAAGTTAGCTGTTTGGGCGGCACTACAGGTAATATTTATATGAATATTTCAATTTATATTTATATTTATATTTATTCGCAACTAACATTGTATTTGTTGGACAGGAACAATTTAATTTGGATCCAAAGCTACGCGATTCCGTCTTGGAGCAGTTGAGGGAGCAACACAAGACGTGGAAGAAAAATATGCGGACACGGTATTTTGGAAAAACACGAGAGTCCATTTTACAATGGCGCGGATCCGTTCCACCCAAGGGGCCGATCTCATTGGCACAATGGCAAAAGTTCATTGACAATGAGATCGAGGATCGACAATTGGCATCTCTCCAATCGGGGAGGGAAAATCGGGCTAAAAAGACGGACGTGCACTACTCCGGCCGGACCTCTTACGCTGAGGTGGAGCATAGGATGCAGGTAAGCTTTAATTTATCTATAACTACAGAAATATATTATTGGATATTATTTTACTTTGCGGGGCCGATACTAATTTTACTTTACTTTATTTTATTTCAGGGGGTAGGTAGTGGGCCAGGGGGTAAGCCGCATAGGCTCGATACTTATGTGGCTCTTCGGACGAAGAAGGGGAAGGACAAGGAGGTGTCCCCGAGCGTCGCGGCCACGATTGTAAGTAATCCGACAGTTTAATTATTGTTAATTACGTTATAATTTTTTACTTTACTTATTTTACTAATCATGTGCTTTTTGTCGTTTCAGGCAAAGCTTAAGGAAGTGCATGAGTCGCAGTCTGATGCCGACAATGCATCTTTGTCCACAGATGCACTCAACCAAGTGCTTGGCTCTGATCGCAACGGGAGGACAAGGGGAGTGAGCTCGCGGGTGGCCAAATCTAGGATCATCGGATTGGAGACGAGCGACACCGGGTTGGCTGGAACTGTGGATTCACACGACGCGAAGCTGTCCCGTTTGGAGGCGACGGTCCAAGATATGTACGCATTCATGAAGCGTACGTTGGGTGGAGACCGTAAAGGGAAAGGGAAAAGGAAGGAGAAGGTGGTGGTGGAAGAGGTGCGGGAGGACGAGGCGCAGGATGACGAGGATGTGGACCTCGCTGCTTCATCACCGACACGTTCGTACTTCGACTATCCACTTCCCTATTTGACGCCCTCCAACAGACCATTGTCGACAATTGGTTGGCTGAGCGTGTTCATATTGGACGTATTTGATGGCCAGCGGATAGGGCGGGGGTTGAGGGACCCGAATATCGTCGAAGGTAGAATAGTCCATGGACGTGTGCTTCAAGAGATGGAGTCCAGGGTGCTCGTCACGCATGTCATACCCGGGAAGGAGAACTCCCTATTGTGGTTGCGCGAACAATGCGGCACGACGTATATTAGTGGGTGCGTCAATTCGTATGTCGTGTGGCCTACTCACCTCCTCAGTTTTATCCAAGACATGTTGTAACATTATTTTTAAGTTTGTCCATTTTAATTATATTTGGTTATATCGTCATGTATATTGTTTTTACTTTGAATATTTGGATTATATCGTCATGAATATATATTTGCATTATCTTTTGTTTGTGTTGGATATATGATGTTTGGAACAGGTACAACGTTGCTATAACAGGTACAAATATACTGCTGGGCAGTGGCGGTGGCCATACTGCCCAGCAGATTTTTTTTAAATTCTACCCAGAATTGTCACGGTCATTGACCGTGACAAGTCCGCGACAAAAGTTGTCACGGACGTGTCACGGTCAATGACCGTGACAATTCTGAGCAAGAGGGGTCACGGTTATGTCACGGTTTATAACCGTGACAAACGTGTCACGGTCATTGACCTTGACACGACCGTGACACAAAACGCGAGTTTTGTGTCAAGGTCAATGACCGTGACACGACCGTGACAAAAAAAGTTGTCTCGCCTCGAAATGTCACGGTGATTGACCTTGACAAGTTGGATTTGTCAAGGTCAATGACCTTGACAAATGGGCAGATTTGGTGTAGTGACCATTCAGTGGTGATGAGGTCTGAGATCAGACACCATAATGGAATGACCTCAGACCCTTAACATCATTAACTTGGTAAGACTCATTAATGGGGCTAACATCTTAGGTGATGACCTCAGACCTTCATAACACCATTCAATGGTGACGAGGTCTGAGCTCAGACTACTGATTTGATTTAGCAAACACCATTGCATAAGCTTTAGAGAAAAAACATGACGACATACATACAATAAAAGAAGATGGTCCTCTTCAGAGAATAACACATTCAGAGATTATAAATATTCAGAGGTTACAAAGAATGGAAAAGTAAGAGCCATGCTCATTCAGAAATTATAGATTAGCAGGGATTATAATTCCAGGGGCTATAAAAATATTCAGAGATTCTCTTTTAGGGTTGAGGAATGATGGTGCCTTCGTTTTGGTTAAGCTGGACGACGTTGGTCACCTCAGCAACGTCATCATGGTGGTCTGCCCCTCCAACCTCTCTGCCGTCCAACGTGGCAGTCTCGGCAGCCTCCTCCTCAACCTCCTAAAGGGCTTGGGCAAGCTGAGGATTAGCAAAGCCAAGGCCTATAAAGTCATAGGCTTTCAAAGTGCCCGCCTCCTTATCCTTGACAGCCGCCCACTTGGTAGTAGCCTTGATACCTCTCTCGAGGTATTCAAAGCCAAAGCCCATAAACTCATCAGAGCTTTTGTACTCGGCTATTATCCCCTCTGAGGCATCATCAAAGGTTGCCTTTACGGACGAGCTGACCTTCTACTGCAGAACATCGTCCTTGGCCTTTAGAGCCGCAGCATGGTCCTTGTTAAGCCGAGAGACCTCCTTCTCCAGCCCCTTCACCTTCTTATCAGACTCACCTAACTCAGACTTCAGCCGGTCAATTTCTGCGTTCAAAGAACTCTGGACCTTCTCAGCCTCTTGACCCTTCTTGATGAGGGGCAACTTCCTCAGAGTCCAATTAGAGAGGTGGTGCATCGCTGCCAGGCCCTGCGGATTTCGTGATCAGGAATGAGTCAAAGACAAATCAGAGGTTACACTTAGAAATTATAAAGAAATATGAGGTCATACCTGAATGAATCAGTGGATGCCGAACTCAACCAGCAAGGGAGTATCAAGTGACCGAAAGAAGCTCTTGTCGGCCTCGATCATTGTAGAGCCAAAGGCATCTAGGGCCTGCAGACTATGGCCAACTATGCTGTCAGTAATCTTCAACTGCTCTAGACGAGCCGATAAGACGTTTGCTGAAGAGCTGGGGATGGCAGTATCAGCACTCTTTTTCTTTTGCCTCTAATCCTCAGGGGTATGTTCAGTTGAAGCCCTCTTCTTTTTGGCTTGGGGATTTGAGGCAGAGGGAGCTGGGGGAGGAGCATTAAGGCCTTCTTTCTTTGCAAGTCTCGTCAAGCTAGGAGCAACCATTTCCCAGAGTTCATCTGAGATAACCTTTGGACGCTCTACAAAATTAATAGATCTGAGTTAGAAGATCAGACAAAAATAAACTCAAAGGTTCAACTTCAAATAGAAAGAGCTTACCAAGCTCGGAAAGAGGACTTCCACCCAGACCTATCTCAGAGAGGTAGTGGGGGGGGGGGGGGGGGGTCATCAAGTGTTCGAACCTAATGAACAGACCATGTACCCCCTAATCTTGAAGGGCTTTCACCTTCTGAAGGTTTTATGGGCTCAGTCCAGGGTTAGCCCTCACAGACATTGTGACCTTACCCCACCTAAGGGGCATCCTCGGCTCCAGAATGGACGAGGGAGCACATGGGCCAAATTCCCATAGTCCAGAAGTAAAAAAGTATCGTGGCTTCCAGTTGTGGTTGGAAGTCTGAGTTATTTAAAGCATCTTTTTTTCAGGATTCTGAGCTACAAAATGATAGTAGCTCGGATGATTTTTGGCTGAGGAAGGGACATTGCAACCTACAAAGACCTGAACTGGGAGGTCTGAGTGGTGGACAGCCTTCCATAAGACTATGGCCCCTATTATGACCCCCCAGGCATTAGGGGATAGTTTAGAGGGGGCCAAATTGATATAGGAAATAATAGATTTGATAATCGGATGGATGGGCAGATGAAACCCCAACTTGAACATCTGCTCGTACAAGCAGATTTCACTGTCTCGGCCGTGAAAAGCCCTCTCTTCCCTCAGAGGTCTTCTTAGCTTTATGGAGGGACTAATGGAATACAAATATCTGAAGCAAAGGAGGTCTACCTCAGTTACAGTACTCTCGATCTCGGCCGCCTCAGAGACGTCGACATCACTTTTAACATCATCATCATCTAGCTCAACGTCGGCCGGAGCAGATGTTGATGGGTTACCCGGGAACCTCTGAGCGAATTCGGCACCGGTGAAGGCCGACGGAGGAATTGCGTCAAGTGGTGGTGGAATGGACACACTCGGCTCGACGATCTCAACCTCTAAGGAAGAGGCTGAGGTGCTTGAGTTGTTATGAGATGAGGCCCGGATGGAGACCTCGGCCTGATCAGGGGCCTGATCTTCCCGAATTAAGAAGTCCATGGCCTCCTGGAAGGAATCCACGGACATGGGGTCTGAGGTGGAAGACTCAGACTCAGACATTGGTATAGGATCGACAGGAACCTCTGCGTGATTGAAAGACTCTGAGGGATCAGGATATATCACCTTCAGGGGTGGTGGAAAGATGGGTCTAATAGGGAATTCTTGTGACCTACGAGCCTCCTCCTGTGCTCTTTCTATTTATCTGATTTTTTCTAAAGTCTTCTCCCTAAGGGAGGGGAACTCCTCAAGAAGTTGGTATAGGGGTATGAGCATACGAGGAAGACTATACACTTGCCCAACTCTCCTAAGTAACAAACAACGCCGGTGATTTGTCTAAAGATCAAAGCTAGGTTTTTTAGCAAGAACAGTGTATGAACAATCAACCGAAAAACTCATAAGCTAACCAGAAAATGCATGAGATCACCAGAAAATGCATGAACCAGCCGAAAAATGGAAAGAGCAAGACAGACAGAAAAATGGAGAGGAATAGATAACGAGGGGTACCTGAAGAAAGGCGAGGAAAAGCGAGGAAGGAATCCCAGTAAATAAGCCCCCAAATGTACTTCCAATCACGAGTTCTTCTAGAGAGAGAGAGTTGCAGAAATGGCCAAGTTCGTAGAAGGAGAGAAATGAAGAAGTAAGAAGAGAAAATGGGACTTTTACCCTTAAATATGAATGCACACTCCCCAAGGCCCATCATTGCTTCGGGAGACTAACAGACAACCAGCATAATTACCCTTGTCAGACACGCGTGCCACTTCAGTAATTAACAAGTGTCAGAAAAAGAATATTGGTACAGAGCAATAGGACCTCGGAGTTGTAGACCCCATAGTCAACTGCTTTCACATGTAACTAAGGGCTGGGGGGAGATTGATATGCCCCAAGTGTAACCTCAACTCGGAGACACCAACCTCGGCCGAGATCGTGTCCGACATTGGAGAAGCCTTGGGTATGCGGCATCAGCACTAGGCCATAGCAAGGTCGGCCCAGGCCGACACTACCACCAGCCTCTTGAAGGGACATCGCATGCATCAAAAGGATCAGCAGCATTCTCATATACCTTGGAATGGCAACCTCGGTCAGACGTAGGCCGAGCTCGCAAGAAGCCACCAGCAACCTCATCAAGACATTAGTCGATACTCCAAACACACCAGCTCAACCTCGGCTCAGGCCGACCTTGTCCATTGTCTCAGCTAGGATTAAGCCGAGACCTCCATGGTCACCTCGGACTGAACGAGCATCTAGACTTACCAACCTTGGCCTCTCCCAGGCCGAGGTCATACACCGAGCACAATAGCCGAGCATCTGCTGACATTTGGATAAGGGCACGTGGAAACATATCAGTTATAACAAGATTATTCCCCACACGCGGGGAGAATATTTCATCATTATTCTCTACTTATGACAGTGACAGATGGCTTTCCCATATTGGCGAGGAAAACACACACATGCACATTACATGCATGGGGAGTACATTACACCCCCTAGTTACTATATATAGAGGTCATCCTCTACCTTGCAAAAGATCCCAAAATTGGTAACCCTAGCTGAAATTCTGTCTCATACACACCGTAGAGAGAGAGAAAGTGAGCTTATGCATATTGTATCCATGGCCATCAGTGCCTTATTACAGTGAGGTTATTCACACACAATGGACGTAGGCCAATTTAGGCTGAACCACTTATATTCTGGTGCTCTCTCCTCTTCTCCTCATCTCATTCTCCTACCTTTTACGTAACTATGATGCCATTGTTGTTCTTAGATTGAGCTTGAAAACACCTTACCTGGTGGTGCTAATTCTAGCATCATCAATAACCCTCGGCTATAATGAGGTCGCATGGAGGGGACGACCCCACCATGCTCCTCAAGAAAGACGAGGGAAAACTTTGTTTAAAACCATTAATTTGGTGATTATAACCCTCGGCTATAATGAGGTCGCATGGAGGGGACGACCCCACCATGGTCCTCAAGAAAGACGAGGGAAAACTTTGTTTAAAACCATTAATTTGGTGATTATAACCCTCGGCTATAATGAGGTTGCATGGAGGGGACGACCCCACCATGGTCCTCAAGAAAGATGAGGGAAAACTTTGTTTAAAACCATTAATTTGGTGATTACAACCTCGGCTATAATGAGGTCGCATGGAGGGGACGACCCCACCATGGTCCTCAAGAAAGACGAGGGAAAACTTTGTTTAAAACCATTAATTTGGTGATTATAACCCTCGGCTATAATGAGGTCGCATGGAGGGGACGACCCCACCATGGTCCTCAAGAAAGACGAGGGAAAAATTTGTCTAAAACCATTAATTTGGTGATTATAACCCTCGGCTATAATGAGGTCACATGGAGAGGACGACCCTACCATGGTCCTCAAGAAAGACGAGGGAAAACTTTGTTTAAAACCATTAATTTGGTGATTATAACCCTCGGCTATAATGAGGTCGCATGGAGGGGACGACCCCACCATGGTCCTCAAGAAAGACGAGGGAAAACTTTGTTTAAAACCATTAATTTGGTGATTATAACCCTCGGCTATAATGAGGTCGCATGGAGGGGACGACCCCACCATGGTCCTCAAGAAAGACGAGGGAAAACTTTATTTAAAACCCTTAATTTGGTGATTATAACCCTCGACTATAATGAGGTCGCATGGAGGGGACGACCCCACCATGGTCATCAAGATAGACGAGGAAAAACTTTGTTTAAAACCATTAATTTGGTGATTATAACCCTATGCTATAATGAGGTCGCATGGAGGGGACGACCCCACCATGGTCCTCAAGAAAGACGAGGGAGGGGTTAGTGATAATATAAAAAATTCACAATGCCATCATACAAAAGACAAATATGGAAGACAACAAGAGAGATGATGATATAATGAAATATTACAGTGTTGTACAAAATAGAGTACAAAAATATTGATTACACCAAGAGGGTATAGGCTACAAACAACCACCCTATGGAGCAACATCAGAGAGCAGGGCCTCAACATCAATAAGAGAGGTCTCCTCAACGACCACGACTGGCTGGTCTTCAGACGTGCCGACACTCTCGACGTGCACCTGGGATTCCACCTGGGATAGAGCCTCAGCAATCAAGGGGTCGTCCAGATGAACTGCCTCCAGAGAGGGACGGACTGAAGAGACGACATCGTCGAATTTAAGGACGACCCACCGACAGGCCGTCCTGATCCCTCTCTTTAAGTACTCAAGACGGAAGCCTTGGAACTCGTCTGAGAGTTTATAAGCCTCCACAACATCGGCCCCTTCCTTCCTCACTGCCTCAGATAACTCAGCCTTGAACTGAGTCCCTAGGTTGATCAAGGCCTTATCCTTCTCCTTAATGAGTAAGTCTTTGGCCTTCAGGTCCTCGTCGTGCTGCCTCGTCAGCTCAACCAAAATCCTTGCATGTTCAGTTCTGGCACTCTCTAGCTCATCCCTTGCAGTCTCTAAGTCAGTCTACAGATCGGCCTCATGTTGGATGGCCATCTCGGCCTCATGAAATTTCTCCTGATTCTCCTCCATCCACTTGGTGGCTGAGGTAAAAGCACAAATAGACTGCATAAGAAAAGGTACTTGTTAAGAGGCCGAGGAAACAGTTGGTGAAAGAATGCAGTTAAGGGAATGAAGCAAGACAAATACCTGAGCCAGGGCATGCAGACCGTAGTCATACACCTTTGTCGGAGGCATCTTAGATAAGAATTCGTAGTCGGCAGCCGAGGGAGCAGACAACATTGACGCCTTGGCCACCCTCAAGTTCGCGATAAGTGATGATGGCTCGGCCTTCAGAAGTGCCAAGTTCTGGGAACAGATTGCCCCCATGCTAGAAGAAGAGGCGGTTCCCTCAGACGCCTCAACCCTTGCCCTCGTCCATGATCCTGGCCGAGGGTCTATGGGGACCTCGGGCTCTTTCCTCTTCTGTCTATCGACGGTCGACTCAGCAGGTGTCGGTCCTGTGGTCTGCATCTTCCTCGGAGCTTGCTGAGGCTCCTTGCCTTTCTTCTTGGACAAGCCTAACAACAAATTGGGAGCAATCATTTCCCAGAGATAGTCCGATATACCAGTAGGACGACCTGAAAAGAGGACGACACGTCAAAAAAGTGCAGAGGTAAAGATGAAACACTTGAAAAAAGTAAAGAATGGAAAAAATAATATAACTCACATAGTTCTATCAGGGGGCTGACCCTCAGACCAGCCTCCTTGAGGAACCGAGGGGTCATCAGATCTTCAAACTTTGGAAGTTCACTCCCTCTCCCTCGTCCTCTCAGATATTCAACTATGTCTTTCTCTTCCAGACTAAGTCCGGGGTCTGACCTGGCCTTCATTGAAGGGTTAGACCATCTTCTGGGGACCCTCGGACCATCGGCTACAGGTTGTGCCTCGGCGGAGAATTCCCACTCTCCAGAGACAAAGAAGAATATCTTCTTCCAATCGTGGTTGGAGGTTTGTGCCACGTGGAGAAGTTTTTTGTCAGACCTCCTCGCCCCCAGGTGATAGTACCCAGACTATTTGGACGAGGAGGTGATATTGTAACAGGCCAAAAAGACGTCGGTCGAGGGCTCTTCAGTGAAAGCATTCTTCCACAGGGAGATGTAGCCAATGATTGTCCTCCAGGAGTTGGGAGGAAGCTGAGAGGGGGAAACGCCGAGGGCCGATAAGATATCTACGATAACAGGATGTAAAGGGAGTCTGACACCTACCTTGAACATTTATTCGTACACCGCTATCTCTCCCTCTTCACCGTCAAAGACCCTCTCGTCCTCAGAGGGAACCCTCATAGATATGGTGGGAGGAACACCATATGCATACCTCCACAGAAGAAGGTCACGATCCCTGATCGAGGAAATGTAAGACGAGGCGTGAGATGTGTCAACTGGGTCATCTGAGTCCTCATCATCCTCAGTCCCCTCACCCTCGGCCTCGGGCTCATCACCTGTCAGAGGCCCTTGGGGAAAATCCATCTGGAAGGCATGTGGAGATAGAGTTATCATAGGGACAGCCTCGGAAGTAACCATACCCTCGGCCTGTCGGCCTGGGCTTAGTCAGATGCTTATCCTCTCCCAGAAGGACCAGCGCCAATTGGCGACGACGCCCTCTCATCCATCTCACTCGAATAACTCTCGGCTGGATGACAAGACGACCCGCAAGACTCATAGGGTCTTATTGTGGCAAGAGGAATGGGAAAAATGGGTCGTACCCAATTAGGGTCAGCCCCTCGTCTTCTTCCCTCCTCTTCCTCTATTCGCCTAATCTTTACGAAGAGCTTCTCTCTCAAGGATGGGAACTCCTCGGCTAAACTGTAAAGCCTCCTAAGCATTAAGGGGGAGACCCTACACTTAGATGAATTTCTAAGCTAACTACAAATAAGTTTGCAATTGACTAAACTGGACTTTTGGATTGAAACAAAAGAAACCAAGTGTATTAATCAAGAACACTCAAGAACCAGTCGCCGGAGAAGACGCCAGAAAAGTTATGAAACACCCTAAGGAAAATCCTACCCTACAAGCCTAAAACAAGAAAGCAAGCAAGAAATGAAGGAAAAGACGACACTAGGGTAGAGGGATTACCTGAGAGGGAAGAGCGAGACTGCCAAACTCGAAATGTTGAAGTTTGCAGAAATGGTGGTTTGTCTGTTGTAAATCTAGAGAGATAGAGAGCTTGGGCGCGAAGAAGAAGAAGAGAAGGAAAGGTTTCAAAAATTGCTTATATACCTTAGTGATGAGTGGGACCATTACCCAAGGTAAAGCACAACCCATGAGGAGGACATCATTAGGGCACAAAGCCCTAAGCAGCATGCAGCCGCCACGCCTTGAAAACTGGAACGACATTGGATAAAAATTTGACAGGTGTCACATCAGCTTGACAGGTGTCACTCATCAAACAGACCATACACTCAGTCTCAAAAGCAACATTATCCCTCAGCCATCTCAGCATCATCTATGGCTAAGGGTTGGGGGTGATTGATATACCCGTACATACCCTGCGCCTCATCAGGCCCAGACGACCCTCCAAGGGGCCGACCCTCCATCGGGCTCTGGACGACCCCTCAGGGGGCCGACCCTTTATCAGGCTCCGGATGACCCCTTAGGGGGCCGACCCTTCATTAGGTTCCAGACAACCCCTCAGGGGGGCGACCCTTCATCAGGCTCCGGACGACCCCTCAGGGGGCCGACCGACCCTGCATCAGGCTCCGGACGACCCCCCGAGGGTACGATAGTACGAGGCCTAAATTAGGCCAGACTCATTACCGGAAGGAACTTTGCCCTCGGCCTCATATCAAAGGCCGATGGTGACATCATCACAGTGCGTGGTTTGAGAGACGCGTGGAACAGTGCGCGTGAGGCTCACATGGCACGTGGGAGACCGTTATAACAAAATCACACCCTCACGTGAGGGAATATTATGTCATCATTAGCCACAGGTGGCATCTACATGTATCAACAGGGGATTGGCTAGATCATCATTCACATGCACCATGCATACTTGGGGGGTACACTACACCCCCCAAGACCTATATATACTTGTCACCTACAACCCTACAGGGGATGGATAAATCGATAATTGCAACCCTAGCTAAAACTCTGCTTGTACACACAGTAGGGGAGAAAGTGAGCTTATGTGCATTGTATCCAAGGCCATTAGTGCCCATACTTAGTGGATCACACACTCATAGTGGATGTAGGCCTAATTGGCTGAACCACTATACATCATTATCTTATTACTCTTGTACTCATCTCTTTCTACATACTTATACACTTACATCTCTATGGCTGCCATGGTTACTATTGTTTGAGCTCATCATCACTTATTTGGTAGTGTTCCAGCATCATCAGTTAGTCCCCCAACCTAGTGAGACTAATGTGATAGGTGATAAGTGGATTTAGATGAATATGATGGATGAGAATGGTACCATAGTTCATAATAAGGCTAGGTTGGTAGCTTAAGGCTACACATAGAATGATGATGTAGACTTTGATGAGACATTCACCCCTGTTGCTAATCTTGAGTCCATATGCTTACTACTCACCATAGCATGTTACCTGCACTTTAAGTTATATCATATGGATGTCAAGAGTTCCTTTTTGAATGGCATTTGATAGGAGAAACAAGTTTAAATGGGACAACCAAAAGGGTTTGAATACCTTAGGCACCCGAGACACTTCTACTATCTCAAGAAGCCCTTACATGGTTTGAAGCAAGCACCCTGTGATTGGTACGAGAGGCTCACTGAGATCATAACTTCAAGATAGCTGGAGTGTATAAGACATTGTTTGTGAGGGGAGAGAGAGAGTTATGCTATTTTAGTTGCCCAAGTCTATTTTAACTACATAGTGTTTGGATCCACATGCTCCCGTCCCATGCTCACACTTTTTAGGAGGAGATGAAGAGCAAGTTTGAGATGAGCATGGTTGGTGAGATTACTTTCTTCCTATGTCTCCAGGTTCATCAGCTTGAGGATGGGATATTCATATATTAATCCAAATATGCAAGGGACCTAGTGAAGAAGTTTGGTCTAGACTCCGCTAAACACTCACGTACCCCTTTGAGTACATCAACAAAGCTTAGCAAAGACAATTTAAGTAAGGACGTAGAGCAAACCCTTTATCGGAGTATGATAGGTAGTATTCTCTACTTGGCTTCTATTCATCCCTGTATTCCCTTTATCTTTGGAGTTTGTGTGCGATACAAGGCATCCCTGAAAGAGTATCAATTACTTTCACTTAAATGTATCATCAAATACGTGAGTGGCCCCATAATGTTTGGTATTCCTTTGATACCGATGACCATTTGTCCTCCTATTAGGATACCGATTGGGGAAGGGATGTTGATGGTTATAGGAGCACCTCGAGTGGGTGTTTTTATTTTGAGAGTGCTCTTGTATCTTGGATGATCAAGAATCAAAACTCCATATATTTGTCCACGATGGAGGCTGAGTATATTACCACCGGGAGTTCTTGCACGCAACTCTTATGGAAGAAGAAAATATTGGAAGATTATGGGATTCCACAAGGCACTATGATAATTTCTTATGCTAATATGAGTGCAATCCATATAGCTCGTAATCTGGTCCAATATTCGTGCACAAAGAACATTAGGATTCGTGAGCATTTTATACGTGATCTAGTTGAGGATGTGTTTTCCTTGAGATTTGTGAGCACCGAATGTCAATTTACTGACATTTTCATGAAGCCTTTAAATACACTTAGATTTGAGGATCTTAGGAAATTTTAAGTATTTGCATTATTGATTAAGTTCGGGTACTTTGTCTAGTGTAGGATGTTTATCATGTTCACATCCTATATTCCTATTGCTAGATTATATTATCATTATATTTACATGATTTTCTTTTTGATTTGTTTCGAAAAATCCAAAAATTATTTTATTTTTCTGGAAAAAGTCTGAAATATACAAAAAGATAAGTGATTTTTAAAAAAAAGTGAAAAAGATTTTATTTTTAATAAAATTTTTGAAAAAAAATGAGTTTTTTTTTTTATTTTCCTTTATCACCGCATATGGATGAACATTTAAGATTTTCGGATCACCCCGTCATTCTATCCATTCACGTGACTTTTTCGTAGTTCTTTGAGACATGACTTTGTTTAGTTAGTATGCTTAATAATGCGTGGTTTCATTACGTTGATCATTTATGTCTAATTTCTACATGTTAGACTCCTTGTCACCTTCAATGCATACGTGCACGAGCTTTATGAACATTGTGCTTACTTGTCATTTGTCGAATACGGCATTCTCATCTGAATTTTACTTAATAATGAACCAAATGTAAAAAGAGAAAAGTTGTGCATTTAAAAACCATTGCCCGTATTTCATTTATTTTTCAAAAAATATAGTTATATGTTAAGCAATAAAAAGGAGCTATGAAGGATCAAAATGTTCTTTGTGTTAAAAGACACCATTTGCATAAGAGAGCCTAAAAATATTAGAGGCACATAAAATTAGAAATGCCAGATCAATTTTTTTTATACTCATTGATGCTTCATTACATATGATACTATGAATTCTTCAAAATAATTGGGAGTGAATTCATAATATATGAGAGATTTTGAGGGAGTTACAGTATAAGATCAATGGGTTAGCACACCGAACTTTCTTGAAAAATATTAAATAGTTTGGGGTTATTGGTGTGAGAATCATTTAAGTTCATGACATATTGATTAAGTTTACTTAAGTTCATATAAGTTCAAAATTTGTACACCCAAGTTAAACTTTGAGTTCTTTCTTTAGAAGTGTCTTATGACTTCGTGCACATTTGTTATGAATGTTTATGTTGATTTGCCTATGGAAAATGTTCACATAATTACATTCTACATTCACGATTCGGATATTATAGTGTTATTCCATGGTGTGTTGTATTTGTACATTTTATACTTTATATTTGAAAAATGAAAATTTTCAAAAAATAGTTTGTAGAGAAAAATTGCCTTTCGAGATTATCATTACATGTGTGTTATTTATATATTTATGTGATGATATATTGCTTCTTAATGTGATGATTTATATTTCATAAATAGTTTATACTAATTTGTCTATTAGGACAAAAAGGAGGAGAACAATTTGAGGGGGAGTTTAATTTTTTATTTAAAACTCGTATGCGTCACGATATCTCTTTATTTCCTGTGTGTAGATCCTTTCTGCAATGATGATGAATTCATGGACTAATAAGATGAAGATAAAGTTGACTAAGGGAAGAATAATTTTAGTTTGAAGACAAAGTTTCACATATGTCATTCAGTTTCTAGGGTTTGGAAGGACATTAGGAATCATTATCTTAGAGGGATTTTATAATAATTTTCTTTTCAATTTTGTTTTGTACCAGAATAGCCAAAGGGGGAGATTTATAAGAACAAATGTTTATAATTTATCATAGCTTAGGCTTTACTTTGTTTTTGGTGCATCATTTACAAACTGACTCCTTAAACTGCACTTCAACATCTTCAAGATCAAAGACACCCTTACAAGATATGAAGGTATAAAACATGGGTGTTCATAGAATTTTACAAATCATATGTTAGGATGTTAATTTTTTGAAAAATCGAGGCTTTTTATAAAAAGAATCATAAAATAAAAATTAATTTTGAGCCTCGTTCAAACGAGAAGCAGTCTCATTCGAATGAGAACTGTAATCTCGTTAGAACGACCTTCTAACGTCTTTCAAATGAGGGTAGTTCTCCTTGGGAGAAAAATTTAACTAGTAGAACATGAGATGGACGTTCAAATAAAATCAGGATGTCGTTGGAATGAGAAGTAATCTCGTTTGAACGAAACTATATTTTTCGTCTGAATGAAGTCCAGTTTCATTCGAATGACTAGCGCCAACTCAAAATTCGTGAAAACCTTATAAATACCTATTTTGAACAATTTTTTCATGGGACTTTGTCTAAAAAAAAATTTGCACATATAGTCCAAACGTTCCCCTTTTTTATTTCCCAAAATCACTTTTAGATTAAAAAAATTCATCATCCCCTTATGTGATTTGTGCACATAGTGAAACCCTAGTTTCAAATATCATTCATATACATTGTGGAGATTATACACTATGAATGACTTGTAAAACTAGGGTTCTTTACTGAAGAAGACGAAGGCCAATCCATGGATACCGAGAGTAGACCACTATCTGTGGATGGTTCCTAACTAAATCATATTCTATTGAAGGTTTTGAAAACTCTGTGCATCTTACTTAGTATGTCTAAGTCTTTTGTTAGTCGATTGTCTGTCGAATCATCTGATAATGTTAATTATAAGGTTTTGCCCTTTTTAGGGATATTTCACATCTCCATGTGTTGATTGCATGATTGGTTAGTTAATTTAAAATTGGAATACATCGGGTACGCATACCCAATTTTATAAAAGATAAAATTTAGAAAAAAATGGATTTGTGTGTGGTAACCTAAGATACAAGTCAATCCATTTAATCACTAACATTCTCATATTTTCCCCTATGTGGAGTTTATCTTCTCCAACCCAACCGAATTCAATTCAATACTCCATTACTCGAACGGGATCCTTCCAAGATAGTACCATGTCCATCTCCATCACACCATTATTCTCTTCTTTAGTACTATAGTGCATGATCTTTTCTACTAACACAATTATTTTCATTTCTGTCCTTGTGCCAGATGAGTGAGCGTAGCTGCTCAGCCCTTAAAATTCTAATCATTCTAGCTACTGAAAATTTTAACAATAATTCTTTTTCATTGATTAGGTACTTTCCATGGAATCCTCTCTTGCCTTATAAATACCTAGAACCTGGATTATAATGAGTTGAGAGTCACTATGCACTAGCGCCTTCTCGACGCCCAGTGATAATGGCAACCCAAATCCTGTCATAAGGGCTTCTTACTCTGCCTCGTTGTTAGAGGCCTCAAAATGGAACCCGATGGCATATTCTAGATTGGCCCCAATAGATTTTGTTATTATTAAGCCCTACCCACTACCAATGGTGTAGGATGCACCATCTATAAGTAGAAACCAAACTGAAGGTTCCACTTTAAAGCTTCTATCAACAAGATATCCATTTTTGAACAACTTTTTCATTTGCACGAGATCATGAGCATTTTCTTCTTGTCTATCTGACAATTATGGAATATTAATGACCCGGTCGATTGGGGTTTCCTATGAGCTATTTTTCGTAAAAGTTTGCTCATCTGGAAGAACTACCGAGATCTCTTCGGGAAAAGTATGCTCGATCTACTTCGGGGCTGAGATCGCTCCTGGAAAAGTCTACTCTTCCAATTTTTCTACTGATCTCTCTCACAAAAATACTGCTCGACGGCCTTTTCTTTATATGTAAATTCTACAATAAATTTGGCCATTGCTTAGCCCCTGATTGTCATCCTCAGTTCATACTGAATGGCATACTCTCCAAACTCTATCCATCAGTCTTCTTAATTTCTTCATCTTTTGGACAACCTGGCATAGCGACATGTCTGTATAGACAAAAATAATGTGTGCTTGGAAGTATGGCCTCATTCTTCTAATGTCTTTAATTAGAGCTAAGGTTAATTTCTCCAGTCTAGGGTAACAAATTTTTTCTCCATGGTACGCCTTACTATTATACTACATGAACCTATGTACCATAGCTTCTTATTACACTAGATCAAACCGACTCTCACATATGGCTAGATATAAATAAGGCTTCTTGGCTAGGAGCAACTATGACAATAATGGTGCAAACCCCAAATACGGTTTCAACCTTCATGTATGATTCATATAACAGATACACAATGTAAATACATACAAAACGTGATTGGAACCCAATTATAATATCAAAATCCTAATAAAAGTTTAAAACCCTAGTTAAATCCATTTTCTCTCTCAAGAACCCTAACATTTCAGTTCTTGACCATTTGACTTCAATTATCTACAAATTTTACAATCGATCCTAAGATTTATAATGAATTATATATACAAACTAGAATCTAATCAAAACCTAATAAAAACACAACAAGTATTGGGAAGATTCAATCAAATGATGATAAATCAATCCAAATTTCTTCCTAATTTTGTTAATTATGAAATTACTTGATTAAATCATCAAAATAAGATGTTAATTACTTAGTTGGGGTTTTTATTTAGATTAATACACATAATTTTCAACAAATTTAATTATATAAGAATTCAAATTAAACTTGTCTCCAATTTTGCAGAAGTAGGGCTAAAATCTCTAAAATCTTCTCTCTTCCTTTTAGTATTCTTCTCTACAATCTCTTAAATCCCCAGTTTGTGTTTTATTCTCAAATGAGCCTCTGAATATTTCAATACTAACTTGGGTTTGGTCCTCATTTAATGTCTTAAGTAAGTAATCCAAAAAATGCCTCACTTTAAATGGTCTTAACCCTCATAATCTGTCATCCACCTAAACAATAATTAAAAATAACATATAGCATATTATTAACCCCATTAGTCAAATTTTTCTTAAATTATAATTTAAAATATTTGTTAATATTTTTACTAGATCTAAATCCAAAAATTTATTTAAATATGACTTAGTAAGTCATGACATTACATGTCACTCAAGCACACGTAAGATTCTATTTATTATACAGAAAAATACGGGGTATTACATTCGTCCCCCCTTATTTAAGAAATTTTGGCCTCAAAATTTGGAATATTTTTAGCTAGAATAACTCTGAAAACCTTGCCCGTATATCCTCTTTACACACCGGGGTGGACTCTTCCTCACTATGATGTCCTAACTGAACTCTCACTAGTGGAATGACTTTCGATCATGGGGTCTTATCTTTACGATAAAGGACAAGCTCGGTTATTTTTTATTACTAGCATGTTATTACAACTCCATCACATCAAGATCTGTGTGTTGATAATCATCCTCACTCCTCAAGAATTTCCTCAACATGGATAAGTGAAAAACATCATGTACTCTTTTAAGGTGATCGAATAGCGCTATATGAGATGCCACCAGACCCACTCTCTCAATAATCATGAAGGGTACTATCTATCGGTGATCCAACTTCCATTTCGTCCTAAATCTTAACACCCTTTCATTGGGGATACTCTCAACATCACTTGATCTCTTATAAGGAACTCCAGTTTACTCCTCCTCTTATCCGTATAACTTTTCTAACGATCCTTAGCGATTTTCATCCTCTCCCAAATAAGATGCACCTTCTCCGAAGTATCCTCCATAAGGTCTGGTGCAAACATTCGATGTTCTTTTAATTCTACCCAACAACAAGGCAAAAGGCACGATCATTCGCATAATGCTTCATAAATTTTTAACCCGATCGTCTTTTGATGGATATTGTTATAAGCAAACACAACAAGTGGTAAATGTATATCCCAATTACCCTTGAGGTCTAACACACAAACCCTAAGCATGTCCTCTAACACGTGATTCACCCTTTCCGCCAGACCATCCGATTGCGGGTAAAAATCAGCTCTTAAACTCAAATAAACTCCGATTGCACACTAGAATGCCTTCTGAGAATAGGAGATAAAAGTGCTACCCCTATCAGACACAATGTCTAGGTTCACCCCATATAGTTTTATTATCTCGACTATGAATAACTCCACGTGCTTCTCTGTGGAGTAATTATTTCTAATAGGTAGGAAATGGTCCACCTTCATCAATCTATCCACAATAACCCAAATAGATTCATGACCGTGCTGTGAACAACGTAACCCAATAATAAAATCCATCGAGATGCTTTCCAATTTCCATTGTGGGATTTATAAAGGTTTTAACTCTTCTGTTGATCGTTGGTGCTCTATCTTTAATAATAGACAAGTAGCACACTTAGACACATAGTCAACTGTATCCTTCTTCATTACGGCCCACTAATACGATAACTTTATATCTTGGTACATCTTGTCCCCTCCAGGATGCATAATGTACCATAATCTATGAGCTTTGGATAATACTGCTCTTTGCACTTATGGATCCTCGGGCACTACTAGTCATCCATGGAACCATAACCCCCATACAATTTGATCTAAAAGGAAGGAACTTTGCCAATTTGTAGATATTTTACCTTTTCTTGACAAAAAAGATCCATCAGCTGGGCCTGAACTACCCGTGCAATAATGTTCGGGCTAATCGTCATTACTGCCATAAAAGTATTCGCTAAGTCCATCTCTATCAGTGTATTCCATTTCTTGGCCGATAAATTTGGCAAGTCCTCTCCATGCTCTGCCCATAAAAGGGTCAAGGTATCCACAGGCTTACGACTCAGTGCGTCTACTACCATATTCGCCTTCCCCGGGTGGTATTGAATCGAAAAGTGATAGTCATCTACGAACTCCAACCATCGCCTCTACCTCATATTCAAATCCCTCTGTGTCAATAAGTAATAGAGACTTTTCTGATCGGAGAATAACAAAAATCGTTCTTTCAACAAATAATTCCTCGAGTTTCGTAGGGCTGAGACTATTGATGTTAACTCCAAATCATGCATTGGCTAATTACTATCTTGTGTCTTCAACTTCCGAGAGGCATAAGATATAGGCCTCTATTTTTTTTTATCAAAACTCTACCCAAACCTTAAAGTGAAGCATCCATAAATCTGATATACTTAATGCTGTAACAATCCGGATTTTTAAATGGTTATTTTTAAATAAAATTGGAATATTCGAGTAAAATAAAAAATTTGAATTTAATGATTTTGATTAAATAAATATGTTGGTTAAGATTGATGCAAAAAAATTCCAAGGAATGATTGTGACACAATCATAGTTCATATAACGTGACTTTTGTCAGCATGTGTCGAGCAGGACGCGAACTTGAGTGATTTTTGTAGGATATTTTATTGGGATTAAAAATAATTGGATCAAATTTATTGGATGCTAAAAATAGGCCTAAGCGTGCCATGGGGTCAAAAGTCAAAAAATGAATGAATAATAAAATGTTATTATTTTATTCAAAAAAATAAAAGTGCTCAGAAAATTCTGAAAATCAACAAGGTGACTCAGAATTTAATTTTGAGCAACCTTTCTTTCTTTGAAATCTCGGGAAAACATCATTTAGACCCGATTTAGACCATTTTTCGGTTCGGACAGACTTTTATTATTATTATTATTATTTTATTTAGTCTCCTAAATTTTGATGCCTTATCATATTCAGGTTGGCGCATGGCTGCTTTTTTTTTGGTTGGGACGTGTATAGGATAGGGGGTTAGTATATCCTTATAATATCTGATTCAATGTTTTGGGTGTTGGTAATTATTTTGGACTCTTTTTAGCCTTACTTTAGATATAGGCTATGACTCACTTTTCAAGAAAGTAACGCACAATTTTATCGAATCCTCATTTCTCTACACAAAGCATAAATACTCAGTCCTTATATTTCAACTTCAAACCTCCATTAAACAAAACTTCAATTATATTATGGGAGGTCTAAACTACATATTTTCAAGAAAGTCCAAGAACGTAACTTGCTTATTTTCGCGACACGAACGCAACCGAGTATTCAGAATTTTGAACCGACAATTTTTTTTCCAAACATGTTTATCCTATTGTTTTCCCTTAGTGTTATGTGTCTTGATTGTAGCCTCCATTAATCTCATGTGTTCTAAAATAAATTAAGAACATATTTATTTTTAGAAATTAATTTCGGGACTGTTTTGTATAAATTATTAATGATACCAAATAATTATAACTTTGTTGTTATTTGGATTGTATTATGTAGTTGGTTATATTATGGGCATATACATGTAAAGGAGTCCTTAGCAATTTAATTTGGGTGTTTCATGTATAAATTCCTAAATTAATTAAATTACTCGTGCTAGAAAAATAATAGCTAATATGGAACTTGCGAGTAATAATGATTTGGAAAATCACAATAATTATGTGTTCCTGATTTTTTCTATTTGGATTAAAAATCATTTATTTGGAAATTTAGTGTTGTTGAGAATATTATCATAAATTGTTGATTGTGTCACTTATGAAATATTATAATTTTTAATATCTTGGGAACGTTGGTATTGTAGATAATATGTTTTCACCCCTTATTATAGTACACTTGTTAGGTATGGGACTAGTGAATGGGACTTAGTTGCGATTTATACTAATTAGGTATGGGACTAGTTAGTATGAGTCTATGCAGGTTATATAAATTGGGGAGGGGGCAAATTCTCTATATTCACCGTTATTGTGATAACCTAGGATTGATAGCTAGGTGAAGTGAAATTGTTATAATCATCCTTTATTAAAGATGGGACGAAATTGTGTTTTAGGAACCATTAGTTGGGACTAAGGGATATTTTGAAGATTTTCACATCGCTTTTAAGGGTGGGGGGAAATTTATTTGAATGATGAGTATGAGATATTTTAGGAAATTAATACCGCAAGATAAAAATGAGTATTAAAATTTATAGGCGACATAATGTGTCCGGGCCGACCGTTTAACTGGGTTAGAGGGCGATTTATGTCATGTCATGTGTGGAACCTTGTCATATCGCGAGGATTGCAGGATAAAAATGGATCAGAGGGCGTACATGACAAGGGGATGTGTATTTTGGTGTAAATCACCCTGGATGGGAGGATCGTTCAAATTTTGGTGAAGAAATCACCCTTGACGGGAGGACCACTATAATAATGTATTTTGGTGGGAAAACTACTCGTGGCGGGAGGACCTCTTTACCTAATAATAAAGTGAGAATAAATAATTCTGGGTAATTCAAACACATTAACATCGTGGGACTTGGGATAAATTTAAAATAATATTGGTGTGGCACATTTAAACCTTGCGGGTACTTAGAAATTTACTATTGATGATTATAGACTTTCTTTTTATTAAAAGATTCTATTATTATGGTCATTATGGATAGCACTATTGTCTGGGTTCAAGGACCCTAATTGAAAGGAGTAGCCGGTATTCATGCTCAGAGCCTTGGCTCTGACACATGCATTGACTAATAATTTCAGGGATTTAATTGGAGTGGCTGCGTAGGAAATTATTGGAGATCTTTCGAAAGTGCAGCTAGAGTTATATTATAGCTTTATGTAATACCCCGTAATTTTGAATATTCTATTTAACTAAATTGAAGAATTAAATGAGAAAATACGGCTTAATTTAAATTGCGTAAGAGTAGTAATTTAATGAGTTTTATTTAAAAAGGTAATTATGAAATAAAACTCGAGAGATTGATACCGATTAGTATTGCCTCATTCTATTTACTTAGTGCGAGTAGTAAATAGTTACTTAACACGTGTAGACCATTTTGGGTGAGAACGAGTAATATGTTTAAGTGACTCAAATGATAATTTAGAGGACACGGATGAGTTCGGAATGGTCAAATTAGTCAAAATAGTATACCCGGGGGTACTAGTGGGGTCTCGGGGTAATTTTGGACTAAATCGAGACCGTTCGGGGGAGTTTTGGTATTTTAACATAAGAGGGTATGTAGACCTACGAATTTAGGAGCTTTTTATCAGCCGTATGAAAGAGGGATTAGGGTTAGAAAACCCATGTAAACACCTATACCATTAGAGAGAAGGAAAAAACCATTCTCAAGGCTTAGAAGATGCATTTGAGGAGGGTGGGTTTGGATCTTGCACCCTAGGAGCCAAAAGAGGAAGGATTGAGGAAGGGAAGCATCAATCCATCATCAACTCCACGAAATCAGACCCTACTGATCATAAGGCAAGTTGTTTATTGCAAAAATTATAAAGTTATAATACCCATGTGTAGGGTTTTTGAATAGTCTTGTTTAAATCAATATCTTGATAAGAAAATAATGATATTTATACATGTTGGAATAGGAATCGCATGTAGAATGATTTAACATATGTAGAGGATTAATATTCAAATTAGACCTGATGATTATTTCGGAATAAAATCTGGATTTTGAATGAAAATATGGGAAGAACACCATAAATAGGGTTTCAACAAATTCTGGGTTTAATTCACTATTTCTTTAAAGGAATTGGAATTTTGATGTATTTGAAACGTTAGATATTATCCTGATATATGTGGAAACATATTAGGATCATTGGGTCAAAGTTTGGTGGACTATAATGGAGTTTGGAGATTTGTTAATGGAGGAAAAGTTTAACGAAGAAGATGAACTGCGTCTGTCCCTGTTCGATCGATCGATCGATCTCGAACTATCGATCGATCGACTAGGTCGATAGATCGAACCCAGCAGTCGATCGATCAACGCAAGCTGAATTTCCCAAATTTTTCGTGTTTAAACCTTCGTTGATTTTCGGGGATGAATGAGTATCCCAGGATTTATATTATACTTATATGGGAGTGAGAATAAGACCAGTAGGTATATTGTTGAGGTCCGATAAGGCCATTGGGTGTAGGGCTTGGATTATGGACCGACGAGAATAATCCGATTTAGTAGAGTATCGGGGAATTCAGAATTGAGTTACGAGTCGAAGTAAATTCAATTTAAGTAATAGACAATAGGGTAAGTAATAGCTACTGAAATTATGTGTGAGGGGTAACTAGGACCCTTAGAGTTGTGTGAATACTCAAATAAATGCGATTAATGAGATAAATCGTAAAGCGGATATTGTTCAGTAAATATAAGAGATTAAAATATTACATACGTATATAATTAATAGGTCGGGCGTGTACCTATTGAATTATATGATCTTTTAGGTCGAGAGATTTATACCTAAAGTAACTATGTTAGGGTCGATGTGATATTCCGAACTAACATAGGGTTATTATATGTTTGGGGTCGATGTAAAATGCCGAACCAAACCTTTGAACTGGTGGCGTGATGAAAGAGTCCGAGCCAGAATTTGTGTATATAAATAATTGGAGTCGATGTATCATTCCGAACCAATTCTTACTTGGGGTCGATGAATCATTCCGAACCAAGAATTCTTTATTTGTGTATATAAATAATTGGGGTCGATGTATCATTTCGAACCAATTCTTACTTGGGGTCGATGAATCTTTCCGAACCAAGAGCCCTTTACGTTTGTGAAAAGGGAAAAATAGTAATGACTGATATTTAGTATATATTGTGTGTGAAATATATACTTGATGATATTCTACTTCTGTGTATTAGTAGATTGATATAAAGTATGTATTCAAAGATACATACCGAAATGGTAAGTTAAGTAGTGAAACTTAATTATGAAACATAACGTTAGATAGAGAATATCTATTTAGTAATTTAAGTAGTGAAACTTAATTACAAAAGTGGGAAGACAAAAATTATGATTATTGTAGAAATTTAGTAGTGAAACTAAATGAGAAGTTTTGAAACATAACATAGAGGAAATGTTACTTGTGTATTAATTAACCTTCGTGAGATGTTAATGTAATGAATGTACGGTGTAGAAAATATGAGAACTTAAGTATAGATAAGTTCAGATGATTACTTAGTCCAAGATAGCTTTGAGGATATGGCTAGGTGGGCTAAGTGTAGAACGTTAGGTGTGCACAAAAGATGAGGGGTGAGTAAACTCAAGAGAGTGTACGAGAACCTAACATGTGTAATCAATAACCGCATTTAATATTGTGATAAACGCTTGCTAAATATTTTCAAAATGTTTTGAGTACTAACTCTTGCTATAAAATATTTTCAAAACCTTTTAGGTGTCCATCCACAAGGATGCCATGTGTGATGATTTCATTCCATGGACTCAAAGCTGTAGCACAGTGGATGCTTACAGGATTTTGATCAGACGATATCTCTCATTCAGATCTAGTACAGGATCTCAAACTATTCTATGTATGGACTTGTGGTCCGGTATCAGTCTCAGATGTTATTTCAGACTAGTGGTTATTCTGTTGTTGTTTTGGGATTTTTAGCCGATGGTTTACTCGGTAATACTTTTATTCTGCTGTACTTTTACTTTGTTGATTGGGTTATAGTACATGATTATTTTTACTTTGTTCCGCATGGTTGATTTATCTGTTTTAAGAAAGATAAAATTTGGCACCGGTCTAATTTTACTTAGGGGATTAGTAATTAAAAAGTTTTCGACAGTGATGCTAAGAATGAACCATTTGAGAAACCTGTTTTAATTTAATAAAGGCCTGATCACCCGATGTTTAATTAGGCGGAGTGTCAAACTTTAGTAGTTTGTTTCTTCTCCTATTCAGTCGTAATTGTTGTGAGACTATATTTTGGTTTTATTGGGTATTTTGGTTCAAAAGTTGTCTTAAGATTTCAGTTGGATTTGGTTTATTGTAATAATTGTGATATTCGGAGATTGCATGTGACGGACTTTATATCGCACTTTGGTGAAATCAGTTGGATGTTCTTAATATTTGGGATTAATTTAAAAATATTTATCTTGTGGATTAAAATTTAATATGTCTCGTATCTGTCGCATCCTAAGGATAATATTTAATTTATTAACGCCTGGATGAATTTTGGTGGCGGCCGACTCTAGAATCTAGCGGGGTGTTGCAAATGGTATCAAAGCATGGTCTTAGGTCCCGTAGGTTGTGAGTCCATTTAGCTTCTGCATTACCGACCTTTGATTTCGTTTATTGACTCGTACCCTTCAAGGTAGAGGGTCTAGCATACGTGTTAGATGTGTTTCTTGGAGTTAGGGAGTTGTGTTGTTTTTTTAGATTTTAGGCATTGAGGTTAGAGATAGAGATTTTGATGTGAGAATCCTTCGAATTTAATTTTGGAGATGAGAATTTATTTTCGAGTAATCGTTGGTATGAATTGTGGGTCCTCTAATATTGATGTACCAATGTAATTTGACTTAAGGAGTTAAGTGTCGTGATGATTGTTGGAGATAGGATTGAGTGTGATCTGAGTAGAGTGTGGAATGATGTTACTTTCTTAGAAACTTATATATATATATAGGAGTTATATATATTGTATTTTATCGTGGGATTACGAACATGTAGGATTAAGTTTATGGGCGCCCGATCGTGGTATGGGTAGGCATATATGAGTCTTATTTTATTTTGGGCAATTTGTGCTTGACGTGTATGCTTCGTCTGATTTCGAGGACGAAATTTCTTGTTAGTGGGGAAGTATGTAACAATCCGGATTTTTGAATGGATGTTTTTAAATAAAATTGGAATATTCGAGAAAATTAAATATTTTGAATTTAATGATTTTGGTTAAATAAATATATTGGTTAAGTTTGATGGAAAAAAATTCCAAGGAATGATTGTGACACGGTCATGGTTCATATAATGTGACTTTTGTCAGCATGTGTCGCGTAGGACGCGAACTTGCATGATTTTTATAGGACGTTTTCTTGTGGTTAAAATAATTTGACCATATTTATTGGATGCTAAAAATAGGCCTCATAGTGTCCTGGGGTCAAAAGTAAAAAAATGAATAAACAAATAAAATATAATTAGAAAATTCTAAAAATCACCATACCGACTCAAAATTTAATTTTGAGCAAGTTTCCCTTCTTTGCAATCTCCGAAAAATATCATTTATACCCGATTTAGGCCATTTTTCGGTTTGGCCAGACTTTTTTTATTAATATTTTATTTAGTCTCGTAAATTTTGACGCCTTATCCTATTCTGGTTGGCGCATGGCTGCTTTTTTTTTGTTGGGATGTGTATAGGATAGGGGGTCAGTATATCCTTATAATATCTGACTCAATATTTTGGGTGTTGGTAATTATTTAGGAGTCTTTTTAGCCTTATTTTAGATATAGTCTTTGACTCACTTTTCAAGAAAGTAATGCACAATTTTTGCAAATCCCCTTTTCTCTACACAAAGCACAAATACTCAGAACCTCATATTTCAACTTCAAACCACCATTACACAAAACTTCAATCATATTTTGGGAGGTCTAAAGTACATATTTTCAATAAGGTCCAAGAACATAACTTGCTTATTTTCACGAGACGAACGCATCCGAGTGTTCAGAATTTTAAATCGACGATTTTTTTCCAACCATATTTATCCTATTCTTTTCCCTTAGTGTTATGTGTCTTGATTGTAGCCTCCATTAAACTCATGCGTTCCAAAATAAATTAAGAACATAATTTTTTTTAGAAACTAATTTCGGGACTGTTTTGTATAAATTATTAATGATACCAAATAATTATAACTTTGTTGTTATTTAGATTGTATTTACGTAGTTGGTTATATTATGGGTATATATATGTAAAGGAGTACTTAGCAATTTAATTTGGGTATTTCATGTATAAATTTCTAAATCAATTAAATTACTTGTACTAGAAAAATAATAGTTAATATGGAACTTGCGAGTAATAATGATTTGGAAAATCACAATAATTATGCGTTCTTGATTTTCCCTATTTAGATTAAAAGTCATTTATTTAGAAATTTAGTATTGTTGAGAATATTATCATAAATTGT
Source organism: Sambucus nigra (assembly GCA_949130495.1). Classification (NCBI taxonomy): domain Eukaryota; kingdom Viridiplantae; phylum Streptophyta; class Magnoliopsida; order Dipsacales; family Adoxaceae; genus Sambucus; species Sambucus nigra. Next base: position 255,710,822 of record OX422220.1, read on the forward strand.
TGATTGTGTCACTTATGAAATATAATAATTTTGAATATCTCGGGAACGTTGGTATTGTAAATAATTAGTTTTCACCCCTTGTTATAGTACACTTGTTAGGTATGGGACTAGTAAGTGGGCCTTAGTTGCGATTTATGCTAATTAGGTATAAGACTAGTAAGTATGAGTCTATGTGGGTTATATAAATTGGGGTGGGGGAAAATTCTCTATATTTACCGTTATTGCGATAACCTAGGATTGATATCTAGGTGAAGTGAAATTGTTATAATTATCCTTTATTAAAGATGGGATGAAATTGTGTTTTGGGAACCTTTAGTTGGGACTAAGTGGTATTTTGAGTATTTTCACATCGCTTTTAAGGGTGGGGAAAATTTATTTGAATGATGAGTATGAGAAATTTTGGGAAATTAATATCGCAAGATAAAAACGAGTATTAAAATATATTGGCGACATAATTTGTTCGGGCCGACAGTTTAACCGGGTCAGAGGGCAATTTATGTTGTGTCGTGTGTGGAACCTTGTCATATCGCGAGGATCGTAGGATAAAAACCGATCAGACGGCAGACTTGACATGGGGATGTATATTTTGGTGTAAATCACCCAGGACGGGAGAACCGCTATAATAATGTGTTTTGGTGGAAAAACCACCTGTGGCGGGTGGACCGCTATACCTAATAATAAAGTGAGAATAAATCATTCTGGTTAATTCAAACACATTAACATCGTGGGACTTGGGATAAATTTAAAATAGTATTGGTGTGGCACATTTAAACCTTGCGGGGACTTATAAATTTACTATTGGAGATTATAGACTTTATTTTAATTAAAAGATTCTATTGTTATGGTCATTATGTATAACACTATTGTCTGGGTTCAAGGACCCTAATTGAAAGGAGTAGCCGGTATTTATGTTCAGGGCCTTGGCTCTGACACATGCGTTGACTAATATTTTCAGGGATTTAATTGAAGTAGCTGCTTAAGAATTATTGGAGATCTTTCGGAGGTGCAACTGGAGTTATATTACTATTTTAGTAGTTTGTTTCTTCTCCTATTCGGTCATATTTATTGTGAGATCATATTTGGGTTTTATTGGGTCTTTCGGTTCCAAAGTTGTCTTAAGATTTCAGTTGGGTTTGGTTTAATTAATTAAAAGAGATATTTAGAGATTGTATGTGACGGACTTTATAGCGCACTTTGGTCAAATCAGTTGGATGTTCTTAATATTTAGGATTGATTTAAAAATATTTATCTTGTGGATTAAAATTAAATATGTCTCGTATTTGTCGCATGCTAAGGATGATATTTAATTTATTAACGCCCGACTTAATTTTGGTGGCGGTCAACTCCAGAATTTAGCGGAGTGTTACAGATGGTATCAGAACATGGTCTTAGGTCTCGTAGGTTGTGAGTCCGTTTAGCTTCCGCATTACCGATCTTTGATTCCCTTTATTGACTCGTATCCCTTAAGGTAGAGGGTCTAGCATACGTGTTAGATGTGTTTTTTGGAGTTAGCGAGTAATGTTATTTTTTTAGATTTTAGGCATTGAGGTTAGAGATAGAGATCTTGATGTGAGAATCCTTAGAATTTAATTTTGGAGATGAAAATTTCAAAATTTAATTTTGGAGATGAGAATTTATTTTGGAGTAATCGTTGGTTTAAAGTCAGGGTACCTCTAATATTGATGTACCAATGTAATTTGACTTGAGGAGTTAAGTGTTGTGATGATTGTTGGAGATAGGATCGAGTGGCGATCCGAGTAAAGAGCGTGGGATGCCGTTACTTTCTTAGACACTTATATATATAGGAGTTATATATGTTGTATTTTATCGTGGGATTACAAACGTGTAGGATTGGGTGTATGGGCGCCTCGTGGTATGGGTAGGCATATATGAGCCTTATTTTATTTTGAGTAATTTGTGCCTGATGTGTATGCTTCGTCTAATTTCGAGGACGAAATTTCTTGTTAATTGGGAAGTATGTAATAATCCGAATTTTTAAATGGATATTTTTAAATAAAATTGGAATAATCGAGTAAAATAAAAAATTTGAATTTAATGATTTTCATTAAATAACTATGTTGGTTTAGTTTGATGAAAAAAATTTCCAAGGAATGATTGTGACACGGTCATGGTTCATATAACGTGACTTTTGTCAGCATGTGTCGCGCAGGATGCGAATTTGCGTGATTTTTGTAGGACGTTTTATTGGGGTTAAAAATAATTTGACCATATTTATTGGATGCTAAAAATTGGACTAAGAGTGCCATGGGGTCAAAAGTCAAAAAATGAATAAATAAATAAAATATTATTGTTTTATTCAAAAAAATAAAAGTTATCAGAAAATTCTGAAAAATCACAATACCGACTCAAAATTTAATTTTGAGAAACTTTCCCTTCTTTGAAATCTCCGAAAAATATCATTACACCCGATTTAGGCCATTTTTCGGTTCGACCACACTTTTTTATTATTATTTTATTTAGTCTCCTAAATTTTGACGCCTTATCCTATTCGGGTTGGGGCATGGCTGCTTTTTTTTGGTTGGGATGTGTATAGGATAAGGGGTTAGTATATCCTTATAATATCTGATTCAATGTTTTGGGTGTTGGTAATTATTTTGGACTCTTTCTAGCCTTACTTTAGATATTGGCTTTGGCTCACTTTTCCAAAAAGTAATGCACAATTTTTCCAAATCCTCTTTTCTCTACACAAAGCACAAATACTCAGACCCTTATGTTTCAACTTCACACCTCCATTAAACAAAACTTCAATCATATTTTGGGAGGTCTATACTATATATTTTCAAAAAGGTCCAAGAACGTAACTTGCTTATTTTCGTGAGACGAATGCAACTGAGTATTCAGAATTTTGAACCGACGATTTTTTTTCCAAGCATGTTTATCCTATTCTTTTTTCTTAGTGTTATGTGTTTTGATTGTAGCCTCTATTAAAATCATGTGTTCTAAAATAAATTAAGAACACAATTTTTTTTAGAAATTAATTTCAGGACTATTTTGTATAAATTATTAATGATACCAAATAATTATAACTTTATTGTTATTTGGATTGTATTTACGTAATTGGTTATATTATGGGGATATACATGTAAAGGAGTCCTTACCAATTTAATTTGTGTGTTTCATGTATAAATTCCTAAATTAATTAAATTACTTCTTCTAGAAAAAAAAGCTCATATGGAACTTGCGAGTAATAATGATTTGGAAAATCACAATAATTATGTGTTCTTGATTTTTCCTATTTAGATTAAAAATCATTTATTTAAAAATTTTGTGTTGTTGAGAATATTATCATAAATTGTTGATTGTGTCACTTATGAAATGTTATAATTTTCAATATCTCGGGAACATTGGTATTTTAGATAATTGGTTTTCACCCCTTATTATAGTACACTTGTTAGGTTTGGGACTAGTAAGTGGCCCTTAGTTGCGATTTATGCTAATTAGGTATGAGACTAGTTAGTATGAGCCTATGCGGGTTATATAAATTGGGTTGGGGGAAAATTCTCGATATTTACCGTCATTGCGATAACCTAGGATTAATATCTAGGTGAAGTGAAATTGTTATAATCATCCGTTACTAAATATGGGACTAAATTGTGTTTTGGGAACCTTTAGTTGGGACTAAGGGGTATTTTGAGGATTTTCACATCGCTTTTAAGGGTGGGGGAAATTTATTTGAATGATGAGTATGAGATATTTCAGGAAATTAATAACGCAAGATAAAAATGAGTATTAAAATTTATTGGTGAGATAATGTGTCTGGGTGACAGTTTAACCGAGTCAGAGGGAGATTTATGTCATGTCGTGTGTGGAACCTTGTCATATCGCGAGGACTGGAAGATAAAAACGGATCAGACGACGGACTTGACAAGGGAATATGTATTTTGGTGTAAATCACCCATGACGGGAGGACCGTTAAAATTTTGGTGGGGAAATCACTCGTGGCGGGAGGACCGCTATCATAATGTATTTTGGTGGGAAAACCACCCGTGGCGGGAGGACCGATATACCTAATAATAAAGTGAGAATAAATAATTCTGGTTAATTCAAACACATTAACATCGTGGGACTTGGGATAAATTTAAGATAATATTGGTGTGGCACACTTAAACCTTGCGGGTACTTAGAAATTTACTATTGATGATTGTAGACTTTCTTTTAATTAAAATTTTTATTTTTATGGTCGTTATGTATAACACTATTGTCTGGGTTCAAGGACCCTAATTGAAAGGAGTAGCCGGTATTCATGCTCAGAGCCTTGGCTCTGACACATGCGTTGACTAATATTTCCAGGGATTTAATTGGAGTAGCTGCATAGGAATTATTGGAGATCTTTCGGAAGTGCAGCTGGAGTTATATTATTATTTTAGTAGTTTTTTTCTTCTCCTATTCAGTCGTACTTATTGTGAGACTATATTTGGGTTTTATTGGGTTTTTCGGTTCCAAAGTTGTCTTAAGATTTCGGTTGGGTTTGGTTTATTGTAATAATTGAGATATTCGGAGATTCCATATGACGGACTTTATATCGCACTTTGGTGAAATCAGTTGGATGTTCTTAATATTTGGGATTGATTTAAAATATTTATCTTGTGGATTAAAATTTAATATGTCTCGTAACTGTCTCATTCTAAGGATGATATTTAATTTATTAACGCTCGGCTTAATTTTGGTGGCGGCCGACTCCAAAATTTAGCGGGGTGTTACAGATGGTATCAGAGCATGGTGTTAGGTCTCGCATGTTGTGAGTCCATTTAGCTTCCACGTTACCGATCTTTGATGAAGCACCTTATACTCTTGACTTCATTGAGTCTACATTGTATAAGTGCTCATCTAGTTTAGAAATTGTGACAAAATTTGAGTCCCATCCCCTAGATTCCAAAGAACCTCAGATTCGACACATGATTCCTCTTGTTGGTATTAAAGATAAATGCTTAACTCCACACACTAGGATTACATCCATAAATTATATCTTGCATCATTTGCTTGTGTGTGAGTTAATTCCCTTTTAAATAAGTTTTTACTAATTTAGGGATTTTTTAAATAATTTTTAAATGATTATTAAGAAGTTAAAAGTTGTGTTTTATAAACTTTGGGGTCATTATGCTAATACTGATTATATCATTTCTTACCTGAATGTTTAATTGGGTTGAATCCGAAAGCGCTTGAGACTTAATCGTGTGTTTGTAATTAAGTTTTCATACGCGTTTGTTAGATGATCTGAGCCTTACAATTTTCAACTGCATAACGACTTATTTTGCGTTTTCTTGCTCTCACTTGACTCATTACATTATCTGGTTCGTTCATTTATTTTATCGACGATCTACATTACTTCGTTTTTGATCCATGTGAAACCGTATGTGTATATAAGGGAATGAATCGTCTCAACCTCAGAAGTTTTTGTATTTCCTCAAATGTTTGACGGAGAGAGAGAAAGAGAGAGAAACCAGAGAGAGAAAACCCTAAAATTGTCCAAACCCTAAAATCTTTTTCAAACCCTAAACTCATTTTAAATCCAAAATCAGTTTAAAACCAAAACCAAACCTGAGTGTTTGAGAGTTATTTTGGAGACGGTTTGAAGCATGTTCGTGGTTTGAATCATTTGTGTTTAAAGGTCTTGTAACCAACTTAGACATTTTGGTTTGATCTCTATTTCTTTTTATAGAAACTGTAGGTCTTGATATTTTATGTCATATATCACTTAGATCTGCATTATTTCATTTCTCATCTTGAGATATTATATTTGTTGATTATTTTCGTCTGTAAATGTTTTTCACAACTCAAGAATCAACAAATTCCTTTTCTGTTTCTAGTTCTTATGAAACAAGACTTCTAATCTAGTAGGAATCGCAATTGGTGATTTACAATTTCAAAAATATTTTCAAAACCCTCTAAAATTGTTTAAGACCTTGGCCATCTTCTGAGCAAGGTAACCTTGGATTCTTGGATATTTTGAAAGATCAAGAAGTTTTTTGTTTCTAAACAAGAGAGAAACTGAAAGCCCTAATCATTTAGATATGTTCTGTAATTTGATAGGACTTGTCTGTATAAATAAGTGTGTGCGTGTGCATGCATGTGTTAGAACACTGTCACAAACACTTGTCACACTACAACACAAGAAGTGTTGACTATAAGATCTTAAAACATTAAGAGTCGACGTAAATCTAGAACAAAATGCTGAGAAGTCAGCAAGCTGAGAAAGCCACAACAACATCAGAACTGCAGAGAAGTTAGAATCAAACCAGTGGGTACATATTCTAAACTTGTATAGGTCTGTTTTGTTGGCATGTGTGTTAAATAGTTTGTAACTTGTATATTTTGTTTTATTATATTTTTGGTTTGTGACTTAGAAGTCACCGTGGATGTTTCCTTAGTTGGGTGAGGTTTTACCACGTTAAAAACTGTGTGTACTTAATCTTTCTACATCACCTCATCACACTCTTGTTGGTGTGTTGATTTAAATTGATTTAAATTGTTTTAGTTTAGGTTTTCAAAACAAGTTACATAATCTTGAATATATCTCGTACATATTTTTATTAAACACATCTTGTGGTTAATCTGTTTGATTTAAAGAAAAGAGTTTCCCCAAAAAACAGTTCAGAGTTACTTAGATAGTTTAATCTTGAATTAAACGACTTAAGTGACAGTTTTTCATTTGATTCCCTTTATTGACTTGTACCCCTTAAGGTAGAGGGTCTAACATACGTGTTAGATGTGTTTCTTGGAGTTAGGCAGTTGTGTTTTTTTTAGATTTTAGGCAATGAGGTTAGAGATAGAGATCTTGATGTGACAATCCTCAGAATTTAATTTTGGAGATTAAAATTTTAGAATTTAATTTGGGAGATGAGAATTTATTTTGGACTAATCGTTGGTAGGAATTGTGGGTACCTCTAAAATTGATGTACCAATGTAATTTGACTTGAGGAGTTAAGTGTCGTGATGATTGTTGGAGATAGGATTGAGTGACGATCCGAGTAGAGAGCGTGGGATGCCATTACTTTCTTAGACACTTATATATATAGGAGTTATCTATATTGTATTTTATCGTGGGATTACGAACGTGTAGGACTGTGTGTATGGGCTCCCGATCATGGTATGGGTAGGCATATATGAGCCTTATTTTATTTTGGACAATTTGTGCTTGACGTGCATGGTTCGTCTAATTTCGAGGATGAAATTCCTTGTTAGTGGGGAAGTATGTAACAATCCTGATTTTTAAATGGATATTTTTAAATAAAATAAGAATATTCGAGAAAAATAAAAATTTTGTATTTAATTATTTTGATTAAATAAATATGTTGGTTATGTTTGATGCAAAAAAATTCCAATGAATGATTGTGACACGGTCATGGTTCATATAACGTGCTTTTGTCAGCATGTGTCGCTCAGGACACGAACTTGTGTGATTTTTGTAGGACGTTTTATTGGCGTTAAAAATAATTTGACCATATTTATTAGATGCTAAAAATAGGCCTAAAGTGTCATGGGGTCAAAAGTCAACAAATGAATAAATAAATAAAATAATATTATTTTATTCAAAAAAATAAAATGCTCAGAAAATTTTAAAAATCACCATACCGACTCAAAATTTAATTTTGTGCAACATTCCCCTCTTTGCAATCTCAGGAAAACATCATTTATACCCTATTTAGGTCATTTTTCGGTTCGTCCAGGCTTTTTTTTATTATTATTTTATTTAGTCTCCGAAATTTTGGCGCTTTATCCTATTCAGGTTGGCGCATGGCTGCTTTTTTTTTTGTTGGGACGTGTATAGGATAGGGGGATAGTATGTCCTTATAATATCTGATTCAATGTTTTGGGTGTTGTAATTATTTAGGTCTCTTTTTAGCCTTACTTTAGATATAGGCTTTGACTCACTTTTCAAGAAAGTAATGCACAATTTTTCCAAATCCTCTTTTCAACTTCAAACCTCCATTAAACAATAGTTCAATCATATTTTGGGAGGTCTAAACTACATATTTTCAAGAAGGTCCAAGAACGTAACTTACTTATTTTCGTGAGACGAACGCAACCGAGTACTCAGAATTTTGAACCGATGATTTTTTTTCAAGCATGTTTATCCTGTTATTTTCCCTTAGTGTTATGTGTCTTAATTGTAGCCTCCATTAAAATCATGTGTTCTAAAATAAATTAAGAACATAATTTTTTTTAGAAATTAATTTCGTTACTGTTTTGTATAAATTATTAATGATACCAAATAATTATAATTTTTTTGTTATTTGGATTTTATTTACGTAGTTGGTTATATTATGGGCATATACATGTAAAGGAGTCCTTAGCAATTTAATTTGGGTGTTTCACGTATAAATTCCTAAATTAATTAAATTACTTGTGCTAGAAAAATAATAGCTAATATGGAACTTGCGAGTAATAATGATTTGGAAAATCACAATAATTATGTGTTCTTAATTTTTCCTATTTAGATTAAAAATCATTTATTTGAAAATTAAGTGTTGTTGAGAATATTATCATAAATTGTTGATTGTGTCACTTATGATATATTATAATTTTGAATATCTCGGGAACGTTGGTATTGTATATAATTGGTTCTCACCCTTGTTATAGTACACTTGTAAGGTAAGGGACTAGTAAGTGGGTCTTAGTTGCGATTTATGCTAATTAGGTATGACAGTAGTTAGTATGAGTGTATGCGGCTTATATAAATTGCGGTGGGGGGTAAGTTCTCTATATTTACCGTTATTGCGATAACCTAGGATTGATATCTAGGTGAAGTGAAATTGTTATAATCATCCTTTATAAAAAATGGAACGAAATTGTGTTTTGGGAACCTTTAGTTGGGACTAAGGGGTATTTTGAGGATTTTCACATTGCTTTTAAAGGTGGGGAAAATTTATTTAAATGATGAGTATGAGAAATTTAAAAAATATAATACCGCAAGATAAAAACAAGTATTAAAATTTATTGGCGACGTAATGTGTCCTGGCCGACAGTTTAACCGGGTCAGAGTGCGATTTATGTCGTGTTATGTGTGAAACCTTGTCATATCACGAGGATTGCAGGATAAAAACGGATCAGACGGAGGACTTGACAAGGGGATATGTATTTTGGTGTAAATCACCCATTACGGGAGGACTGTTAATATTTTGGTGGAGAAATCAACCGTGGCGGGAGGACTGCTATAATAATGTATTTTGGTGGGAAAACCTCCCGTTGAGGGAGGACCCTACACCTAATAATAAATTGAGGATAAATAATTCTTGTTAATTCAAACACATTAACATCGCGGAACTTTGGATAAATTTAAAATAATATTGGTGTGACACATTTAAACCTTGTGGGTACTTAAAAATTTACTATTGTTGATTGTAGACATTCTTTTAATTAAAATTTTAATTTTTATGGTCGTTATGTATAACACTATTGTCTGGGTTCAAGGACCCTAATTGAAAGGAGTAGCCGGTATTCATGCTTAGAGCCTTGGCTCTGACACATGCATTGACTAATATTTCCAGGGTTTTAATTGGAGTAGCTGCATAGGAATTATTGGAGATCTTTAGGAAGTGCGGCTGGAGTTATATTGTTGTTTTACTGGTTTGTTTCTTCTCCTATTCAGTCGTATTTGTTGTGAGACTATATTTGGATTTTATTGGGTCTTTCAGTTCCAAAGTTGTCTTAAGATTTTGGTGGGGTTTGGTTTAATGTAATAATTGAGATATTCGGAGATTGCATGTGACGGACTTATTATCGCATTTTGGTATAACTAGTTAGATGTCTTTAATAGCGGTTCGAGTTACACATGCCCCTTTTAAATGGAATTACCCCTTAAGATGTTCGCCATGAGTACTCACGCGTGGTATGCATCACATAAAGAATACAACAACTTATAACCACAATAACCCTAAAACTAGAGTACTAAACTTCATTCATCTACTTTACTTCCAATTAAAAGAGATTAAAGAATCCATCTGTTATAATACATTTGATTCACTCCAATTCATACTATAAACAAATATAATATACATTAATTTAGGTCAGGAGTTATCCCAAAATAATTCTTAATTACCAATTAACAAAAAAAAAAGGAATTGTCAAATATCTGAAGGCACCGGTCAATCGCGTGCTTTAGTGTTTGAAGATTTTTCCCTTACGTATTTGTCTTTTCCATCCTAACCAAATTCAGTTCAATCCTCCATTAGAAATCAGAAAATCTTCATATATGACTCATATAATATATACACAATGTAAGTACATACAAAATGTGATTGGAACCCAATTATAACATCAAAATCCTATAAAAAGTTCAAGAACCCAATCAAACCCATTTTCTCTCTCAAGAGCCCTAACATTTCAATTCTCAACCATTTGACTTCAATTCGCTACATATTATACAATAAATCCTAAAGTTTTGAATGAATTTTATATATAAACTAAAATCTAATCAAAACATAACAAGTATTGAAAAGATTAAATCAAAATGATGATAAATCAATTCTAATTTCTTTCTAGTTGTGTAAATTACCAAATTAATTTATTAAATCATCTAAATCAGATATTAATTACTTAGTTAGTGTTGTAATTCAAATTAATAGGCATAATTTACAATAAATTCAATTATACAGGAATTAAATTTAAACTTTCCTCCAATTTTGTAGAACTAGGACTCAAATCTCCAAAATCTTCTCTCTTCCTTTTATCCTTCTTCTCTCCAAGATCTTAGATTCCCAATTTGTGTTTTGTGTTGAAATGAGCCTCCTAATGGTTCAATACTATCTATTAAATTCCTACTCAAACTTGGGCCTAATTTACCAAAATGCCTTATTTTAAATGGTCTTAATCCTCATAATCCATCATCCACCTAACCAATAATATAAAATAACACATATCCAGTTATTATCCCAATTAGTCACATTTTTCTTAAATCATAATTTAAAATATTTGTTAATGTTTTTACTGGATCTAAATCATATACCTTATTTATATATTACTTAGTAAGTTATTATAATACATGTCATTCAAGCACACTTAATATTCAATTTATTATACAAGGAAAATACAGGGTATTACATTCCTCCTCCATTATTCAAGAATTTTTATCTTCGAAATTTGGAATATACCTGCCTAGAATAACTCGGGAAACCTTGCCCCTATGTCCTCCTCGTGCTCCAAGGTAGACTTCTCCTTACTATGATGTCCCTATTAAACTCCCACTATGGAATGACCTTCGATCGTAGGGTTTGTTCCTTACGGTCAAGGAAAAGTTGGTGTCTTCCTTCGTAGCTAGCATCCTATCACAACTACAACCCATCTAGTTCTATGTGTTGCTATACATCCTCACGCCTAAGGGATTTCCTCAATATGGATATGTAAAAAATGACGTGTACTCTATGAAGATGACTAGGTAGCGCTACACTATATGCCAGTGTAAGGACATTATTTTATTATCTGGTTTACATTTCAGTATGTCGTATACCGCTATAACCATTGAAGACTTATTCAAGTTCTATCATGCATCAATATGGATCTGAATATCAAAGTTCTTCAAGATTGAAGCCTCCATGAGATGAATTTTGGTAAGGTTGTATTTTAGTTACTTTACGATTCACTTAGAGTGTTGGGATTATTTTTCTAAAATATTTTATAAGTGTTTAGGCGGAATTTTTCGTCAAAGAATTTTTTCTAAGTGTTGAGGCGAAGTTTTTGATGAAATAAAAAAGTTTTTATTTTTTCTCAGTCGTTCGCGCGACTTGAGCTTCTCGTTCGAGCGACAGGTTGATGTCACGCGAAGCTCGTTCGAGCCACATGTGGCACCGTTCGAGCGACACACCGACTTAAGTTTTTAATATAAAGCATGTTAAACCACTCTGTTTTCATTAAGAAGACCAGACGTTTTTAATTCTGCACAAACTGTTATTCAGCAGAACACTTTGTCTTCTTCATTTACCGTTTAAATCCTTTTGTTCTCAATTCACAAATTCCGATTTCTTTTAGTGAATTGTTTTGGAACCCAAAGATACATCTTTGCCGTAGTTTCCCTTATAGGGAGGATAACCTACAACTGATTAGGTGACAGTTAAGGGAGGTACTGGACTGACTGACTGTGTGTCAATAGGGAGTGCTCGTGGGTGTTCCTAGGCTGACTGAACTGCGATTCTTATGGAGTTGCTGCGAAATTCCATTGTATATTTAAGTTGCGGCCTACGTGGGTTTTCTAAGGTTAATCGATTGCAGATTTCACATATAATCATTGTGAGTCTTATTTGTGAAATAAAAGGCTTTATCCAAAAGGATTTTTTTTCCTGAAATTTGTGTGTCAGCAATTATTTATGTTGATTTGATTTATCCAAGCGTAGTTGCATGTTTAAGGGCTGAATAAAATTAGTTTAAAAATTGACTCCAATTAAATAAGGTTAAATTGGATATTTGTGAAATTATTCAAATCAGTATCACACCGGCTTTTTCAAATTGGTATCAGAACTTATGTAAGTAATCATATAAGGACACAAATTTCCAATTGAGTCCTTTGTAGTTTTGACTCAATTCCGGACAAAAACGTTTGAGTCATAGGATAGAGTTATTGACCATACTTCAAGCCTATGACGTACTAAAGTTGAAGACGTAGCGGCCAAGTTTAAAGCTTCATCAAAATGCCGAGTTTACTGTGCCTCGTTTCTACGTCATCAACAATGTTCCGTTTACTCCTAAGGTATGAATGCATTTTAATATATATATATATATATATATATATATATATATATATATATATATATATAGGAGCTTGGAACATTTTTCATTGGGTGAATTTTTAGTTTAAACTGTTTTTTATTTTCAGAAAGATTTTATTAAAACTTAAAATATAGTATATAATGTTTCTCGGCTAAAATCAAATTTTTACACTTTCTGGAAGTTCGTTCGAAATTATCATTCGAACGAGTTTGTCGTTCGAATGAGAATGTCGTTCGAAAGAGTTTGCCAACGAGTTCCCACATTGGCCATGGAATGTCATTCGAACAAAAATGATGTTCGAACGAGATTTCTAACGAGTTCACACTCGAACGAGTTTTGGCAGGAATAGTTAATTGGCAGTTTTTGAGCAGTTTTTCCCACTTTCCCACTTCTTTTTCCACTAACTTTTTACCTGATTAATTAAGTGCGGAAAACAACTTTTTCTTTTCAACCTTTTCATACTATTCCATCTCTAAGAGATAGTTTGAGAGCATAACTTTCCAAGAAAAAGTTCATTGTTTTGAGTGTCTAATTTTTCAAGAAAAAATCATTTAACACTCTTGTTTACACCCATAGTTTGTTTATCCAAGTTCCCTTATATATATATATATATATATATATATATATATATATATATATATACTTTGCTTGGAGTTTGGCACCGGTTTTTTATCTCTACCGTTTGAAGAGAAGTTTGGGTTTTCTTCTAAATCCCACAAAGAAGAAGTTTATTTTGCTGCGGCATTCTTACATGGTGAAAGGCACCATGTGTGGTTGACGGTGTACCTATTGTCTCATTGGTGGATTCCAAGATTCTGGTGGAGCTCCGGGGTTGTCGACTAGGCAGAGATGTTTACAAGAAGACCCATCAAGGCTTGAAAGGGGTCGAGTCGAGGAAGTAAGTCATTTGTCTTGTAATTGTAAAACCATACTTAGTGGACTTAAGGCTAGGCCCGTCCGAGATTTTTTTCTGTTGTGGGTTTTTCCTCATACATCGCGGCGTAGTGGTTCATTGTTTATTTTATCTTTCGCAATACTCACCTAGAACGCATGCTTAGGTAAAAAGATAAAATTTGGTTTAATCACTACTTTTGTTTAATTTGGGGCTAAATAAATATTGGGTAATGTGTAGTTAATTCAAGTCGTTGATTTAATTTGATAAAATTGGTTTGGCCTAATTGAGTAATATTGAAAATATGACTTAGGGAAATTTTTAGGACTTGGGTTAATGAATTGTGTTTAAGTGAAATCAATTTGTGTGTGGACTCGTTTAATTTTAATTTGAAAAGAAATTAAAATTTGTTAGTTGTTTTGTTGTACCATCTCATGCTTCCGCATATCTCTAAAAAGGAAATTATCTTTTTAAAGTACAAGATTTCAAAATCGGGGGTTTTCAAATTGGAATCAGAGCCAAAAAGATAAATTATTTCGTTAAATATCCTTTAAAATATTTTTGGATAAAATGGAATTTTTCCTATTTTCAAAATTTCCTATTTTCGGTGGTTCTAACTACGCGTATTGGAAATCGTGATTAAAATCGGCACTTAAATCTATCGATGAAAGAGTTTGGTTATCTGCCGTTAATGAGTGGTCCCCACCTACACAATTAGTAGATAATGAGCGTGTTCCCAAACCCGCCGATAGATGGAGTGAAAATGACTTTAAACTTTCAAATTTTAATTCTCGTGGTTTAAATGCCTTGTTTAGCGCGGTCACACCGGATGAATTTCGTCGCATTATGACGTGTGAAACCGCTAAAGAAGCTTGGGATATTTTACAACTCACTCATGAAGGTACAAGTGTCATAAAAGCATCGAAACTCCAAAACCTCACCACTCAATTTGAAACCATCAAAATGAACGAAAAAGAAACTTTTGATGAATTTTATGCTAGACTTTTCGATATTTTTAATTCATCTTTTAACTTGGGACAAAAAATACCCGACAACCTAGTAGTAAAGAAAATTTTAAGGTCCCTACTCGATAGATTTATTCCAAAAGTGACCGTTTTAAATTCTTTACCTACTTTAGCCTCTACGAAATTAGAAGAGCTCGTAAGTGATTTACAAACCTATGAATTGGACATGTTTCCCTCTAAAACTAAAAAGAAAATATAAAAGGGTGTTGCTTTAAAAGCCCTAAAATAGGAAAAACAAGTAATAGAGAGTGAAAGTGATAGTGACTCGGAAAATATGGCTATGTTTGCTAGAAAGTTTCGAAAATTTCTTAAATTTAACAAAGATAAATTTAAAAATGATTTTAAGAAATTTGAAAAATCTACACATGACAAAGCCGAGAGGATCCCTAAAACTATTAATGAACATTTAAATAGGGACGAGTCAAATAGGTGTTTTGGTTGTGAATGGTATGGCCATAGGGCTTCTGAGTGCCCCACTAAACTAAGGAAAGAGGGTAAGCAACCAATTTCTTCTAATGCAACCCTTAGTGATAGTGATAATGAAGAGGGACCCGATTCCCCTACTAAGCCCAACTTTGTGGCTTTTATGGCTAGTCATGTAAGTGATAGTGAGCACTCTTCTATTGATGATTTTTTAACACATGACACTTCCAAGGTTATAGTTTATAATTCCCTTATTTTTTATGGTAGTGAGAGTGAAGAAGAAAGAGAGAGTGAAAATGAAGAAGAGGTTAATGTGAGTGAACTTCAAAATGCTTTTCAAGAATTATATGAAGAATCTATTAAATTGAAAAGAGAAAATTTGAAGTTAGAAGCGAGTTTAAGAGAGCGTGTTAAGGTCGTTGATGAGAGTGCATTAGTGGAAGACCTTAGGACGCGAGAGAGAACTCTTAGAGATAATCCTCAATATATAGAAGGCGAGAAAGATATCCTTAGAGGTTTAATGGAGTCAATGAAAAAAGAGCTTCTCGAGTTTGAAGAGAGAAATGTTTTGTTAGAGTCTAACATTTTAGAATTACAAAATAAATTAAAATATTCTAGGAAAGTCAAATTCGATTTGGAGTGTCGTTCGGAGAAACTAGATAAAATTTTAGGAACTGTCCAAATTAAAAATGGCACTTGTGGTTTAGGCTTCGATAATTGTAATGAACCTACTCTTAAAGCCAAAACCAATGTTTTAAGAGAATGACCTAGGAAAGCCTTTAGAGATCAATCCTTAGGTACTAATTTTCGACGTGTTTTTACTTGTGCACATTGGGGTAAAAAAGGTCATCTTAGGAAATTTTGTTTTGATCTTAAACGAGGTCCTAGAAAAACCCAACGTAAGGCAACCGAGGTAGCCAAGATTCCTACACCCCGAGATAGTCACTCATCATTAGTTTGGGTTAGGAGATCCGACTTGGTAGATTTACAAGATTGGGTATTTGATTCTCACTTACTTTCACATGGTTCCTCCGTTGCAAAATCTAAAGGTTGAATGTGTTAGTTTTATTTGCATACTTTAGCTTTTGTGCTTCACGCTATATCACCCATGCTAATTGTATGCCTGTTTAGTCATTTTCAAGTCATTACTTTATTTCATATCTCATGCTAGAAATCATAACTTGTTTATCTTTTGTATTATATTTCTTTCATTTTTGTTTGCATTAAATGAAAAATATAAAAAGATTGTTGTTTATCATTTGTGTTTTACCCTTTTCGTAAATCATGCTTAATGAAAAATACTAATGATTTTTGTTTGTCTTTTGAGTATATATTTTTATTTTTGGTTAAAAATTTCAAAAAACTCAAAAAGATTTTTGTTTTGTGTGTATTTTAGTTTGACACACTTTATGTGGAATACAGTTGTGTTAGAATCCTATCTTTTTCGCTACCATGTGGCTAGAATTTTTGGTTTAGATTTTCAATCCTTATTATGTTCTTTACCATGCTTACATAGAGTAGTTGGATTTTGTGTTGATGAAATGGATTCTATTTTTTTTATATGCCTCTATTCACACATGCACGAGCTCATTTGAAATTTTAACTTCATATGTATATTTGAGCTTTGTGAGGTGTTCTCCTACCAATCTTGTCATCTACATATTTTTGATCTTAGGAGGACTAGTGCATGTCAAAATCCGTTGCACGTGAGATTTGTGTGAGATATAAAAAATGATATATAAATATGCACGGGGAAGGGCTCCGAAAGGATTTATTATTCTTTGCGAATAGTAAGCCACCGTTTGCTTGGACCTAAAAGAAATACGTGGTCCAAAGGCCTAAAAGAATAATGGCATTAAAAGAAAATATTTGCCAAGGCCTATTTTGTTTAATTAATATATTCATTCAAAAATATATATGCTTATTGAGGGAGATTGGATGGTGTGGGTACACGGATTAAGAATAACAAGCCTGGACGAGTAGCCCAATTAAAATAGGCCCAAAGTCCAAACCCTCCATAACTTAACATTAATTCGGTTATGACTTGGTCTTCTCCCATACCCTTGTAAAGAGGTGTTCCAGGCGAAGATGGAAGACGTGGGGGAGTCCAACACCCCCACTCCCTGAAAATAACATGTATATAATAAACCCTAGGTCTGGGGCATAGGACACGCACTGCATTCTCTGTAATCGCTCTCCGGAGTATATAGAAATAATACCGACTGCACCACCGTGGACGTAGTCATTCTTGTTGAACCACGTACATTTCTTGTTATGTAACTGGTATTTTATCTCCTTTATTTTGCTTGGTGATTGCACTTCTCTTATCTATTTGTGTTGAATAATAATTATCACCACAATTGGCGCCGTCTGTGGGAAGCGTTTATCTTCCCTGAGAAAGCCCACACCAACAAAGAAGTCTGAAATGTCTGGTCACAGTAGTAATGCTCCTCAGGCAGGAGATATCCAAGAACAACCTACTCTTCGCAGGATCAGATTTGAAGTTCGGCGTTCAGATCAGAGGGCTCGCCTAGAAAGGCCATCCTCAGAAGAAAGCCAAGGACCAGCGAGGTCCACCCAAATATCCAGGTTGATCGATGCTTATGAGGCGAGGCTCCAAGAGAAAAGGGAGTCTTCTCGCAGGCACAAAGCTGAGAATGCTCACCTCAAAAGAAGGTTAGAAAGAATAGAGATAAAGCTCCATCGTAGCACCAGGAGACGTCCCTACCGCACTCCTATCCCTCAGGCGAGCAAGTCTCGCAGCCGAGGAAGGAGCCCTAGATGCGATTCCCAAAAAGTTGAGGAAAACGAGTCAGAGGACGACCTACTCGAGCAACTACGACTAGCTCGTAATCACAGGAGCCCAGCTCGCAGCAACGAAAACATACGAAGTTTGGCCTGAAGGGAGATGGAACAATACCCTGCGCATCGCGATACCAGATCGACCCGAGAACTCGCTAGGCGAACTCTCAAAACTTAGATGAAATCACCTTTCTTGAGGGAAATAGAAGAAGAAGAAGAAGAAGAATCCCACAAGAAGTTTGATATTCCAAGGTTCAAGATCTATGATGGTAAGACTGATCCCATTGATCACGTCAATCAGTATAGGCAGTCCATGACCCTTTGGAACCATCGAGACGCACTGATGTGCCGAATTTTTCCCTCTAGCCTGCATGACGTGGCACAAAAATGGTTCGAAAGGCTTCCCCACAGGTCCATCAGAAGCTTCAACTCCCTGGCCGAGCTCTTTACAGCACACTTCATTACTAGTAGCTTCCACCCCAAAAGGATGGATGCTTTGCTAACAATGGAAAAGATGCCTCAAGAAACCCTTCGAGACTACGCTAAGAGGTACTGGGAGTTATTCAACGAGGTCGAGGACTACTCAGAGCAGGTGGCATTATCATCTTTCAAAATTGGCCTACGCAGTTCTTCCCTCCTGTACCAGTCCCTGACCAAGAAAGAGTCCATGACCATCGACGACCTGATGGTCCGCATCGTATGCCAAGGTGGAGGATGTGACCCACCTCAGCACAGGGTAAAACAGTCAAGCTAAGCTCAGTGCCAAAGGCAATGACAAAGTTGAGAACTAAAAGAAAGGAGGAAAGAATGTAGGCAAGAATGGCTCTAAGAACAGAGGCAGCAATGATGTGGCAAAAGCATTTCAGGCAGTCAACATTGTCTTTAGAGAACCAATTTACAAAATTCTCATAAAAATCAAAGACGAGCCATTTATTAAGTGGCCCAGAAAGATGGAAGGAGATCCCTCAAAGAGAAACAACGCGATGAGATGCACTTTTCACAAAGAAGGAGGATATAAAACTGAGCATTACAAGGCTCTTAAGTCCCACCTCGAAGAGCTGGCTCAGTCCAGACATCTGAACGAATTCGTGGAAAAGAAGGCAGAGAAAGTTACTGCCCATAGAGAAGTAAGGCCCGATAATGTACTTAAATATGATGCTGACCATGAATTCGGAATAATTCATGGGGCATCTGACGTGAAGCAGATTCAAGGAAATTCAGCTCAAATGGAGGTAAAAAAGCTTACAGCGGTGATGCAAGCTTTTCAGATCGATCCAGTGAAGACACAATTAGGAAAGCATTGGCGAGCAGATGACGTTGACTATAGTAAGCATATCATATTTACAGATGAAGATCTGGTGGGAGTGAGAACCCCACATCATGATGCTTTAATCATTACTCTCAGAATAGCGAACTATGACGTCGATAAGTTGCTCGTCGACCAAGGAAGCTCGTCCTATGTAATGTATCTCGACTTGTTCAGAAAATTGAAATTAAGCATCGCCGACCTGAAGGAAGCTATTGTCCCTTTGGTTGGCTTCGCTGGAAAGATGACTATGCCCTTGGGAAAGATCGTGCTTCCAGTAAGGGCAGGAAATGTTTCTAAAATGATCGAGTTTCTGGTAGTCGACATTGACTCGCCATACCAGGCTATCCTCGACAGAGGGTGGATGCACGCAATGAAGGCAGTCTCCTTGACCTACCATCAGAAACTCAAGTATGTGACCGAGCGAGGAGTAATGGAGATCCATGGCGATCAAGCGATGGTGAGAAGATGCTTCATAGCAGCCATCCGCCCAAGACCAGAGAAGAAGGCCGACAAGTCAGCGAGAAAGTTGAATAATAGGAAGGTCTGATACCTTCGAAATAGAAATTAAAATACGGAAGGCCCGGAGTAGAGGAGACCAGGCTCCTCCCCTCCGAGCGGGTCGTCGAGGACCTGGAGGAAGTCATAACTGGAGATAGCGACGGTAGCAGGATCTTCTTGATCGGAGCTTCTCTCACATATCAGGAAAATAAGGAATTGACGATTCTGCTGAGGACCAATGTGGACGTCTTCCCATGGCAACCATACGAGTTGTCAGTAATTGATCCTAGTATGATTTATCACCAGCTGTACGTCGACCCCACCTTCAAACCAATCACGCAGAAAGCACGATGAACCGCACCCGAGAAGGCAAAAGCCGTGGAAAAAGAAGTTGAAAAACTGTTGGATACAGGATCCATACGGGAGGTCCAATTCCCCAAATGGTTATCGAACCCAGTAGTAGTTCCAAAAAGCAACGGGAAGTGGAAAGTCTGCATCGACTTTACTGACCTTAACAGGGCATGCCCTAAATACAGCTTCCCTCTTTCAAAAATCGATCAACTAGTGGACGCCACAACATCTCATGAGAGAATGAGTTTTCTAGACGCATATTCAGGGTACCATCAGATCCCCTTGTACGCTCTATACTAGGACAAGACAACATTCATCACCACCGTTAGATTGTACTGTTACAAGGTCATGCCCTTCGGGCTAAAAAACGTGGGGGCAACCTACCAGCGACTGGTCACCAAGCTGTTCAAGGACCAAATGGGAGACACCATGGAAGTCTACATTGACGATATGCTCGTCAAAAGCAGGTAGAGAGAAAACCACCTCTCGGACCTATCAAGAACCTTCAAAATCCTCAGGAAGTATCGAATGAAACTCAACGCAAGCAAGTCTTGTTTCGATGTCGAGTCAGGAAAATTTCTTGGGTACTTGGTCAATAAGAGAGGCATCGAGGCTAACCCAGACAAGATCGATGCAATAAATAGGGTACAACCTCCTCGAACCATCCGGGATATACAGAGGCTCACCGATATTCTCGCTGCCTTGAACCGCTTTATCTCTAAGTCCTCCGAGAATTGCAAGCCTTTCTTCCAGCTCCTAAAAGGAAACAAAACGGTAGAATGGAACCAAGATTACTCGCGAGCATTGGCTGAACTCAAGGCTTACCTTAGCTCCCCACCACTGCTCGTCATACCACAGGAAATAGATTCCTTGTACTTATACCTGTCCGTTTCCAACCACACTATCAGTTCTGCATTAATGTGTGAAAAAGCAGGAATCCAGCACCCCGTTTACTACGCGATCAAGACCTTATTAGAGGCTGAGCAGCGGTACCTACCACTAGAAAAGCTCGCCTTTGCACTTGTAGTTGCCTCGAGGAAATTAAAGCACTACTTTAAAGCTCATACTAGCATCGTCCTTACATCGCACCCCCTTAAAGCAGTCCTGGGGAAGGCGAGTTTGTCGGGCAGACTGTCTAAATGGTCAGTCGAGCTCGGACGATTTGACAACCAATTTCAACCAAGGAGAGCAATTAAGGGGCAGGTCCTTGCTGATTTCATAGCGGAATTCACAGGTGAGCAGCCCCTCGGCCAATCTCGACCAGTAATGCAAAGAGTAAACCACGCAACAGAGGGAGTCTGGAAATTATTTGTTGATAGAGCCTCCAACTCAAAGGGGGCATGAATAGGCATTGCCCTTATTACTCCAGAAGATACAATCCTCGAACAAGGAATCAAGCTTGGATTTGCAGCCTCTAACAACGAAGCAGAATACGAAGCTTTAATAGCCAGCCTCCAAAAGCACACACCTTGGGGGCAAAGCATTTACAGGTATTTGGCGATTCTCAATTAGTCTCTAATCAGATAAATGGAGACTACAATGAAAAAGATGAAAGAATGGCAGCCTACCTCGCCTTAGCAAAAAGGTTAATGGCTAGCTTCGAGGAAGTCAGTGTCCAGCAATTTCCTAGAGGACAGAATAGCCATGCCGACGCCCTGGAAGCCCTGAGTTCGATAATCGATTCCGATTTAAAGAGAACAGTCCCCATCGAATTCCTCGCTCATTCGAGCATTGACCATGATGATGAACCACCAACCGTCAAACATGTGATCCAGATTGAATCAGCACCCAGTTAGATGGATACTTTAAAGGACCATTTGAAGGATGGCTCACTTCCAACCGATAAGAAGATCACCCACCAGATAAGAGTCAAAGTTGCTCGCTTTCACTTATCTCCTGAGGGGAAGTTATATAAGAGATCGTTTTCCGATCCCTACCTTCAATGTGTTCACCCGAAGGATATTGACCAAGTTCTATATGAGCTTCATGAGGTAATCTGTGGAAGCCATAGTGGAGGAAGGTCCCTGGATTTCCGAGCAATGAAGGAAGGCTATTGGTGTCCATACATGCAAAAGGACTCTGCGGTGTATGTTCACAAGTGCCTGAAATGCCAACTTCACGCTCCTATGGTCCACCAACCTGCTAGAGACCTAAAATTACTTTCCAGCCCATGGCCATTCGCCCAATGGGGAATGGACATCGTTGGACCACTTCCTACCGTCGTCGGCAATCGCAAGATTTGTTGGCCGCAACTGACTACTTCACCAAATGGATCGAGGTGGAACCCCTGGCGAACATCCGAGATGCAGATATGATAAGATTCATATGGAGGAATATAATCACCCATTTTAGCATCCCCAGAACCGTCATCACTAATAATGGAACGCAGTTCGAGAGTGACTCCTTTCAGAGTTTTTGCGACGAGCATGGAATCAGACACCATTTAGCCTCGGTGGCCTATCCTCAGAGCAATGTCCAAGCTGAGGCTTTCAACAAAACGGTGATCGACGGATTAAAGAAATGACTAGAGTGAGCTAAAGGCGCATGGGTAGACGAGCTACCACATATTCTATGGGCCTACCGTACTACTCCGTGACGAGCGATAGGGGAAATCGCATTCTCATTGACGTATGGAATGGAAGCTGTCATCCCATTAGAAGCAGGCTTGCCAATAATGAGGTCCATCTTTGTCGATCGGGGTTGTAATGATGCAGCATTGCTCGCTGAGCTCGACCTCGCTGATGAATGCCGTGAGCTGGCCCTAGTAAAACTAGCAAGCTATCAGTAACAACTCGTAAGACACTATAACAAGAAAGTCAATCCAAGGGCATTCCGTGTTGGGGACTATGTCCTAAGAAAAGTCCTAGGTAGCGCAGTAAAATCGTCAAACGGAAAGCTAGGGACAAACTGGGAAGGAACGTTCAAGATAACTAGAGATGATCTGTAGGGAGCCTATCACTTAGAAAGACTGGAAGGCAGAAAGATACCCCGAGCGTGGAATGCAGCCAATCTTAAGAAATTCTATTTCTAAATTCTTCTTTTAATCTTTAATTATGAAACTGGAAGTTCATTTCCTTATCATTAATAAAAGTTGTTTGGCAGTTTCATTCGATGAAGTATTGGTTAGCTAATTCGCATTGTACAAGGTGTCAAGTAACTAATGAATAAACTTTATAACCCACACACCGTTTCCAAGTAACAGGCACACTGATCATTACACTATAGCCGGGAAATAACCCTCCTCAGGTTTTCATTATGAAATATGAAAGACCTCTTAGCATTGCCCTGGCAATATATGAAGACCTACAGGAGATCCTTAGGCAATATGGCCAAATTTCAATTGGACACCAAATAATGTTTGGTTGAACAAAACCCTGATCGAATAGAGCATCCAACACCAGGTGTGTCCTTGCCAATTGCCACACTTAGGCCTAAGGGAGTGTGACGACACAACCTAAAAGGTAAAGTGGGGGCAGAATGGTATCTCATTGGCATACTGGACTATAGGGACACTTACTTTATAAACGTACAAATATAGTCAGCCAAGAGAGGCACAAGATTATTGAGCAAAGATGTGGAAAATATAAGACACTTGTTAGTCAGCAAATTCGCTCAAAACATAAATTTTATATTAATTTATCACATTTACAACAAATACAATACATGCTCAGTCGGCGAGCTCGCCCAAATCATCAAGATTACATCGCTTCATTACATATATATAGGGTTACTACTGGCAAAGATCTTAATAAGATTGAGGCCTCTGAACGAGATAATCAGCCACTTGAGCTATTCGACCGTCGTCAGGATGGGGGACCAACTCTTTCTCGACTTCATTCGCACCCGACTCAAGTAGCTACCGAGGGATGGCATCACTGGGGATCTACTGATCATCTCTCCAGAAGGGGTTAGGCAGTAGAGTAGAAGGAGAAATCTCATGACGGTACCAAAGTATTGAGTTCCTTGGGACTTGCAGCTCCTTCAGGGCACGCAACCATCCCCTGATAAAGGCGAGCTTTTCAAACTCTGTTAGCCTCGTCGGAGCATCTAGCCAACCTTGGTCATAATCGTCAACCCATACTTGCCGAGGTCCTCTCCTAAACAAATGCCTTAGCCGAGTGACATCCCTTTGAATCCCAACAGCAATCACGTATGCTCGTTGAATATCCCCTCGGAGCTCTTCCATTTCCCTAGCTGAACCCATTGAGTTTCTATTGGCTCGCAGAACAAAGTGAGGGACAGAGCCTCGCAGCACCGGAGGAACATCGCTTGGTCCAGCCCCAGCTCGCGACGAGGAGGAGCCTCGCAACGCTGCAGGAGCGATACTCGGTGCATGCTCCCTGAGTTGCGAGACTTCCCTCCTCAAAGCCTCATTCACTTACTGAAGAATTTCTCCAACCTGATTAATCTCAGAGGCATCTAGAAGCCTTGATCTTAAAGTGTTCATCTCTTCCTAGACTGAGGCACTGACCTCTTCTATCTCTTGGAGCCTATCTTTCAGTTTCACAACGAGCTCGATCTTCTCTATGAAACGCTTATTCCTCAATCGCAGTGATTTACAAATCCTCACAAAGGTATGACAAACCACATAGCTTACATTAGGACCAAGCATTCTTCCCAATTGAGAAGTGGCTGGTATATAGTCATCCACATCAACCAACTACAGGGTATAAAGAAGCAGTAAAGAAAAAATATATCAGTACACTGGGGAAAGAAAACCTTTTTATTTCATTAATAAGGATCAGAGTACATCGACCAGCAGGAAGGAAAACTACAAACAGAAAGTACAAAGAGCAACCCTAAGAGTAAAATTAGCTAGCAACCTCTGGCTGCTCAAAAGATGTTGGCTGCTTCCCTTTATCAACCGCAGTGATAGCACCTCCCTCAGCAGGGATAACCTCTATCGCCAGAGCAGGAGAAGCATCAGCAAGAACTGTCTGGGAGGCAGGATCAACTCCTTCAGTAACTGGGGCAAGGACTTCATCCACAATCGGCTTTGGACTTGGGTTGTGCTCGTCGAACAAAGGAGAGGCAACATCGACACCAGCAGCTATAAAGGCCTTATTCCAGCCCTTTTTGAAGTTCAGACGGCTAATGTAACCTATCTGAACCTTCGTGTCTTCGTATGCAGTAGCCCACCCGGAGTTATATAAGTCCTCCTTAATGGGGGCTGCCTGAGGCTCTTTCTCCTTCAGCTGCTCGGTCATCACCTTGTTCTCCTCTACAATGGCCAACTTGCTCGAGCAGACCAAGTTATAGGCTCGCCTCAGCTCATTTAGATCTTTAATTGCCATATCCCTATCTCGGTTGGAATTAGCGAGGGCCAGGTCAGAAGAAGCTCGGACAGCATCATCAGTCTTCACACCAGCCTCCAGTTGTGTGCCCCTCACTTTTAAGGCTGCATTTTGCTGCTCCAGCTCGTTGTTCCTGCTCACTAGTTCATCGCGAGAGCGATAGAGCATGGCAAAGTCAGTCACAAACTGCAAATAAAAGAAGATGTCAGGAAAAGGAAACAGCTGAAATTTATTAAAGCATTAGAGAAAGGAAAAGGTCTTACCAAGGCTAGCCTCTGGCTAGCTTACAGAGCCAATTGATCAGACCCCAACGCCCTTTGGTGATCTGCAGGAAGAACTGCCCTCTCGAGCAGCACAGGGGCCAATTGAGGAAAAATGGCAACTGAGGCCCCCTCGGGCAATGCGGACACCGGGACTAAGGCCTGCCCAACCTTCATCCTCGATTCCATTTTTCTCCTCTCTTCCTCCTTCTCCTTCTCCATTCTCTTCTTCTCCTCCATCCTTTTCTTTTCTTCTATCTTTTTTCTTTCCTCTTCCTTTTTCCTCTCTCTCACTCATATGTTCTTCTTATTTCCTCTTCCTCTCCTGCTCCTGAGCAGTAGACCGAGAGCCAGTAGCAACAACCCCAGTGCTGGACTTCTGATTCTTCAACCTCTGAGCGAGGAGCACATGATCATCATCATCGTCTTCCCGAATCAATTTTTTCCTTTGAGGAACCATCTCCTTACTTGAGCTGCTGGACGTGCTCGAAGGTTCTCGGGCTTCAGAAACCTCTTCTGAATCAGAAGAACTATCACCACTGGAGCTGCCCTCGCCAAAATTGCCTTCAACATCGCCTACAATATCACTCTTAGAACTGCTCTCCTCCTCGTCCAACTGAATAGGATCAACAGCAGTCTCTTCAGAGGTATCAAACTCGATAATGCTATCTACCGGCTTCGCTATAAAGCTAGAACCAACGTTTTTATACTCAAGCAAGAAAGAAGCATACCGGGGATGCTCGCCGTCAACTAGGGGCTCCCTGATGTTCCACGCTTTGACCAACTCATACAGACAAACCTCGCTGAGAGCAGGTTCCAAGTTCTTCGACCTCTCTGAAGAAAAAATAGGGAAAAGTTAGAAAAATCACACATTAATAAAGAAATTGAAAGAACAGAGCAGAGACTACCTATATACTCTTCCCCATAAAAGGGAACAGTAAACCTATCGGACCTCGACCCCTCAGTTTGGGGGGAGAACTGCCAATTTCTAGCAAGAAAGCCATCTTGCCAATAGTCCTTGTGGGAATCAGGTAGGTTTACTACCAACACCTTATCAGGACTCTTGGCTTTGAGATAGAGAACGCCAGAACTAGTTCGAGAAAAGGAATAGCAAAAGCAAACTTCAACGAGCCCTAATTTGGTGCCATAGAGCTGATTTATTCTATGAACGTCATTGATTATCTTCCACACATTAGGCGAACACTGTGCAGGAACAATGTTGAAATAACCAAAGAAGTGTAAGAATAGATTATTCGGAGGAAAAGTAAGTCCCCTTGGGAAAGAAAAAAGACATTAATCCAATGGGAACCCTCTATCTGTCTAATATTTCTAGGAGGAGAGGCGCACTCAATCTCTACCCACTCCGGGATATTATAAAACTTCCTAAACTCAGACACCGATCTATTACCAATCTTTGCCATTTGGAAACCCTAAAATTACAAATTCAAAGAGAAAATACAAATAGAAAGCACAGAAGACTTACAAAATGGAGGTTTGACTTGAACGATGAGGAATCACAAGCCCAAGTAACGAAGAAGATCGAAAGTGAAAAGAATGAAGACCGAGAGGAGAGAACGTGAATCGCTAGAGCTCACAAAAAATGGGAGAATACTGAGAAGCTTGAAGCAAAAATTGTGAAACGACTTCTTTGAATAACTTTTGAATGTTACTAATCATAGTGCACAGAACACGAAGCAAGTGCCTCCTAATTCAGTCCTCAAACTTTGGGAAGAGTTGCACGATGTACAAAGAAGCCATTGTGACAAATCATTTAAATTTATTGAGCCCAAAATTAGGGCCCAACAAACTTAGGGGGAATTATGGGTACACGGATTAAGAATAACGGGCCTGGACGAGTAGCCCAATTAAAACAGGCCCAAAGTCCAAACCCTCCATACCTTAACATTAATTTGATTATGACTTGGTCTTCTCCCATACCCTCGTAAAGAGGTGTTCCAGGCGAAGATGGAAGACGTGGGGGAGTCCAACACCTCCACTCCCTAAAAATAACATGTATATAATAAAACCAAGGCCTGGGGAATAGGACACGCACTGTATTCTCTATAATCGCTCTCCGGAGTATATAGAATACCGACTGCACCACCGTGGACGTAGGCATTATTGCTGAACCACGTACATTTCTTGTTGTATGACTGGCATTTTATCTCCTTTATTTTGCTTGGTGATTGCACTTCTCTTATCTGTTTGTGTTGAATAATAATTGTCAACACAGATGGTATATCAACGGTTTGCACAATGTCCGTTTATCTTAGTTGCGTTTTCAATGTCATCACTCTATTGGTTTGTAGAATCATCAACATGTTAGGCTTGTATGCATTGTGTATGTTTATTCATTGAGTTCAATTTATATTGTCACATGAGGTTATATTCAAATGTGATGAAGTTTTCAATTAAGTGAGAACTCCGTGAACATGTTTTAAGTGATTGTGTCTAAATTTAATTGTTACTAGTTCACACCCTAACACTTTCGTTTTCATATGACACATTTTTGCCATACGAGTGTGAAAAACTTATCTTATTTTGTGTCATTTGTGTGTTTATATATATATATATATATATATATATATATATATATATATATATATATATATATATATATATATATATGTGCATGTGCATGTGCATGTGCATCTTTGGTATATCTAGAGTATGTATATATATGATATTGTTTTTGGTCTTTGCCTTGCTTTCTAGTCCATCTAAGCTTTAATTCATAATTGGTATCTCTCTTGTTGCATTCTTTGTTGATATCGCATGACTAATACTTTATGTATCATATTGATATCATTTTCTTGCATCATAGTTGATATTCATATCTTTATGTGGATTAGTTGAATTTTAGTCGCCCATGTGCCTTAATGTTCTCATCACTTTATGCACAATTGCATGTTTAGCTTGTTATCCCATTCTATTTATCCCTTGTTTAGTTTAGAGGGTGTATATTCTTTGATTGGGAGAGATAATTAATTTTTGATTCTTTAGCCTTTGTCTATTCCTGAACAAAAAGGGGGAGAATGATAGGGGGAGAAATGGTATCTATTTCTTATTTTAGTTTGGGGGAGATTTATCTTATGGGGAGACGTCTTTCTAAGTTGATCATAGTTGATAAAGGGGAGAATTAATTTAGGGGGAGCATTTATGTTATATATTTAATATTCTTGATATTCCCTATGCGCTTGATAGTTTGCTTAAGTGTGCAGGAATTCCTCTAAATGGAAACTTACATCGTCGGTAAAGATATTGATCCTTGGGTTTTTTGAGTCAAGCATTGTATTTTTATTTTGGGTGGGATACTTTTGTCAGTCTAGTAGAGCTTGACGGCACTTTAGGATTTTTGTTGGGTTTTGTCTCGAAATAGCCAAAGGGGGATATTTGTAAGGACACAAATTTCCAATTGAGTCATTTGTAGTTTTGGCTCAATTCCGTACAAAAACTTTATAGTCATAGGATAGAGTTATTGACCATCCTTCAAGCCTATGACGTACTAAAGTTGAAGATGTAGTGGCTAATTTTAAAGCTTCATCAAAATGCCGAGTTTACTGTCCCTCGTTTCTACGTCATCAACAATGTTTTGTTTACTCCTAAGGTATGAATGCATTTTAATATATATATATATATATAGGAGCTTGGAACATTTTTCATTGGGTGAATTTTTAGTTTAAACTGTTGTTTATTTTCAGAAAGATTTTATTAAAACTTTAAAATATAGTATATAAAGTTTCTCGGCTAAAATCAAATTTTTATACTTTCTGGAAGTTCGTTCGAAATTATCGTTCGAACGAGTTTGTCATTCGAACGAGAATGTCATTCGAACGAGTTTGCCAACGAGTTCCCACGTTGGCCACTGGAATGTCGTTCGAAGTGTCGTTCGAATGAAAATAATGTTCGAACGATATTTCCAACGAGATTTCTAACGAGTTCACACTGGAACTTCGTTAGAAGGCTCGTTCGAACGAGACTTCATTCGAACAAAAATCTCGTTCGAACGAGTTTTGGCAGGAACAGTTGATTGGCAGTTTTTGAGCAGTTTTTCTCACTTTCCTACTTCTTTTCCCACTAACTTTTTGCCTGATTAATTAAGTGCGGAAACCAACTTTTTCTTTTCAACTTTTTCATACTATTCCATCTCTAAGAGAGAGTTTGAGAGCATAACTTTCCTAGAAAAAGTTCATTGATTTGAGTGTCTAATTTTTCAAGAAAAAATCATTTAACACTCTTGTTTACACCCATAGTTTGTTTATCCAAGTTCCCATATATATGTACTTTGCTTGGAGTTTAGCATCGGTTTTTTATCTCTACCGTTTGAAGAGAAGTTTGGGTTTGCTTCTAAATTCCACAAAGAAGAAGTTTGTTTTGATGCGACATTCTCACATTGTGAAAGGCATCATTTGTGGTTGACGGTGTACCTATTGTCTCATTGGTGGATTCCAAGATTCTGGTGGTGCTCTGGGGTTATCAACTAGGCAGAGGTGTTTACAAGAAGATGCGTCAAGGCTTGAAAGGGGTCAAGTCGAGGAAGTAAGTCATCTGTCTTGTAATTGTAAAACCATACTTAGTGGACTTAAGGCTAGGGCCGTCCGAGGTTTTTTTTTTCATTGTAGATTTTTCCTCGTACATCGTGGCGTAGTGGTTCATTATTTATTTTATCTTTCGCAATACTCACCTAGAACGCATGCTTAGGTAAAAAGATAAAATTTGGTTTAATAACTACTCTTGTTTAATTTGGTGCTAAATAAATATTGGGTAATGTGTAGTTAATTCAAGTCGTTAATTTAATTTGATAAAATTGGTTTGGCCTAATTGAGTAATATTGAAAATATTACTCAGGCAAATTTCTAGAACTTGGGTTAATTAATTGTGTTTAAGTGAAATCAATTTGGGTGTGTGGACTTGTTTAATTTTAATTTGAAAAGAAATTAAAATTTGTTAGTTGTTTTGTTGAACCATCTAACGCTTCCTCATATCTCTAAAAAGGAAATTATCTTTTTAAAGTACAAGATTTCAAAATCGGGGGTTTTCAAATCACCACTTTTACAGCCACCAGGCCCACTCTCTCAATTATCATGAAGGGGCCTATGTATCAGGAAGCCAACTTCCCCTTCATCCTAAATTTAACCACCTATTTCATTGGAGATATTCTCAACAACACTTGATCTCCCTCTAGGAACTTCAATTTACTCCTCCTCTTATTTGTATAACTTTTTTGATAAAAGTGGGTGATTTTCATCCTCGCTCTAATACGTTCCACCTTTTCCTAAGTATCCTTGATAAGGTTTGGTGCAAACCTCCGATGTTCTTATGATTCTTCCTAACAACAAGGCGAACGACATCCCGATCGCCTTTTAATGGCTATTGATGAATGAATTATTTTTCATGAATTATGCCCAAATTTAGACCTTCTTAGGCCTTTCGTATTACAAATAATGAGCTTTTGGAGTAGTTTTCGTAAAATAAAATAAAAATACAAGTTTGAATAAAATTTGAGTTAAAAATACAATTTTAGTAACCCGAAGGAGTAAAATCCTAATTTTGAAAACTTTATAGGCCTAAAGATAATTGGTAAATGCTTATATAGGAAAAATAGAGTTCTCCCTGAAATTTTGTTGAATTCAGAGTTAAAACGACAAAGTCATGAATTCTGGGTCTAAAATGCAATTAAGGAAAATTTTATAATTTTCTAAACTTTAAGGAGATGAATTTAGATTAATATAAGTTATATTATATTTTTGCAGGTACCTCTAAAGTTTGGTGACGTTCCATGGTCATTTGATGAAGATATAAAGATTGTGCGAAGAATTGAAAGAAGAAGAAAAGCTTGGGGTAAAAGCATGAAAAAAAAAGAAATTTTGAAAGTTAGTTTTGTATATAATTTATTGAAGCAGATATCTGAGCAAAGAAGGCTGCTAGCCTAATGGCTTATGCGCGCTCAGTGAAAAGAATAAGGCTCAGGGGTTCGATTCTTACCCAGACCCTTATTTTTTTTAACAAATGTCAAGCCTTCGTATAAATTCGCAATGCAGTAGCCAACCTTAACCTAAGATGAGACATGTTCACTTGTACCGTCCAATCATATTTTTAGTCCAAAAATCAAGGGATTTGAGCTGATAAGTTTCATGAGTTTCAAGAAATATCCCATCAGATAACCTCAAATTGAAAACCCCACCAATAAAATGTTTCTTTTTTTTTCTAAAATAACAATTTCGTAAAATATCCTATTTTAATTGGTTTTGGGATTTTTAAAAGTCCATTTTAAATCAATTAAATAGGTGTTTTATTTTAATCCAAATACCTTCCCCCTAAACCT
Organism: Sambucus nigra; assembly: GCA_949130495.1. NCBI lineage: Eukaryota > Viridiplantae > Streptophyta > Magnoliopsida > Dipsacales > Adoxaceae > Sambucus > Sambucus nigra. Next base: position 255,742,721 of record OX422220.1, read on the forward strand.
ATAAATAAGACCCTTTGACTCATTATTTTGATGGAGAATTCTAGAGAGAGCTTGAGAGATAGTTTTTATTTCATTTATTTTGATAGTATATTTTATTTGAGGGTGGAGAATTAATCTTTTGTGAAAGAAATTTTGTCGACATCAACTGTAAGACTCGATTATTTTTGTAAGTTAATTTATTAATGAGAATTAGTATTTATTCTTGCACTTTATTTTGTCTTCAATGATGCTAGCTGAGTTCTTTACTAGGACTAGGTGTAGTTTGTTATGTTTGATTACTATTGTGTGTAGTTTAAATTCATTTTTATTTTCCGACATGTTCTAAATGTTTTAAAAATTCGGTATTCATTTAAAACGACACGAGAGTGTGTTTTAAACCTTCGTCTTTGTTTGAAATTATTTTTTTATTTTTAAGTGAGAGTACTTTTTGATGGATTATGTTTGCACTAAATTGTTTTGATAGTCCATGCTTAAAGACTATACTTTGAAATTTAAAAGTGAACTTTTTAAGGTAGTAGGGATTTAAGTCGTTTAAATTTAGAGAAGTTAAATTTTATTGTGAACTTAACCGTGTTATTTTTCGAATTAAAAATGATGAGAGTCGGTTTAATTTGAGTTATAAAATCGGGAATGACGAGTTTAAATTATAACATAATATTGGTTGAATGTGATAAATGGATCCAACATCTTATTTTTCATGCTAACTTAATTATATCTTTCGCAGTCACATTTTTTTATTTGTATTAGCTTAGTTTAAAACTACATCTCTTCTCTACACCCGTTTCGTCTAGTTGGACAATCATAATCATTTTGAACAAAGAAATTAATAAATCTTTGTGAGTTCGACCCGTACTTACACTCGTTATTCTATAATAGCCCATGCACTTGAGGTATTACATAAAATTGATAGTAAGTTTTTGGTGCCGTCGCCGGGAATTTGTTCGGTTTTTTTTTTATTAAAGCTGTGACTTTCGGATTAGTTTTTTTTTACTTTTCGCATTTTTGTTAGTAAATTTTTAAAAAAAAAATCTAAAAATAAAATAAAAAAATCAGCAAGTAATATTTCAGTTTTTTTTAATTAGTTAAAAAATTAAATTTTTAAATTTTTTTAGTAAATATCTCTTTTAGAACTACTTTATCACAAAATACATAAAAAGTTGAGAAACCCCAAAAAAAAAATCTAAAATTTTCCAAAATCGTTTTTTATAGTCCCTAAAGGGAACATGTCTAAAGGTCAATGTTTTGTTCAAGACAACGTCGGTTTATTACAAACTCAAGTCAATGTCAAAGCCATCGTCATACTTAGGTTCGATAAGGAAGTAGAAAATAATGTCTTACTACCCATCGAGATTGAATCTGAGAAATGTAAGGAGAAGCAAGATCCACTCATGGATCCAACTTCCTCTCCATCATCATCTTTCGATCCACCTAGAGAGGCCTATGTCCCAAAAGCTCTATTTTCCCAACGTTTAGTTCCACAAAAGAAGAAAGCGCAAGTTGATAAGATGTTGTAAGTATTCAAACAAGTACAAATCAATATCCCACTTCTTAATGCTATACAAAAACTCCCATCCTACGTCAAATTTTTGAAAGACCTTTGTACCTTCAAGAGAAACTTCAATGTGCCCCAGAAAGCTTTTCTCACTAAGCAAGAAAGCTCGGTCATTTCTTATAGAACTCTTGTCAAGTATAAGGATCCCGGGACACTGACAATATCTATCAAAATAGGGGAGAAACACTTTGAGAAATCTCTCTTAGATTTAGGATCAAGCGTGAACCTTCTTCTGTACACCATGTACGAGGAATTAGGTTTGAGGGAGTTAAATCCCACTACGATGACCTTATACTTAGACGACCGATCCATTGAGGTGCCTAGAGGTGTTGTAGAGAATGTACTGATTAAAGTGGAAAAGTTTATCTTTTCGATAGCCTTTATGGTTTTAGACCCGTAATACATACTAAACTCGTCCACACAAATCCCGATAATCCTCGATCGACACTTTTTGTCCACTTCTGATGTTGTCATTCGATGTCGCAGTGGACAACTGAACCTCTCGTTTGGGAACATGACCATGGGTTTGAATGTGTTCAATTTTGAAAAAATATCATCCCATAAGGGAGAGAATGAAGTCAAGTACGTTCAAGAAGTAAACGATATCACTACCCTACGGGTCAGTGACACAACCGATCTACGTGCTTGGCCACGTAATTTGTCTCTAGATATGAGTCTTGAAGATTTTGAGAAAGAATTCGATCCAGTTGGTGAGGATCTTACTGTTGAAGTTAAATCTTTATTGGATTTTGGCACTTAGATGAAAGAGACTGGGATGATAGGATACATCAATTCCTTCTCTGTGAATGAAAACTCGAGCCTTTTGAGAGTATGCTGACATGTGAGGTTTTCTCTATCAGTGACGAGATTGAGAAAATCATTCAAGCATTTCCACCTGGTGACTCATGTTTTATCATACCGCATTGTCCTGTTCCACCACGTCCACTTGTGTCATTTGAGTGTTTGGTTGAGATTGAGGAAATGAGTAGAGGATCATCCGATTTAGGGCCTGATTTATTCATTCTCGAGTTCGAGGGAAACCTAAGCTTAGCGTGTCATGCAGAATTTATGATAGTCTTTTCGAGACTGACCATCTCTATTATAATGTGACTACGTATCTCAATAATTTCACTCACCAAATTCATTATGTGCCTCCATATGTATACTCTTTCTATTGGGTTGACTCCCAATTGTTCAGAATTTTTATTTATGATGCAATTCATGTGAGATCGGTGGGAAGTTGGTAACACAAGTGGAAATTCACGGGCAATATCATCGTTTTACTTTTATACTTTATATGCTTTATCCATATTTCTAGTTTGATATTACATTGAGGACAGTTTGAAATTTAGGTTTGGGGGGTACGGATGATTTTTTTTTTAAATCAAAAAAATTTTAAAAAATCAATTATTTTTTTATATAATTGAGTTTTGAAACGATTTCTTAATATAGAATGAATTCATGGGTCTCTTGGCTTATGAAATCTTTTACACATTAGCTAACTAATATGATTGAAAAAAAATATTGAGGCGAAAGTTAATATGCTTAACGAATAAATGTGGAGATTTTAATCCGGTGAGATTTTTGTGTCATTCATCGTTTTTGAGAAATTTAAATCAATCCGAGTTAAAATAGCTACAAATTTTCTTTAGTGTTAAATTCCTTGATGATCTCAAATTTATTGTTTTGTTCGATTACTGAAAATAAAAAGTCAAAATGTTAATCTTAAGAACTAGAAGTATTAGTAAGTCGTCTTGAGACACAATTCAACTTAATAAAACTTGAGAAATGAGATTAGTCATTCGTTTGAAAACCCAAAATTAAGCCTAACTCCACCCTTTTTACATTATTCAGTTGCAAGCCCATTTGAGCAAAAAAAATGTGTTTTTTTGTTGAAAACCCATTAGCCTACCCAACTCTAACTCAGAGTTTAAAGCCCACAAAAAGAAGCCATACCCATTTTCTAAGAATATTAGGGTAAACTTTCGGTAGGAAAAAGGCCAAAAATGAAAGGGAAAAAAAGAAGAAGAAAAGAATGATGTGTGAAAAAAGAAGAAAAAAAGGAAAAGAATGAAAAAAATGTGAGTTGTAAAGAAAAAAAAAAGAAAAAGAAGAAGAAAAGAAAAATGGAGGTTAGAAGAAAAAGTGCCTAAAATCAAAGTACAAATAAACCTCCATATTTTCAGAATTTTTGAACTCCAAAAACCATTCTTTCTAGCCAAAATTCGAGCCTACAAATCAACCAAAGAAAGTCCTAATTGATCTCAAGTGAAGTTAGTTAAAGTGAGGAGAGAAGATGAATAGGATATATGGTGTGATTCGATATTTTCAAAAAGTAATCGATTTTACATTCATGAGATCATATTCATCCATTGTAAAAGCCCATTTTTGATCATGTATATGTGAAGTTTGTTCATTTAAATTTACTCTTTTATTCACATGTACCGAGAGAAAATAACGCATTTCTGAGTGTTCGATTGTGAGTGCATCCCATGAGATTTAAAAATTAAGTTGAACTTTTGAATAATAAATATAATGATCAAATCTTTTGAAATGGACGGTTATATTGGCTATGCATACACCCACGATAAGTTGAGGTTGAGAAAGGAACTTTTACGATATTTATAAAGTTTGCATTCAAACTTGGTTATATTACTTTTGAGTCTTTTGTATTGAGTCAAGTTTTTTTATTTTATGGGTATATTCACTGAAAACCCTCACGAGAAAAACTTTTCCACGAGGGTAACTTAGAGGTTTAACGGTTTGTTGCACAAGGTAAGTGCAATCGTGATTCCTATGAAAGTGAGTTAAATTTAAATTTTCAATTTTTCTCGAGGACTAGAAAAGTTTATCTTTGGGGGTATTTGATGAATGGATTATTTTTCATGAATTAAGTTCAAATATAGAGCTTGTTAGGCCATTTGTTTCATAAATAATGAGCTTTTAGAGTTGTTTTCGTAAAATAAAATAAAAATGCAAGTTTGAATAAAAGTCAAGTTAAAAATATAATTTTAGTAACCCGAAGGAGTGAAATATTAATTTTCCAAACTTTATAGGCCTAAAGATAATTTTTAAATGCTTATCATGGAAAAATAAAATTCTTCTTAAAATTTGGTTGAATTCGGAGTTAAAACGAAAAAGTTATGAATTTCTGGGTCAAAAATATAATTGAGGGTAAATTTATAATTTTATAAACTTTAAGGGGATGAATTTAAATTAATGTAAGTTATTTTATATTTTTTAAGGCACCTATGAAGTTTGGTGAAGATCCATGGTCATTTGATGAAGATATAAAGATCGCGGGAAGAATTAAAAGAAGAAGAAAATCTTGGGGTAAAAGCATGAAAAAAAGAAATTCCAGAGTTGGTTTTGTATATAATTTATTGAAGTAGATATCTAAACAAATAAGACTGCTGGCCTAATGTCTTATGCGCGCATAGTGAAAATAATAAGGGTTTGGGTTTCGATTTTTCCCCCAACCCTTATTCTTTTAGTAAAAGTCAAGCCTTTATATAAGGCCACAATTCAGTAGCCAAACGTGACCTAAGATGAGACTTGTTCACTTGTACCCTCCAATCAGATTTTTTTCCAAAAATCAAGGGATTTGAGCTGATATGTTTCGTGAGTTTCAATAAATATCCCATCAGATAACCTCGAATTGAAAGCCCACCAATAAAATGTTCCCTTTTTGTTTAAAATAACAATTCCATGAGATATCCTATTTTAATTGTTTTTTTTATTTTTAAAATTCCATTTAAAATCAATGAAATAGGTGTCTTATACTAATCCAAATATATCCCACTTAAGCCTATAAATAAGACCCTTTGGTTCATTATTTTGGTGGACAATTTTAGAGAGAGCTTGAGAGATAGTTTTTGGTTCCTTTATTTTGAGAGTATATTTTAGTTTAGGGCCAAAAATTATTATTTTGTGAGAGAAGTTTTGTCGACATCAATTGTAAGACCCGATTATTTTTATTATTTGAATTATTAATGAGAATTGGTATTTATTCTTGCACTTTTATTTTGTCTTCAATGATGCTAGCATAATTTCTTTACTAGGACTAGGTGAAGTTCTTTATGTTTGATTAATATTGTGTGTAGTTTAAATTCGTCTTTATTTCCTGATATGTGCTAAATGTTTTAAAAATTCGGCATCCATTTAAAACGACACGAGAATGTGTTTTAAACCTTCGCCTTTGTTTGAAATCATTTTATTATTTTTAAGTGAGAGGACTTTTTGATGGATTATGCTTGAACTAGATTGTTTTGATAGTCCTTGCTTAAAGACTATGCTTTGAAATTTAAAAGTGATCTTTTTAAGAGAATAGGAATTTTAGCCATCTAAATTTAGAGACGTTAAATTTTATTGTGAACTTAACCATGATATTTTCTGAATTAAATACGACGAGCGTCTATTTAATTTGAGTTATAAATTTGAGAATGACGAGTTCAAATTATAACATAATATTGGTTGAATGTGATAAATGGATCCAATATCCTAGTTTTCACACTCAATTGATTATATCTTTCGTATTCGCATTTTTTATCTGTATTACCTTAGTTTAAAATTACATCTCTGCTCTACACCCATTTTATATAGTTGGACAATCACAATCATTTTGAACGAAGAAATCAATAAATCTATGTGGGTTCGACCTGTACTTACACTCGTTATTCTATAATAGCCCATGCAATTGCGGTATTTTATAAAATTGACGACATATAATGATTATAAGTGAACTCAACTAGTTGTAAATGTATATCCCAATTACTCTTGAGGTCTAACAGTCTCCAAAATTTGATAAGTTTTTCAGAGCTCAGATTGATCTTGCTTAGTCATTCCTTAGGCGTACTGATCCCATCTAGCAAAGTCTGGGTTGAATACCCCCTCATAGTTCATCACCAGTGTGTGAGGGTAAATTGATCCACTTGAAAGGAGAATCGAGGGCTCATCTTTTGGCTCCACCAATGTAGGTAGAGATTCATATGGACTAGCAATAGATAAGGGCTTAGGGTCCAATACCTTAGAAGGGTAATCCTTTCAAAACACATCTTTAGAAATGGAAGGTGTGTTTGCTCAAATAAATTCTAAGAGAAAAGAGAGAAAATTGAAATTAGTAGTGAAGAACTCTACCCAACCTAAGAGTCTATTTTATATCCAGCTAAGGTCTAGGGTTTTCCATCTCTAAAATCATATGCCTCAATCACACCAAAGATCTCAGTTTCCAACACTAATCTTCAACCACGTTCGAGCTCTTTCTAAAAATAATTTTATGACAATGAAAAACTCAGTGGTTAGTTATGATTCAACCCCCAACTTGAACGAAGGATAAGTGTTGCCCCTTACAACGTTTGAAACAAGAAACAAGGGTCTAAAGATGATACCTTATTTCACACTTTGTGTTTAAAAAGATTTTTTAGCTCCTTAAATGCTCCGAAAGAAGGGCAGAGGTCCCAAGGCTATCCCTCGACCTCATACAGACCACTACTTATCTTATAAAGCCTCTTCTACCCTCAAGGGTCAGTTATGGTACCTTAGAAGACCTCAATCGCACATCCTTTTCCCTAACAGGCTTATTCGTTCCAATATACCACCTCAATTAAGCTCAAATTCCACGGCGTAGAGGTTTTTATAGGTTTTATGCTTCGAACCGACCTCAGAGTGAAGGATAATGACCTTCATTGGTCATCCCAGCCTTAGTCATGGGATATTGCAATATGATGCACCTTCATATATGTTTTGAGCAACTACGTGTTTCTTTCAGATCTCCTTGACCTCTAATAAAGCTCTTGCAAATAGTCTAACAGAATAGTTGGGAAGCAGAACATTATTCCACCTATCGCCACTACCCGTCCCCATTTTCATTTAATTTTCCCATCCCTATTAAATGATCTCAATAACTAACTTACACCACCTACACATACGTGTCCCACTACCATAATAACCCTGGTAGACCTCAATGACACCCCAACCATGCTGTGACAGCCCATGCGTTATCTATCCAAGAGTTACCCTATAAATATAAGGTTGGTGGAAGGTGAGAAGGGATAAATCTATATCTCCCAAGAAGATTAAAGCATTCAAACTATCAAACACACAAGAGTTCTAGCATTCCAGAAGTGTTTACACTTCATTCCACACTTACGACCCACTGTCGGGAGCTTATATTTATAACTTAGTATTGTTTCTATAACACCCCAAGACTTTTGAGACTGAGAAATTAAATTTTGGGGAAAATAAAATTTAATTAAATTGGAGAATTTTAAAATTTCGGAATTTAAGTCCAAAAATAGAGGACATTTTAAAGTATTCCGGATGATGATTTTAAGGGTACCATTGATCCCGGAAGGGTCGAGATAGTCAAAATGACTGTCATTGGGTTTTATTTCGGCTCCGGAATGTTTTTAAGTATGTTTGGCTCGAATTGGAGTAAACGAGTCATTTAAATTGTGTATTAACGTTTAAAACTGGGTTTATTATTTTAAAGGATTTAAGGCTTACGGATCAAGCCTTTCTCATTTAGAGAAAGAGAGAAAAATCCCTAGAGGGAGAAAGAAGAAAGGGAAAGAAGAAGAAGAAGAAGAAAGGAAGAGAGAGAGGAAGAAAGCTTGGGGATTTCCGGCCCAACCGCGTCATCAAGGACGATCCAACCTCTACAAATCTGAGGCAAGTGTTTAATCTTGCTAAATAGCTATTTGTGTATTTCATTTCATAATTTGTGGGTTAAAGAAATGGATTTTTGGGTATTATTATCAAAACCTAGATTTTGGGTTTAAATCTTGAAATTGATGTTTACACATGGGTTTAAAGGGTATAAATTCATGAGGTGAAATTATAGGATATGTTTGATGTTGGAAACATTATTGGGTTACAAATTTATAGTTAGAAATCGTTGAATTGGGATTTTGGGAAATTAGGTCTATGTAGAAAAATGACCATTCCGTAGCCTGCTGAACAGGCCGAATCGATTCGGCCTCTTTCCGAATCGATTCGGAATCTTGCAGAGTCCCAGGTCTGTATAGCCGAATCGATTCGGACCCTAGGCGAATCGATTCGGTTTGAGACAGAGTCTCAGGTCCTTGGGACCAAATCGATTCGCAGTTGGAGCGAATCGATTCGCCCTTGAGACCGAATCGATTCGGGCCAGGCCGAATCGATTCGGAAACAGGGCATTTTGAGAAATTCTCTTTGTGGTGATTTCAATCCCTATTTGGTTGGGTTTATTAATTGAGGTTTTCTCTTATGAAGTAAGAGATATCTTTTGGTGACTTATAGGGGATCTCTCACTTGGTATATGATAGTGGGGGCTTCTTGGAATAATTGGAGAAAAATATATCCATGAATGTTACGAAGTTTCTAGGCCGACATTTGTGTCAAATCCTTATAAGGACAGGATATTGTTAAGATATAATTTGGGGCCAAATGGAAGAAAGTGGTCGCATACTCTTAAAGAGTGAGGGGTCTCATATTCTTAGAATGTTTAGATTAAGGAACAATTAATAACTCAATAAGAGTAAGGGTTCTTGAGATTTATTTGAACCATAGGTGGAATTGGGAACGTTTGGGATTGTACTATCGACTAGAATAAGCGGTAGCATAAATTCTAGTTAGGGTAGTTTACACGAAATTGTGGTGAAATAACCATTGAGATTCCAATACTTGAAACGTGGTTGGAATAAATTGAGGTTTTAGACTATTAAGTCATGTGTGAGCCTATGGTTAAATGGTACTAAAGGAAACTATGTACTTTGAATAGTGGATGAAATGTGTAGAGATGAATTCCTACGCAAACTCTTGGGTGATAGCCCTAATGTTGAATATATATGTATAGATATATAAATATGATTTTGGGAGACTATTAATTATAGGAAAAATGATCGAATATGTTTCAAGTGAGGGATTGTATTCACATATCAAGGTAAATGGTAGGTGTTTGTGGTGACGGCTGGTATATTGAGGATTATGTATATTTATAGCCGATTTTATGTATCTTATACGTATGAACAGGAATTAGTTTGTATATAATGATACAGCGATATGTGAATATATATGTTTATATATCTATATAGATATGAAAATATGGATATATTTATGTTATGGACATATGTGGTACGGATATTTAAACCTTATATGATGGTTTAATATTTGATCATATGATTGGATCATATGGATGTATATATTGTGCATGTGAATGATATATACTTATTTGGTTAAGCATACCCCGCTCATGCTATCATTGCGAAGTTACGCGCGTAGAGGGTGAGCATCCTGGATAGAAAAGCAGGGTGTGGATATTCCCCAGGTCATAGTCGTCTCGTGTGCTATTATATGATATATATATTTATTTTTGGGATGAGACGTGGTGGGTATGTTTCGTCTCATTGCCGGTTTGGAGCTATGACCGCTTCCCGGGACGTCGTGTGCGTGAGTTTACCACGAGATGGGTGTCGTTTAGTCCCACCATGGTGGCCCCAGTTTTGCTACGTGAGTCGGGCACTGGTAAGATGATAGCATTGATGCAGTTTATCGGCGATATATATAGCCGGGTATATTATGTGCATGGCCTTGTACATCATATGTAGTATGTACACTTGGCTATTGGTTTGATGATGGTATATATATATACGGTTAGAAATAAAATACCTATATATATATATTTATATATCCTAGATGAAAGGATATGGTATTTCTATGGGGTGCATCTTGGATGATTATGGTGTACCAGGTTATTTGGGGGTTGATGTATCGCATTTAAGGAATACTTTGGTTACATCATCCCAAGGATATTATTGGAGATTTTTAGTTGTTTTCACATTGTAGTTTAAAAGTTTAGCAGTAATGGTAGTATTAAATTGTATGTTAAGGATTATGGATCTCTAGGATCGACATTGCCCAGGAGTAGTGTAACGAGGTGGTTCCTTGTTTGGATTTCGCTTTGCGAGACACCTCACGCACGAAACGCAGTGCCATGTCGAGATTTGAGAGAAGTAATTATATCTGTGGCATCTCGGATCTCTGGTCTTGACCTTGTCAGGAGCAGTGTAACGGGGCGGTTCCTTGTTTGGATTTCGCTTTGCGAGACTCCCCACGCACGAAACGTAGCACAATTTTGAGATTATAGAGAGGTTTTGCCAATATTCCATGTGCATGATATTAAGAAAATAAATTCTTATATTTTAGCCTATATATATATATATATATATATATATATATATATATATATATATATAGGGGTAACGTATTAAGTATTATAATTCATTATAATTATAAATCGGAATCCATTAGGCCTAGTATGGCATAATTGTTGTTATCATAATCTAGTAGAATTAGAAATGGTGGATCCTTAGATTATGACGGGAAATCAGCTCTCGTGGGTATAGGCTAGGCCTATGATAAGTTAGGTTGTCCTAATAACATTGGGGGTAATTTAACTAAAACTTGAGGACGCGAATAGGTGCTAGCCTTTAGATGAGAGGTGAGTTGAGGTTTCACGAGAGTGCGGTCTCACTTTAATTATGAAATAAGTGCACCGATAATTATTATGCACGGTTAACACACTTGCTAAATATTTTTCACATTCGGGGCTCTGACCCGTTTACTTTTCTCTCCTCCTTGTATATATATATTATTACAGGTATCCTACCGCATGGATGCCGGATGACCTTCTATCCAGAGTCTTGGGAGTCGTGACAGATGCGGACTGTTGCGGGATGTATCTTGTAGTCGCTTCCTACTTCTTTAAAATTCTAGGTAGGATTCATGTTGTACATCGGGTTTGTACCCAAGGAATATTTATATAGACGTTTATATTTATTCCATTCCAGTTATATGTATTTGTTGTGACCCGACAGCTTATTCGGGTTTATCTCCTTGTGGTATATTCAGTTGTATTTAATTTATTTTAATTTCTCGCTTATATGATATCGGGTAGTTAGTTCCATATTATATAGTACCGACAGTTGATGTTGAGACTGGACCATCTGGAATTCCTGATTTAATATAGTATAGGGCTGGCCACCCATTATTATTTTAAGCGGGGTGTTACAGTTTCATTATTTATTCCATTTGTATATCTTATAGTGGCCTAAAGTATCACTCGAGAATGCTTAGAAAAGTCATTCAGTTACTTCCTAAGGTCCTTTGAACATTAACAAAGGATACAAGACCTCATACTCCTTTGACCAAAGGTCAAGGTCTCTTAGAATGTAATATTTTCAACAGAAAATAGAGAGGTTTCAACTGGTTTGCACTAAATTTGGTTTTACTAGTGCATGCCATATATAGGGGACTCATATTTACTAGTATGGGAATAGGAATATTAAATAGTTTAAAAATCACGGAGTTGATCATTTACAATCGTACTTATTCAACTGTATAATGTTTTCCTTGCCAAAATAATGGAATGAGGCATTAAATAATATATTTTTCATGCATAGCCCCAACATTTCATTTACGTGCATCTATTGTTGTTATAATTTCCTAAACAAAGAATTCACCTAGATTATGACATCTCACAAGATATGCACATTGAATGTGAGCTTGCCAAAAATTTGAATAGAAAGGTATTTCAAGTTCCTATCATGGATATTTATATGGAAAAGATAAATATGCTTCCACTCTGTTGGCCACGGGCATATTTTCATAAATACTTAAAAAATAATACCTTCTGGATGGACATTCAGGAAATTGAGCATGTTTTAAAAGTTCTTGCGCGCGCGCGCACACACACACACACACATATATGTATTCTCTTAAAAATGATCGTCATACATTCTTTGCTAAATTTATTTTTTTATTTATATTTAGGAAATGTCGAACAAGAACATAGATCATAAACAATATAAAGACACTCCACATACATCTCAATTCTCTATTAATCTACCACCTAAATTCTTGAGACATAAAGGTTCTCAATATCTACTCCTACACAGGTTCATTCCAGTCCATCTACATTGTCTCCATGTCATCAAACTCCATAAATCCTAGTTAACATTACTCCGCAAACTGCCACTATCGATGAATCCCAAGTACAAGACAAGTGTAATACCCCATAATTTTAATGATTTTCATATGGGGATTAATTAAATAAAAATGGGAAATTAATCCAGATTAAAATAAATATTAACAAGCATGACAAGTACTAATATTTAATTGCGAGAATTGTGTCGAATATTACTTAGTGAATGATAAGAATGTATTAAAATTGTCGTGAGTGAGAAATACGTCAGTTATGGTAATTTAGTCGGGGCGCCGGTGTGAGTCGTGTCAGGACTTAAACGTATAAAATAAAATGTGATTTATATATATGTCATTCACATAGTCATATCGAGTGCGCCATTGTGTCCGTAAGGGTCAAAATAGTCAGAAAAGTGTGATTGGGGTTTAGATTGGGTCACGAGGCATTTTTAGGCCAAATCAGCACCTCCGGGGGGGGGGGGTTGATACGACGCAAATATTGCGTATTTCACCCGTTAACCTACGCGTTATTAGCCCCCTCGGGTATCTTAATCCCTATACTTATGCTCGTTAACCAGACAACCTTGTATTTCTATGTTAACATGTTTTGCAGGGGTTAATTGATCTTTTGTATGTATTTGGATGCTTAGTATGAAGTTCGGACGCTTTTCGGAAATGTTTCGTCGACTTTTGCAGCTTCGGGTGCATTTTAGTAATTTCATCATTCGAGTTTGAATCCCGAGCTCTTCACGGAAATTGAATCCCTTTTATTTCTCTTCGCGTGTCCGCCGAAGGTGCATGATTTCTATATATAATGAGGGAGTTATGGCATTTTTATGATAGTTTTCACTGCAAAATCACACTCAAGGTCACATTCAAGGGCATTTTAGTCATTTCTTATTTTGGTTTTTTTAGCCTAATGAATTCTTGGATGTTATAGTCCTCTGAGTTATCTTCGCGTAGCCTCCGGCCTTGCCTCATTCCGAGCTATAACGAAGAAATGGCGGCATTTTCCGTAAAACAAGACAAGGCTGTAGATTGCAGACCTGTAGAAACCGAATCGATTCGGACCCCCCCCCCCCCCCCAATCGATTCGGTCCTGCAGATTTTTATTTTTCTTCTTCTTTATTCACAAGTTTTCCATGGGATTTTTTATGTATAAATACACTTTCTCTTCACTTTGAAGAGAGATATCTCCATTTTGTCTTAGATTTTAGGGTTTGTAGTTGGGAGCTAAATCCTACTCCTCTCTTGTACTCTTTGTTTTGTAAGTTGTACCTTAACTTTAATTACATTAAATTAGTTTTCTTCCTTAATTTCCATGCTTTGATTTACATGATTTATCTACTTTCTTGCCTAGATTAACTTATTTCTTGTTGTAATTAGTTTATTGCTTTGTTAATTAGTTTCATTTATGTCTTGCCCTTAGATAAATAGGGTCGGGATTGTGTTCCGCCATTAATGGGCGTCGAGCTCCGAAAGTTAGGTTGGGTAAAATTGCATTTAATTGAAACCGCGTGTATTAAAGTTGGATTGTTATGCGTTTAACTTTATTTGCCACGCAACTTTAGTGTTTATAGCGACAATCAAAATTTAATCCGTGTGTGACCATTTTTGATTAAATGTTTAATCTCGCAACTTTGGGTTAAATTCCTTATTGTGTGATGTTTATGCTTAATTGAAAATGCTCGGTTAAATGTTTTCGAACCGAAATTCAAATTATTAGTTGTTTAGCCCATGGTGGGGATGCGATCCCGACTCTCATTTTATTAATTCTAGTTTAGACTTAACTTATTAATTTATCCCTTTTCTTTATTTCCAACATATCACCTTTTCCAATTTTATTCTTGAAACTATAAGGCAATTAAAATCTAAAATTCAATCACTCGATGTGGATTTCTTACGATACCCGACTTACCGATGTGTTTGCTTGTCAAGTCTAGTTGTAGATTAGGTTTTTTGCATTGAGTCGCCGAACCGATAACAACGATTTGCGTATTACACGATGCACGGTTTGTGCTCCATCAAAATGGCATCGTTGCCGGGGAGTGTGTTTTAGATATTAATTGTTTTATTATTTCGTAGTATTTTTCCTTTTGTATTTGTATTCTTTGTTTTAACCTTTTTTGCAGGATAGCATATTTGAGCGCTTAGAAACTATGATTCACGGTTGCTCACTTTCTTGCTCGGATTCTCCATCTACAAACAACGAGGTAATCATGTCCTACTATTATAGTTATTACGGTCATTCTAATGATTCTTACTTTGGGGATAGTTTTCAAGTTTTCCATTTTGAAGATTTTCTTGAGATTGAAAGACTTGAAAACATTTATCGGAATGAAAATCGTTATTGTGAGATTGAGTTGGATTCATTATTCGAATCCAATGACGATTCTTATTCTGATACTTTCGAAGATCAGCTTCAACCAAATGAGGAGTCCGAGGCTCTTGAGCCGAGGAAGCCTACTTTGGAAGAATCTTTTCTTCTTTACTCCCAAGGTTTGGAAAGCCTAAATGATGCTAGAATGAGACTTGGAGCACTTTGCGATGAGATGAATTCTTATGCACGAAACAACGAGGAGGTGCAAATTGTGTTTCACCTCAATTTTTCAAAGAATTTCTCATCAAATGTGAATCTCTCTCCCCCGAAATTCAATCTCCTTCCGACGATATGTTGACGGAGATTGAATTTATTTCATTACCATATACGTTTTCCGTCATTGAACCATTAGAATTACCGGTTGATTCCTATGAGTCGGTAGAAACTTTTAAAACTTCTACACTTTTTGTCGATGAGGACTCCTTACCGAATTTGTTTTAGATGGATGTTATCC
Source organism: Sambucus nigra (assembly GCA_949130495.1). Lineage (NCBI taxonomy): Eukaryota > Viridiplantae > Streptophyta > Magnoliopsida > Dipsacales > Adoxaceae > Sambucus > Sambucus nigra. The sequence goes on from OX422220.1 coordinate 255,758,066, forward strand.
CCACATGTGCACCATCTCCCTTTCCATTTGAAAAATCTTTGGGAGATGAGTCGATTTTTCTTGGACCTCAAGTGTACCTTCCCCCCTTATTATCCAAATCCCCCATCGTCCGCCCAAAATTTCAATTTGGCGATGGTTCACTTTTTTCACCACCCACATGCCTTCCGTTGTTCAAACAGAATTCTTATTTTCCGGGAGGCATGTTCGTTTTGGAGGGTCCACCGTTGATCTTTCAAAGTTAAATCCCTTTTTCGGTGGACCCTCAACTATTTAGACTTCTAGTGTATAGTTAGTGTGAAGCCTAAATAGTAGGTTGTAAATAGTTAGATTTTTAATTTTCTTTCTTTCCTATTTTTCTTTCCTTTTAATTTAGTCTAGTGTAATTAGTTAACTTTTTGTTATTTTTTTTTGCTATGCTCGGTACTAACTTGTTTTGTAGATTTCATTGGACTCATGCTTATGGTCATCGCTCCAATTTTGGGTAATATTTTTTTTTCCTCTCTTTGTGTTGTGTTCTTAATACGCATTGAGGACAATGCAACATTTAAGTTAGGGGGTGCAAGATATTTTATCCATTTCTTTATTTTGTCCATGTATTTGCTCACATTTAGTTACTAAGTATGCCTTTTTGTGAAAAATTTGAAAATTTTCAAAAATATTTTCTTTCTTTTTCTCCTTTGTTGGGCATTTTGCCTTGTTTTCGATGATAAATTTTAATAATTTCCCGATCCAATAAACAACTCAATGATGCATGTTCTCGATTTTAGAAGTTATTAGACTTTAGTCCTCAAATCATTGATATTGCGAATAACTTCATGAATTAAACTTTATCCCATGAGCACATGCACTTTCCTTGTTATATTTATTTGGTTTAAGATTTTTATAACTCGATAATCTTTTTTGCATTGTATATACTTACACCGAGTAAGCTTTGTACCTTTCGTCGTTTGTGAGTGTTATACACTGTTCTTTTCTCATTAAAAACATTGAATTCGTTGGTAATCTCACTAATCTTTCATTTGACCGTTCATTAATTGAGTTCATACTTGAAATGTGTTACTTGATCATGATTTTCAAATATTGTTTTGACTCGAGAAGTGCGTAAACTTTGTGAAATGATCATAGACCATCTTTGTTATATCACCCATATTGACCTTGACCTCACCTTATATGTTTACCCTCGTCAACCCCTTTGAGACTAAATACTAGCCTTTTGTTTCATTACCCAAAATTCCATAACCAACTCTAAATTGGAGTTTTATCCCATATATACACTTTCCATACCTTTTTTGGAATGTTACTTGGGATTGAATGTTGTTGTTATGATGTCGGTTGCAATTTAGGCATATGAGAGTTTGATAAGCAAAGAAAAAAGATGTGAAAAAAGTGAAGAAAAAGAGAAAGCAAAAAGCAAAAGAAAACAAAAGAAAAAAAAATGATAAAAATAAGAAAAGAAAGAAAAGAGAAAGTTGTATATTGTGTATATAGTTCAATAAGCTTTGATTACTCTCTAATTGTTATATCTAATGCCTTTTGGAACTTGTTTTCCAATTTTGATTTTTCCCGCATTTTCCCACTATCCCGAGTTTTCATCCCGAACACTTTGAATCCGTACATATATCCTTCGTTTCATACCCTAGCCTAGCCTACATTACAACCCTATTACAAGTCCTATGTGATCTTAGGGCAAATTTAATTTAAAAGTCAGAATAGTTTTGATAATCTGTGAAAATGCATTTTGCCTCTTTTAATGAGTGGTATCTTTCATTGAGATTACAAATTTTTAATTTCATATATAGCGTTCTTCATCGGTGACATGTGCGCGGCCTAGTTTCCATTTATATTTACTCTTTATGCTCGCATGTTCCGTGTGTTACCTCCCGTTCCGAGTGAATTCATTTGATGAGCGTAATGCCCGTAAGGATTGACTTTTATGCTTGCTTTATGTTTATCCGATTTTTTATGTTTTTTCCAAATCATATTTTGCATATGTTCTCCCCCCTTCCACTTTTAAAGTTTCAATTCTATGAGGTGCATTCAACCTGTTAATAACAACGGACTTTAGCTTGAATTTGTTCAATATGCTAATAACATGTTTGAAATCTTTTTCATTGTTGTTGAGTTTGTCGCATGTTGGGTTGGGCATATTTTAAGGAAACCATGTGATGTTTGTGGGTATCATCTCTGAAAACCCTCACGAGACGACACTCGTCCACTAGGGTAACCTAGGGGTTTAACGGCTTATTGCATATGCTAAATGCAATCGTGCGCCCGCGAAAGTGGCCTTATCTTTTTATTACTTTTTCATCCCATTTTGTACTTGTATCCTGCTTTTGGTTTGCTTGTAGTTCTTGTTGTTTCCTATTTCATTGTTAGGGACTAGCAATGTGTAAGTTAGGGGGTGTGATACGACGCAAATATTGCGTATTTCACCCGTTAATCTACGCGTTATTAGCCCCCTCGGGTATCTTAATCCCTATACTTATGCTCGTTAACCAGACAACCTCGTATTTCTATGTTAACATGTTTTGCAGGAATTAATTGAGCTTTTGTAGGTATTTGGATGCTTAGTATGAAGTTCGAATGCTTTCCGAAAATGTTTCGTCAACTTTTGCAGCTTCGGGGGAATTTTAGTAATTTCAGCATTCGAGTTTGAATCCCGAGCTCTTCACGGAAATTGAATCCCTTTGATTTCTCTTCGCGTGGCCGCCGACGGTGCATGATTTCGATATATAATGAGGGAGTTATAGCATTTTTATGATGGTTTTTACTGCAAAATCACACTCAAGGTCACTTTCAAGGGCATTTTAGTCATTTCATATTTTGGTTTTTTAGCCTAATGTCTCTTGGATGTTGTATTCCTCTGAGTTATCTTCGCGTAGCCTCCGACCTTGCCTCATTCCGAGCTATAACGAAGAAATGGCGGCATTTTTCGTAAAACAGGACAAGGCTGCAGATTGCAGACCTGTAGGTACCGAATCGATTCGGACCCCCCAAATCGATTCGGTCCTGCAGATTTTTATTTTTCTTCTTCTTTATTCACAAGTTTGCCATGGGATTTTTTATGTATAAATACACTTTCTCTTCACTTTGAAGAGAGATATCTCCATTTTGTCTTAGATTTTAGGGTTTGTAGTTAGGAGCTAAATCCTACTCCTCTCTTGTACTCTTTGTTTTGTAAGTTGTACCTTAACTTTAATTACATTAAATTAGTTGTCTTCCTTAATTTCCATGCTTTGATTTACATGATTTCTCTACTTTCTTGCCTAGATTAATTCATTTCTTGTTGTAATTAGTTTATTGCTTTGTTAATTAGTTTCATTTATGTCTTGCCACTGTTCTAAAAAACCCGCCTAGGCTCCGCCTAGGCTTGAGGCTTGGGAGAAACGCCCCGCCTTAAGATTTTGACACCTTATGCTTGGTAAAACCCTTAAGGCATACTTTTTCTCTAAAAACAACAATGCTTTAGTGAAACGATATCGCCTTTTAAAGATTTTTTTGCAAATCGGACCATTATCTTATCCAAAATAATCAAATAGTATTTTTATTTGCAAATATTCAGATATATTTTTATGATATGTACAATTTTAGTATTTTAATAGCCTTGTTATGGTTAAAAAATATTAAAATATATTAAAAAGACCTAAACGCTTTTTCACGTTATTTTATGCCAAGGCCCGCCTAGGCTTCTAAGGCTTAAGGCTTGGCCTCCACGCCTCGATCACGCCCCGCGTTTTTTAGAACCTTGTGTCTTGCCCTTAGATAAATAGGGTCGGGATTGTGTTCCGCCATTAATGGGCGTCGAGCTCCGAAAGTTAGGTTTTGGGTAAAATTGCATTTAATTGAAACCGCGTGTATTAAAGTTGGATTGTTATGCGTTTAACTTTATTTGTCACGCAACTTTAGTGTTTATAGCGACAATCAAAATTTAATCCGTGTGTGACCATTTTTGATTAAATGTTTAATCTCGCAACTTTGGGTTAAATTCCTTATTGTGTGATGTTTATGCTTAATTGAAAATGCTCGATTAAATGTTTTCGAACCGAAATTCAAATTATTAGTTCTTTATCCCATGGTGGGGATGCGATCCCGACTCTCATTTTATTAATTCTAGTTTAGACTTAACTTCTTAATTTTTCCCTTTTCTTTATTTCCAACATATCACCTTTTCCACTTTCATTCTTGAAATTATAAGGCAATTTAAATCTAAAATTCAATCACTCCCTGTGGATTTCTTATGATACCCGACTTACCGTTGTGCTTGCTTGTCAAGTGTAGTTGTAGTTTAGGTTTTTTGCATTGAGTCGCTGAACCGATAACAACGATTTGCGTATTACACGATGCACGGTTTGCGCTCCATCAGGGGTATTTTGGTATTTTTAATTTTTAGAGATATTGGACCTATGAATTTTCAATGATTGTATCAGTATAGGTGATGGGGGGAGTTAGCGTTATAAGTTAGAAAATCAAAGGAGAGGAGAGGGGAGGCCATTTGAGAGGATGAAAAAAGAGTTTGGAGGTGTAGCACATTAATCCATCCCAAAAGTGTTGTCGAAATCGGAATTAACATGAGAAGAGATCAACTCCATCATCAACAAATGAATTTAGATCTGCAATCATAAGTCGAGTGCTTATCTTGCATGTTTTTAAGAAGTTATAATACCCATGTAGAGTAGGGTTTTAGAAATTGATGATTAAAGAGATGTTCTTGGGGTTTTGAGAGTGAAAATCCATGAATTAGGATAGGGTTGCGTGTAGAATGGACCTATATATTATATTTAACACAAAATTAGAGTTTATTGAATTAAAAACATGAAAGGGATGTGGGTTGTTTACGAATATAGATGCAGAACATGAAAAATAGGGTTTTGAGAAATTAAGATTATAATTAGTTCTTGAGTAGAATTCTTGATGTTTTGATAATATATTTGCATTGGAAATCATCCCTATACATCTATGTAATGCTTAGTAATGTTAGTTAAGAGTTTGGTGAAGAATCACGAGGTTTTGAGTAAAGAAAATTAAAGAAAAGGCAACTGTGTAGGGAAGAAAATAAACTTACAGTTTTCGAATCGAATCGGCCCCTTAGGCGAATCGGTTTGGATTTCCCAAGTTTTGATAAATTCCCTTATTTAAGCCCAAAACGTGCGAATAATCAGGGATATTATCAATTATAATAGACCTTGGTAGGATTGGTACTGGTTTATGAATAAGAGATTTACGACTAAGATTATCGGGCTTAAAGACTAGTGTAAGTGAATTCGGAAGAATGAAATTTAGTCGAGGGGATTTAGAGTGAACTTATCATGTATACTATTAGAATATGAGTGAATTAACAACTAAAATAATGTAAGGGGGTAACTAGGACCCTTAGGATTGATAATAATACTCGGTTTTTTACGATAGATAAGTATAATCATAAATTGATATGTACGGTAAGTATTCGAGATATATATATATATATATATATATATATATATATATATATATATATATATATATATATATATATATATATATATATATATATACTATGTACGAATGATAATTATAGGTTGAGTGTACACTTATATGGATTATATCATAGGTTGAGTGAATATCTATATAAATTATATTATAGGTTGTGTGTATACCTATACGGATGAAATTTAAAGGTTGTGTGTATACCTATGTGTATGTTATTTATTGATTGTGTGTATACATATGCGGATTACATTTATAGGTTGTGTGTATACCTATTATGTCCTTTTTTATGTGTGTGAACATACCTACACTGCCTGTTATCCAGAGGTTTCCGCGCAGAGGGCGATCCCACCTTGATGATTCTAGTGAGGTCTGGATTTGTGCCCCAGAACATGGAACTTAGGGCGGCTCACTGTGTGTGTGTATTAGTGTGGATAGCGTGTCATTTGGGTATGTTAGGTATGTGAGTATTTCAAAGGCTTAGAACCATGTTCTCCTCCATTGTGTGTTGATTTATTTTGGTTTCGAGGAGACAAGCCGAACCAATAGTCCTTGATTGAGTACGAGAGGTATATGGACTTGATAGCAGAGTATGCAAACTCGCACCGCGGTTCTTAGCACAGGAATGCTGGAGTTATGTATGTAGATTTTGTGACAAATCTATACAAACATGTGTATTATCCTACTTATGTGTGGAAGAAGTAGTTGTAGGTAACGCATATATAAATAAGAGGTAGTTCAGAAATATTCTACTTAATGTGTGATGGTAATAAAGTTAGATAGATTATATCTAAAAAATGACTTAAGTAGAGTAACTTAATGAAATGGTTTAACAATAACATAAGTGAGTTGTTAATTATGGTTAATAATAACATATGAGACATATGATTTATTAGTGTTACGATAGCATACTTTATGGGTGGTACGGGAGAAGTTAAAGCGATATTTAGCTGAGGACTTAATGGGTAGCGTACCATATGTGCGATACGGGGGAGCCAACCTTTAGCGCATAGATAGTTAGTGATGGCGTGCACATTAGTTGAGTGTTGAGGAACTCAAGGGAGTGTACGCTAAAATAACATGTGTAATCAATAACTGATTTTAAACTGTGATAAATACTTGCAAAATATTTTCAACTGTTTTGGGCTTTGAACCGTCTTGCTAAATATTTTCAAACCTTTTTAGGTGTCCACCCACAAGGACGTCAAGCTTAATGATCAGTTCCAAGGATGCGTAGCTGCAACACTTGTGGATGCTTGCAGGATTTGGATTAGATGCTTCAGCTGCTTTATTCCTAGAGTAGGATTCAGTTTAAGTTATTTCATTTGGGCATGTCACCCTTCAGCTATTTCATTTACACAGTTATATCAAACTATGTATTAGTGGATTCAATTTTATTTCATAGACTCATAGTTGGATTTTTATATTGTGAACTAATGTGTTATGAGGTATTATTTCTTTAGTTATTTATCTTTTGATGTATTCATATTGTTATTAATGTTGGATGGTTTGGTTATCATGTTTAATTATAAATTGATGTTATTGATGAAAGATAAAATTTAATACACGCTTATTTTAACATAGGTGGTTAGTAAATTAAAACATTTTTGACAATGATGCTAAAAATGAAACCATTGATGATTCATGTTTAATTTAATAATGGACTGATCACCCACGATTAGAATAGGTGGGGTGTCACGGATGGTATCAAAGCATCAGGTTCTGGTGTTAGGATCTGTGCGGCATATTACGATTTCAGCATTGAATTCTTTGATATAGAGCCCTATTATAGGATTATCGTATTCCTTTATTTATGCAACCTACGTTCTTCTGCTATTAAGTATTGTTGAGGTGATTCACCTACGAGTTCGGTGGGGATTCATACACCGAACAATAGAGGACGACCGACGAGGGCCGTTAGAAGGAATATGGGAGGAGATGCTCGACAGAAGTCGTAGATTATTTTGAGGAAACGGTGATTTCGATAGAAGTCACCATGATTATTATTCTGAAACATGACAATAGGATAATTACTTGGGAGTAGAAGCTTTCCCAAACACTGTCGTAGATAATGGTGGTACAAATTTAGACTCACCCAACATAGTCAGCAGGGGAGTCGGAGGAACTCTTTCAAAGAATCATTTGTAAGGATTTTGGGAAGAAAGGAAGTGTGACGGGCCAGTGTAAGAAGATAATCCAAAGCCAATTGTATATGGAGGAGTGCAACTACACCCTGGATGAAATTTCAGGTGAAATCATATTTGCTCATAGGAGCAGAATTATAATTATGGGAGTCAGTCACCAAAACCATGGGGAGATACATTAACAACGGGAAATTTGGGTGAGGTCGATAGTAAGACCTTCCATATGTTGTTCATACAGAGATATGAATGGAGTTTTGGAACTTATCACAAGTGGGGCAGATGGAGATCGATCGTGAGAGAGAAATTAACTTGTTTAGCAAACTTCGTACCCCATGAAGGGGGGATTCGAAAAATAAAGAGGATCCATAAGTTAATGATGGATTCGTGAGTAGAATATACGAGCGTAGATGAGAAATGCCTAAAATAATATTAATTATGTATATAGGATAATAAACATTTGGTTTTCATTTTTAATCCATATTTTCAAATTTTCGATTGACGCGATATACTGTGATTGGTTGACAGTTTATGAATGTGAGTCTGCACAATGTTATTCATTATACACGAAATTGAATAAAAATGCAATATACACATCTAAAAACATCTCCTCGTTAGATTTCACAAAAAAATGCTTACAATCGCAGCTTTGTACCAGCTTTGGAGTTTCCTTATTTGAGACTCTTGTAAAAAGCAAACAAAGTCATGGGAATAACTTCAACACAATCACCATAAAAGACATCACATACCATACCCATCTAATACAAGTTTCATACATACCATACAATACCCACCACATACCATACCCATCTGATATAATTAATCAACAACTATCCCTGTATGGGAAGAGTAGCCCTTGTTTGGAGAGTTAAATTTCATGTGCTCTTTTTTCTCAAAGATTTCATTGAAAAAGATAGGTTCTAATTCTTCTCGTTGGCTTCATCCATCTCAATTTTCTCTTGTCTGCATTTTTCACTACAGAATGGAGTATCACCCTTGTAAAATCAAAATTCAAATCATTAAACATGTGGGTTTATATGTACATTTTCGGTTGTAAAAATATTTGATGATCATATAAGTTACTTCTGATTTAATATATTTTTTATTGACCATCTCCTTTGTACGATGATCATCCCCTCCATTTGATTAAAAAATAATATTTATTATTTTAAAATATTGGTCTAATTTAAGGTTCATCGTTCAGCACGTCTTATATAAGTATAAATTTAATTAGGCCATGGCATGGCATCTTATATAAAAATTAGACTACTGATTAGAACTTTTAGTAGCATCTTGGGTAGAACTATGTTATTATCATGAATTGTCTATTTATGATCGGCGGTGTCAGAGGTCAAACGCCAACCACATCCCCGACCACATCCCACCGCCGCCCTCATCCAAACACCAAAAAATCCAGAAAATACAAAATCAAAACCTACAAATTATGATTTTGACACCCACAAAATCCAAATAGATACATGCAAATAAGTTGAGAGAGAAAGAGAGTGAGATGGAGATTGTGAGGGGTAGGGTTACAGGGAGAATAATCAAAGGTGAGAATAGGAAAAAAGAACTCATCCTAGCTTTGTTTGTTGTTCTTCCACCCGCGCAGCAAGCTGATATACCAGTTGTAGTTAGTCGGCATGTTTAGAGGGGTATTTAAGGATGGATTATAGGACTCCAAGAGGTAAACAAAATGAGGAATAAATAGAGTCGGATTCATAATTAAAAAGTCATGTTTTTAAAGGAAAAATGGAGCGACATTTTTGGACGAGAAAAATGAAGCGTCGTATTTTTTTAGAGAGAGAAAAGGAACGGGTTTAGCAGGAGACGTGAGAGGCTAGATGGTATTTATATTGGGAGAATCAAAATGGATGCCACGTGTACATGCTTGATGCAAAGCAAAATAAAATGCCTTGTTTAGCATTTTATAATAGTATATATATAGATTTACATCATTAATTTACTAATTCAACATCAAATCATTTCAAGGTTATATATCCCTAATAACAATAGGTATATGATCAAGTTATAAGATTAAGTACAGCATCCCAATTATCTTTCTAAAAACATGAACACCCTTAGCGCTCTTATTTCAACAACATGTTGCCCAGAATTTAAAATGCAGATTCGAGGCACTTTCGTTCCGTTTTTGGAAAAACTTAAAACTACAAAGTTGTTCGGAACGTGATTTTCTACAAGGACTCGCTAGCATGCTACCATAGACTGCTTAAAATAGACCCGAAACTAACATATACATGTAACAACCCGCATAATTTTTGGGCTATTTTCAAAATAAAGAGGAAAAATAAAGTTTTAGATAAAATTATTTTTATTGCTCAAATATGTTGAATATTATTTTTAAAGGCGAGAATTTCAAACGGTTTTGAAATCGGAGTTAAAACGGATTTTAAAATGATTTTTAAATGTTTTTAACTCTTGGAGTTATTTTGGCTTCCAACTCTTCATTTCTTTGCATTATAAAAGGAAGTTGTGGGCAACCCTTTTAACCTACTATTGGCACAAATTTTGGCAGCAAATATAATTTATATTCCTCTTCTTTTTATATACACATTGACCCTTGAGATTTGTGAGTTCCAACCTTAGATTAGAGGTGTTCTTGGGGATATTTTGTTGGAGGTTCTTGGAGGAGCTTTTGTAGATCTTTTGTGTTGATCTTGAGGATGTGATCGTTGGTTTCTCATCATGGTTTGAGGTATGGGATTTTACACAATATGCTCCTTAAATCTCGCGAGTGTCATTCTCTTTGAATTCTTGTTAATTGAACTCATATTTGAATTGATAAATTCATTGATATATGGAAAATAATTGTTGAAATTATTTTGATTCATGTGGTATCATTATATTATTGATGAGCACGTTGTCATGAGATTTTAATATGGCACGGATGTTGAGTACCCGCCAAAATACCTATTCCCGGCTATGGCTTCATAAAGCATATGCGAATGGGGTGAGGCCTGGTTACCCATTGATGTGTTGTTGAGAAATTATATTGATAAATGCTTTGATATTTGCATTTTGATTTGAATATTCGTATTCGTATTGTTACGTTTTATTCGTTGCTAATCCGTATTTGTTGAGCATAATTCCTATCGTATTGTGTACTTCCCCATATTTTCTTTTAGTTGGCAGGTCAGCGTGGATTGGGACGCTATGGACCAATTAGGATTATTTTAGCGTGGATTATTTTGGTAAGAATATTTTTGGAAGATTTGTATTATTTTGATGTATAGAGCTTTGGAGATTTGTATTTTTATTGGAGTTAGATAGTTGTAATTTTAATTCGAGAGACTTGTTGTAATTGAAGAGATTGAGATTAGTGGATTTATATTATTGTGAGTTTATTTAGATGCTCTATACCTTGTTATATTGTGGATTTAGTTTAGTTTTATCGCATTAGGGCTCCGTTCGCTCTCTCCGGGCGGGCGGGGTGTTACAATACAGTTCGCCCCTATTTACGACAACTTGTTGCGCATATATATAAAATGCCGATTTGAGGCTTTTCTGATTCATTTTTGGAAAAACTTAAAACTACAAAGTTGTTCGGAACATGATTTTCTACAAGAACTCGCGTGCACGCTACTATAGTGTGCATAAAACAAACCCGAAACTAACAGATATAGTTCGGACCTCTTTACGACAACTTTATGTGCATAATTATAAAACGCATATTCGAGGATTTTCCGATCCGTTTTTTGAAAAAACTTAAAACTTCAAAGTTGTCCAGAATATGATTTTCTATCGGGTTAAGAGGACAAAACATCCATTTTCGGAACCAAAACAGCTCAAAACAGTTTTTAATATGACGATTTACTCAATTTCATAGATTTCTCAAATTCAAGAGGTTGTTCAACAACTCAATCCCTATAATGATGTTATTGCATTTGAATCTAAATGGAGGGTGATCCTAATACATTGCATATCATTTTTAACATCATTTTCATATTAATTTAGGGATCCAAATACATGCTCATGTGAAATTTCATTATAGATACATATTATACGCATATAGGTTATTAACTTGCCTTGGATTGTATGGAGAAGTTGAATCCTTTTGAAATCCTTTTGAAATCCTCTTATCTCTCTTCTCATCTTACTCTCTCTCTCTCTCTACCAAACCCTAGCCCCCTTTTATGAAATGATAAAATGAAGACTTCTTCTCTTCTTTTCTATTTATACCAAGGGTTTTATTTACAAAAATGCCATTGCCCCAAATTTAACTCTCTCGATCCTTTTACGCGTTAATTTTGCTTCTAATATTTAAGTCGCACATTCGTATCTCAATGAATTCATTTTAACTTTTTATTTCCAAACATTTCGAACATATATAGTGACATAGTTTCATTTCCAAACATTTCGAATATATATATTGGCATAGTTTTTTTTTTCAATTTCAATTCAATCAAAAATGCAGGGTATTACATTCTCCCCCTCTATGAACGGGATTTCGTCCTCGAAATCCAAAATAGAACAAATCAAGTCAATTCAAGTAAGTTAGTTTTGCACATACCTTCCATGAAGAGATATGGGTGACTAATTTGCAAGTCATCCTCTCTCTCACAAGTGGCCTGAGACTCATCATGATTACTCCACATAACACAAACAAGAGGAATGACTTTTGACCTCAGTTGCTGCTCACAACGATCTAGGATCCTGAGCGACCTCTCCTCGTAGCTCCCATCGGGCTACATCGCAAACCCGTCTAAATCTATGTGTAGGTGTAAGTCCTCGGGACGTAAGAACTTCCTCAACATGGATACATGAAAAACATCGTGTACCCACTGGAGCTAGTCTGGTAGGGCTAAACGGTAGGTAACTGACCCTACCCTGTCCAACACTGTAAACGGACCCACATATTACGGTGAAAGCTTCCCTTTGGCACCAAAGCAAACAACGCCTCTCATGGGTGAGACACTCAACAACACTTGGTCCCCAACGGCGAACTTTAACTTCCTATGCCTTATGTCAGCATAAGTCTTCTAATGATGTTGTGCGATCTTCATCCGTGCACGAATCAAGTCAACCTTCTCGAAGGTCTCCCTAATAATATCCGAACCTAGCATCCAGTGCTCTCCGAACTCCAACCAACATATAGGGGATCGAAAAGTCTTTCGTCAAAAGCCTAGTATGGTGTCATGTTAATAGTCTACTGATAACTATTATTGTATGCGAACTCCACCAGTGGAAAATGTGTAACCCAATCACCTTTGAAGTCCAACACACAAACTCATAACATGTCCTCTAAAATTTAGTTTACCCGCTCCGTCTAACCATCAAACTGAAGGTGGAACGCAATACTCAAACTCAACTAAACTCTCATTGCCTCTTGAAGATCGCCCCAAAAGTGCGAGATGAAGACACTACCACGGTCGGACACGATATCACGTAGTACCCAATGCAACTTCAGAATATCATTAACAAACACCGTGGCATACTGTGCTACCATATAATCCGTCCTCACCGAAGTAAATGAGCCACCTTTGTAAGTCTGTCGACGATAACCCAAGTTGAATCATGACCGCGCTGCGATCTTGGCAACCCGACAATGAAATCCATGGAGATACTTTCCCATTTCTAACTGTACAACCGAACTCTCACCACGAAACCTAACAGAATTGGACTACTAAAATGATCCAGAAATCAATACCCACAATTCCCGACTCGCTAAGTTTCTTGCGTGGAGTGTCTCGCAAGCAAAATCTAAATAAGGAACCCTTATGATACCCTACTTTCATCTTGTCGAGATAAGGAATTTGTCAACTCAAGACCTCTAGTGATACAAGAATCATCTAAATCCAAAAATCACTTATCTCTGGACTCAACGGTTTATCACACAACAAAAACTCTAACTTCGTCTATTCAATACAGATGTCACTATTCATCAATCATGCCTCTATACTCAACTCAGAATCGACTAAAAATGTTTCCCCAACTACACTGTGAGTCGCGATCGCAGACATCAGATACCACATCGAACAGATGGAACTGAAAGATCAAAAGCCAATTCTACTCCGAGTTGTCAATAACACCTGCCTTGCACTTAAATTGATGGTGAGTCAACCGATATGGCAACCTTTATTATTCACTAAAGTTGCACATGTGCATAAGCATACAACTTCTATGCACTTACAAATATTGTTCCATCTTTCCAAGTCTAGACTTAAGTAAATAATATCAGTAAGGTTCATATTGTCTCGAACAAGAAAACACCGACAAAGTTGCATTCTGGGTAGTCACTGATCCCTCACCTAAAGATTTTTAACTAACCGGAGATGCAATATTCCCCCTTTCACACCCCCACTTCTCACGGTTTGGTCGCTCTAACCCAAGGTGACAGACCCTCGCTAGATTCGACTTACCGCTCTTTTGTTAAAAACACGTACATGAATTCAACCTCTCCGATAAGATTTTCCTTGGACTGTGAGTATATTAGAATTTTCTCACCGAACATGAAATGAACTTGGTTCTTCAAACAACGAATAAGGCTTGTAAATTTTCCAAGCAACGAGGTAAGACCCCAAATTTCCACTTATCATACCAAATTAGAATACCGAATTTGGCACACTCACCATCCGAATACTCATCTTCTAGCACGCCAATGCTACCTGGTCTTTATGAAGAATAGTGTGTTATCCAACAGTTCAAAGGTCATAAATATAAGGTAGCGGGTACCTTCGCATACCGTGACCCAAATTAACACTTAGTACTCCACATATAACTAAAGTAAAAATTAAATATCTTACGAACCCATTCGCGGGTGTTTGCCCAAGAGTACACACCCTCCTTATAAAACTTCTCAACAACAGTCAAAACACTCTCTTGTTGTCCCCCCTACAGTGTAGGTTATGACAACCATTTCAATGAATGGATCCAACATTTGAAACCCTAAAATGTCTCAATCGTTTCCATTAACGACAACGGTCACTTGGCAACACTATCATCAATCACGTAAAAACTAACTGAGCTACACGTGACTCTATCATTATCAAAAGACCATAAAGGTATGAATATTCACTAGTCTCGACGTCACCATAATCGAACATCTTACACTTGGTTTCGAAACGCGTCTTTAATCACACACGATCTAAGTAAACATCATATCATTAACTACTCACTTGTGCTCTAATTCTCATTAATACGTAAAGAGGGCCACAAGATAGCAAAATTTCCATATCTGATGGATTCAAAATCAAGCACCACCATCACGGTGCAACAAATTAGTACCCCCAATCACCAGGTGATAACATAAAACCAAACTCATGGATATATCACCAACTCAAGCGATCACACTAGCATAAAATTAAACGCCTATTGAACACTCTCTCATGATGTTCTCACTCGACAACTCGTCCCTCGAGATTCGCTAGTCACCGTAGGGTTCACAACTGATAACTCCGGCTCAACTCCATCCCTTAGCACACTCATATTTACGTCCTGCTCTCGGCAGATTTTAACAAATATACCGGTGCTACCAAGCAAGATAACCACATCTTATCGAACACCCATTCTAATCTAGGGCTTTATGAAGAACACTGAACTCCAATCGTTTCCAAATAAGAAAAGAAGACTCCCTCGATAATTCTGGACTTATCCAATGTCAATTCTCGTATGACCTTGCGATACAAACTTCCTCATCCCTAGTGTCCATGTCCAAGATATCACAACATTACTGATACCTTCTCACCAGCTTGTTCGGGATAACTCGCCAAAACATTCCACTCTAAACAAGTGAGTACCCAACCGACTAATATATCTTGTACATGACCGACCACACACCTAATCGGCATTAAGTTCATTCCATTTAGAATTTTATCAGATCAGAACACTATGGCACCACTGTGCCACCGCAATACGACATTTATCGCTTGTGTGGACAGCGTGTAGGTTTACATGCCTACCAAACTTCCCTGATACCAACACAATATTTAAAGGATAATCACTTATCCATTCTTGATTTAGGCTCATGAATTTCCCATTGAACATTATCAAACGAATGAATCTAGTACATAATTTTCACAAGTACAATAACACTCTTGTGTACACCAAAATTGAACCCCTCAGGTCATCCTTTAACGGGGTGGGACATACACCGATTTGGAGTAGTCCTCCCTCAAATCACAAACCTTAATTTACATGTTAGTGAGTAATAGTATAATCTTATTACCACAGGACTTACTTTGTGAACCATTCACTGATTAATACGTCATCAAATGCCTCAGCAGTCTGTCCATCATAGGTGGAGCACGATAATTCCTTCTCACAAAAATGTCACAACAATAACTGGACCACATCATTTTGAGGTATTCCATATCTAAAGCTCTATCATTCCACATTGGAAACAACTTAAGACAACTACACACGCAGTTGGTAGCAATAATTCAGTGGTACAAGAGGGTACGCTATAACTTATACCAACTTCTTTACAGCCATAAGAGCGACGATATTCAAAGTTGATAATCCAAAATAAATATACAAGTGTTTCCTCCCCCTAAAGCACCAAAAGTCAACTCAATCATTGAGTTCAACATCGGTGCTCTCACCTATTGGTGGGCGATGAAACAATGATAGTTGCACGTGAATCGCGATCTCCTAAAATTCTTGGACTCTATGCCCTCCCAGAGTCCACGTCTCATCAAATCACCATCTTAAAAGATAGTAAGTGAACATGTATCCTGAAAAAATTATTCAAGTGGATCACTAGTAATAATTACAATAAGTACTCATACATGGACCTCATAAGTACTATCCTGTGGTCGATCGGAGATTTACCTCATGCGTGGGACATCTCACGAATGAAATCCAAACAAGGAACCCTCCCAATACACGAGTCTAGCTCTGAATCGCCCATTAAAATCGTAGCGTGAAGATATTCCAAGTCATCAAATACAAGACCCAATCGTAAGGCTCTACATATCAAGGAAACGATGCGCGAAAAATGTAAAGGACACCCTCAGATCCCTAAAGGCTCTAAAATCGTGCTTTGATACCAAATGTGACAACCCTGCTTTTTATATCTAATTCGGTTAGCTATGCCCAATTAAATTAAAGCGGAGCGTCAATATATTGGCATTAGAAACAGAATTTAAATAAACGCAGTAAAGTAAACATGTACACTCTCATACGTATAACCACATCACATCATAACAGCTATAACAAGTGAAACCAATTCATAACTATTAACTATAATAATCCATCAGTAATCTCAAACTAAAAATATATAATGCCAATACATGCGGCTCAACACAAAACGGGAAAGAGTAATACAAAAATTCTCTCAAATCCCAAGTATAAACAAAGTGATATTAATCTCTGATACCACCCTTAAGAAAAGGGAAACAAATGACATAAATTAAAATAGAATAACTCCACGGCTACAGGAATTCTAAGATTGATATGATCTCATCAAGCTCCATAATCTATTGTCCAGCGGGACGAGGACCTGTCATATATTATATATATAAGAGAGGAGCAAGAAGCAAGATAGACGAACGTCAAAGAAAGAAAACAAGTTATAAGATTATAATATGTACTTATAATGAGGGCACATTAGTCATTACTCATCTCCAGTAATTAAGTTGTTCAATTACCCAACCAATGCTCCTATGTCGTGACTACCCAACCCAAACTCGAGTAACATGTAGTCTTATATCGTATCATGATTAATCATTATTAATCTCATTTCAGTATTTAATGCATCAAAATATTTCCTTCAAGTAAAATATCAAATGCATCGATTCGGTACATTACTTTAAGACACACGCATAATATCTCACAGAACAGGTCATATCGGGTCACTATTGTTACCCGGGGGAACTAGTCGTAACACTAGGCCTACACACGAATATTCCCCGTTATTACGTGGAAAGGACAGTCATACTAAGTCTTAAATCACATGGCGTTCCAAGGTCTTTCTATCTGACCCGCATTTCAACCATGGGTCTGGTTCCGATGGTTTATCTCTGACACGGCACTCGAGCGAAACCTAACCGGATCAATCACAAAAAATCGCATTCAACATGTGCCTACGTCGATCGGAGGACTAGTCTAGTGTATACTCGACAATATACATGTAAAATAATTTCACTCTTATGTATATATACAATCGTGTCAACTCTCTTACTCGAGTTATACAATAGTCATTATTTATAATATAACATAATTTACATCATTAATTTACTAATTCAACATCAAATCATTTCAAGGTTATATTTCCCTAATGACCATAGGTATATGATCAAGTTATAAGATTAAGTACAACACCACAATTATCTTTCTAAAAACATAAACACCCTTAGCGCTCTTATTTCAACAACATGATGCCTAGAATTTAAAATGCAGATTAAAGGTTCTTTCGATCCATTTTTGGAAAAACTTAAAACTACAAACTTGTTTGGAATGTGATTTTCTATAAGGACAGGCGAGCAAGCTACCATAGCCTGCTTAAAACATACCCGAAACTAACATATACAGTTCGCTCCTATTTACGACAACTTGCTGCACAGATCTATAAAACGCCGATTTGAGGCTTTTCCGATCCTTTTTTGGAAAAACTTAAAACTATAAAGTTGTTTGGAACATGATTTTCTACATGAACTCGTGCACACGCTACCATAGTCTGTTTAAAACAAACCAGAAACTAACATATAAAGTTTGGACCTGTTCACTACAACTTTCTGCGCAGAACTGTAAAATGCATATTCGAAGATTTTTCGATCCGTTTTTGAAAAAACTTAAAACTAAAAAGTTATCCAGAATATGATTTTCTACCGGGCCACGTGGACAAAACATCCATTTTCAGAACCAAAATAGCTCTAAACTATTTTTAATATGATGATTTACTCCATTTTATAGATTTCTCAAATTCAAGAGGTTATTCAACAACTCAATCCCTATAATGATGTTATTGCGTTTGAATCAACATGGAGGGTGATCCTAATACATTTCATATCATTTTTAACATCCATTTCATATTAATTTAGGAATCCAAATACATGTTCATGTGAAATTTCATTATAGATACATATTATACACATATAGGTTATTAACTTGCCTTGGATTGTATGGAGAAGTTGAATCCTCTTTAAATCCTCTTGAAATCCTCTTAGCTCTTTTCTCATATTACTCTCTCTCTCTCTCTACCAAACCCTAGCCCCCTTTTGTGAAAGGATAAAATGAAGACTTCTTCTCTTATTTTATATTTATACCTAGGGTTAGTTTATTTACAAAAATGCCATTGCCCCAAATTTAACCCTCTCGATCCGTTTATGCGTTAATTCGCTTCTAATATTTAAGTCGCACATTCGTAACTCAATGAATTCATTTTAACTTTTCATTTCCAAACATTTCGAACATATATACTGACATAGTTTCATTTCCAAACATTTCGAATATATATATTTGCATAGTTTTTTTTTCAATTTCAATTCAATCAAAAATGCGGGGTATTACAATATGACCGCCTCCAATGTTTATATTTTTGGCCAAGTTAGTGAGCGATTCCAACTTGGGATAACTAGGTTATGTGAGTATACCTAGTGTGACAGCACTTTAGAGAATACATCCGGTGAGTTATTACTCGGGAGGATGGGTTATATTTATATTCAACATATGTGTGAATGTTGTAATATGGTTTTACGTATATAATGGAGTAGATAATGATATAAAGGTAATTAAATACATGAAGAGAATTTGTATTACTTATATAACTAGGGAATGTTATATGGCTCTTAAGAGCGGTTTTATTTATATTCAACATATTTGTGAATGTTGTAATATGGTTTTACGTATATAATGGGATAAATAATTATATACGGGAACTTTAAATACATCAACAAAAATGTATTATTTATATAACTAGTGAATGTTATATGGCTTTCACGGAAAGATGATGGCATTGAGAGACTGCATACATTGAGTTATAGCTCTGAGGGATGGTTATTACACTTATATAGTGTGTGATATATAAGTAATGGATATACTTGATGTATATAGTATATTGTGTGTATATATATATATATATATATATATATATATGAGATGTGAAACATATATATACGGACATAATAAAGAATGGAAGGTGAGATAAATTCTTAATCTTTCTGGAGTATAAAATACGAAAGAAAAATATGGATATACGTATATAAAGATAAGAATATCATATACGAAGTTAATAACACTAAAATGTGAATAGTGTAAATAGCTAGTGAAAGTTATTCCTGGTGAAAGGATGAATCATAAGTGAGAGATTATGATGTATAAGCTCAGGCGATAGCCTAGAATATATTAATGGATGAATAAAGTGATATTCTCCTTCCGGTAGATTTATATCCGGATTCGTATGTATTGGATCATTTATTCTAGTGAGAACTATTCACATATACGGGATGGTATAAAATGAGGATCTTTAGAAGATGGGTGAAATGAATTAGTTAGGCATGGTAACTTAACTAAGTGGTTTTAAAAGGTATGCGATAGTTGTGCCCTATTAGCAGAGGGGTGAGGGGTATCTCATGAGAGTGCGATACCAATTTAAATATGAGAAGTGTCATATTTTAAAATATGGCATTTATGCACTTGCTAAATATTTTCAAACTCGGGATCTGACCCCGTTTCTCTATTTTCCTCTCTTGCTATATCTATATATATTAGGTGTCTAGACACAGGGATGCCTGGATGATGATTCCTTCGAGTCAGATATTTGTTGCAGCAGCTGTGGATGCTTGTAGATTTATTATAGGCGCTTATATCCTTGAGATCTAGATAGGGGGTATTATAGAACATTCGGGACGATGGCCTAATTGTATTCATTTATTCATTACCACGCGGCATTCGATTTGGTTTTATTAAATTGTACCGAGTGTTCGGTTATTTTATTTCATTTAAGTTGTTGCATATAAACTGTTGTGATGGATTTATTTAAATGGTTGGTTAAAAATATTAGTTAATTAAATTTTGACGCCAGCCTAATAGGTTATTAGTAATTCAATTGGTTTTCGACAGTGATGCTGAGAATGAACCATATGAGACTCATGTTTTAATTTGTTATAGATTGATCACCTGGTATTTTACTAGGCGGGGTGTCACAGGTAGTATCAAAGCATCAGGTTCTAGTGTCCATAGGATCTGTACGGCTTATTGCATTTAAAGCGCACCATTCGATTGATATAGAGCCCTATGCTAAGGATTGTTGATTCCTATTGTAAGATTTCATCCTCCTACTATTGTGTATATGTGTAGTACATTTTATACACGTTTGTGTGTGACTCGTATGCCGAAAAACGAAGGACGATCGATGAAGGCCGTTGGGAGAACAGTAGGAGGCGGGACTCAGTTTGTGTTGTAAAATATAATTTTAGGGACGATCACCGTAGTCGAGGTCACCCCAAATGTGTTTGAACAGTTGATGATTCTACGTGAAGGGAGATAAAAGAATTTGAGAAATTCAATCAGGGCTGGTAAGGCCATTAGTGTTTTCCCTGGGGCCAGGGGAGCTAAAGGAACAACGGGTGTCTAGTGTGGCCACAAAAATAAGGGATTTTATCGAGAGATATTTTTATGTGGGGAGTGAGAACAGACCTATTGATTTTTTTCCCAAGCGAGTAAAGGTACATGAGTGAGTATGGTGCCTAATAGGGCAATGATTAAGATAGTTTTGGGGCTCGGTTCAGACAAGCGTGTTATGTTTGAGAACCGTTTGAGCATCCAGGGAGATTGGCAAGGTAGAAATATGAGTTGTATCCTCGGGCGAATAAGGCATATTTTGTGTGACCGAGCGAGTCATGATGTTTTGATTAACGCTAAATTCACATGTGAAACGAGTTTAGTGGATATGTCGATACATTATTATGTGTACATATTATACTGTTGTGTAACGGGGTTATCATTGAATTCATCCGTGGGGGAGAGGCTATGGACTTTGTGGGGTGATTGAGAATAGCCATGTTTGTATGGGAACAGATGATAAGCCCGGATTATGTTATAGTTGTGCAGATATGGACGAATGATAGGGTGTATGGGTACCCTAGTTAGTTAGTTCCAAAGATGTCTAAGATAGAAGGGCGTGAAAATGAAGGTATAGAATATATGCCTGAGGGGCAACTATAAACAAGGTTAAAATGGTATGATGGATTAAATGTCGTGTGAGTATGAAGAGAGGAGTCTTACTCGAATGAGTGTTGATGAGTGGCTTGCGCATGACTGTATTATTAGAATACTCCAAGGAAAGAAGGGGTGTATGTAGTACCGAATTCCGGATGAGTATATGAGAATTAATACTTTAATTATTCGGTATAGATAATGTAACTTGGAGATTACGAGAGAGAGGGTAATCTGAATAATTATACTATACGTAGCTATGAGAATAAAATATGTATGGTAAGTATGCAAATAGGATGGGAGAATACCTATAAATTTTAATAGGATGTGGGTATGCCTATTATTTGATATTTTTATTAAAGTGAACTAAGGTATGCAAATAGGATGGGAGAGTGCAAGGTTATGTT
Source organism: Sambucus nigra (assembly GCA_949130495.1). Classification (NCBI taxonomy): domain Eukaryota; kingdom Viridiplantae; phylum Streptophyta; class Magnoliopsida; order Dipsacales; family Adoxaceae; genus Sambucus; species Sambucus nigra. Next base: position 255,780,192 of record OX422220.1, read on the forward strand.
GTTTTATACACTAAAGGGTGATAACTCAGGGGTGTAAAATTTTATTAAGTGCATTAATGGGTGTTAACCCGGGGGTGCAGGATTATTATGATTAGGTGCGCCTATGGGTCTTAGCCCGGGGATGCATAATTTGTATATATATGTATAGGGATGATGTGACTATATATATATATATATATATATATATATATATATATATATATATATATAGAGAGAGAGAGAGAGAGAGAGAGAGAGGCAGGCTCCTGTGCACACTAAGTTTGCACACTAAGTTTGCACACTAAGTTTGCACATTAAGTTTTTAAAGTAGTAAAAAAAATATTTTTGAGTGCTGGCGCACACCAATTTTTTTATGTGATATTTTAACATTTCAACGGACTCACATAAAAAAAAATTAGCTCAAAAAAACTTTTTTTGCTATTTTTAAAAAATCGGTCAAACTTTCGCAGTTTTTAAAGGGCTTAAAAGCATAGAAAGTTTGACCGATTTTTTAAAACTAGCAAAAAAAGTTTTTTTGAGCTGATTTTGTTTATATGGGGTCCTTGAAATGTTTAAATATCACAAAAAAAAAATCAACTCAAAAATATTTTTTTTACTACTTTAAAAAGGTAATGTGCAAACTTAGTGTGCACAGGAGCCTGCATCTCTCTCTCTCTCTCTCTCTCTCTCTCTCTCTCTATATATATATATATATATATATATATATATATATATATGGATTTGTGAATATTTCTACTCTGTGTGACCAGTAGATGTGGTGTTAATAATAAATGCATTTGCACCAAGTGGTCTTAACCTAAGGGTGTAGGATTTGTGAATATATATATATATATAGGGATGATGAGACTATATATATGTATCAGCATACATGGGGAACTTGCTACTTTGGGATTTTAAAAATCCTAAGATTTAGTACCGGCATTGTCCTAATGTCGGGGACAAAATTCCTTTATAAGGGGGTAGTATGTAATACCCCATACTTCTATGCATGTAATATTTAATTAATTCGGGAAATACTAAATTACTTGGGTGTCGTAATTTAATTGAATTAATTATGGTAATATTTATTTAAATATTAATCAGAGAGTGAATGGTTAATATTTAGGAAAATTTAAGTACTAAGTGAATAGTAATAATTTATTTATATCATGACGTATATAAGTGACGTGGCATTTATTTATCTCAGCCGGAAGTCGGATATAGACTAAGTTTGGTGTGAGATAGTGAATTTTTATCAATTAATTCGGATGTCAATTCTGAGTGCACGGTTGAGTCCGGATGTGCCGAGATAGTCGGGAAAAGTTTACCCGGGGGTAGTAAATGGGTCACAGGATATTTTTGGGCATAACCGAGCCCACTCGGGGGTATTTGGGCCATTTTAATTAGGTCCATATGATTAGAAACGTGATTTATAAGGGGAGAAGCCTTATTTCCCCAATTATAAATCCTAAGAGAGAGATAGAGAAGAGAGAAAGAAGAGAAGAAAGAAGAAGAAGGAAAAGAGTAAGAAGAAAGGGGATTTCCGGCCAAACTCCGCGAGATTTGACTCGAGATCGTCGGATTTTATCCACGAGGCAAGTGTTTACTTGCTTTATTAATTTAGTTTGATTATTTCTCATATTATAGTTGGTGTGTAGAACTACAAATATTTTTGGGATGAGTTTTATGAATTAGAACGGGGTTTTCAGAAGATTAACGAATAAACCCGAGATAATATCAAATTTGAGAAATTTGGGAATTAATTAAAATTAATTGTTGGATCTGGGTTCTAGGATGATTAGAACCCTTTTTATGTGTGTATTTATGGGGATCTGAGGTTGGATGATGATGGGAGAGAAAATAAAAACCTCGGAGGTGTATTAATGGAGGTTTGGGATTTTGGAGAAGAAGGTGAATAGTAACTCCGTACTTTCCGAATCGATTAGGCTAGGAAGAGAATCGATTCAGATCTTGGTCAAAAGAGAAAAGTTGTATATCTTTTTGATACGGTCACGTGGACACTAACCGTGTATTTTTTCGATTTATTTTGGATTTATAATGATTTTTCTAAGGAAGCACTTCCGAGATGGAAATCGTTAGCTCGGGAATCAAATCGAAAAATTTATGGAAAATTCATATGCATGCCATTTTTAGTATGATTTGAATTATATGCTCATTAATGGATAAAAAGAAAGGTATGGAGGTTATCTTTCTAATGAGCTTTGATTGAGGTCAATTGGACTTCCGTAGGGTGAGTTATCTTTGTTTTAGTGCAAGGTGTGAAATCTACCATAAATTAAAGTTGTGAGACTTTGTGGTATTTAAGAGTTATAATGAGAAAAGGGACCCTTGGGATTCGAATAGAAATTTCGAATATAAATGGGATACGAGCTAGTTGTGATAAGGTTAATATCCTGAGTTTAAAAGAAATTTTATATTCATATTATAAGTAAGTGAATACTTATGGATGAAATAATTATGTGAATACTTATGGAATTAAATCAAATATGTATATTCGGGATTACAGGCTAATGCTATGAGAGATAGGCATGGATATCCAGATTTGATGATATTGTATTATGGAGAAAAGAAGTGTCCAAATATTTTAGTTGAGTGATGCCATGATAATAGATTAATTAATGGGGTATTAATTAATTAAAGCTTACAGCTGGAATAATTTATTATAGGATGAGATAATAAATTATTAAATATTATTTAATTAGGAGCGTTCTCTTTATAATGAAATTTTGAGGAGTACGTCCTAAGAGATGAAAATTCTGGCAGGTGAGCAAGTTCAGGTACATTGGTTGTGTGACACCAGATTGAGATTAAATTAATTAATGAGTATATTAATTAATAATTAGAGTCGAACCGTATACTCGGGAATGTGTTGGCTAGTGTTACGGACTTGGTACACGATAAGGCCGGGAGATTTTCTATTCATATATATATATATATATATATATATATATACGGTGTGTGATAGTGTATATATATATGGTCTGTGCATATAAATATCAGTGGGTAGATATCATTAATAATTAGAGTCGGAACTATAGACTCGGAAAAGTATTATATTAATTAATGTGTAAATTAATTAAATTAGAGTCGGACCATAGACTCAGGAAAAATTATAGGTTAGTGCTACGGATTTTGTGCACGGTAATGTCGAAAACTAATTATTATTATTATTATTATTATTATTATTATTATTATTATTATTATTATTATTATTATTATTATATATATATATATATATATATATATATATATATATATATATACGGTAGTGTGATAGTATATATATATTGTGTGCTCATAAATACCGGTGTCTAGGTATTTATTTAAAATTATAGGCTAGTGCTACGGATTTTGTGCACGATAATGTCGGGAAAAAATTATTATTATTATTATTATTATTATATATATATATATATATATATATATATATATATATATATATATATATATATATATATATATATATATATATATATATATATATATATATATATATATATACGGTAGTGTGATAGTATATATATATATTGTGTGCTAATAAATACCGGTGTCTAGGTATTTATTTAAAATTATGTGCTCTAGTTATATCGGCGGAGGTTGCGCGATATGGGTGAATCCCCTAGCTTGAGGAGTAGGGCGAGTATATCCCCAGGTCATAGCGCTCGTTATATGGGTAAGGGACTTATCTCACTTTCAGGGAAGGAATATGACCGCCTCCAACGTTTATATTTTTGCCAAGTTAGTGAGCGATTCTGACTTGGGATAACTAGGTTATGTGAGTATACCTAGTGTGATAGCACTTTGGAGAATACATCCGGTGAGTTATTAGTCGGGAGGATGGATTGTTTTTATATTCAACATATGTGTGAATGTTGTAATATGGTTTTACGTATATAATGGAATAGATATTTATGTACTGGTAATTAAATACATGAAGAGAATTTATATTACTTATATAACTAGTGAATGTTATATGGCTCTTAAGATCAGTTTCATTTATATTCAACATATGTGTGAATGTTGTAATATGGTTTTACGTATATAACGGGATAAATAATTATATACGGGAACTTTAAATACATGGACAAAATTGTATTATTTATATAACTAGTGAATGTTATATGGCTTTCAAGGAAGGATGATAGCATTGAGAGACTGCATCCATTGAGTTATAGCTCTGAGGGATGGTTATTATACTTATGTAGTGTGTGATATATAAGTATGGATATATATATGAGATATGAAACATATATACACGGACATAATAAAGAATGGAAGGTGAGATAAATTCTGAATCTTTCTGGAGTATAAAATTCGAAAGAAAAATAGGGATATACGTATATAGAGATAAGGGTATTATATACGACGTTAATAACACTAAAATGTGAATTGGGTAAATAACTAGTGAAAGTTATTCATGATAAAAGGATGAATCATAAGTGAGAGATTTGATGTATAAGCTCAGGCGATAGCCTAGAATATATTAAAGGATGAATAAAGTGATATTCTCCTTCCAGTAGATTTATATCCAAATTTATATGTATATGGATCATAGGTTCTAGTGAGAACTATTCACATATACGGGATGGTATTAAATGAGGATCTTTAGAAGATGGGTGAAATGAATTATTTAGGCAGGGTAGCTTAACTAAGTGGTTTTCAAAGGTATGCGATAGTTGTGCACTATTAGCGGAGGGGTGAGGGGTATCTCATGAGTGTGCGATACCAATTTAAATATGAGAAGTTTCATATTTTAAAATATGGCAGTTATGAACTTGCTAAAATATTTTCAAAATCGGGCGCTGACATGCTTCACTATTTTCCTCTCTTTCTATATCTATATATATTAGGTGTCCAGACACTGGGACGCCTGGATGATGATTCCTTCGAGTCAGATGTTTGCTGCAGCAGCTGTGGATGCCTGCATGTTTATTATATGTGCTTCTATCCTTGAGATCTAGATAGGAGGTATTGTATAAACATTCGGGCTGATGGCCTAATTGTATTAATTTATTCTTTACCACCTTTTTGTGCGCCATTCAATTTGGTTGTATTAAATTGTACCAAGTGTTCGATTTTTTATTTCATTTCAGTTGTTGCATATAAACTGTTGTGATGGATTTATTTGAATGGTTTGGTTAAAAAGATTAGTTAATTAAATTTTGACGCTAGCCTAATAGGTTATTAGTAATTGAATTGGTTTTCGACAGTGATGCTGGAAATGAACCATATGAGACTCCTATTTTAATTTGGTATAGGATTGATCACCGGTATTTTATTACGCGGGGTGTCACACAAACATACTCCGAAGATCCTATCAAACATTGTTTGGCTCACTTTTGGTTCAACTTTGATATTGATTCTTCCATCTTTGAAGTTAATGCCTTGTTAGATTCTACACCACTAATGGACACTTCCAGTTGGGCCACTCCTTATGAGTCTCTCTCTGTCGATAGGTTCACTCTGTGGATGACCCAATTAACTTATACCCCAATATTTCCCCGGACTCTATTTTGCGTCTGAGTCTGCTTCCTTTCCCAAGTTGCTACCTAGTTTGGAGCTTAAGCATTTAACTTTCGAGTTGAAATATCCTTTTTTAGGCCCAAACCAACATCACCTCGTCATAATTGCTTCTGACTTGACCCCGAATCAAGAAGAGCAATCATTCCACACTCTCACTAAAATAGCACTGCTAGAGGGTGGACCATTTCAGACATTCATGGTGTGAACCCCAAAATTTGTAGCCATCGCATTCAATTGGAGGAAAATGTCAAGACTTCTCGTGATCCACAATGTAGACTCAATCATGCTATGAAAGAAGTTGTGAGGGTTGAAATTTTAAAATTTCTCGATGCTGGTATTATTTACCCCATATCGAATAGCCAATGGGTCAGTCCCATTCATGCGGTGCCTAAAAATTTTGGCATCACCGTCGTCAAAAATAGTGGCAATGAGCTTGTGCCCACACGTATATAAACTGGTTGGCATGTTTGTATTGATTATAGGAAGCTAAACGCTGTCACTCGAAATGACCATTTCCCTCTCCCATACATTGACCAAATGCTTGAACGCTTAGTAGTCCATGACTACTACTCCTTCCTCAACGGATATCTAAGATACAACCAAATACCCATATCCCCTGAAGACCAAGAGAAGACTACCTTTACTTTTCCCTTTGGCACATTTGTGTACTCTCGTATTCCTTTTGGCCTTTGTAATGCACCTCCGACCTTTCAAAGGTGTATGACTAGTATTTTCAGTGACGTGGTAGAGCACTTTCTCGAAGTATTTATGGATGATTTTTCTATTTTTGGTTCATCTTTCGAACAATGCCTGTCTCACCTCACTATGGTCCTTCAGCGATGTCAACAAAATAAGTTGGTCCTAAATTGGGGAAAATGCCATTTCATGGTAAAAAGGGGTATTCTTTTAGGTCACGTTGTCTCTAGCTACGGTATTTAGGTAGATAAAGCAAACATTGACTTGATTCCCACGCTTCCCACTCCTAAGTCCGTTAAGGACATTCGCTCCTTCTTAGGATATGCGAGCTTCTACCGGCGCTTCATTAAGGACTTTTCTAAAATCGCTCGACCTTTTATCCAAAGATGTCCCATTGGTATTTAACGACACATGTGTCGCAGCTTTTGAGTGCCTCAAAGACAAGCTCACTTCCGCTCCTATCATGCAACCTCCCAATTGGTCTCTCCCCTTTGAGCTCATGTGATGCATATGATTTTTCACTTAGTGTCGTGCTTGGCCAGAAGGTTGACAAGTGCCCCCACGTCATCTATTACACTAGAAAAACTCTTAACGATGCTCAACTTAATTACATGATCACTAAAAAGGAGTTATTGGCGATTATTTTTGCGCTTGATAAGTTTCGGTCATATTTCATAGGTTCTCCTGTCATCGTGTCCACTGACCATGTTTCCCTAAAGCACCTTCTTCACAAGAAGGATTCAAAACCACGATTGATATGATGAATTCTCTTACTATAAGAGTTTAACCTTGAAATTCGAGATAAGAAAGGTTGTGAAAATGTAGTCGCTGACCATCTTTCCCGCATTACTATTACATCTGACTCTGATCATGTCCCCATCTTTGAGTTATTTCCTGATGAACAACTTTTCGCTATCTCCACCTCGCCTTGGTATGCTGATATAGTCAATTTCCTCATTACCGACCAACTTCCCAATCATTGGTCGAAACCAGATCGCTCCAAATTCATGGCGAATGTGAAGTTTTACTCTTGAGATGACCCATACCTATTCAAGTATTACATGGATCAAGTCGTTCATCGTTGTGTTCCTGAGGGTGAACGTTTAAGTATTATGTCCTTCTGCCACGATAGTGCCTGTGGTGGCCACTTTGGTTCCAAGAAAACTGCATCCAAAATTTTGCAAAGTGGTTTCTATTAGCCAACCCTGTTTTAAGATGCCCATCGCTATTTCCAGGCTTGTTCCAAATGCCAATAATCTTGGCGTATATCTCGACGTGTTATGATGCCTCTCACACGCATTCTAATTATTGAAATAGTTGATGTGTGGGGTATTTCTTTATAGGACCATTTCCCTCCTCTCATGGTTTCTAATATATTCTAGTTGTAATTGACTATGTCTCCAAATGAATTGAAGCAATCGCTTGTCGCACCAATGACCATCGCATTGTGGTCACATTTCTTAAAGAGCATGTTTTTACTCGTTTTGGGACCCCAAGCTATTATTAGTGATGGGGGAAAACATTTTTGTAATCGAGTCTTTGAACAACTTGTCAAAAGGTATGGTGTTACCCACAAGGTCGGTCTCTCTTACCACCCTCAGACTAGTGGTCAAGTTGAGGTATCCAACCACGAGATCAAGCAAATTCTTGAAAAAACTGTTATTCCTAATAGGAAAGACTGGTCCTTATGCTTGAACGACGCGTTATGGGCATACCATACAACTTATAAGACTCCGATTGGCATGTATCCTTATCGATTGGTCTTCGACAAGCCTTGCCACCTTCCTGTCGAGCTCGAACATCATGCATATTGGGCTGTCAAAGCCCTTAATTTTGATATAGACGAGGCAAGAGTCCATAGGAAGCTACAACTTAATGAATTAGAGGAGATCCAAAACGATGCCTATGATTTGTCCAATAAGTACAAGGATAAGATGAAGTGGATCCATGACCAAATAATCATGCGAAAAGAATTCCACCCTGATCAAAAAGTTTTGTTATATAATTCTCGTCTTCATCTCTTTCCCGGGAAGCTGAAAACCAAGTGGTTTGCACTCTTCATTGTTGAGTCAGTTACTCCTTATGGTTCCATCACCATTCAAAATCCCAAGGATGGTAGCCTTTTTCAAGTCAACGATCAACGTTTGAAGCCTTTCTTAGAGTTAGGCCCCACTCAAGTTGAAGAAATTGACCTTGTTGACCCGATTTATGAAGACTGATGCTTCAATCTTGTTTGAGGGTGATTATCATCACCCAATTTTCTGCCACCCCGTGCTTTCCTTGATCTTATCTTTAGGGTGAGAATTGATCGGTCTAGCTGAAGATGTTAAACTTAGCGCTTCAGGGAGGCAGATCGCCATTTCTTATATGAGTTTCATCCTGTTTGGGGGTGGTGTTTCACATCACCCTATGTTTTGCCATGTTTATAGACTTGTATAATTTTGTCATCTTATCACTTCTTCAGGTTCATTTTGGATTCATCTATTCACTTCATTAGCGGTTGATTATGGTAATCTCTTTTCTACTTTCTGCTCTCAATTTTAAAAATCATTTTACTGAACATCGAGGACGATGTTCCTTTTTGTTTAGGGTGGAGAATTTGATCAAAATTGTACCTCTTTCGAAAAAATTTGATTTTTAAACCTGATTTTTAAAATTTCATGCAGTTTATTTCATCTCATTCATTCACGTGAATTTTCTATCATCCATCCTTTTAAGTCTAGGAATCAAGTTAGAGGATTTATCTTTTTATAAATAGCTTATGTAATACGTATCAAGGCATGTTGCACCATGAATTTCTAGACTCAACAAAATTTGCGCACATATCACGTTAATATGGTTTAGAGTTAAGGACTACTACAATTCTGAAGAGAACCTTAAGGATCACTAATAGAGACTTTAGCTTGTGAGATTTGTACCTTTCACCTTTTAGAGTGTTTTACGCTATCTCCGAGTCACAAGTTGATTCAACTTCCTTTGGGTCTGCATTTAAATCGTTGTATGATCATATTATTTTTCATTAAAATTTTGGCTTGATCATTGAGAATGACATCTTTTTCGAGTTATAAGAAACACGTGTCTTGAAATTTGTCCCGATCATTAGATTTTCACCCATTCATCTCACTTATTACAGTCCCATATTCTTCCACATTCACATCTATTCCCCTCATCATCCATACACATTCCCCACTCCATTCATATATCATCCATCATCACTTTGATAAAAAGGGTGTTTCCAAATGTAAAATGTCTTCAGTGTTGAGAGTATAAAGAATGAGAAAAAAAAAGAGAAAAGAGAGAAAAGAAAAGGAAAAAGAGAGTTTGTAGTTAGTTCTTATGTAATAAAGACATTTGTGCCTAAATTATAGAATACTCTTCTCACATACATATCCATCACACATCCATCACTCATCATCCATATCATTATCCCATTCTACATCATATCATCCCATCCATCTTATTTTATTTCCCCCTCACCCACAAACATCCATGTTCTATCCTAGGTGTTCGGGCAAATGAAAGTCAACGTGGTGAATAACTCGACATTCTCACTATAGTGATTAATATTATTTCATGAGATCATTTTTCTTTCTAAATCTTCGTTCTTTCTTATATGTGTGTGAAACGTTTGACCTTGCTTGTATTTACTCATCTCCTCACACACAAGAGCGATACACTAACCCAAATCTCGAGAGTTCGTTTGAGAGAGCTATATTCAATGAGATTTGAAGTTGAAGCATTGATTTTCAAAAGGCTATCTAGGAATTATTCTTGTGATACTTAACCCGTTTTGAATGATTCACACTACACACGTTGAGTTCTAGGAAGGATGTGCCTTGTGTATTCAAGTAGCTAAATTTTTGTACACTTTTAGCTTGTATTTCTCAAAAATATTTTTCTCGTGAAAATAAAGAATTTTTTGGTATATTCTACGTCTAATAAGATATTGATTTTCGTTTGAAAATAAAGAATTTTTTGGATTATACGATTATTCTACGTTTAATAAGATATTGATTTCCGTTTGAAAATAAAGAATTTTTTGGTATATTCCCTGCAAACCCTCACGAGACAAAACTAGTCATGTAGGGCAACCTATAGGTTTAAAGGCTTGTTGCACATGCTAAGTGAAATCGCAAGTGCCCGTGAAAGTGGTACACTTTTGATTTCTTATCTTTCTCTTTCTCTCTATCTTTTTGCTCGAGGGCTAGCAATGTTTTGTTTGGAGGTGGTGTGATAAGCACCCAAAAGCTTTATATTTATACCTCAAATAGACGGTTTTTAGTGGCTAATTCTCAGCAAATTGGGTCTTATGCGCGTAATTGTTTATTATACAGGCTTGATCGCTATTTGCGGAGTTCAAACGCTTATTTCAAGACAAATGTGAAATTTATGGAGCTAATTCCCCAGTCTCGTACCTTACCCAGGCCTAAACTTAGCCCAAACCTTCACCCGAGCCCGTGTGTGTTTAGTTTGTGTTTGTTTAGATTTTTTTTAGATTTTTAGTTTGAGTCGTTTTTATTTTTAGGATTTATTTTTTATTTATTTAGAATTTTCTAAAATTTATTTTAAATTTTTATTAGTTTTTAAGTTTAGTCTTTATTTTTAGTTTTGTTAGGTTTTATATTTTTAGGAATTTAGGTTTTATTTTTACTTTTGTAGTTTTTATTTTTATTTTTATTATGGGGCACTCTTATTTAGATCATATTAGACCTTTTTTAGATATTCTAGTCTCACCATATTTTCCTCTTACATATAAGTCGTACTCCTAATTTTTTGGAACTTTTTTTCATAATTTTACCCTTTTAAAATCAACCATCTGTAACTTCCTTGAGGAAGTTACATAAGTAGTTAAACCTTTTTTTTAAATCTTCAAATGATCATAACTTTTAATTGACATATCCGTTTTTTGCAAAATTACTATTTTTGAAATATGCTCGACGAGATCTATCAAACAAGATCCATGAAGCCTATATAATTTCAAAGAAAACAAATTACACAGACATTAAACTTTACTGTATGCAACAGAAAAAGAAATAGGTTTATATCTGTAACATTTTCACAAACAGTAACATTTACTCTGTTAATATTACGCAATACACACACACACACATAGTGGATCCAAACCATTTTTTTGAAATTGTCTTATTTTTAAAGGACCATGATATCCAACAATCTTCATTAGAGCTTCAATTTGGGGTGGGTAGGGTTGGCATTGGGTTAGGTTTATATTTGTAACATTTTCACAAACAGTAACATTTACTGTGTTAACATAGTGTGTGTGTGTGTGTGTGTGTGTGTGTGTGTGTGTGTGTGTGTGTGTGTGTATACGGTGGATCCAAACCTCTTTTTTACGATATTATCTTATTCTCAACGGTACGCGCTAGCGGCATCCAATCCCCACCACCACCCACCACCATTGTCGGAGCTACAACAACGTTCATCAGAGCTCTGATTTGGGGTGACATGGGGTGCCTGTGACACCCCGACTAATTAAATACCGGGTAGCTACTCCTTTATTCAATTTAATACAAAATGTCAAGTTGGTTCAGTTCATAGCATCACTGTCAAAAAACATTTTAACAATTACTAGCCACCTAATATTTAAAAAGTGAGTTGTCAATTCTAACTGAATTAGATTAACATATAACCAAATTAAATTATGAAATACTGGTACCACAACCACAATACAGTCGCAATATAAAATAATGTAATAAACTGAATCTGGAGGAATACTCCTCACAACAATCCGAACCCTGACATAAACCAAATACAAAGCCTGAATCATTAATTAGTTACATCCAAAACTGAATTAAAACTGAATAAGTAAATTGTCTCTAAGAAAAGGGGGCGACATGCCCTACAGATAAATAAGTCTGAAATGGAATCAAGGTAGAAAGTGGAGGCGTCTATAATTGAGGTCCTGTAACTTCCACATCAGCTATAACACGTCACTGGAATGGAACTCCTAAGCCTGGTGTCCTTGTGGCTGGGCACCTAAAAGGTTTTTACAAGAAAATAGATTTGAAAGAGAATGGGTCAGAGCCCGATTGTGAAAACAGTTTAAGATATAGCAAGTGTTTAATATCATTAAACAGTAATTATAAAATACATGATAGTGCGTGCACTCACATGAGCCCCTCACCTCTCAACTAATAGTGCACGCCTAACGTACCCGTACCCGTTCTAGTCATTTCACTGTCTAACTAGTCCAATTCACCACCTAACTTTGGTAAACTATTAAAGTTCAATTCTCTACATCTTAATATAATTAGAGAGTTTTACTTTTTGTTTCTCAGATTTAATCATAATAATTACATAAATTTTCCATCTTTAACTCTACTAAAAATGTTATGATCATTCACACTTACATTTATAATGACAGTTCATTTCAATTATCAGTATATTAATTGTAATACCCCGTATTTTTGGCGATATTTATTTTGGGATTAATAAAATTAAATGTGAATTAATTGGAAATTAATCCGGGTAAAATACTAGCGAGATGTGAGTTGGTATTTGACTATATTGAGAATATATGATGTTATATGAATATTGAATTATGAAATTTGTCGTGAGATTGATATACGGCAATTTGGTCATTTTATTGAGACGCGTGTGACAGTCGCGTCAGGATATAATTATTTTATTTATAAAAGCGAATTTAAATTCTATTAACCGTATGGTCGTTTTGAGTGCGCTAACTCGTCCGAAAGGGTCGAGATAGTCAGAAAACACTAGCCGGGGGTGTAGTTTGGGTCCCAGGGTATTTTTAGGCCATACCGGCAACATAAAGGGTATTTTGGTAATTCTATATTTTTGGGATTTAAAAATGATGAAAATTAGTAAAGTAAATCTGATGTGGGTTTGACCCACTAAGCCACTAACCAACCCATCTTAACCTAGGAAGCTACGTAAGTTATTAGAATTAGTTTCCTAAGTTGTTCCCAAAGCAAACCCTAGCCACCATAGCCATTGGAGAAGAAAAGCTTAGAGAGGAAGAGAGAGAAGGAATTCTGCAGAAAAAGATTTACCAAATCAACACCAAATTCAGAGACACTCGAGGCAAGTGGTTTATTATCATTTAATTTCAGAGAATGCTCTTTCCATGTGTAGGAATTTAATAAAATTAATTTGTTCTTGGTGAAATATGAAAACCCATGTATTTTAGAACTTAGAACTTGAAATCTTGAGGGAAATTGCATGTAGAATGGTAGGTAGATGATTATTCTGATGATATTAGTTGTTGGATGAAACTAAAAACGGATTTAAGTTGGGTTAATTCATGATTGAAATTTTTAGGGTTTATGTTCTTGAAAAATTGGGTGAAAGTGATGAGCCTTGATGATTTAATGATGATTGGGATGAATTAACTCCTTAAAATACGTTAGTTTATAACCTTGATATGAGTAGGATTGTTTAGAGACCTTAAAACCTTGTTGGGACGAATTTTAGAGGAGATTTGAGGAGTAAGAATTGATGAAAAACGAAGTTGGAGGAAATCTGGGCCGAAACTGGTCCCTCGTTAGAAGACCTCTCCAGGTCGTTCGAACGAGCTCGTTCGAACGAGCTTCTAACGAGTTGACCAGTCGCTTCTAACGAAAGGGAACTTCGTTCGATAACTTCGTCCGAACGAGATCTCGTTAGAAGGTACAGTTCGTTCGAACGAACTGGAATCTCGTTCGAACAGCCTCGTTCGAACGAGACTTCTAACGAGCTGGAAGTTTAGGCCTTTTTGGCCTGTTTTTATTTTGGGAGTCCCGTAAATTTGTTCGAGGATAGAGATAACATTCCTTTGATAGTGTATTAGTATACTTGGGACATTTGGGATATTATGAGGAGTAAATTATATAAGTGTGGATCAAATCAAATAGACATTTGAGTTGAGACGTGAGTGCCTACTACGACGTGAGAATAATTATGGCGCGTATAATTATGGACCGGGATTATATAAGTTGTATATATATTAAGTTAGTACGAGAATGTGATAAGTACCACAATTAAATTACGGTGATTACTAAGACGTGTGCTTACTTAGTATTGGTATATGATTTGTGTGTATAACATACCTACCATACTTGCTATCACGGGAGGTTTGCGTTCGCTTAGGGCCCTCTAATCCTTGTGTTGCCCGGATTTAGACCGGTTACCTCGATGAACATAGGTCAGAGAAAGACTTATTGGGATGTTAATAAGTCCGCTGATCGTGGGAGCGTAGGTATGTGCGTGACCCATGTGATGTGACTGTGTTCACCTCCACTGTTTGTGATTTGTGTTATCTGAACGATTCCTGAGAGATTCGGAATACGTGATTCCTTATGTACGTGATGTACCGGGATGGATAGCAGAGTATGTGTGCACCGCAGCTTAGGCTCGGGGTGCTGATATTGTATATTTATGATGTGAATGATATACACTTAATAAACTGAGAACTTTCATATGGTATTGTGTGTAACTATGGAATAAAATAAAAGGGATGATCTATAATGAGTTTTATTACTTTTATGTGAGATACTGAAATTATGTTAAGCCCTATTTAATTGCGAGCGTTATGATGTTAATGGGATCCGAGTAATAAGAGTAGAACCTATGACAGTCTGGCTAGATATGATGTTACTTAGCTAGTGGTTTGTGTCATTTCAGATGTGTACTTACGTTAGGAGTGCACAGTTAGACGAGAGGTGAGAATTTCATGTGAGTGCACGTCCTAACATGTACTTTGCATTTAATGTTTTAAATGTTTTTAAAGCACTTGCAGGTTTTTAAAATATCTCCACATTCGGGCTCTGACCCGTTTGCTTTCAAATCTATTTTTTTGTAAAACCATTTTAGGTGCCCAGCCACAAGGACACCATGCATATGATACTCATTCAGGTGACGAGCTGTAGCTGTTTGTGGAAGCTACAGGGATTTGCTTTTAGACGTTTCTATCATTTGGATTCCGTATTCAGTATTCTTCAGTTTTAGGGCATGTTGCCCATTTTCATTAGAGTTACTTTTCCATTACAGTTTTCAGACTTTGGCATGTATTGATTCAGTATTTCGTTACTTATTTCAGTTGTGGGATTTGTAGTGAGGAGTTTTCCTCCAGACTTTATTTACATTACGTGATGGTTATTATATTTAGTTCGTTATGGTGAATGGTGTTATTATTCTTTATTACACTTGTTGCATGTTAATCAGACTTTAATTAAAATTTGCCAACTTACTTTTTAAATACTAGGTGGTTAGTAATCATTAAAATGTTTTCGATAGTGATGCTATTAACTGGACCAACTTGGCATTTTGAATTAATTTAATAAAGGAGTAGCTACCCGGTATTTAATTAGTCGGGGTGTCACAGGTGGTATCAGAGCATCAGGTTCTAGTGTCCTTTAGGATCTGTACGGCTATTATGTTTTCGCTAAGTTTCTTTGATATAGAGCCCTATATATTAGGACTGTTGTACTCTTTTTGTGTATGCTTCGTTCTTCAGCTATTTTAAGTTTATAACTGTGAACTTATAAACTTCATTCTTATTTCTGATGCCTCCACGACGTGCACGACGAGTTCCCAGGGATGCAACGCCCGAACCCCAACCCGCTCCAGTTCAAGGCATGATGAACGCCGCTGAGGTTTCAGCTATAGTAGCCCAAGCGGTAAATGCCGCAATTGCCGTAGTCCAGGAGGCACCACCTCAGGCGCCGGTTGTCGCGCCAGTACAGGCAAATGCATTCCCGTCTGCTTGGGAACGTGTACGTGACGCTTTTCAGAAAGCGCATCCGCCAGAGTTTGCAGGTAGCTCAGATGTGGTAGTCTCGAGCCAGTGGAGGAAAGATATGCAGAGGCACTTGAGAATGTATGAGTGCACGGATGTTCAGAAGCAGATGCTAGCTACTTTCAAGCTAGTTGGATCGGCACTACAGTGGTGGGAGTCTATTACCACCGTGGAGGAGAGGGATACTCTCACTATTCAGGACTTCTGGGTGCGGTTCGACCGCAAGTACTTTCAGTCAGCTGTTCACATGGAAATGAGGAGGAAACTGATGAATCTGAGGCAAGAGGGTAAGACCGTGGCCGAGTATGAGGTCGAGTTCACGAATCTGTTGAATATCGTTCCGAATGAGATACCGACAGAAAAGAAGAAGATTGAGAAATTCACCGACGGGTTGACATGGAGGATCTGTCAGCATCTGTTAGGAAACATTTCGTTGGCCACGTATTCTGATGTGGTTAACGCTGCTTTGTTACACTTCCTGGACCACCACTTTCATATGGCTGAGGGCAAGAGGTCGGGAGAGTCTAGCCATCAGGGCAGGACTGGAGGACATGGTGTCGGTGGGGCACAATCCGTTCAGGGGCAGAGACAGGGTGAGCAGGGTTCCCAGTAGGGGGATCAGAAGAGGTTTAGATCAGGGAATTACAGGCACGGACAAGGAGGTTTCCTTCAGGGCCATCAGGGTCCAAACAGCCATCAGGGCCAACAGGGGCAGAATGGGCAGCAGTTCCAGCAGGGCCAAGGGAGGAACGGTAACGGCCACCAAGGCCGGGGACATCAGGGGCACAGAGGAGGGAACTTCCCAGGGAAGTGTTTTGTTTGTGGCAAGACTGGCCATAAACGACAGGATTGTCCTGATAGGGGTAGGGCCCCACAGCAGCAGCAGCAGGGTGCTCGCCAGGAGCCGCAGAGGCCTATGTTTCCCGCCGCTCTCCCCGCACCGCCACAGATGGCAGCATTGCCACCCATTCCAGCAGTCCCAGTTCAGCAGGGGCAGCTACAGTATGGACGTGTCTATAACGTCCACCAGGCAGCAGTTCCAAAGGCACCGCCCGCGATTGAGGGTACATTTCCTATCCATGGCACTATGGGTCGGGTATTATTTGATACGGGGGCTACACATTATTTTATAGCTGCACATTTTGCGAAAGCCTTAGGATTGTTAGCTACGGCAGAGAGCACAGTGACGTGTGTCGACTCACCATTGGGGAGTGCGTCACTTATATTCTTTATATGCCGGGGAGTAGGGGTAGAGATTGGTAGTCTGGTATTACCTGCAGATATGTTGGTATTAGATATGCATGTTCACGATGTGATTATCGGTATGGATTGGCTCATAGCTTATAGGGCCATGATTGATTGCTTCAGCGGGAGCATTGTTTTTTCCATTCCGGGGCAAGAGATGTTTGTTGTGGCGATGCCTCGCCCAGAGGGAGGATCGACCGCTCATCTGTATTACATTGAGGAGGATACCTCTAAGGAGGTAGTGATTCCTTTAAATTCGATCCCAGTTGTCAGGGAGTATTCGGATGTGTTTCAGGAGATACCAGGTCTACCCCCCAGTCGAGAGATAGACTTTGTTATAGACTTATTACCGGGTACGAGACCTATAGCACGCGCATCGTACCGTATGGCTCTAGCTGAGATGAGAGAGCTACGAGATCAGATAGAGCAGCTGTTAGGTCAGGGCTTTATTCGCAGGAGTACCTCACCTTGGGGCGCTCCAGTTTTGTTTGTAAAGAAGAGGGACGGTTCACTGAGATTGTGTGTGGACTATCGGGAGTTGAACAAGGTCACGATACGGAATAAATATTCGTTGCCTAGAATCGATGACCTATTCGACCAGTTGAGAGGAGCTTCCTTCTTCTCAAAGATTGATTTGAGATTAGGATACCATCAGTTGCGTATCAGGGAGGAGGATGTCTCGAAGACTGCGTTCTTGTCGAGATATGGTTCTTACGAGTTTCGGGTTATGCCTTTTGGTTTGACCAACGCTCCAGCGGTGTTTATGGACTTGATGAACAGAGTGTTCAGGGATTTCCTAGATCAGTTTGTCATTGTCTTCATCGATGATATTCTGGTTTACTCCCAGACAGAGGAGGAGCACGCCAAGCATTTGAGGCAGGTTTTATAGACACTGCGTCAGAATGAGCTGTATGCAAAATATGAGAAGTGCGGGTTTTGGTTGAAGGAGGTCCAGTTTTTGGGACATATTATTTCCGACCGGGGAATATCTGTTGATCCGGGGAAGGTATCCGCGGTGAGGGAGTGGGGAAAGCCCCCGACACCGACTGAGATTCGTAGTTTCATGGGCCTAGCAGGATACTACAGGAGGTTTATTCGGGGTTTCTCGAAGATAGCAGGTCCTTTGACACATCTGACTCGTAAGGGTGTACCATTCATCTGGAGTGATGCCTGTCAGTTGGCATTCGATGATTTGAAGGATAAATTGACCTCAGCACCTGTGTTAGCATTGCCGAGACCGGGAGTTGAGTATTTGGTTTACACCGATGCGTCTTTGCAAGGGCTTGGAGGTGTATTACAGCAGGAGAGACAGGCCATAGCTTATGCTTCCCGTAAGCTTAAGCCTCACGAGAAGAATTACCCCACGCATGATTTGGAGTTGGCGGCAGTGGTGTTTGCCCTACGGATTTGGAGGCACTATCTTTTGGGGGAGAAATTCCAACTGTTCACGGACCACAAGTCCCTACAATACCTGTTCACGCAGAAGGAGTTGAATATGCGACAGCGTAGGTGGCTTGAGTTTGTGAAAGATTACCAGTTCGATATCCAGTATCACCCAGGTAAGGCTAACGTGGTAGCAAACGCGTTGAGCCGTAGGCCAGCAGATGAGGTGGCAGAGGTGTGGAAGGCAAAGTGGAAGGAGTTGGGACACCAGGATGCAGTGGCCCGATCTTTTATGTCTGTGATGTTCGTTACACCGCAGATTGTCACGAAGGTAGTACGGGCACAGGCTAATGACTCGTTCTGTCAGGAGCAGATAGTTCGTTTACTAGCAGAGGGAGCCGAGTCCTATACCGTCAGCTCAGACGGGGGATTACGCTTCAATGGGAGATTGGTAGTTCCGGAAGGGGAGAAATTGCGACACGAGGTGATGGCAGAGTCGCACGGCTCACGGTTCGCGGTACATCCCGGAGGGGACAAAATGTACCAAGACATGAGACGGCAGTATTGGTGGAGCGGTATGAAGAGAGATATTGCTGAGTTTGTTTCGAAATGTGCCACTTGCCAGCTAGTAAAAGTGGATCATCAGAGACCGACAGGACTTCTACAGCCGTTGGAGGTCCCGGTGTGGATGTGGGAGAGCATATCCATGGATTTTATCACGGGGTTGCCTACGTCGCAGAGGGGTCACGACTCCGTTTGGGTAATTGTGGACAGGTTGTCCAAAGTCGCTCACTTTTTACCCGTAAGGACTGACTACACTACAGGATAGTATGCCCAGCACTTCATTTCAGAGGTTGTGATACTTCACGGTGTGCCCCTAAATATCGTGTCTGACAGAGATAAGATATTTGTTTCACGGTTTTGGGAGAGTTTCCAGGAGGCCATGGGCACGGAATTGCGGTTGAGTACGGCTTATCATCCGCAGACCGATGGGCAGACAGAGCGCACAAATCAGATGTTTGAGGACATGCTACGCATGTGCATTATTGACTTTGGGGGTGGATGGGATCAGTACCTTCCACTGGTGGAGTTTGCTTACAACAACTCATATCAGTTCACTATTGGAATGGCTCCGTTTGAGGCGTTGTATGGTAGGCCTTGTCGTTCCCCAGCATGTTGGTTAGAGGTGGGGGACAACAAACTACTTGGTCCGGAAGTGATTCAGGATACTTCGGCAAGGATTGAGTTGATTCGGAGTCGCATTCGGATAGCTCAAGACAGGCAGAAGAGTTATGCTGATGCGAAGAGATTTTTCAGGGAGTTCCAAGTGGGGGACCAGGTTTTGCTCAGAGTATCTCCTATGAAGGGGATTATGCGTTTCGGGAAGAAGGGGAAGTTGGCACCGAGGTATGTGGGGCCGTTTCCTATTATTGAGCGAATTAGACCAGTTGCGTATAGACTTGGGTTACCAGAGCATTTGCATCGGATTCACGATGTGTTCCATATTTCCTCGTTAAGGAAATACCTTAGAGATAATTTGGCTCATTCTCACATTGTTGTGGAGGACATCGATCTCCAGCCGGATAGCTCCTACGAGGAGGGGCCGATTGCTATTTTGGACCAAAGTGAGAGGAAGCTGCGGTCAAAGATAGTTCCGTTAGTGCGTGTTCAGTGGCGACATCACAATGTCGAGGAGTCCACATGGGAGCACGAGGATGAGATGCGCGAATGTTATCCAGAGTTGTTTTTATCAGGTACTTTCTAGTTTCGAATTTCGGGAGGAAATTTTGTTATTAGGGGGGAAGTATGTAATACCCCGTATTTTTGGCGATATTTATTTTGGGATTAATAAAATTAAATGTGAATTAATTGGAAATTAATCCGGGTAAAATACTAGCGAGATGTGAGTTGGTATTTGACTAGATTGAGAATATATGATGTTATATGAATATTGAATTATGAAATTTGTCGTGAGATTGATATACGGCAATTTGGTCATTTTATTGGGACGCGTGTGACAGTTGCGTCAGAATATAATTATTTTATTTATAAAAGAGAATTTAAATTCTATTAACCGTATGGTCGTTTTGAGTGCGCCAACGCGTCCGGAAGGGTCGAGATAGTCAGAAAACACTAGCCGGGGGTGTAGTTTGGGTCCCGGGGTATTTTTAGGCCATACCGGCAACATAAAGGGTATTTTGGTAATTCTGTATTTTTGGGATTTAAAAATGACGAAAATTAGTAAAGTAAATCTGATATGGGTTTGACCCACTAAGCCACTAACCAACCCATCTTAACCTAGGAAGCTGCCTAAGTTATTAGAATTAGTTTCCTAAGTTGTTCCCAAAGCAAACCCTAGCCACCATAGCCATTGAAGAAGAAAAGCTTAGAGAGGAAGAGAGAGAAGGAATTCTGCAGAAAAAGCTTTACCAAATCAACACCAAATTCAGAGACACTCGAGGCAAGTGGTTTATTATCGTTTAATTTCAGAGAATGCTCTTTCCATGTGTAGGAATTTAATAAAATTAATTTGTTCTTGGTGAAATATGAAAACCCATGTATTTTAGAACTTAGAACTTGAAATCTTGAGGAAAATTGCATGTAGAATGGTAGGTAGATGATTATTCTGATGATATTAGTTGTTGGATGAAACTAAAAACGGATTTAAGTTGGGTTAATTCATGATTGAAATTTTTAGGGTTTATGTTCTTGAAAAATTGGGTGAAAGTTATGAGCCTTGATGATTTAATGATGATTGGGATGAATTAACTCCTTAAAATATGTTAGTTTATAACCTTGATATGAGTAGGATTGTTTAGAGACCTTAAAACCTTGTTAAGACGAATTTTAGAGGAGATTTGAGGAGTAAGAATTGATGAAAAACGAAGTTGGAGGAAATCTGGGCCGAAACTGGTCCCTCGTTAGAAGACCTCTCCAGGTCATTCGAAGGAGCTTCTAACGAGTTGACCAGTCGCTTCTAATGAAAGGGAACTTCGTTCGATAACTTCGTCCGAACGAGATCTCGTTAGAAGGTACAGTTCGTTCGAACGAACTGGAATCTCGTTCGAACAGCCTCGTTCGAACGAGACTTCTAACGAGCTGGCAGTTTAGGCCTTTTTGGCCTGTTTTGATTTTGGGAGTCCCGTAAATTTGTTCGAGGATAGAGATAACATTCCTTTGATAGTGTATTAGTATACTTGGGACATTTGGAATATTATGAGGAGTAAATTATATAAGTGTGGATCAAATCAAATAGACATTTGAGTTGAGACGTGAGTGCCTACTACGACGTGAGAATAATTACGGCGCGTATAATTATGGACCGGGATTATATAAGTTGTATATAGATTAAGTTAGTACGAGAATGCGATAAGTACTACAATTAAATTACGGTGATTACTAAGACGTGTGCTTACTTAGTATTGGTATATGATTTGTGTGTATAACATACCTACCATACTTGCTATCACGGGAGGTTTGCGTTCGCTTAGGGCCCTCTAATCCTTGTGTTGCCCGGATTTAGACCGGTTACCTCGATGAACATAGGTCAGAGAAAGACTTATTGGGATGTTAATAAGTCCGCTGATCGTGGGAGCGTAGGTATGTGCGTGACCCATGTGATGTGACTGTGTTCGCCTCCACTGTTTGTGATTTGTGTTATCTGAACGATTCCTGAGAGATTCGGAATACGTGATTCCTTATGTACGTGATGTATCGGGATGGATAGCAGATTATGTGTGCACCGCAGCTTAGGCTCGGGGTGCTTATATTGTATATTTATGATGTGAATGATATACACTTAATAAACTGAGAACTTTCATATGGTATTGTGTGTAACTATGGAATAAAATAAAAGGGATGATCTATAATGAGTTGTATTACTTTTATATATGATACTGAAATTACGTTAAGCCCTATTTAATTGCGAGCGTTATGATGTTAATGGGATCCGAGTAATAAGAGTAGAACCTATGACAGTCTGGCTAGATATGATGTTACTTAGCTAGTGGTTTGTGTCATTTCAGATGGGTACTTACGTTAGGAGTGCACAGTTAGACGAGAGGTGAGAATTTCATGTGAGTGCACGTCCTAACATGTACTTTGCATTTAATGTTTTAAATGTTTTTAAAGCACTTGCAGGTTTTTAAAATATCTCCACATTCGGGCTCTGACCCATTTTCTTTCAAATCTATTTTTTTGTAAAACCATTTTAGGTGCCCAGCCATAAGGACACCATGCATAGGATACTCATTCAGGTGACGAGCTGTAGCTATTTGTGGAAGCTACAGGGATTTGCTTTTAGACGCTTCTATCATTTGGATTCCGTATTCAGTATTCTTCAGTTTTAGGGCATGTTTCCCAGTTCCATTAGAGTTACTTTTCCATTACAGTTTTCAGACTTTGGCATGTATTGATTCAGTATTTCGTTACTTATTTCAGTTGTGGGATTTGTAGTGAGGAGTTTTCCTCCAGACTTTATTTACATTATGTGATGGTTATTCTATTTACTTCGTTATGGTGAATGGTGTTATTATTCTTTATTACACTTGTTGCATGTTAATCAGACTTTAATTAAAATTTGGCAACTTACTTTTTAAATACTAGGTGGTTAGTAATCATTAAAATGTTTTCGACAGTGATGCTATTAACTGGACCAACTTGGCATTTTGAATTAATTTAATAAAGGAGTAGCTACCCGGTATTTAATTAGTCGGGGTGTCACATTAATCTCCTCATAAATATACAATACTGGCACCCCGAGACTAAGATGCGGTGCTCACATACTCTGCTATCAAATCCCGGTACATCACGTACATTAGGATCTTGTATTCCAAATCACTCACGAACCGTTTTAATAAGTAACAATCACACACAATGGAGGCGAACATAGTTCACATCACATAGGTCACGCACATACCTATGCTCACATGATCAGCTGACTTATTAACTTCCCAATAAGCCATTCTCTGACCTATGTCCTCGAGGTATCAATCCAAATCCCCCCCGTAGGCACACAAAGATTAGATGGCCCTGATCGAACGCCGACCTCCCGTGATAGCAAGTATGGAAGGTATGTCATATAGATAAACACATATACTAAGTGTTCACACATCTTAGATATCTTATAATATTAATAGAGGTATATGTCACATTCCTATACCATCATTAAATGTTGCACGTTTTCAAGTCCCCGAATAATATACATTAAAGTTGTCGACCCTTCTCACGTCGCAATTTCAAGTACTTACAACCTAACCCCTAGAAGTCACCCGGTTTATTATATAATTCTAGGTTTTAATCCTCAACGTACTCCAGTTTCACAACTATACCCACAAATCATAAGGGAAGGATAACACTCAATTAAACAAACCTACGAAAAACTCGAAACCAAAAATCGGGCCTAAAGAGACCATTCTGTGAACTCATTAGAAGTCCCATAAATCTCGTTCGAATGAGGTCGTTCAAACTAATTTCTTCGAACGAACTACCAAGTCGTTGGAAAGGGCACTGGAACCTCGTTAGAAACTCGTTCGAACGAGGTCGTTCCCCATCTAACGAGATTGCAGGAAATGCCCAGAAATTCCCCAGTTCGTTTTTCTTCTTCTCTAAATCCATCCTAAGATCATCCCAATTACGTTTTAATGTTTTTAAACCATTCTAAGTCACCCTAGATCACTCCTTAACATATTTTCGGGGTCAAATCTTACTAATCAACATGCAATAATTATAAATTTCCAATTCTTGCCCCAAACCCTATGAACATGAACTCAGAATTTTATTAACTACAAGGTCTCCTTATTAATCTGTTTTCAAATCATCAAAAGTTATGTATTTGGGTATTAAATTCGTCCATAACCATTCTACATGCAATTCCTATCCAAGATCATGCGTTTCACAACAATCCCAATGGGTTTTTCATCAAAACTTTCAAGACAAAAATAGTTTCTATACTAAACACGGAAGAAATATTCATTGAACTTAATAATATCAAATCACTTGCCTTAGATTTGTTCTTCAGATTTGTTGTCGGTGTTTCAAGGTTGATTCTTTCCTCTTTCTGGTCCAAATCCCTTCCAAAATGATGGTGGGGAGATGGTTTGGTTTAGAACTTCCTTTAACCTCTCTTCTAACTTCTCTCAAAAACCTCTGTAGCCCACTCTCTTAGTTTTGGCTGATAATGGCCTTAGTGGCCCTTTTAATAATATCTAAATTACCTCTAAAATTCTTGGATTTTAATCCCTTA